>JABTTQ020002627.1:0-674300 GCA_016081115.2 Rehmannia glutinosa
TTGCCAGTGTACTTCGTTCGGTACGTATTGCTAAAATAATTTATCTTTGGGGTCCAATTAACTATTTTTCAATAATTTGTGATTTAATGAACCTAACTAAAGTCGTGTAGAATAAAGAATAATAATTTTAATGTTATTGTTCTTGTTTATTAAATTTCAATGGATATAACTTATAAATAAGCGACTCGATAAGTACATTTATCACAAGATGACATATAGAGTCGCAATCAAACGGAACCGAGTCGAGGTTTTGAGAGTTTGAACTTGACTCGTTTATTATCGAGTCGAGCTCGAGCTTGAATTTATCGAATATATTGATGACTTCTTAACAGTGGAACTTAATCGTTCTCAAGTGAACTTAGTAAATATCAATACAAAATAAAATTATATATTTCTAAACGCGCAATAATATATCTACTAAGATATATGATTCTATTCAAATATTCAAATATTTATATATTTTTTCATAAGGTATAAAATTAAAAATAAAAGTCAAATTGTTAGTTTAATTTTTGTGCTATTGAGTTTGATTCATTTTATTTTAGCGAGTCTCATTAAACAAATTCAATGAACTTTTATCAAGTTGAGGGCTCCAAATAGCTCACGAACGGCTGTTTTTTGTCGCACTTTGTGAGAACCATGAATACACTTAAATACACTTTGTTCAGCTTGAGCACTCAACTCAAAATAAATGAACACTATAATGATTGCAAATGTAAATATTAAACTAAGATAAACTTATTTTTCATAATAAAATAATGAATATTAATCAAGAAATGTATAATTAATAATTAAAAAATAAATAATAAACAAACATCAAGCGAACACTAAATGAACATGTTTTGTGAAGCAGTTAATGAACATAAACGAACAAATTTTCTTGTCTAGTTTATGTTCATTAAGCTTAACAAATGAACATAAACCAACGCTAACCGAGTTTGTTCACGGTACATTCTTGAAAACTCGGTTCGTTTCATAAATTTCCCCTAATCTAATATAAACATTTAGATACAAAATAAAATAAATTAATATTTAAAATGTTATTGTTTAGTCTTTTAACAAATTTATCGAAGTGTATTCAAATAAAAAATTCAATATGTACCTAATACCAAATAGAAAACAATTAGAATATTAATTAGAAATTGAAAATAGAATAACAAATAATAAAAGCGAGATCTCATCTACCTCAGCCCTAGCTTCTGCAGTCTCTCGACTCAACTCCCTCGCTCTCTCGTTCGGTCGCCCACCGAGTGCAGTCACGATGCGTCCTCCGTTGGTGCTAATTTTTCCACCGCTTAGCCGCCACCAACAAAGCGAGTCCCACTCCAATCTCCGCGCGATCCGTTTGCACCACTTTATCCCTCACGAGAAGCGGTAAACAAACCCTTTGTCATCATCGCAAACCTTCTACCTTTTAGAAATATCTCGCACGCCTATATTTGATTTCGGGTTGTTTCTATTTACTATTTTCACGTTTTATTTTCTCTTGTTTGGGTAAATTGTTTTGGTGTTTTTTTAATTTAATGCTTTGACTGTTCTTCCTCTCATTATTGATAATCGCGTTCATGACCAGGCTTGTTAGTGGAGTTGGATATTAAACTCACAAAGGATGGCAACACGCTTGAAATGTCGAGATGGTGTGTTCCTCATTTTTCATTTTTATTTTTCTTTTTATTTTGGGGTAGTATTTTTATTCAGGTACCTAAAATAGGTTAATAAAAATTGGGCTCAGTTATTGATGACTTGCTGGCATCTTCACTCAATTATTCTTGTGGTGAACGTTGGCATTCGAAATGTATACCATATATGTCTTGATGTCGGTGAGAATGATAAAAATTTGTGGGCCTTGGTTATTTTGTCAAAGGAATGATAAAAGGTTGTTTTTTTGAATGTTATATCCGTGATAGGTCCAAAGGAATGGTCAAATCTTACAGTTGTCAGTATTTCACGGTGAGATATTTAGGTTGTATGGTTTTAAGCCACTTGACCAATCATATGGAGGATTAGGTTTCATGCAATTTGATTTACGATGCTATGTGATCTTGCGATGTAAAGATATTTGTATGGCAAGTGTCGTGGAAAATCCTGTTAATATTGGGTATAATCAACGAATGTAATAGCAATATGTTAGAAATTCTTGTTAACACTAAGTATATTCCACAAAGTATACATTTGATTACCTATGCTTATTTTTACTATTTTGTTTTTATTTGTAAGATTAAAATGTGTTTTTATTTGTTTGGAAACTCATTGTAAAGCTTATGTAATTTCAACTAGTGAAGTTTAGCTTAGAGAGAATCCCGCTTTAGTTAACATCGATTAGGATACTATATTGATCCGCTCAATCTCCGATCCGGATCAAAGAAAGGCCATAATAATTGATACCAAATTAAATACAATGGAATATTATTCCTTGAAAACTATTGATTATTTAATTCAAAATTCTTAGAAAGAGGTTCATTATAAGGTATAGATGAAGACAATCTAGAATTGACGTATCTTTTGTTTGTTGTGTTTGGTGTATGCGGATCGGAAAAAATAGGAGATGGTTAAGTTGAAAGCAATCTCTTTTGTGATTTCTAAAAGCGTGTCAAAAGCCACAAAATTTTAAATATAAGCGTAGATACTGGTATAAATACTTAAATAAAATAGATTTATAATTTGTTCATTTTTAGAGTTTGCAAACACTCCATAAAAGTAACTAATTCATGTGTTTTCTCCTATGCATACCCCGAGCTAAGAAAGCATTTGGCAAAAGTTTGTGACTGCATTTTAATTGTCGCTTCTTAGCTTTCAAGAGCAACTTCTAAAACTTAATAAATGTATGAAATATTTTATATATATAATGAATGTATGCGTATTTGTTTATATGACGGTTAGAGAGGAACTTCTAAAAGCAAGCGAATCTATGGGTAGTTTTGTAATTATCTAAAACATTTTCAAACATATTTGGATTTTTTGTAATTATTCAAAATCTCATGGGTAGTTTTTGTAATTATCTAAAATACATTTGGAGTTAATTACTAGTTTTAGCTACTAGTTTTTTTCATGCGCAAATGTAATTTCTTGATTATTTTGGATGTTATGATTGTTGTTCTGAGATATGTTGGGATCCTCCGTATGCGGGGCGCTAAGAGAGGGAAGAGTTGAGGTCGAGGTTGAGGTACAATAAAAGTTGGATCAAAGTATTTAGCTTGGACGAGCACCCTCGAGGCACAGTGAAGTGGATGATGGGAAAATGAGCACCTTCTCATATTTCCCATCCCTATGTTCCTACCTACTCCTTTGAGTGCCTGTTGATGGTGATGGTGATGGTGATGGTGATGCGAGTGCTTAGTGAGGATTAGCACGTATTATTTTTAGTGATGTCTCTTGTGGTTGGATTATATAGATGTGTTTGATTTTGGATTGTTTATGTTCTTTTCTTAGATGTTGCGAGTCTTTATTGTTTATGTTGAATTGTTTTATGTTATTTTGTTACTTTGTTTGGTATGATTTTGGATGTTGGATGTTGATTTTGGATGTTGGATGTTGGATGTTGGGTAGTGTTTGTCAATTCGCATAATTTTTTGTGAAATTTTAATGGATGTTAGAATTGTTATTTGTAAAGCAGAAATGAATAATTAAAAGAAATCACAAAAATATTTATAATTTTTTTAAAATTTAAGTCGGTATTAAAACAGAAAAGTTATTGACAAATCGTTTGGCGTTCGCTTCCGGCAACATTTCCGCGTGTTGGTATTTGTGTCGTCGGCGATCCGTTGGTATTTGTCTGTCGGGCGATCTCGAGAGATAATCCGTAGGGCATTCCGCCGGGCATATATCCGTCGAATCTATCGGTGACAATTTTGTATTAATTCGCAGTCGGATTCTACGGTATTATTAGGCGCCTAAAATTCCCGGACGGATATAATTTAGCGACACAAACTCCGTCTACTTCCGTCGGCATAGTGTTATGGAGTTAATTGGCGATCGTCTAAACCGATTAAAATTACCGACGGATTTTTTTTTTCGGTAAATTTTTACCGAGCAAGCGTTCTTTTACCGAGCGGAAAAATCTATCGGGAAAATAGCGGATCCGTCGGTAAGATGGGTTTACCGATGGATTTTTCCGTGTAAAAATTCAATTTCTTGTAGTGATAATGCATCTTATACATCACCCAAAGGTTCAAAAGAAATACTACAAATTTTTGCAAAGAAAATTAGAGATGTTATTCGAGAAGAAGTTGGTGATGCAAAATTTTGTATTATAGTTGATCAATCAAGAGATGAATCAAAGAGAACAAATGGCGATAGTATTAAGATTTGTTGATAATCTTGGTCATGCGAGGGAACGATTTTTGATCTAGTTCATGTTTCTAACACCGCTTCATTGACTTTAAAGAAGAAATCTTTAATGTTCTCCGGCGACATAATCTCAATGTTCGAGATATTCGTGGTCAAAGGATATGATGGAGCAAGTAATATGCATGGAGAATGGTCGGGATTACAAGCGGCTTTGTCATGTCCGTATGCTTTATTATATTCTTTGTTTTGCTCATCGGCTCCAATTGGCATTAATTATCTTCTCAAAGAGGTTCTTCCCATTTATCAAATTTTCTCAGAAAGCTTCTGCGATTATCAATGTTGTTGATTAAATGTAACATGTGTGATCAATTCAAGAAGCACAATTGAAGAGATCAAAAGACTAATATCTTTTGAAGAGTTGGAGACATGAAAAGGTTTGAGTCAAATTGGAACCTTAAAGAGAGCCGGTGAAACTAGATGGACCTCATTTGAGTTCTCTTCAAAGTTTGAAAATCATGTTTGAAGCTACATCTTCGATTTAAAAGAATATAATTTTGATGGAAACTATGCTCAACGGCGATGCGGAATCTCGTTTTTATGATAGAATCACGTCATCTGAATTTATATTCAATTTACATTATGATTGATATTTTGGAAATCACATATGATCTTTGTCAAGCTTTGCGTGTAAGTCTCAAGATATTGTGAATGTAAACTTGTCTCTACAAATAAATACATTAGTTCAAAAGTTAGAAGATGGATGTGATCTTTTATTTTAGAAGGTGAAATCGTTTTGTGAGAAAACACGGTAAATGTTCCCGATTTAAGTGATCCTTATACTACAGAGCGTGTTCTAAAAAGCTAGGCGTTAGTGGTGGCGAATTTTTAGAACAGGACTGCAGATGTAGATCTCGTCACAAAAAGGATCCGATTACCATTGAACATCATTTCCGAGTTGATATTTTTTGCTACGATTTGATTCCGGTTGCAAGAATTGAACTAATGATGGAATTGATTATGCTACATTTAGCTTTATATCTTGAGATGACACAAATATTTTAATATTGTTGGAATTTGCAAGCTTTTGGAAATGTTCTATCTGAAGATTTTTCCGAACAAGAGAAAATGCATTTGAGATTTCAATTAGAGCACTTTGAGCTTGATATTCGTCAATATCCCATACTCAAGTTTTGTCAACAATTTCAAAACTTTGTCAAAAGTTGGCGAATATAGGAAAGTCTCAAATTTATCCTCTTGTTGATAGATTAGTTACTCGTGTTAACTCTTCTTATTTCCACGCTACTAGTGAACGTCTTTTTCGCTGTATGAAGCTCGTAAAGACTTCAGTTCGTAATAAGATCGAGTTATTTGATCACATACATCGAGAAAGAAATTGCACAAACTTTTGATGATGATTCTATTATTAATAAGTTTTATGATATGAAAGAAAGGAGCAAATGACATGTAAGTAATCTATTTTTTTATTTTTATTTCTATTTCATAAGTTAATATTATTTATCCTGTTTTTATTTTCTTTATGCTTAAGGAAAGAGGTAAACATATTATTACACTAAGTTTGCAACTCAATGTCGATTTGATAATTTGATTTTTGATGGATTCAAGTTATGAAGTTCAACTAACCAGGTTATTTTAACTTTGTATCATATTTCAAAATATACATTTCAAATTGAACAACGATATATATTTTTCGTATGTATATGAATATCGATATGAAAAATTGTGAAGAAATATATTTAACATTATATGTAAATTTATGGTTAGTATATGAGGATTTTATCTCTGTCGCTTTTTTTTTTTTCCTCTCCCAAAAAAAAAATTATAATCATGCGTCGCATTTATTTGTTGGCCTTAAAATTCTTTTCACACCTCTAGATGCCTTAAACATTTGTCATTCTTCAAAGAACCATTTTTATTCCATTTATTTGACTTCTTAACATTATATTGGGATGAAGAGCAACAAGTAAGACAAACTTCTATGTTTTCATGGCGGATTCAAATGAGTGTTCAACATATTAACCGGTTCAAATCTAGTTTCAATCTTATGCGTGTTAAATTTCACCACAAAATGTCAAAAGATGGTGGCAAAGATGAAGGAAAATGTCGAATAAAGTCCATTGTCCATAACTACTTCTTAGCGACTCAAGCCTTTCGATCAAGGTTATCATCTCCAATTTATAGTCATAAACCGAAAAGCCTTCCATCATACGACATTGAAATTGCTCCTTCAGATGGAAAAGTATTCATGAAGCATGTTTTAGGCTTTCATTTTGCTATTATAACTTGTTTGACATATATATTAGATGTAGACTAAACTTGCACATCATCACTAACTTGCTTATTATGTTCTATGAGCTCTTCCACAGTGGAATCCACCGGAGGATTTTTCGCGGAGAATACTTGAGAACATGTTCACAACACTCAGATTGGAGAATTATCTAAAATTCATTCGCCAATCAATAAAATTGGGACCATTGAGTTTGTTTATCAAGTATAAATGTAATTAGAGTTTTAGTCATTTGTAAGTCAACAAAAATGAATTGGGAAATATAAGCATACATATATTAATTTGTTCATTTTATAATAAGGTATTAAATTATAAATTTCTCCCACTATTTCATTCGAATATTATCACCTTCATGATGGCAATTCGGGAAATTCAATTTTGTAGTGAGTTCTAAAGTCCAATTAATTTTATTGTACACCTTAATAGTGTGAGCTCTATAATAAAATCAAAATGTAGCCAACTCTTTAGCAATTGATTCCCATGCAACCTTAAAATTTATTTTTGTATATCTCATATACCATAATAATATGAGCACATATGGGACTAAGTGTCAAATATAATCAATCAAATAACCATGTTGGAAGAATCAACTAGGAATGTCCCGCACTACGGCCAACGCCGTCGTTTCATTTCCAAGTTGCATCAATATTCAAGTAGCCAAAACACTATTACTAAGCACATCCAGCGACTCGTGGCAATGGACTAAGCTAGGTATCATTTCACATGCCAACTACTTTTGATTAAAGGGCTTGACTATTAGAAACCCAATTTTGTCTATTCACATTTGATATGTAATATAAAATTATTCAAACTCTACATTTGAGGGAAAAAAATAAATCAATTTCTAAATTCTTTTTCGAACAATTTGAATGATAGGTAATTTTTAATTATCAATACCTCACCAATTTTATTATACATTCCTAAGTATTACAAACACAATCATAAAGAAAGTATCAAATAAACTTATGCATGTATCTACTATACACATATAATATGAATGGTCATGAGGTTTTCCTATCTACTTGAGCTAAAGTGAATCTAAAGGTCAATTTAGATCTACTACAACAATGCACCGCCCATACATTCATAGATTTTCTTTCCTCGCAATTATCCATCTTACTTCTTTTCCTTGCCCAACAAAGAGAAAATCTCACCAACCTAAGTTTCCACACATTACAATTGAAAAATAACAAAATAGCTTGGAATTTCTTCCAAGTAGAGGTTTATATGATGGATAGAAATATGCATTCGAGAACAAACAAAAAAAACACATGTCTCACCATAATTAATTCATTCATCACATGAAATAAATACAAGCATGAAACTTTTGCCAAATTTTGTATGCCAATACAATTTGGGGTAACTTTTAAACTTTTATCATTCATAAAACTCTTTTTTATTTTTTAAAATTAACCATTAATTTTAAAAACTGAATTAATCATAAATCTCAATTTTCCGTAATCCTTTTATAATTTTTAATTATATAAAATATCTCGCTAAGACACTGACTGGACACCTCCCGATTGGCCAGGCCGTCCACCGACGATCGTCAAATGACCAACGACCAATCAATTACTAAAATCAAAGATGAGAAACATCCGGCCGGATAGGCGTGCGAGTTTCAACACGCCAGACGGTACACATCATCCAACCGAGACACGTGGACAACACGTTACACAGCACTAGCGGCACACACTTTAATACATTCGCAATGGGTAGCCATCGACAACGAGTGTGATCCTATCGCGTTTGATTTAGCCACATTCGTGGAAAATTCATTTTCACAAAAATCAAATTGAACATTTTATCCCAAAAATAAATTGCATAAAAATATTTTTATCGCATGCAAAATTAATCAAGTCAATCGGTCAAGGCATAATCATGCATAAGTAATATGAATACACTTAACATAGATCCGATACCACTGCTTGTTTGGGTTTTACAATTTGGGATGGGCAAGCGCAAAAGAGAACATTAAGTTTTTATTTTTCCAATAAAGTAAATAAACATAACAATTATGCATCTCAAAAGATTCGTGCGAATTTATCGGATGACATTTTTGAATTATCTTTTAAACGAATTAAAGTTGCAAGCTTATACATTTGACGAAAAACTCTTTTTCCGCAAGATGGGTGTGAATGAACTGAACTCCTAACCATAGAATATACTTGTATTACTCTCAAAAATGATTGAAAACTTGAATTTCTTCACCAATAAATCTAAGTATCTTCCTCTAAAGTTCATCACACGATTTGTTAGCAAGAATCCATAATTAGAATCCTACGGTGATCCTAATTGATTATGTAATCAAAGTTGTATAAAGTATAATTTGGATTAACGGTAGAATAAACAAAAATTGGATAAACACACAAAAAAGCTCTTGGATTTTTCTCACATAAAATGATTTAACTCTCCCACAATTTTTTAAGCTCAAAAATTGTCACAATGGAGAGAGATGGGATGATCATATATGTGTTTTATATTAAAATTACTCTCATACTCTTGTATTTATAGTTGGTTTGTTAGGATTTAACTAGTTTTTGACAGGTGCGATGCACGGATGTAATGCGTTGGGTTATATAAAATAAATGTATATACAATGAAACAATATAATGCATATATGAAAAAACGCTTATATTACAACAAAAAAATACAAATTTTGAAATACTTATTTGTACACTACATTATCTGTCTGCTTTGTCATTAGATGTATCATCAACACAAATTAATATTTTCAACCCCCTCAGGGTTGGTTACTCGAAACAAAGAACATACAATTGGCCATGATCGAAAATTGGGTTCTTTAGGTAAAAACCAACATGAGAGAGACTGCCTTGGCTTTTGTTTATTGTCATTGCATAGAAACCATAAGAGGAAGCTGTCTTGGAACTTGAAAGGAATTCTTAGATCGACGGGGTTAGCGTCATTCGTGGAATCAAAACTCTATGATAGGCATTTACTCACAGTAGAATTTTACATTCAAGTACATGCGTGGTAAACCTCGTAATGACCAACCTCGCATCACAGTTACAACCCAATTGAATAGTATATGTTCCTTAGGAGCATTAAGGTGGAGTCCCAACCTTCAAATGTAGTTCATGATTAGGAACGCCGAACATCTTATACCATTTAAGAATTACGGTGTGTGCGTATCATGCAAGAAGTCAATATTTGCATCCGATTTGCAAATGCTATCGAACTCAAATACGTATGACCTCAAATGAGTTCATGGAAGTCATATCTTGATTTATGGACTCAACGACATCCGGTCGGTGCACAAGATAGCTCAATCCTTCAAGTATGTGGATCATCAGGTTGCATCTTTAAACATTGGATAAGTGTTTTTCGACAATAGTACAAATTGGATCACTTTCGGATGAGTGGAGCAAATTATCTTCGGGGAATATCAATAGTGGCACAACCATCATTAGCTCCTCCAATTGTTCCATATCCAATGCTAGCGATCCATTCAGAAAATCTCTTCAAATCTTCATAATCATCTGTTTCACCCAGAATTTGAAGCCGCATGTTTTTCGTCAATCTAAGAACCTTGCAATCTTTCCATAAATACGATGAATTTATCGTGGCATTCACAATATCCTGCAGGCTTCCCTTGGGTACAACAGGCAATATTTGTCTGAAATCCCCACCAAACACGACTGTTTTACCACCAAATGGGACAACAGGATTATCCTGGAATATGGCACTCATAATATCTCGTATACTTTTGTCCTCGATGAAAGCAATACTTGTTCATCATTGAAGTTTAAGTCCCATATTATGAGTTTACAACGAACAATCAATTCGCAAAGCGGACTCCCGTTTGATTTTCGCACGCGACGATTCATTTGGATTAATGGGTATTACAAATCGAGAGTGTGCGTATCCTTCCTCCAGGCGATAAGAGCAACGGTATCCTGGATGCCACATTCGGTACAATATGCCCTTTAGATCTCAACCCGAAGATAAAGCCCTCCACAAGTATGTTTTACGGTGCCTCCGTATCCGAGACACAAAGAACATATGACCCTATTCGATTGGAACAACACTCATGATTTTAGAATACACGCCACGCCGCTTTCATCATGTCATGTTTGAAAAAGATTATTGTGTTCGGCGGCCCGGAGAACTTACGATCATAGCGCAATTCATCGTATGTCAATCTGTTTTGACTCATATCCATACTATCAACATCAGGAAATGCATCGTATCAAACTCACGCAAACTCCTACCACGATGTGCAATAATTTTTCAATCTCGGAAAGTGCGGGTTCTTGATTTGATCCTCACTCAAGACGCAGTTCTAGAAAAGAACTAACATAAAAATCGTGAAGAATAAATAATTTAATATAAAAAATTATTTTAAAAATGAATATATGAATTTGACACTCAAAAGAATAATATCTAATATAAAATCATTGGATTAGTACCTTGATGTTGCATAAGGAGACGTCGTATATATATAATATTATCCGAAAGATATTTCCAACATTTTTCCCATATCACTTCTGGCCTACTCAAAGAATCTGATGATAACAATGATACAAATAAAATCCGAAGATTTTCTGCACTTGCATAGTGACTCACTTCAGTGATGCCGTCAATGTACTCTCTATCATCTTCTAATAAACACAAAGCATAGCAAGCTTCGCGATAAGAAGAGTGTTGAACACCTTAATCTTCTTATAATCATTATGACACGTGGCACCACGGACAACATTTATAAGGCACCTCAGATAATACATGTCACCACATCCAGGAGGCATGTAGTGCACACGTCCTATAGAATTTCCTGTCTTTCTCGGCGCCCACTTCCTAATGTTTGATTTCCATGTGAACTTCGTAGAGCTTCGCGATAAGTCAACTCTCTAGCTTCGGGGTAAATCTTGTTGGCTTCCATCCATGCCAAAAACATGCTTTCTCTAACGGTGCTTTTGTTAATAACATCATCTATCCTTTCGTCATCATGACAAATAACACTGCTTTGTTCTCTAGATGGAAACTCGATCTTTTTCAACCGGAAGGTATTTATAATGCATCTCGTGATCCCAAGAATCTCCATCTTGTCTCATATGACGAAACATATCTACAATCGTAATACATGCTCACTTCATCAATAGGTTTTCCAGTGTCTTCATCACCGCTCTTTCGATAGAATGATGCGGTTACGATCATGGCCCTTATTGACATACTTGAACAAATATTTTATTGGCACATCGACGATTACACCATTCTACATTAAGGTGAGCCCGATTAAGTAATAATCGGCATGATTATGCGGCACAACAAATCTATTGTCGAGGATGCCATTTTTCTCAATAACTCTGCCATTATTTCTATGTTTGTATCGCGGGTAGCCTTCTTCGTCGATTGAAGTAGCGTCAACAAACTTTTTGGAAAATGCTTCAGACAACGACCATCGGCCATGCACGGAGAACTTTTCTTACATCGCCACACGGACCATGAACCATGAAGTCTCTAACCGCAACATAATAGACGGATCATCTTTTTCATCGGGTATCTCGGCCGATATGATTTTATCTATATCTTACAGATTGGATACTTAGCCTCTTTGGCCGAAAAGAAGCGAGAATGTGGGCATGAAGCAATCACGTTTTGAAATTCTATGGTGTATATCACTGTAAAAAGCACAAAACAAAAAAAAAAAGCAACAAAATGAATTAGAATTGACCAAATATTAAAATTTAAAGTTATATAGTAAAAATAAACTTAATTTTTTATAACATAAGACAACTTTTCCAAATATTTCGTTATGACGAAGATCCACGATAAGAGCATCAAGTTTCACTTTAAAAAAGTTACCCCGCAAATAATATCCGGACGGTCTTCGACACTAAGTTTTATACTCTCGAAGCGAACAATCTCCGCCATTTTGGATTGGAGGTGAATGTAATGAATAAATCGGGATAACCGACCCGCTGACATATGGCCATTGCATCTTGATAGTTTTGTATCATGTATCGAGCACCCCAAGTAAAACTCGAAGGTAAGATAATTCACTTTCCTTGTGTGTTAGGTTCAGTGTCTCCACGAAACACAAAAGATCTACAAGACCCCTATACATATCAACATGCAACTTCATGATTCAAACGCATATTTCAATCGCTACCGATTCGACCATCGTATAAGCATCAACAACAAACTCCTGGAATAATCGTCTTGACGACACAATCGATAAAGGAGGTTCATTTTCCCTTTCGTGCATACGATATGAAAAAAATTCTCGAACACTAACTCTTTTCCTTTATCTTGTCTTGTTTTCTTCTTAAGGTCCGAGAATGGGATGTCTTATCGAACCATCTTCACCATAAAGACTGACAACAACGGGTCTTGTAATGCCAAGTAAAAAGCATTTAACTCATTTATCCGCTTTAGTAGACGATTCTTGTCTCGATCACGATATCCTTGTCCCCAAAAGCTTCATCAAAATCACCAACAATGAAGGCCGCCACTTGAACACGAAGGCAAATTATATGTTCGGGCATCACGTCTCTTTTACCACCCGCAATCTAACATCCGAATGTCCGCATTATTGAATCTTTTCTCTCGCCATTCTAAATGTTTTTACCAAAACATTATGTTCAACAAGCATTTCTTTAAGTCCAACCACTATATCTTCATGCAGATTATTTGTTTCACTTCATTGCCTACAAATTTGAATAAATAAAAAACATTAGCACGGACAAAAAATATATTAAAATAATAGTCAATATCTATATTTTAACAATAAAAATAAAACAAACCTGCATGAGAATTTAGTCTATGTGATACTTCATTTTCAATTATCATATATGTAAAGTTGTGCAAACGAAGGAGTTGAACCATCGCATCGGACGCACAATAAACTACCAATTAGATGATAGTTACGCCCATACATTCGAAAGACCTAGGAGGTCCACCACCTCTGTTTATGTCGTTGTCGATCTTACCCCCATGGATGTGAAACAAAACATGCTTTGTTATAAGATCCAATTAGCCAAAAATCCACCATATTTCCACGATTTCAACTCAAATTTACAATATTCAAGCAAATTCCCCAACAATATTGCAATACCCCTACAAATACAGGACTAATTTTGCATTTCCCCATAAATGGACTTTTACAAGGCACTTAACAAATTTTGGATATGGAATAGTTCGTACTTTTTATAATTCGGATATGCCCAAAGAGCAATTTAATGAGCAAGATTTTCACTTGTTATTGCGTCGTTGTATACGTTCATTTTTTTACCTCACCTTAATATAACCACATATAGAATGATTTTTAAAGGTTGGACTAAAGATGCACCTGGTTAGTTGCTTTATAATTTTACCTAATTAATCATGCACCAAATTAGTTGCTTTCTAATTTTATTCGCTCAATTCTCTCCACTACTAAGGAAAAGATGCTTTTCTCCTAAAAGGCTAAAAGTTGAGAGATTCCTCATGAATATTAATATAATGATTCCACATGCTACAAGTATAAAGTTTGATGTTATAAAATTCATGGCTTAGTGTACGTACTTTAATTTTACTTTAGCAGCCTACTAGTTATAATAATACCAGCACATTTTATTTTAATTAAAAAAATTGTGGAAATTATCGACAATATTTCACTAAATGAACCCCCAAAAAATAATAAACATTCTCATATTGCATAAATATATTTTCCTATTTTATGTTCAAGTATAAATTGGACAAAACAATATTATAATTCATATATTTATCAATTAAAGTACATATTTGATAAGATTATTTTAACTAATATATCATTCAAGTAATCATATGAAGTACACATTAAATTAGTAAAATAATTTAATCTTAAACCATAATCTCATCTATATTTAATGAATCATTCATTATCCTATGAAACGAAGTAAACGATCCCGTAAAGTTTTTTTTTTTTCGTTTTTAAAAAACATGAAGGAAATAGAATAGAGGAGAAAAAAATGTATACATTATCAAGAGAGAAGATAAAACATACAATATATATTTTAAAATATATATTTAGAGTAAAAGTGATACTGTTAAACAATAGTATATTACATCAGTTATTATGCGATAAATTTTAAAAATAGAAAATAAATAAATAACCAAGTAAACAATATGCAACATAACTCGAAATTCAAATATAACATAAATGTAAAACACACCAAGTTTAAAACACTAAATTTCTATAAAATTTAAAAAATAAAAAGAAGAGAAAACCATTTTTCACCGATTGGTTCAATCTCAGAAACGGTTATTGAGGGTTAATTGAACCGAACCAACCACTGATCCACCATTTTTTTTTTCGAACGATAATATTTTATAATAACAACTCAGAAACTAAAATTACAACTACAAATGTAAGCTAACTAGCTAAGTTAAATGACAAGACTAACTACAAGAGCCAAAGCGGAAATTGGTAAAAGGCAAATTCCGATTCACAAAATGGATAAAAAACTACCCACCCCAAACTAAACTACTCCACGGAGCTCGACTGATCCACCATTGAACCGATCGGATTGTCCGGTCCGATTTTTTAAACATGACTGTCAAGAATATATTCTTCAAAAATACTTTCGAAAAACAATAAAAGATACAAAAACATAGCGTGAATATCTATTCTGCGCATCAACTTTCTAGAGCACCACCAAAATACACCGACGTGTTGGCTGTCTACAACTCTCTATTTGAACATGTTGTGACCCCACACACCCAAACAACAACAATTTACATTTCAAAGTTCAAACACTCTTTATTTTTTAAAAAAATTAATTTTAGGGTAAAATTCACTTTACCCCTTGTACTATTGAGTTTGTATCAAATACCCCTCTCTACTATGAAAACCTTCAAATACCCCCTTAAACTAGTAAAAGATATATATGAGGGACAAAAGTACCCTTGAGATATATAAAGTGTTTGATATATATCATATTTTATCTTGTCTAAAATTAAATTACATTAATATGATTTGGGATTTTAATTTTTAATTTAAATAACTTAACTTATAGTTAAATAAAAAATAAATAAAATAAGAAAATATAATTTCAATAGTATAGAGAAGTGAATAATTTTTATAAAGGAATAAATTTATGTTACTATCATTACATGCGTGTAAATATATATTACTTTAAAAGGTAGTTATTAAAGTTTATATATTAATTGATATTTTTAAATATTTCTATTACATGAAATGTGAACATATTGACTAATGTAGAAATTTATTTATGAATGAAAAATAAATATTTATAAATATTAAATGAGAATAATCATATAATACTCTCGACAACTAAATATTAATAATTTGATCTAATTTTTATTTAAAGTAATATTAATTAAGTTGAAATAAATAAATACATATATAATACCAATAATATAAAAAACATGTTAATTATTTTTAAAAGACACATAAATTTATATTATATTGTTTTGGAAAGCATATTTTAGATTCTTCTTTTTATGTACTTCTTCACTCAATTCTTAATTATATTAGTATTTTACTATATTTTCTTATTTACTATATAAGATTTATTCTCCTCTCACATATAATAAATAATTACGCATTGCAATTTCATCAATTAATAGAAATACATCATGTATCATTCAATAATATCTATTAATTTGATTCAATTTATATAATATGTACTTACTTAAACAACTATATATTGAATATAACATTAATTAAATTTATTTAACAAATGTGTATTTCTAAAAACCTGACCTCTCAAAAATATTAAAGTTATATTTTTTATTTATTTATTTTAAGTTAAATAAAAGACTAATTTTTAATTATAACATTAATGTTGAACAAAATTTGAAATCAAACTAATTGATATTTAGTTTTATAATAGAGTAAGCAAAGTAATTCTTACATTTTATTTATACTAAGGGTATTTTTGTCCATGAATGTGACTTTTATTCATTTAAGGGGGTAAATGAAGGTTTTCATAGTAGAGGGGGGTAATTGATACAAAACCAATAGTATAAGGGGGTAAAGTGAATTTTACCCTTAATTTTATATTGGAAAATTGCAAAGTTGGCCCTCTATCAATAAATCATGTGTTACAATTTAGTCATGTAACTTAAAGTTGCACTTTTTTATCACGTGACAATTTTCCACTCAACAAAAATAGTAATTTTAATCTTGCAAATTTTAAGATTTTATAATTTTAGTCTTTTATTGTGGTACTTTTGGTCCTACTAGTCAAAATAACCATTTTTGCTTAAATTTGTACATGTTTTTGTATTTCCATAATTAGAAAATAATACATGTAGATCTCGCGTTCTTAATTTTGCTCTAGATTCATAATTATAAAATTCCTTCTCATTAGACAATCTATAGTATAAATGATAAATACAATCAACTCATGTAAATAAAACATGACTACGATACCATTTATATTTGCATCGTAGGTATATTGATTGTTTTGGCTGCCAAAACCAATTTAAGAATGATTGAAATATTTAAATAACCATTAGGATCAAATTTGCACCAATTTTAACTCATAGGTCCAGAATTGCACAAATCTAAAATTTACGGGACAAAAATTGCAAACAAAAAAAGAAAAAGACTACAATCGCAATTTTAAAATTTAAAGGACTAATATTGCAACAGATGGAGGACTAGTTTTGTATTTTTTCCTTTTTGATTTACTAGTATTAAGAATTAACTATAATTAGTAATTAGTATTTCCAACAAGAGACAGCTCTCCCGTTCAACTCGACGAATTTTCTTTGCGGGACACCTCTTTTTCTCTTCGTTTCGCTTTTCCCGCAACCCATTTCTCTCTCTCTCGATCCTGACCGCCATCAACCCCATTTCTTCCTCTCTCTCTATCAGATCTGGTATACCGTGAAGGATTCTGTAAATTCCTAAGGTAATGATCTTTTCCTTTTTCAAAATTTTGTTTTTCAAGTCATTGTAACTGTTGGGATCTTCAATTTTTATTCATTGGGTACCAGATCTAATTTGTCCAGCTATGTGTACGGAAATTCAGCTTGTTTTCCTCTATTCGTAATTGATTCTTCAGATCTGCATTGGCGCTTAATCGGCGTGGCTGGTTCCGTAAAGATTCATTTGTTTTTTTTGGGGAATTCGATCGGTTTTCGTACATTGTTATATCCTGTAAAACATCTCTGTGTTAGTGTTAATTGTTATACTGGTTTTTGGTTTTTCTGCTAATTGGTTATTCTGGGTTGATGGTAGATTTTGTTAGAAAGATTATTTCTCATGTCGCTTTCATTTTTTTATGATTTAATCGAGCCAAATGAGAATAATGAAATTAGAATATGTTTATTGGGGAATTGATATTCATCTTTTTGAAAGCTCTCATTGTGATTCAATTGAAGAGAAAATCTGAAGAAATAGGAGCTGCTATGTTCTATTTGAGTGATATACAAGTTGGCTTTTGGCTGTGCAGGCAATAATTCGAAAAAGGTTAAGTTAATTTGGCTTCTCCCAGGTCAAGGGTGAAATGAAGAAGGCTTTTGGTCAAACTGTTCGCGACCTGTGAGTTTCATTTTTTAACCAATGCACCTCTATATTTGTCAATGCTCTTTATTTCATGGACCGTCTTCTCACTGTTATTGTATCTTGGATTAAGATCCTTCAGTGTAAACCCCAAAAACAATAACGAGTGTTCATCTGGAAGATGTATACACATTTATGAATCCTTGAGCTTGAACTGCTCAGTGTTCATCCGTTTTGTTAATATATATTATTCTTTTCCTTTTTCAATTCTAACATTATGATTAGGCCCTGTCTTAATTTTGTTATTAAGGAATGTTATATGTTTCATCTTGCAGTAAGAGAGAGGTCAACAAGAAAGTTCTTAAAGTCCCTTCGATTGAACAGAAGGTAGTTATCTTCTTTTCCCTGCTGATTGGCCTTTCTCTTTTCTAAATTTATATTGGGATCTCTCTCTCTCTCTCTCTCTCTCTCTCTCTCTCTCTATCTATCTATCTATCTCTATGAGAAGGTCTTTTGGCTAGTGTTTAAATCCCGAAATCAATATAGGGTGGTGGAATGAGTTTGTTGTGTAATTCTTTTTGGCGGTTTTAAGTGGTGTTTGTTTCCACTTTCAGGTTCTTGATGCAACTAGCAATGAGCCCTGGGGTCCTCATGGATCACTTCTTGCTGATATTGCTCAGGCAACAAGAAATTAGTAAGTTTTAATTGATTTATATAGAGTACCTCATGAGGGTTGCTTTCTGTTAGAAGTTATTAATTTTTGAGTGTTAACAGTCACGAGTATCAGATGATCATGTCGGTTATCTGGAAGCGTACAAATGATACTGGAAAAAACTGGCGGCATGTGTACAAGGTTTGATTCTATTAATTTGAAAATATGGACTTGTTTAGTAATCATTGTACCATGATGTCTTATTTTATACATATCCAAGCTCCCTCAATTCAAAATCAGTGAGAATCAACTGATTCTTTTTGCACATTGTGGTAAAGCCATAATCCTTGACAAATATAATCCCTGTTATGGAATCTCTTTTCAAGTTAATTGACTTTTCTCTGTTAGATGTGAAGACTGGTGCCTATTGTGCTTTGTTTTTGTTGCATCTTTTTACATTGCTGCATTCTAGTAGCTGCCTTTTGCTAAAAACCAAATGAGTCTTTTTCTGCTGCTTTTTGCAGGCTTTAACTGTTTTGGAGTACTTGGTAGCCCACGGGTCAGAGCGTGTCATAGATGACATCAGAGAACATGCTTATCAAATATCAGTTAGTTTCCTTATCATCTGAACTCTTTCCTTTTTTTTTTTTTAAAAGTAGGTTGACAACAAGTGGCGCTTATAATGTTTTCTCTGGTGATAGACATTGTCAGATTTTCAATATATTGATTCCAGTGGGAAAGACCAGGGAAACAATGTTAGAAAGAAATCTCAGAGTCTTGTAGTTCTGGTAAATGACAAGGAAAGAATACAAGAAGTTCGTCAGAAGGCTGCTGCTAATAGGGAAAAGTAAGTTGCACATAATTTGTCTGATTGCATACATCATAAGTATGCTGGCTTTTCAACTTTTAATTATTTTGTTAATGAATTTCCTTGGTGATTTTTATATTTATTATTATATGTTGTATAGTGAGTATCTATCTTCTGTGATCTATTTGAAGGCTGCCTTTTGCATACTTTAGTTGGAAGTTGATGATTTCATGGATAATATTAGCGAATCCTGTTACTTATCTTTGTCTTCATCTGGATCGATATTCACAACAACTTTTAGGCGTATCTTTGAAATTTTAAACCTATGTTTTTTTTTATCTGTAACCTATGCTTTTTTCCCGTATATTTAAGGATGATGATATAGTTCTGGTAATGTATGTAAACATACATTTAGTTATTTGGCATTTAATTATATGAGTTGGATTGACTCGTGGTTCAAGTTTGAATTGTCATTTGAGCGAGTGATTTAGGGGGAGCTGTAGCGACTGCGCTGATCTTATGTCCTTTGCGTATGCTATAGTTCCTTCGAACTTTCAAAATGCACCCTTTTGAAAATATTTTTTCTTCTGGGGCCCTGGGAGGATGGGTGTAGATTCTGTGGAGAAGTTTTGTTCATTCTTAGGTTTTAGAAAAATGTTTGGTGGGGTTTCAAATGCTCTTTATATTATTGATTGATATCCTTGGAACTTTTTTGTGCTTTTTAAGGTTATAATTAAGTTTTACCTTGGAAACTTTTTTGTGTTTTTTATGGGTAATTACATGTCAGATTGAAATGAGAATGCAATAAATAAATGTCGTGCATTGAGTTTATTTCCATTAAAATAAACAAAGCTCTCTTTTATCGATAATGCAAAAATAATTAACAACAAAAGAAGGTAGGTAAAAAGCAAAGAATCATTCTGATGGTTAACTCTTCTTTCACTATGCTGCAAAAAGTTTGTTGGATTTTATGAATTCGATTGCAAGCTTCAGCTTTCATGTTCGGCACAGCTATCTGCCATATGGTTGCCAAAAGATTCTAGTAGTGGTGTTTGTAATTGGCATGAATTTGATTTGTCTTAGTGTATAATATCTTTAGCTGGAATTTAGTGTATTCTGGATTACACTTTATAGAATTGATTATTTGCCTACAGCGGCACAGTTATTTACATATCTTCTTTAATCTGTGAATAATGGATTTGGGTTATTCTTTTTTAACAGCTATCAATTCAAAGGTAAAATATATAGATTAATTCAATAACAGTACTCTTTGAGAAATATTGTTCCATGGGAAGCTACTGGTGCTGAAAACTCACTTAAGCTTCAAGAATTTTCATGTGGTTGGAGAAGTTTTACTATATTAACTGCCATAAATTTATATATTAGGGCTCTTTGGGTCCCGATGGTTAGTATACTTCTGCAGAATAGAACAGAATACAAATTCAGATGCTTGTACGCTTAAAATTTTGATTATTATGATTATTATCATGGAAGTTCTATTTCTGTTTCCTATTATTTAGTTTTCTTATGATGGGCACCCTCTGTGCCCTGTAGTTTCAAATCTTTTTACTATTTAATTTTCTTATTAAATTGTGATGTATTTCATGCTTCCCCAGTTTGTTTATGTTTTATGTGAGTACAGTAGTCTTGGTGGTTAGCGTATTCCAAACAAATTTATGGTTTTCGTTAAATGAATTGGATTTTGTTTCATTAATGTCAATAGGTATCGCAGCACCCCCGTGGGTGGTATGTATCGTCCTGGCTCTCTCTCAAGCTCTGGAGGATATGGAGACAAATATGATGATGATCGATATGGAAACCGAGATGATGACCGGAATGGCTACGGAGAGAAAGAGAATGGGGTTCCAGAGATGATGATAGATATGGTCGGTCTGGAGAATCATATGGCCGTGAGGGGGACAGGTATAGTAGAGATAATGAGGAGCGTTATGGCCGAGATGGGTACAGGGATGATGACTACAGAGGAAGAGGTCAAAGCGTTGATGATTATCATTATGGGTCAAGAAGTAGAAGTGCTGATCGGGACAGGAGTCGCTCAAATGAGGATGATGGCCAGTACTCTTCCAGGTTTGTTGAATTCCTTTATCTGCAAATCCAAATCAAATTCAGTGGTATATTTTCTGATTTAATTTTCCTTTATTATATCTTTACTGATTAGCATGATAGGAGTTTTGGGCTAGGTTATGGAACTAGTGGTCACAGGTCGGTTTTGGTAACGGTTAACCCCCAGTCCCGGGTTAGGTTTGACCCTTTATTGTTTTAAAGGAATTTGAACTAATATATGCTATTTCATCTCTATTTCAAATTTTAAAACTAAGGAAATATTTAAAGTGTTTTTGTGTTTGAAGATAAATGAAATAAGATTGAAATAAAAACATCAAATGTTGAAGTTAAATCTGATAGAAGATTCAAATTTAAATTTGAGAAAACCTATTGTTAACTAACAATAATTAAATGTCACAGAACAACTATTAACTACGAAAATACTTGGAAATTTTTAAATTTGAAGTTAAATATGACTATATGAGAAAAGATTGAATTAAAAGAACATATATGATCGTTGGAACTGCTGGTTCAACGCGTCAGAATACCATGAACCTTAACCAGCCTTATATAACTAACAATAATTAAATGTCACAGAATGACTATTAACTACGAAAAAACTTCGAAATTTTTAAATTTGGAGTTAAATATGAGAAAAGATTGAATTGAAAAAACATATATGATCGTTGGAACTGCTGGTTCAATGCGTCAGGAATACCATGAACCTTAACCAGCCTTATATGTATGGGCCGGTTAAGGGTTCAGGTCATTGACCCATTGACCCGGTTAACCAGCCTGTTGACCACGTGCCGGGTCCAGTCCAGGTCCAGAAAACCTGTGAAGCAGGTTCCGCTCTTGTTTTGAAAATGAGAATATATTCATTGGTTGTTCTGTATGCATTCTATTATTTTAAAATAACAAGTTGTCATTTGGATGGTAGAATATGAAATGTTTTAAATAATAATTTTTATCTTAGCAAAAGTGGCCTGCAAGGTATTCTGTTTCAAGGAACCCAAATGCCATTGTTATGGTGCTGCTAAAACCATATAGAATTTACTTATGAAAGTTGCCTGTTTAAATCCATTGCTAAATGAGACTATCTTGCTAATTTTTATTGTTTAGCTTGTTTAAAATACTTACCGGAAATTTTGGAGTTGGTTGACTTTTCCTAGCTTGTAGTTTTCATTTAAATAAACAGAGTTAAAATAAGAGAGCTGAGAGCTTATGAGGGGGACATAGGACTTGATATCTCGTACAAGAGAAGTAAATAAAGTATCACGGCAGAAATAAGGAAATAAACTTGTCTGCTCCTTCTAAGACATGGTGACGTACGAGGAAGCTGGAAATTCTCACGAGAACCTTCAATTACAGTCTCACTGAAGCCATCAGATGCATTTAAATTAACTCTTTAGTTAAATCCTGCTTCACATTCATGGTCTCCTTGAGGGATCTCATGGTCTCCTTGAGGGATCTGTTGTCTGTATATGGCCACAGAATTAGACTTCCCAGCAAATTTGTAGCCCGTTTGTGTGTACTGTAATTAATTAAATGTGTAATTTGTGTAAGTTTTTATTGCACATTTTGAGGAAAATACTACATTGTCTTTTGGAAGAATTTTCCAACTTGTATTTTTCCCATTTGCAGAGGAAGTGGTGCGAAAGCTGATGACCATTCTCAAGATGGAAGGTACTTTTAGTGGTCCTGTTTCGACGTATTGTTATTTGGCCCTATAAACAATTATTAAGTGAAGTCATTTAATGTGTTTAATTTCTGAATCAGTTCTACTGGCAAAAGTCTTGATCGGAAACATTCTGGGCAAAGCTTTGGTGTACCACCTAGTTATGAGGATGCTGTTGGAGCTACCCGCAGTCCTTCTTACAGTGAAAGGTAATTAGCTGGTATACATGGGCTGCCTGTTGTTTGACAGTTTACATTTGGTTCTAAATTTGTATTATTAACAGGGATGGAGAATCTTCTGTTGCATATGCCCCTAAAGCATCATCTCCCACAGGTGCTAGTCCAAGTCATACAACAACTGGGGCTGTTCCAACCCCTGCTCCTGCTTCACCACCTGCTGCAGTATCCGCACCTGCAGCATCTGCACCTGCTTCAGCTCAGTCGACAACTCAACATATCAACAAGGAAGTTGATGGATTTGATGAATTTGACCCAAGAGGTTCATTTTCAGGTAAAGAATTATCAATAACAGTAATTGCATGGGATTAGTTTATTTTGTTGTCGCCTTCTAGTTATTGGGTTATCTTGTTTGATTGAGTGGGTAGATGGTTTATATGCACGTCTGTCGTGCCACAGTTTCATTTAGCATATAATTATCATCATTTGCAATTTTGTAATCATTTCATGTTAGTGGTAATTTTGAATGAGAGACTATTTGATTTTCCCATTTACATGGTTGTTTTAGTTTATTAGATGTTTTAAACAGTAGATAATTCAATACATATGAGTTGGATTTTAGAACATGATTTAACAAACTTCTCATCCTTGAAGAGTTTCAAATACTTATCTGGATGTTGCAGTCTTCCAGAAGCTATTATTGGATGTTTTTGAAGGCATTTTTCTATTTTACATGATTTAATAATCTTCTGTATTTACGCAATAATCTTAAGGAAGTATATATAACATCTAATTGCAATGTCTACCTGAGCTAGAGATGGATAGGAGGAAGTGTGCCTATTTTTGGAACCAAACCGACCCACCGTGTAAAATTTGCCAATTTCAAGCATGCAAAATTCCTCGGGATTGGTTGTCCTTTAATAAGAATGGAAGAAGAGGACTCACATAGCCAATGCCAATACACGTAATGGGTATAGAAGAGAACTTGGTTAAGTTTTCATTTTATTATGGATGGAGAATTATCATCACATTCCTATGCATTGGGCAAATATCTGAGTTAGTTGCTCTTTCGCCCTCCATTTGGCGTCATATAAGTTATAACAACTTGTATGTTGCTTGATCAAGAAAGTTTTCATTTATTGACTTATCACACCAGATACGAGGAGACTAATTTTCTTTTTACTTTTTCAAATCATTGAATAGCTACCCCAGCTACGTTAAATGGCACTGCTCCTGCTCCTGCTCCTGCTCCAGCTGTGGAAATGGATTTACTGGGTTCTCTATCTGAGTCTTTTTCTTCAAATTCACTTGCTCTCGTGCCTGCCATAACCGCTGAAGCTAATGCCTCTTCAGACTTTAATTCTGGACCCACAATTGTGTCTGCAACACCAGCATCCACGATTAATAATCAGGTACTCCGTGTGTAAAAGATTTGCATGTCTTGTTTCATTCTCCTAACTTTTTTCGGCATTGACATAATGGTAAGGGTTAATTTCAGTTTGTCACCTTGCCGTGAACCCACGTGTGGCTTGTTGCAAAGTATGTCCTATTTCACATGGAGATAAATTGCAATTAACCCTAATGGAAAGGGTGGTTCCTTTATTAATGGATATGCTTTTTTTTTTTTGCTTGTAGTCGGAACTGTTTGATATTTTCGCCTATTTCTTTTTTTCTCTCTCCATCAGTAATTCGTCTGTACTCTTGAAAGTTCTTCTGTATTCTTTGCCGCATATCTTGATATATTGTTGATTGTTAGGACATGCCATGCAATCTAATGATGCTTCCAATATGAGATGCAAAAGATGATTGAAGATTAATTGTTTGTTTTGCTAACATATGTTGATAAATAGCCTCTCAGCTTCTTGTGGAAGCCAACAAGGCGCTAATCTTGATTTTTAGCTTCATGACGAAATGCACTATAAGACGCACGAGAGAACGGTTCAACTGTGCGAACAAATATTTGTTGACCATGTGTAGAATAATAGTTTCTTCCTGTAGCCTTTCTTTTAATTCCCCTCTTTGAGTCACCTCTCTGCTAAAAGTAAAATCTGTAGGGATGTTTATATGCGCATGTCTGAAGGAAGGTTGTTTATTTACCTCTTATTGCCATTGTTTTCAACCGTCTGTTATTCTCAAAAACATTCGCATTTCTCCCCATGCATAATCATGCATAAATGTGTGTGTAAAAATATGGAAAGTAGGCATTCAGCTATAAGCAAACTAAAGTATGTTTTAACTGTTCAAGGCAATGTGTATAGACCATGTTTAGAATAGGATAACACAATCTACACCTGAGGATCAGCCTACTTACAAATAATCCAGTTATCTTTCAAAATTACAAATACCCCTGAGGTATTACTAACATCTCCTTGAGGTTTGTATTTGATTAATAAATACTCCCCCTCTTGGGTGCAACTTGTAAATAGAAACAAATATCAAGGGGATATTTACAATTTTGAAAGATGGTTTTTTTGGTAACTAGTCTGAACTTCCATGGTATTTTCTGTAATTATCCTCTAGAATATTAGTTGCATCTTGTAGCCTTTCTAATAATTTCCCTCCTTGCCTCCTTGGTGTCACCCCTTTGCTAAAAAGTTAAAATTGTAAGGATGTTAGTTTGTGCACCTCTGAAGTAAGGTGGTTTTACTCACCTCATATTGTCATTGTTTCCTCCTGTTTCTGTTATCCTCAAACCCCCAATCTCTTTTTCTCCTCATGAACATTGATGCACAAATGTCAATCTTAAATTCTGAAAGTACACATTGAATTTACACCATTTTGCCTGATAATTTATTTTGGAGGAGTTGTAAAGTTAGATCAGTTCTTTTATATAGTTCATATGGTTCCATAATAAAATATATGGCCTTTCTTTGCAGCCTTTTGATGATCCATTTGGGGATGGACCGTTTAAAGCTGTTCCTACTGCAGATAGTGTACCAATTCAACAACCGATCGCTACATCCACTAATTCCTTCGATACAAACTCGAGTCAAACCCTTAATGCGCCACAACCAGTTCCTCAAAAGCCAGCAACTGAATTTGGGGTGGTTTCTATGATTCTACTTACATGCCATCAGGTCCTTCTGGTGGTGTGCAACAGGAGTTGTCAACCCCCAACCAGGATTTTGATATCTTAGCAGATATACTCCCGCCATCGGCACCGTCATCTTTTGCCAATACAGAAGTTGGTTATCCACTTCCAACCAACCAATCTGTGTCTCATGGTGGCTTTCCTCCTCAAACCAATCAACCTGCATCACAACACAACAGTTTCCAAGCACAAAGCGGCCTTTCTGCAGGTTTCCCTACTCAACTTGGCCAGCCTTCATTACAAACAAGTTATCCTCTTCAATCAGCGGAATCTGTTCCACAAACGGGCTTTTCGACTCAAACCATGGCTTTGACCTACCCAGTTCAAGCTGGTCAAGCATCGCAGATGGGTTTCCAATCTCAAGGTGGTCCTACGCAGCCAAATCCCAACTTCTATGGAACTTACAATTCACAAACTGTATCGACAGGTACGGCTGCTACTTACATGGTTCCTCCTAGTTCCACGGGACCAACTGCGCAGCACAATTTTCTGTCACAGTCGGGTTCTGCAGTTCCCATTGCTTCACAAATGGGCCCTCAAGCTCCATCTTCAACAGGGTCTTCTGCTATTGTTCCTCAATCATCGAAAGACAAGTTTGAGACCAAGTCCACTGTTTGGGCTGACACTCTGAGCCGAGGACTTGTCAATTTGAATATTTCTGGACGTAAGTTTTCAAATTTTAATATTCTTATTAGGGATATTTACAGAAAAACCTGTGGTTTGGGCTAATTACAAAAAAACAGAAAAAAAAAATGGAGATGTTTCAAAATTACAAAAAGCCCCCTTTGATTTGATTCTGTTTTAAATTTAAGGGGGGTAGCTGTAATAATATTTCTGTATATATAGGAAGGGTATTTGAAATATTTTTTCTTATGAAGTGGGAAATGTAAGACTGAATGAAACCTCTAGTGTTTTTTCTGTAATTTTCAAAAACCTCTAGGCTTTTTTGTAATTAGCCTGAACCTCGTTTTTTTTTTTTTCCTTTTTGTAATTATCCCGATTCTTATTATTGAATATATACATTTCATACCAATTAACTGATATTAAAATTGTGCAGCTAAAACAAATCCATTGGCTGATATTGGAGTTGATTTTGATGCCATAAACCGTAAGGAGAAAAGGATGGAGAAACCAACAACAGCCGCAGTAACATCTACAATTACGATGGGAAAAGCCATGGGATCTGGTTCTGGCATGGGCCGTGCTGGTGCCACTGTTCTCAGGCCTCCTCCACCAAATGCAATGATGGGTTCTGGTATGAATATGGGTCCTAGTGGCGCTGGCATGCCCATGGGAGGTTATGGTGGAGTAACCCAACCAACCGGGAGAGGTATGGGAATGGGAATGGGCATAGGCATGGGGATGGGGATGAATATTCCTGGAAATATGGGTATGGGAATGAACATGGGTATGGGCCAAGGAGGAATGAACATGCAACAACAGCAGATGGGAATTCCTCCCGGGTCTACCATGCCTGGAGGTTACAATCATATGATGGGAACTGGAAACTATGGTCAACAGCCATACGGTGGTGGCTACCGATGAGCATAAGCCACCGTGAATGAGTGGTAATCGAGAAGGTGATATTTCCGGGTTTTTTTTTATAGAATGAGTCAACCATAAATGTGATTTTACAATTAGATATATGACGATGATGCAAGTTATAAAGTTTCCGTTCACTTGTAATTTTCTTGTTGGCTGTGTGTAGCATGTGCGTGTATTCATTCTTTCAGGGTTTTTGTTTACAATTACCTCTTATTCTATTTTTGGGACACAATGAGCTCTATATGTGCCCCATAGTTATAGGCGTTTTTTCAGTTCAATCTTGTATATTACCAATTATCTAGGGTAACCTTTCTTAGGTTGCCCCTTTTTTGTTATGTGATTTCTATATATGCTTTTGACGTTGTCCACTGTCTTATAACGGTTTGAATGCCTCGAATAAATTCAACGATTCGTTTTTCTTTCCAAGCTTCTGATTTTGGCTCGGTTTATCATTTATGTACCCTATCCTTATATTGCATTCATGTGCAATCGCTCACGATATTTGACTGTGACTTGGTTATATCGAACCTCTCGCCACTTACTGTGACTCGGCCTATCTAGGCCTGCGGCACAGAGCAATTGATTGTATTTACATATAATATATTGTTTCACTTAGATTGTTTAATAAATTAGTTGGGTGCAAGATTGTGAATACTAAAAATGTGATTGATATATAGCAACATGATGCGCTAATGTTGAATAATCTATTTGTGAGACTTTCTAAGTTTTTTCCAACATTGGTAAACTTCAACCATGATGGAAAGATTACCCAAAGAGTAATATTTTCATTATTCGACTGATAAAAATAATAGTAGAAATCAAATTCACTTAACAAGTACTAAATAATAAAACTTAAGAAGTATTATTATAATTTTCGAACATCAAAATTAGTTAAATGCTTAAATCAATTACAAGGGAAATAAATAAATGACCTATGAGACCATCTAACGGGTTCAAATCTATTAGACGGATCCCAAACCGACCCACAAACAATAGGTGGTGATATTTTTGTAACTCTAAACAAAAAGTGCGTTTGTGATTTTGAATGCGGTGTCATTTTTGTAATATTGTGGGGTGGTAGCATAATATAACTGGACCGGTGTCATTTTTGTTATATTAGGCAGTGACGTAGTACTGTTAAAAGTATTAGTAGTACCGCTGAAAAGTATTAGTAATCATGTTGAACAATTTTTTTAGTAATCCTCATGAAAAATATTGATTTTTCCATCAAGAGTATTAGTATTCTTATTAAAACGTATTAGTAGTTTTATTTAAAAGTATTATATTTTCTAATTAAAGATATTTTAGTATACATCTTGAAAAGTACTAATTTTTCTCATAAAAAGTATTAGTAGTTCCCCATAAAAGCATCAGTTCTTCCCTCCAAAAATATCAGTAACCATGCTGAAAAATATTTAGTAGCCCCCTATAAAAATATTAGTTTTCCTTCTGAAAAGTATTAATAGTCCTTCCAAAAAGTATTAGTAACCCTCCTAAAATGTATTAGCAGTGGCCAACGGATGTGATATTGGTTGGTGGTGACGAATCGGATATTTGGATCCGTCTAATGGATTAGATCCGTTAGGAATGCTGGTAGAAGACAAACCCCATCTTTAAAAGGTTGTCTAATCTATATGAGTTTCTAATTTTGCTTTGTAAATCATTCTCCATTACCCACTATGCAACATTTTTACCAAAGAACAATTATAGAAATTCGAATGTAGCCAAAGTGGTCAAATGGTGTTTTACTAAGCCATCAATCCGAGTTCAAATCTCATTTCATTTCACATTTTTCTCTTATAAAAATAATTATTATGAATAATCAACTTCTCGAAACCAAAAGTAAAGATGTTGGATCTTTGCTAATCAGGTAGTATCAACTTCCCCTTGGTCCGACACTCCTACCGACTGCGTCATTGTTTTACCAATTAATTTGATTATATTTTTAATACAATATAAATTTATCTAACAAAATTTAAAAAAATTCTTTAAAAAAATTAAAAATAATTTTAAAAAATAGATATGCGTACGTGCGTGTGTGTGTGTGGACAAAGAGGGGAAAATTGTAGAGGGGGAACTGAAGCGAAAGAAAGGGGAAGGGAAGGACCAAGGTAGAATGAGCAAAAGGGTGCTGAAATCTGCTGTATTTTCTCCAGCGCCACTCTTAAACTCATTCAAGTCATTCAACAGATTCTTCAGCACCGACAACGGTCTTGAAGGTTTGATAGCCCACCATGAAATTAGCGACTCCATTGACACACCCCACAATTCATCTGCTCAACATTTTTCAGCCCAGGACTTGGCATTTTTCAGGGAATCCTTTTCTGATACCAAAGTTGCAGACATTGAGGCTGGTAAGTGTTTAACCGATGCTTTTTCAATAATTGATGCCATCAAGAATTATAATGATGGGTTGGGAGAGAAATCCCAGAAATTCCTTAGGCAGTTTAGGGAGAAACTTGATGAGGGTTTGGTTGTTGATGTGTTAAGAAATGTGCAAAATGCTGAATTGGGTGTTAGGTTTTTCTTGTGGGCTGGGAGGCAAATAGGATATTCTCATAGTATAACTGTTTATAATGCTTTGCTAGAGTTGTTAGCCAGAGATAAGAATGATAGAGTGGCGGATCATTTTCTGCTTGAGATAAAGAATGATGATAGTGAAGTGTTGGGAAGATTACTTAATGTGTTGATTAGAAAGTGTTGCAATAATGGGATGTGTAATTTAGCACTGGAGGAGTTAGGGAGGTTGAAGAATTTCGGGTACAAGCCCTCAAGAGTGACGTATAATGCGCTAATACGGGTGTTCTTGGAGGCGGGTAAGTTGGATTCTGCTTTTTTGCTTCATAAGGAGATGCTACAATTGGGTTTTAAGATGGATATGCATATTTTGGGTTTTTTTGTTCAGTTTTTGTGCAAAGTGGGTAAATGGAGAGATGCCCTAAATATGATTGAGAAGGAGGATGTTCGGGCTGATACTTTGATTTATACCAAAATGATAACAGGTTTGTGTGAGGCGTCTCTGTTTGAAGAGGCTATGGAATTCTTGAATCGTATGCGAGCAAATTCATGTTTTCCTAATGTTGTGACGTATAAGATTTTGCTTTGTGGATGCTTAAATAAAGGGAAGCTGGGTAGATGTAAAAGAATTCTTAGCATGATGATTGCAGAAGGTTGTTATCCAAGTCCCAAAATATTCTGTTCTCTTGTCCATGCGTACTGCAAAACGGAGACCATTCTTATGCCTATAAGTTGCTGAAGAAAATGGCGGATTGTGGTTGCAAGCCTGGTTATGTAGTCTATAATATATTAATTGGAAGTATTTGTGGCAATGAGGATTTTCCGAGTTCGGATGTGTTAGAATTGGCGAAAAAAGCTTACGGCGAGATGCTTGATGCTGGAATAGCATTGAACAGAGTCAATGTTAGCAATTTTGCCCGCTGCCTTTGTGGGGCCGGGAGTATGAGAAAGCATATAATGTAATTCGTGAAATGATGGACAATGGATTTGTTCCAGAAGCAGGTACGTACAACAAAGTTATTGGTTTTCTCTGCGATGCGTCGAAATTAGATAAGGCACTTAAATTGTTCCGAGAAATGAAAAAGAATGGCGTTGTCCCAAATGTCTACACTTATTCAATTATGATTGATAGGTTCTGTAAAGCTGGGCTGATTCAGCAGGCTCGTTGTTGGTTTGATGAAATGATGAGGGATGGATGTTCTCCAACTGTGGTCACATATACAGCACTTATACATGCTTACCTTAAAGCAAGGAAAATTACCGATGCCAATGAGGTATTTGAGCTGATGTTGTCACAAAAATGCGCCCCAAATGTTGTCACGTTTTCTGCTCTGATTGATGGCTTCTGCAAAGCTGGAGATATAGAGAGGGCTTGTGCAATTTTGAAAAAATGAGAGGAAATGCAAATGTCCATGACGTAGATATTTACTTTAGAATTTCTGATGATAGTAATAACGAGCCAAATGTTATTACCTATGGAGCGTTGGTTGATGGCTTATGCAAAGTTCATAGGGTGAGAGAGGCCCGAAATCTTTTAGATGCAATGAAAACCGAAGGGTGTGAGCGAATCATATTGTTTATGATGCTCTTATTGATGGATTTTGCAAGGTTGGAAAGCTAGATGAAGCACAGGAAATATTTGCTAAGATGTCCGAATGTGGATACATTCCAAATGTTTATACTTACAGCTCCTTAATTGACAGATTGTTTAAAGATAAACGCTTGGATCTTGCTTTGAAAGTATTGGCTAAAATGCTAGAATATTCTTGCCCACCTAATGTTGTTATCTACACAGAGATGGTTGATGGTCTTTGTAAAGTTGGGAAGACAAGTGAAGCATACAAACTGATGCTGATGATGGAGGAAAAAGGTTGTAATCCTAATGTTGTTACTTATACCGCCATGATAGATGGCTTTGGGAAAGCTGGAAAAGTGGATAAAAGCCTCGAGACATTCCAGGAGATGATCAACAAGGGATGTGCTCCTAATTATATCACATATCGGGTCTTAATAAATCATTGTTGTGGTGCTGGGCGTTTGGATGAGGCTTATCAACTTCTGGAGGAGATGAAACAAACGTATTGGCCGAGTCACTTGGCTAACTATCAAAAGGTCGTGGAAGGCTTCAGCAAGGAATTCTTATTGAGTCTTCAATTGGTAGATGAAATGGGTAAAAATGATTCAGTTCCCCTTATTCCGATTTATAAAGTTCTTATCGATAGCTTTCAGAGGGCTGGAAGACTGGAAATGGCTTTGCAGTTACATAAAGAGTTTTCATCATTGTCGATATCTTCATCCACTGACATGAAAGTGTATACTTCTTTAATTGGGAGCCTGTCAGCTTCGCACAGAGTTGACGAGGCGTTTGAATTATATGCAGACATTGTAGGAAAAGGTGAAATTCCAGAGTTTGGTGTATTTATTGAACTCATCAAAGGGCTTCTAAAGGTTAATAGATGGGAAGATGCACTTATTCTTTCAGAAAGCTTGTGTTACATGGTATGCAGCTCTCTCACACACACACACGCATTAAATTTTCTTGATTTATTGTTTTGTTTTCTTGATTCAAGTTCTTGCCAGCCTTTTTATGCTTTTTTGGGGTGCTAATTAATTTAGTTGGAAAAAATAATGTTGCTCGTAGAAAAAAAAGATTATGAATAAAGTTATAAAGAAGATAAAAATGAAGTTTTAAGCGGTCAAAAACACTTACTAAACCACTTTAGCTTTAGCTACATTGCAGTCTTGCATGAACAAAATATACTGGGTCTGGGAGAATGTTTACTCTCTCATTTTTATTTTAATTCTTTAAAAATAAATCGCATTTGCCGATTCATGTGTGTTGTTTTCTTTCCCGGAAGTTATTGTCGCAACTGAAGTTGGGTTGTAGCATGTTATTTTGGATACCCAATAGTTTATTCCATTTAAGTTGTATGTATTGATCTGTCGATCTTATCTCACATATGAAAAACTTCTACCTTGGAGCATAAACTGCGTATACATGTGATCTATCTCTGTGTGCTTGAGGTTGCTGTTGCCTAGTATCAATCATCTCTATCAGGTCATTGTATACCAAGTTGAGCATTTAAAAAGACTTTTCTGTTGTTTGCAGTCCAAAATACTATGCCGTAATTGCTTTTTCTTATGGGTTATGTGAGGAAAAGAATTATCAGCTGAAAAATATTAAGTTGCAAGTGCATGAGAACATTAAAGACTTCATCCTATTTGGCATAGTTTTATAACAGGATAAGTTACTTACCTTAACCTATCAGGACACTTTGTCAAAGGCTATTATAAAAATCAATCTCTCTGATTATGATGATGTAATAATAGAATGTGTTTAATTTAAAGTGTGTAATATTAAAATGTAATGGTGATTTGAGAACTCTATTCCAAGGATCGAACATAATAAAAGAGGAGATAGTTTCAGTTACCTCTTATCAAATTTCATGGACAATTAGAGATCAAACGAACAAGGAAACCAACCTTTATCTAGGGAATTATAGGTGGGATGGCAGACATTTATAATTTTAGGCACTTAGGAGAGCTTGAAAGTCTGTTTACTGATTGCTTACAAATAGGACTCAATAAATGCTTTCCCTGAGAATAATGGATATATGGGCCAACTAAAATAATATTGGTGGATAATTAGTTCGGGTGATGGGATGCATTTTTATGGCACACTTGCATAATATCCACTTTTAGTGTCTTACCAGATTAGGGACTACCATGGCCTTTCCAGCCCCCACCCACATTTCCTTTTTCCTCTGATGGCTTGGCTCAGTTAGCCTAGTGAAATAGACTCCTATCCAAGCCAATTTATTAATCATGAAACTTGGATTAAACCATATGCTTTGGACTTGTTTGTGATTGTTTATTGAATTGATAAAATAATTTGGATTAGTTAGGATTGGATAATATGATTGAGTTCAATAACGTGTTTGGGAAGTATGATTGTAATGTGTGATTATTTTAGTAGGATAACAATATTTTGTTTGACATTGACGATAAAGTTGGATAAATTTCTGAAATGACCAAATTACCCCAAATTGAAAATAGGAATGTAATACTACCCACACAAATGAGGACAAATTTGTCAATGACCGTGTACAAGAGGATTTGAGTTGGGTAGTATTATATAATTTCAACCCCATGGCCTGGACAAATTATCAACCAAGAGCAACACAAAAAATTGGCCGGGATTAGTATCATAGTCAAAGATCCCAAACAACTCTGGATTAAACAATTTATCCTGGCCAATCAAGTTTCCCAAACGAGGCCTTTTGGTATAAAGTGCCAACATACTGGGTTTGTGAAAGCCGGACTAAGCTAAATACTAGAAAGTTGAAACAAGTTTTATATGTGAATTGAAGTCGTACAGCTGGTTTGTAGCATGTAACTAGTGATATAGCTCCAAGTCACAGGCTTTTAGGTTGTAAATATTTTTGTTTCATAACTTATGCTATATTATTCCATTAGAATTTTCTTTTTCATCACCGCCACCACAGTTATCATAGTTATAGAATTTTAGATGTTTAACACTCATCAACTAGATTTGACTATTGAAAACAAGTGATTTGTCTACCATGTGCCTTACCAGGCTGATATTTAGGTCATTTTAATAATGGTTGGGAGTCCTCAAACGCAACTCTCGCTTTCTTGAGAGTACGCTTGCTTAATAATTGCATCTTCTTATTGGTTTTCTTTTTTGAAAAGCAAGAGAAAAAGTTTCCTCTTGGGTTAGGCTCCATGTTTTGTTACATGCATAAAGTCTGGTTAGTTGTTTGTTAAATGCTTAGGTAAAATCTGACAATTCACGTTGTGAAGCTCAGTTGGTCTTTATTGGTCTTTATAAATCCTTGTATTGCTTTAATCAGAGAGATAGAAAGCAAGTTACAGTAGAAGAAAAGAAAACTACCTTTGTGCTCTCAATTTTGATTGGAATTGTTTTAAGTATGTGGCTGATTGTCTGTTGAAAGTGTGTTCCCATTGACTTACCCAGAGAGATAAGTACTAATTTTCTAGCTTTTCTTTTCAATATATTCATCTTCTGATTTTTGCTGTATTCTTTTTCGGATAACAGGATATCCAGTGGTTAACAAATGAACATACACCGAAACAAAGCTAGAATGATATACTTATTTTTGGTCCTCATATTACACTTTGGGTCATGAAGCTTTACAGAGATCTTCTCTCATCAAGATCAATGTAAGACACGCAAAAATTGTAAGCATGTGTGCTTCTGCGAATGATGATCGTAAGCATAAGGATTCTTGGGCTCATAAAGGCGGTGTACTGCATTATAATCATTGTGTTGAATTTCTGTGCTTCTTTTTCATGCCAATTTGGTTGTATGCCTACCTGCCATGCTGCTGCAATAAGCAATCGATCACATCCAGGTTAGAATTGATATTCATCTTTCCCATATTTTTTAATGCAGTTATGTTTTCCCATATCGCAGTCAACTTCAGAACCAAAGGAATTTTTCCCATCATTGGTTTATGCTCTAAGTTATTCCATTTTCAATTAGTCATTCTTGTCCTCAATGAAAATTTATCTGCTCAAGCATATTCATTGATTAATAAATCATAATTTGACACCCATCACGTGTATAAGTTTTTTCTCAAGTAATCGGATGAATGTTTATGCTGACGTTCATCACTCAATGAAGCCTATTTTTCATATTAGGACAATCAATCTAGGATGGCCTTAGGCAAAAATCTAGAAAGCATGACAAATCATGGCTTTGATTGCTAAAGTTACTGTAAGTAGATTGATTCCCTACTGCGGAAACTTCTCTCGCCAAATCAGAATCTAGAGGGAATGGCTAGATTTATCAGATAAATAAAGGATAAGGATCGGTCAATTATGTAGAGGATATAACAAGGTCCTTCCATGCCTACAAGCTTGTTGAACTGTACATGTTATTGTTGGATAATGAGAGTCAAAAGATTATACAGGATTCTCAAAAACATAAGGAAAATGGTCCGACAAATCTTGTTGTGGGGATTTCAGGCCTTAAAAGTGGAGGACAATTTGAGAAGGTAAATGAAGAATATGCATCATATTGAGGGGTAGAAAAAAGTTTCTGGTCGAGTTTTTCGTGCTGGGTTCTAAGATCAAACAATTAGAGATCTGGTGCCGAGTAAAGATGAAAGCCCAGATTGGAGCTTTTCTCATTATTATTATTTTCGACTCTTTATACAGGACATTCTACGCTTGTCAAGCATCCTAAGTTCACTAATTCTATGAAATAATATTGCTTTCAAATTCTAAACTCAAGTGCTTAAGGTGCAAATTGAATGGTCACAGATCACTGGAAGGCTTCAAAGATCATGAATATTGCTGTTGCTGATCCGATTAAGCTATGTTTCCCACCTCAGGAGAACTTAATGCTTCCTTTTTCGAACACAAGTACTCACTGGAAATGAGTCCAATTCAGTCGATGGTAAATGGAGATATTCTTATTTCCTTTGCTGAAAATAAGATTTGTGACGAACATGGCAGTGCTAATATGATTTAGTTTTTCATATTGCAGGATTTAATGTTGGACCCACCTGAGGCTATTGCTGCTTCTAAATCTTGAGTAGCTCGGATAATTCCTTCAGCTAACAGCAACGGTTGGTGAGAATGTCAAGTGGAGACGATGAAAATGGTGCTGCTACAGTTCAAAGATGAATTTCAAGTACAGCCAACAAAATAAGTTGGATGATTTCAAGAATATTTAGAAGGTAAAAGATTATCAAACGATTTGCGGCACAATTGTAGCTGGAGGTTCAAAGGGGCTCTGAAGAAAAGCCAATCAGGCAATATGGTAAGTGATTTTAGAAAAAGTGTATACTTATTAAAAAATCTATCCCTCAGGTTTAGTTTAATTATGAAAAAAGAATTTGTTATCTTTTAAAATTTGCAAACACATGTTTTTATTTTCTTAACAAATACCCTTCGGTCGAGGATGCAATTTGTAAAACAGAAATAATTATCCATGGGCCAATGGGGTATTTGTAATTTTGTAAGGTGATATTTCCTAATCCCTAAGTTAGAGTGCTTTTGAGCTTCTAACATGAGGTTTTTAACACATGTTTGCTACTCTTACTTTTAATCTAAAATTGTTCTTGGAAAATTATAGCTAAAATCATCATCAATTAAGTTATTTCCAACTTTTGTCATTTCCAAATTTGCCCTCCTGCCACGTGATAAGTAGATTTAGTGCTTGTTTGAGAGTCTTACGAGATAAGACTTTTGGATCTAAAAGTCTATTTCAATAAAAATTGATGTTTGGTAACCAATTTTGAATGACTTTTAATAGAAGTGACTTCTACAAAAAAATACATTCTAGAAAAGTGATAATTGGGGGCTTTTTGAAAAGTCGATTATTAAGCAGCTCATTTAAGTGTTCCCAAATATGCACTTAGAGTTTCTTTTATTTAGTGCACACAGGTTTTTAGCTTATTTCCGCTTTCAAGCAGCTTTCACGCACTTTTTTTTCGCGTTTTTAGCTGCTTTCCAACTCTTTAGAAGTTAGAAATTTTCCAAGAACACAAAATAACATGTATTTTCATATATGATGGCAATAATGAAGATGATTACAAGGATGATGAGGACAACATGTATTTGAGGAATTTATGCTTAATATATTTCAACTGCTTATGCAAACCAGATTTGAAACAGAGCAAAAGGTTCAAAAAGAGTATTTTGTAAATCAACGGACTGGATTACATGAAAAAGGAGGAACCTTGGAAAAACTCTGCTATGGTCTATCATGTTAAAATAATTTTTAATAAAGATAAAGCTTAACATTTCGGAAAAGTATACATAAAACATAAAAAGAACGTAGATTCTTTATGATGGCATAAAAGTGAAAATTATATGCATTAAATTATACGCTACATGGTACAGTGTTTGGTTTGTCACCGTCGATTGTGGTGTTGCGGTATTTTTCTTTGCGAGATGATTCAAACAAGCAAGTTTTCGGTTTGATAGAAATAACAAATCGATTATAGTCTTTAGTATGTTGCAAATTTGGAATCCTAAGTATTAATTATAGATTTTTTGAGTTGTTGTAGGCTTTAAGTCTTTTTTTGTTATTAACCTAGATGATACAAATTTTTTATAGTTTCATCATTCATGTACAAAAAAAGATTTGTTTATGTCTTCTATCGATGCATTGCTAGTTTGAATTAATTAATGAAATTATTTTCTTGTAAAAAAACAATTCTCGCGCCACATGGTCGATTAATCTTGTGTTTCCGTGGTTTTGATCGGAATCCACCTCACATTAGTGTGTGTTTTCTCCCATATAATCCCCTTTGTAGGGGTGATCACAGTGCTAGGTTTTACGGTTTTTTCAACAAATTTCAAACCTGGATTGCATTATGCGGTTTTTATAAAAATAATTTTGAATCGCGGTTTTATTAAGTAAAATCGAAAGTGCGGTTTTAGGCGGTGGGTGGCAAGGTTGCGGGCGGTTTGGCGGTTTTAATAAATAAAAATATGGTAATATTATTAAAATAATCTCTCTCTTTTAGAACATTAAGAGAAATCCCCAAAAATGTAAAAAGTTGGAAGTTATTTATTCAATGGTTGAGATTTCTATTCCACTTTTCCTATTCCACTCCCTATTCCATATGTTGGATGAAAGACACGTGTACAATTGTGACATCGCGTGGCATCATCTTGCACACGTGTATTTCATCAAATGCAATGAAATATGAGTGGAATAGGAAAAGTGAAATAGGAAATCTCATCCCTAAAGAACAAGATGTTTTATGGAGGGTTTGTCTCAATTGATCTCTTAAGATCCAACCATCTCTCTCTCTCAATTATATGGAAGATAAAAGAGTTTCATTAATATTATGGAAGCATGAAACCTTGTTTCTGTCCTTGTTCTTTCTCTGGATTTCCTTCAGATGATTTATTCTGGAATTTGATTTTTTTATCCCTTTATTGAATATAAAATGGCTACAGAGAAGAATAAATTCACTTTTACTTCATGGGTTTTGGATGTTTTAGTGAGTATTATTAAGATATTTATGAATTTTTCTCAAATCTGGGATGTGAACCACTAGCCACTATTAATTTATAAAAAAATCAATTTTGTTCTACATTAAAGGTGTAAACTTGCTAAACGTATATTGAATTTCCAATGTTAATTATTCACCTAAATATGTAAGAAAAATCTTTTATTTTACCCCTATAATTATAGAATGGCGGTGCGGTTTTGGCGTTGCGGTTTCCTTCTAAAACCATAAGCGAACCAACACGGCGGTGCGGTTTTCATTCAACGTTTTAAATCGTGGTTTTATTAAAAATCATAATAAAACGGTGCGGTGTGGTGCGGTGCGTGCGGTATTTAAAAATGTATGATCACCCCTACCCTCTTTACTAATAAAGAAACACAATTCCTAGGCCACGTGGTGGCTTCTTGGCCAGGGAATATTGAGTCAAAAAGAAAAGAAATGAGCATAAAAAAGCTTAAATAGAAAGATAATCAATAGAATAATCCAAAGTATATATTGAGAATTAATTGAACTATCATAAGACCTTCTCTTAAGCCATTATTCAACCAATTAAAAAAGTGAAAGGGGACCATATTATGCGGCTGGTGGAATGGGCTAATAGCCATTACCTCTACACGTAAAAGATTACCCTAAATTTTTAGCATAAATGGCCCTTTACCGCCAAACTTCGTTATTTCAAATTTTGCCTCTGTAAAGTAATTTAGTGGCATTTTACTCCTCAATTTAATTAATTTCCATCAATTAATTCCATTTTGACCAACTAAATAATTCAATTATCTAATTAACTAAATTAATTTAATTTAGATTCTATATAATTAAGTAATTCCATTAGTTAATTATTTCACTCCAAGTCGAGCTCCTTAAACTTATTGCGTTTAATCAAACAATTGAATTATTTAATTAAATATTTGGCTCAATACTTGAATTAAATTATGATCCAATTAATAATCATTGTTAATTAATTGGATACAACCCTTTGATCAATCCCAACATTAGAAATTCCATCTCGTTTTTGGGTTTGGCCATTTAGGTTCACAACTAATCTATGCGTGGACTCATAACGTTTGCACCTTATAAATATCTTATGTTCTAATTAATTAATTCACTTGAAATTAACTCCTTAATTTCAAGAATCTCACAAATCAAGAGAAATACCTAGCATGTACATCTTGACTACCTAGTCTTAGACGAACTGCGGCGAATCTAACCTATTCAAGTTACGAATATTATGCAGATATAGTTCTTTCATCATCTAGTCTCCCAATTAGGTCAAGGGCATGAATGGTTAGTCAAAACTCATGAAGACTTAATAATTATAATCTAATTTCAAGTCATATTGATCTTTTAATGAATCACTATTCATCTCTACCCTGGCCATTGGTCAAGGTTTTTTTAATCAATAACTATGAAAACATAGAAAATTCCCCTATTGAATAGGTGACGGATCCTTTGTTGGAGACTCGTATCTCCAACAAAGATCATATGCCCAATATAAACCCTTGACGATTATCAAGAAATCGGGAAAATGTCATGCACAAGACTACTATGGTCCATCAAGTGTAAGGACTAATTAATGTCTTGTCATAATGAGAAAATTCTTATTCGACAAACAACTTTTCCACTAGGAATTTTCATTGTGTTGTTCGTTCTCTAACAAACACCGTGTGTGTGAGTCTTATGGGCTTATTGATGTCCCATCTCAATAAACCATTGACTCGAAACGTAATTCAAGATTACATCCATAGAGGTGTATTCCATGATTGTCATCCTATGCGCAATTATGCCCGTAGCTAAATGTGATCCAAAGAATATCTAATTGACAAAATAAATAATGATAAAGAATTGTCGATTAATTAATATATTTGAATAATTTTATCTACATACTAGAGTATATAAACAGCCATCAGTTGGCAAGTTGGGCACCACTCTAACAGTATTGTGATTCACCATTCTTTTTTTTTTTTTTTTCCAGGATATTTAAAAAAAAAAAAACTGAGATTGGGGTAATTATAAAAAAACACAGAAAAGTTTCAAAATCACATAAATTCCTTGAGATTTGATTTCATCTTACATTTTGCTCTAACCATTAGTTAACATTGACATTTGATTTCATCTTACATTTTACTCCAACTTTTCATTTAGATATGTGTAATAGTTAGAAAAGTTGAAAGATATAATAATAATTGTAAAACATTTGATGACGTCAGATTTTATCAGTCATATTATGGTTGGAGTAAAAATATAAGACGTAATCAAATCACTAGGGATTTTTGTAATTTTTAAACTTTTCTAGTATCTTCTGTAATTGCCCCAAAACTTAGTCTTTTTTCAATTATTCTTTTTTTCTCTAAAAATCTAAGTAATATAATGTATAGAACGGTCAAAATCATCGGGCCGGGTGGGGCAGTCGGGCCTGGAGTAAAAATCAGGTCGGGTTAAACAAGAGTTTGGTCCACTATTTTTGAGCTCAATTTGGCTTAACCCATGAAAATACACTATAAAATCGGTCAGCCCGATTCTTCAGACTAAAGAGACGGGCCAATTCGGTCCCATTTTTTTTAGCTTAATAAATCACAACCCAACCCGATAAAAATACCGAATCGATCAGGTCGGACCACCGAGCGAGGCCGAAATTTACACCTCTTGTAGTGTGTAATTTGTAAATTGCAACAGAACAGTTGACAAAAAAAAAAGTAAGAAAAACAGAGAACATCTTTTCTGTTATTCTCAAATTCTTAAAATAGAGTCCAAAAGCATCTGGGAATTTGTCACAGCCTTTCATCTATATATATGTATAATAATATGCACGCACACACATACATGATATACATTCCTGACATAATACGATTTCTCTGATCGGGGTGGGGAAGAAGAAAATAAGAGTTTGCTTCACCCCCGTTTGTGAAGAAACTCTCAAAGAACTCCTCCATAAAAATTGAACAAAGATGGCGAATTTGAAGGATTTTTGTGCAAAGTCTACATTGTTGGGCCTTGGGTTGGGGCAGCTTCTTTCTCTTCTCATCACTTCCACTGGATTTTCATCTTCTGAACTCGCCAAGAAAGGTTTTTTTCTTTCTTTTTGATATTTTTTATCCCTTTTGATGTTAATTTGATGATCGCATCATTGTTCTTATTATAATCTTTCTGGGATTTTTGGACTTGTATGTAATTGCATATTTGTCTTTGTTGTCAAATGGAGAATTGTTTTTGTCAACTTACTAGGGACCGAAGCTATTGTGCATTCCCCCCATTTATATGGGCAGTTCTTGAGGGGGGGGGGCTATTTTCACGAGGATTAAACATGTGGGAACATGGAATCTCGGTTATAAAAAAAATTGTTTTTCTTTGGTTTACTTGGAAATAGTGTGCCTTTGAGTTTTATATAATTTGAAAAAAATTAAAAATTGTTTCTGTATTGTAGGAATTAATGCACCAACCTCTCAGTCTTTCTTGAATTATGTACTCTTGGCATTGGTCTATGGAGGCATTATGCTGAAGAGAAGACAGGCCCTCAAGGTCAGCTGATTATTAGCCTCTCCATGATCACCCTCTTACAAGTTTCAAGGCTCTACTAATTTTTTATTTGATTTGGTTTATTTTTTGGTTGATCTTTTGGTACAAGTATCTTTGTGGTGCATGGCCATAATAATGTGTTCTTGCTGTTCTTGTTTAGCCTATTAGGATTCTCAAGAGCTCTAGAGCTTATTTTCTATTGAACTCAGGTTGATATAAGTATTAATGGAACTGAGGCCAAAATTTAGATAATTTAGATATTATAGTGACGGGTATATTATACATAACTAAGGTGTTCTTGAGAATCCGTTGGCTTTAAAAACTAAAGAGTTCAAATGTTTGGATTTGTTTCTCATTTGATTCCCTATTTCTCAAGAATTTCAGGTCTTATTGTAGAGAGCAATCAATAAATTCAATAGAATTTGGATTATATCCTTGGACTTGTGAAATTGTATGATTTTATTGGCTGCCGCCTGTATAGTTCTCAACATTAGTGTAGCAACAAGCAAGTGAGAGCATGGAGAGAGGTGGAATCAGAGTCAGAATGATCGGCAATCTGACATATTTTTTTTTGAAAAAAATCTCTTGGATATATGATCATTGTCATTTAGTGAGGTTTCAATGTATAGTTGGCTCAGATGAAGTGAACTTGCTCATGTGCTGGGTTCTGGTTGGTATGTATTTTGAAAGACTGAATCTCACTTGAGATATAAATCCAGGTGGCCTTTTGAAAAATATAAAAATTTATGAGAGACATTTCAGGCCTTGTAAAACTGATTATAAGGTGTAAAATTGTGCCAGTAAACGACTTTTATGTGTTTTAATTTATTCTTGCTATGAAGAGCATGTTCGTCCTTATGTGTCTGTCTACTTCTTGATTGACCTTGTGTTGGTTCATCTTTAGCTGAATATTGAATCACAGGCTTTACATATTGACTAATTTCTTGTGATTTTACACGTTCTTTGCATTCTTTTAAGCAGGCCAAATGGTATTACTATGTCTTGCTGGGATTGGTTGATGTGGAAGCCAATTTTCTTGGTAAGTTACTGTACGTATGATCTTCTGTAGTTGGTCAAGGGAATTTGGAAAATCTGACATAAAGCAATCTACAAAACATCTCATTTAGCAGAATATCCAATGAATCCTTTTCACTGTCCTAAAAGTTAATGCTACATAGTAGTTATCTGGGATGGTTTGACAATTAATTACAATTCTACAATTGCTACAACACCCTGCTACCTGAGGATCTTGTTGGGAAAGAGTGCCAAAATAAATGACACCGGCACAGCGGAAATAGTAAAATCTTTTCCCACCTCAATTTGGATTAAAAATGGGAACCAAACCAAGAATACCAAATAATAGTGCAAGACGATAAAAATAACACACAAAATTTTTACGTAGAAAACCCAAATTGGGAAAAACCACGAGACCGTAGTCTAGATAAATCCTCCACTAAATGTATAGTAGGCTTACAATATTTCTCCCTAAAAATAGGGGATACACAAATTATCTCAAGTTACTCAACTTGGAATACCCGAGAAAATAGGAATGTTATTTTGGGTGAGACACACACTTATAGAAATCTCTCCTCTCTATTTTTTCTCTTCTCTAAGCAATTGCTAATTGCTTGAATGCTTTGGTGTGATTTTTCATAAATAGGCAATTTTCATGCCACAAAAATCAATATTTGTGGGCAAAAGTTAGGTAGCAAATTTGAACACAAATTTGGTTACAAATTTGTTTTGCTAACTACCACCACAAAAGGTGGACTTTTCAATAATTCTCCCCTCCACCTTATGTGGGAATTCAACCAGACCCGTTTTGCTTCTGCAAACTTCAAACTTATCTCTTGGTAAAGACTTCGTCAGCATATCTGCGCCATTTCCACCAGTGTGAACTTTCTCCGATTGATCAGTTTTTCATCAAGACAACTCGAATCCAATGATATCTCACATCATCGTGTGTTTTGACTCGAGTGGAAAGAGGAATTCTTACTCAGTGGATTGCACTCTAACTCGCCATCAAGAGAGCGTGTACTTTTCCCGCTTCAAGTCTAATTGTCAGAGAAACTTCTTCAACCACAACATCTCCTTGCAAGCTTGATTTACAACAATGTATTCGGCTTCAGATTGTGGATAATGCCACGCATTTTTGAAGTCTCGATTGCCAAAAGATAGCTCCCCCGCAAATCTCATCGGGTATGCGGATGTGGACTTCCTAATCAACATCACCAGCCATATTTGCATCTGAAATCTGCCTAAGATACAGTTTGGTCATCACCAAATTTTAGACAAAATTTAGAAGACCTCTCAAATACCTCAATATCCATTTCACCGCAAAACCAATGATCTTTCCCTGGATTAGAGAGAAAACGGCTAACAACACCAATTGCATGAGCAATATCGGTCTAGTACATACCATTAGTATACATCAAACCGCCAACCGCAGAAGCATATGGTATCTTTTGCATTTCGCTTTATCTTCCTCACTTGTTGGACATTCGTTACCGAGCTTGAGCTTGAAGTGACCCGCAGCCGAGTAGATCGTTGGTTTTGACTTGCTCATGTTCAATCTCTCAAGAACTTTCTCAATGTATTTTTCTTGAGATAGCCGAGCTTCCTCGCTGTCTCTCGAGATTTTCATCCCAAGAATTTGTTTAGCCGGTCCTAAGTTTTTCATCGCAAAAGACTTGTTAAGTTCTTTCTTGACTTCTCAATCTTGGTGGCATCATGGCCTACAATTAGCATGTCATCCACATACAATAATAGTATGATAAAATCGTTATCTTTGAATTTCTCAAAGAATACACGGGTTATCGTGAGCTGGTCCTATTGTAGTCGTGGTCGGTCATGAAGGAGTCAAACTTCTTGTACCATTGTCTTGAGCTTGTTTTAAGCCCGCAAGCTCTTCTTCAACCCGCATACCAAATTCTCCTTACCTTTGACTTTGAATCCTTCCGGTTTGCTCCATGTAGATTTCTTCATTCAAATCTCCATGAAGAAATGCGATCTTCACATCAAGTTGTTCGATTTCCAGATCCAAACGGCAGCCTATCCAAACCGGTGAGAAAATTTCTTCAAAATCAACACCCTTTTTCTCGACTAAAACCCTTCACAACCAACCTGGCTTTATACCTGGTTTGTAAGCTTTGCTCTTGATCTTCAACCCGTATACCCATTTGTTTTTTAGAGCACGCTTACTTTTGGTAGCTTCACCAGTCATAGGTGTGATTTCCGCAAAGAGTTCATCTCTTCTTTCACGGCTTCCATCCACATATCCTTTGATCATGTGATATGACCTCTACGAAACTTTGTGGTTCTCCCCGTCGGTGAGCATTACATACTCATGTGGGCTATATCCGGAAGAAGGTTGTCTTTGTTTGGTGGACCTTCTAACCGCATCTTTCACGGTGGTGGAACTAGAGGACATCATCGGTTTGCATCATGGTGTTGATCTTGCACATCTCCCGTGATTTTGATTTCTAGGAGAAGAAACGGATCTACCTCATCAGAACATATTGTTTTGATTTAGATATCTCAATCTGTTTGGCATCTTCAATTGTCCGATCCTCAAGGAATACAACATCTCTCGCTTCTCGATAACTTTCTTCTTCGATGGGTCCCATAACCTATATCCAAGTTCTTCATGGTCATACCCCAAGAAGATGCATGACTTGGTCTTGTCATCAAGCTTCGATAGTTCATCTTTTGGAATATGCACGAAAGCCTGCAGACCCAAACACTCTCAGTGTTTGTAGGAAACATCTTTTCGATCCCTAAACTCTATCCGGAATGTCGCCACCCAGAGGAGTGATGGAGAAAGGTTGATTAGATCAACTCGCATCTTCATCGCTTCACCCCAAAAGGATTTAGCAGATTGGAATGTGACAAAGATACATTTGACTCGTTCACAAATTGTCTGTTCATTCTTTTTCGCTACACCATTATGTTGAGGAGTTTTTGGAACACTCTTTTCAAGCTTGATTCCATGACCCTCGTAATGTTGCTCAAATGGACCCTGGTATTCACCACCATCATCAAGACGAACTCGTTTCAAATTCTTTCATGTTTCTCTTCAACACTTACTTGAAAATTCTTGAAGATACCAGAACTTGATCTTTAGATTTCAAAGCAAAGCACCGACTTTTCTAGAGAAATCACAATAAATGTGACAAAATATATTGCACCACCAAGACTTCTATTTTTCATAAAGACAAATCAAGATGCACGGATCTAGTGGATGAGATTTTCTTGAAGGTGAAAAACTCTTAAAAGCAACTCAGATTGTTTTCCAATTAAACAATCAACACAGGTTTGTAGGAGCATACTGGCTACCTCTAGGTGAAGTTTCTTTCTAATTATAACTTCCAAGCCCTTCTCGACTTAGATGTCCGAGCCTTTTATGCCATAGCTCAATGGAGGAACTTTTATCTATGGCATTCACCTCTCCGTTGGATAATCTGCCTGCATCGTCACAGAGAATTCTCGCTTCTGTCCGCTTAGCGACAATGAGAGAACCTTTGGTGAGTTACCATTTTCCTTTCACCAAAGTGGTTGTCATGCTAAAGATCGTGTTATCAAAGTGGTTGAAAAGTCCACCTTTTGTGGTGGTAGTTAGCAGAACAAATTTGACAAATTTGTAACTAAATTTGTGTTCAAATTTGCTACCTAACTTTTGCCCACAAATATTGATATTTTGGGCATGAAAATTGCCTATAAATAGGCAATATACGAGAGATGGAAAATCACACCAAAGCATTCAAGCAATAAGCAATTGCTTAGAGAAGAGAGAAAAATTGAGAGTAGAGAGATTTCTATAAGTGTGTGTTTTGAGTGAAGAAAAGGGAGAAAAATTAGTAGTAATTTTTCATTCTCACCCAAAATAACATTCCTATTTTCTCGGGTGTTCCAAGTTGAATGACTTGAGATAATTAGTGTATCCCCTATTTTTAAGTAGAAATATTGTAAGTCTGCTATACATTTAGTGGAGGATTTATCTGGACTACGGTCTCGTTGTTTTTCCCAATTTGGGTTTTCCACGTAAAAATTCTTATGTGCTATTTTTATCGTCTTGTACTATTATTTGGTATTCTTGGTTTGGTTCTCATTTTTAATCCAGCTAGGTGAGAAAAGATTTTGCTATTTCCGTTGTGCCGGTGTCATTTATTTTGACAGATCTAAGGGTGTGTGAAGGAAGTATCTATTAATTACAATTTTACATTACTTTTTTTAACAGGATTGCAAAAGTGGATTACAATCATACCATGCCAAGAAATTTTATTTTACACTTTTATACATATGTAAATTCTATTTGAAGTTTTTTATGAAGTTAATATATACTAACTTTTTGCTATCAATAATGTTCACCTATTTTCATGATCCCTTTGCAACTGGATATCTTGAGAATTTCTAATTTCACTGAGTATGAAAAGTCTGAATTTCTCTCTCACATTTTACCAAAAGTAGACTTAGTAGTGATTATTTACTGGTTGTGAGTTGTCAAAATTGCCTCCAGATGCTATGGTGGGTTTTGTTATGCTAGGCAAGAAGTGGTATCTTGTTTGCTAAGGTTTTCCAGGAGATGATCCTGTATTTACTTTAAATGATATGTACGATAACGGAAAGAATTTTTGTAACAATATGCAATTGCCACATAAAACACAAGATTAAAAGTTAATTTTTTATTTGAAACATTACACGTCAAAATTTATAATGAGCTTCATCATAGAGCTTACTTTATAATGAGCCAGACCAAACAGGGATGATATATACAAATTTTAAATTTGCATATGATAAACATTGTTGATCATTAATCGTTCTTAGTGAAAATGTATCATTGTCTCTCTCTCTCTTTTTCTGATAGCACGTGTTTGAAGTCGAATTTTGGTGAACTAGAACTAAATATAAATGAAAGCCAATAAGATTGGCTATATGTGCTTACACTAAAATAACCTAATTCCTTTTTGACATGGCAGTGGTTAAGGCATACCAATACACCTCAATCACAAGTGTCATGCTGCTAGATTGTTGGACAATACCATGTGTCCTGTTTCTCACTTGGTTCTTTTTGAAGACAAAGTACAGATTGAAAAATTTGGTTGGCGTTATTATTTGCGTTGCTGGTCTTGTCCTTGTTGTTTTCTCGGATGTGCATTCGGCAGATAGATCAAGTAAGTATTATCATTCCCTGGTTAATAGATTCAAGTCTGTTGGAGCTTTAATTGGATAATTACTCTCTTCCCGTTGCCCCCACCCACTATACAACGACAAATATGTTTCTCGTATAACGGTGCCGTCTCTGCTGAAGTTTCTTCTACTATTATTGTTTCTTAAGTTACTGTTATTAATTGGAAGATGAGTGAGATTTCATAGGCTAGTAGGTTTTTATGAAATCCGTCCTCTTATTTTCCTCAAGTTATATTTGTATGATAAGCAAAAAAACTCAATTATATTTCAAAATTACAAATACCACTTAAGGTATGATAAGCACAGCCTTGAGAAGTAATTTGTATTTTCTTAACGAATAACACCCTACTGAGGGTGCAATCTATAAAATAGAAACAAATATTTGTCAAGGTATTTATAATTTTGAAAGATATATTTTTTTTTGTAATTAGACTAAACCTCGTGATTTTTTAATTTTCTTTAATATGTACTTAGTTCTCTAACTTCTTATTTGTTATTTCCCATTTTCAGTTTCTGAATCAACGTTGTTTTCAATGTTATAGGTGGCAGCAACCCAATCAAAGGTGATTTGCTTGTAATTGCTGGAGCCACACTTTATGGTGTTACTAATGTCAGTGAGGTAGGTGTCTTGTGAATCGTTCAATCTGACCTCTTAGAAAGCGGTCGGTTTAGAGTTAGAAAAGTTTTTTTTTTTTTTTTGCCTCACATATAAGCTGTTTCATTTTTCTTCTCTTTTTGTGTTCAATAAAATCAATGTTCTTTGACTTGTTTCTCATTTTTATATGCCTACACATATTTTTATGCTTAAACTACTCAGCAAATCCACCGACATACTTATCTTTGAAAATTTCCATTCTCTCCTACAAATAACCATGAGGCAACAAAAATTACATATATAATACATTTCGAGTAGTCCCAAGTCAGTTGTTGGCCAGAAAGTGGTAAGTTATGTTGCTCATTGTACATGAATTAGCATAAATTCCTTCAGGTAAGGTTTTCTTGTTCCTTCGTTTGTGAAGTTGGAAGGCTAATCCTTGTGTTCTGGTTCTATGTAGGAGTTCTTTGTTAAAAGTGCTGACAGGGTAGAGCTTATGGCATTCTTGGGCATGTTTGGGGCCATTATCAGTGCTTGCCAAATGTATCCTTTTTTCTATGCTTTCACTAATTACGTATACGGATAATTACAAAAAAAACTTGAGGTTTGATTCCGTCTTACATTTTCTCTTTCACAAGCAAAAAAAATTTCAAAACCCCTCAAAAAATTGTAAAAATATTATAATTACCCCCTTAAATTTAAGACAAAATCAAACCTGAATTTTTTTAAATTTTGAAACATCCTTGGGTTTTTTGTAATTAGCCCAAACCCCAGGAATATTTTGTGATTATCCCTTACGTGTAATTTCTTCATGCTGTTGATCACTTAAGCATACATTGTTGTAACACAGTGTAGAATTTACTTTAAAGTGGTACTTGTGATGACTGTGAATTCCTTAACAATGTGCACAGAAGCATACTTGAGCGCAATGAACTCAAATCCATTCACTGGTCAGCTGGGGCGGTAACTATACATCTCTATTACTCGCTCGGTTACCAACCAACCCCCCCCCCCCCCCAACAAATATATATGAATCTTTTTCATCATTTACGGTTTTACTGAGTAATAATAGCATGTAATTTTTATTGCAATATGCATTAACATGACCTATATTGAAATAGAACTTAATTTGATATCCCTGCTCACTTTTTGTCGCAGACGTTTCCTTTTGTCGGATTTTCTTTAGCCATGTTTCTATTTTACTCAGGAGTTCCCGTCCTACTAAAGGTACAATTTTCACTTTCAGCTAAATCCTTATAGTGGCATAGGCTGTTTCCACACTAAGTTGTTCTCTATCACTTCCCGAAATTCAGATCCATATATCAGTTTACTTGTTCATATCCCTTGTCAAATTTTCTCCCTCTTTTTTTTCCCCTTTTCTTTAAGGTTATTGTGTATGCGTATGTCGTGCACTTTTTATGTTACATGGGTTCATTGACATCAAATACTTCTCCATTTAATATTGGGATAATTACAAAAACTAGCCCCGTGGTTTGAGCTAATAACAAAAATGCCCAGAGTTTTTTGAAAATTACAAAATCCTCTGAGGTTTGACTATGTATTACACTTTGCCCTTTCGTAAGGAAAAACGTTTCAAACACCCCACTTTACATTTATAAAAAGTATTACAATTAACCCTTTACATTTAGATAGAATTCAAACCTCCAGGGGGATTATTATAATTTGAAACTTTTCTGTTTTTTTTTGTAAATACCCCAAACCTCAGGGGTGGTTTTGTAATTATCGCTTAAATACTTTTTTCCATCAAATACTCTTCAACAAACTTCTTGTTAGTTATTTTCTATGTTTGGTTGCAAAATTCCAATTTCATTTGATGGATGAACTTTTATAATTGTCCCATGCAGATCAGTGGATCAACAATGCTAAATCTGTCATTGCTCACCTCAGACATGTGGGCTGTTTTAATTCGGATCTTTGCGTATCATGAAAAGGTCTGGAAGAACTCAAAATTTCAAAGCAAAAGATAATCAAGACATTGAATTTCCGTTATATAATTCGAATTTTTCTCTTCTCTGTGATATCGAGTATCTAATATGAAGTCAATTTTTCTCCAGGTTGATTGGATGTACTACGTAGCCTTTGTTGCTGTCGCGATTGGGCTTGTTGTTTATTCAGGGTATGCCAAAAAAACTCCAATTATGCTTTTCCATTTTCCGCGCATTTTTCTCTTTAATCAGTTGTCACAGGTCAGTTCTATTACAATCTACTTAAGCTTTGCATGCCGGTAGAATTATTTTTAGGGATGATTACAAAAGTCCCCTAATAAGGTTTGGGCTAATTTAAGGGGGTAACTGTAATATTCGATAAACGTAAGGGGAGCTTTTGAAATGTTTTTTGCATATGAAGGGGGAAAATGTAAGATAGATCAACTTAAAGGTTTTTTTGTAATTTCCAAAAAATATCTGTGTTTTTTTTTTTTTTTGTAATTAACCCGAACCTGGGATGTGGGGGGGTGGGGGGGGGGAGGGGTGTAATTACCCCTTATTTTTTACATCTATAATCCACAATTTTGTTGGTCTTTACCTTCAAGCTCTAAGAGGAACCCCTAAGCATTATGGACTTGCTTTAAATGGCTTGAGCCTTCACTCATGCATAATCTTTCAAAAAATGGATAAATACAAAACTAGCCCTGAGGTTTGGGTTAATTACAAAAAAAAAAAACAGATGTTTTTTAAAATTACTAAAAACCCTTGAGTTTTGATTATATATTACAGTTTACCCATTCATAAGCGAAAACATTCCAAACACCACCTTACATTTGTTAAAATATTACAATTACCCCCTTGCATTGTAATATCAAACCTCGAGAGGTGTTTGCGATGCCTTAAGGGGGTACCTGTAATTTCGAAAGATAGTTTGGTTTTTTTGGTAATTAGGCTAAACCCTAGGAGAAGTTTTTTGTCATTTACCCAATTTAAAATCAAAATTTGTGGAATTCATGATTTGAAGCTTCATTATTTGTTCCCTTGATCTCCCTTTAGGAAAGACTTTCTCCGAGTTTGTACCATTGTTCATAGATATTGGTTGGAAACAATTTTTAAAAGGATTAAATACAATCAGTTTCAATCTAATTACAAAAAACCTCAACTATCTTTCAAGATTACGGATATGCCCCCTTAATATTTGTTTCTATTTACAAATTGCACCTTATTTTTTTTTTGGGAGGGGGGGTATTCGTTAATAATTATAAACCTCGGGTGGTGTTAGTCATACCTTAAGGGGGTATTTGTAATTTTGAAAGATAACTGAACTTTTTTTGTAATTAGGCTAAACCACAGGGGTAGTTTTTGTCATTTACCCTTTTTTTAAAATCAAAACATATGCAATTATTATCAGATTTTTGTTGGAGAACTTATTACTAAATGATTGAACATATTGCAGGGGTGACAACAAAGTGGATGAAAACAATGGTGAGGTTGCTGATGAGGAGGCCCCAAATCAAGAAGAAGATAAAGTGGGGAGCTCTAAATCTTGAGATTCTAATAAGCAGATAACAAAGGAAAACAAAATAGCAGAGATATTGACCAAGTCATTTTTGCAGGATGAGGAAGATTTTATTGTGCAGATTTTAATTATTTTTTACAATTATTGTGAAATGGGCTGAATATTTTTTATGATACTATTTATAGAGACCTCTCTTAAGATATATATAGATTCGTTATTGTTGAGTAGGGCTGTAAACGAACAAAGCTTTCGACAAAAAGCTCGTGAACGAGTTTGGTTAGCGTTCGTTCATATTCATGAACTATTCACGAACATGTTCATTTAGTGTTCGTTTGATATTTGTTTATTATTCATTTTTTAATTATTAATTATATATTTACTGCTTAATATTCATTACTTTATTATGAAAAATAAGCTTATTTTAGTTTAATATACAACCTATTTACATTTGTCATCATTATAATATTTATTTATTTTGAGTTGAGTGTTTATGAACAAGGCGTATTTAATTTTTTTATATACATGTTCATATAGTTGGTCATGAACAATTAATAAGCATGTTCGTGAACCGTTCGTGAATGTTCGTGAACATGTTCGATTATTAAACAAACGAACCCAAACAACCTTTTAAAATAAACGAAGGAACAGGGAAAAATCCTCGCTCGTTCGAGCCGAGTTCGTTCTGACCCTACTTAATGTTTAGCAAATTATGAAATGTGATTTTAAATTTGAAAAAAAGATGAAGTAAAATTTAAGTAAATGTTGTATCTAAAGATTAACATTCATTTCTATTCCTTTTGTCCTAAATATGGGATTCTTACTCGCTTATTACAATTAATTTTTTTCAAAATAATTTTATTTTTTCCAAATAATTGTTCATTCAAAATAATAACGTGAATGTGACACTACTAACTGTTGTTATCTTTTTTTGAAGATAATAATATAAAAATAAAAATATTTAGTTTTTAGTTCTAGTAAATTTCACGCCAAATCAATGAAAAATTCGAATTGAGATTGAAGTAGCATATTTATAATATATCTAAGTGAGAATCGTAAAATAATTTTATAATATCTTATTCGAATGAGATAATGTACGAGTCCTTTCAAAAAAAAAAAAAAGTACATTATAGACTTATAAAACAAAAGGTGGCGCTATTCACACCTTCAAAATTGATAAATACACCCATTTTCATACAATTTCAAAAATATCGTTAATTTAAAATGCTATAATACCACTACCCACATAAATAAAGAAGATCTAAAAAAAAAAAAAAAAAAAAAGAGATCTAAATACACCCATCTCTTATTAAAACTTATAAGCTTCTTCCTCACATCCACCTATATTTTTTCTTCTTTTAGAGCAAAAGGTTTAGGGGCGCGATTGGATATGCTTTCATTTTGAAAATTTTTATTTTGTCGAGAATAGTAAAAAGAAATTTTGGGGAAATGAATTGAATTTTTTTGAGAATGTGATTGGATATGTAATGATGATGATTGATGTGATGTTTTTTTTAGGGAGAATTGTGATTGTATATGAGAATTGTTTTGGTGTTTGGATGTGATGGTTATAATATACTAATCATAATTTGAACACAATATAAAAAAAATGCAAAATAATAACATACATAATTAAGGAGGTTTTAACATTTAAGTTTTAAAGGTATGCCTTATTTTTTGTTTTTTCTTTTAATTATTTATTTATTTAGTTTTCTTTTAAATTCACAAACGGGTTGATGGGTTAAATGGGTCATAGGCTCATAGCAGGTTGACATGAACCCGACTTGTTTTAATTGTTGGGTTATCTGGGTTCGACCCGATTTCTTCTCGGACCCATGGAGTCTGAACCCATACCTATTAATTATGTGTTAGGTTCGTGTCGGTTTGTAAGTCGGGTCCAAAATTGACACCCCGCTTGATCCTTCGTTTTACTATATTATAATTAGTTCCAATTTATTTTGTGTACATTAGTTCGATCGATATTCCAGCATGCTGCTTCCGGAAAAAAAATCCACCAAATGTATTCTTTGTGTTTTAATTATTTTGTTAGTGGGTCATTATTCACTTTCTGAATTTTTTTTTTTTTTTTGTTGAGGGGCACTTTCTGAATTGATATGTACGACATATTGTGTTTGTGTACAAAAATACCACTAAATGTGGCTTAATGACAAAGAAAGCCTTCAAGTTGGAACAAAGTGGAGAGAGAGTTTTGATGGGACAGTAGCATCGGAGGTGTCAGAAAAATTGGGAAAAGAAGATGGCAATAGTAATTTTTAGGGGAAAAATACAGTACATTCTAGGGGAAATAAGGTTGCATTTTTATATCCAATCACACGTTTCCATATATTTTGTCCATCTAGAGAAAAATTTCAATTATTGCTCTCATCCAATCGCGGCCTTAATTTTTGTTTATGTAAACTCCAGATTTTCCAACACTTATATTATTGCAAATATGGACAAGTAAAAAATTATTTTTGTTGAATAATATAAGTATCTCCCTCGTTACAACTTAAAGTATGTTATTTTTCTATTTTTACTTGTTTTTTATAGCTTAAAACTTATTGTTTAAATAACAAAAATGCGATATTTTGGCAGACAATCACATTACAACATTTGGTCGTGTTATGATAGTAATTACAACTTTGCTTATGTCATCACACGTGGCATGATGACACAATCGTAATTACAACTCAGTTGTGCCTTTGTGGCAAGATTGAGTATATCATCATACAACCCAGGTCCATCATGTCATCCATCATCTTCTTTCCCTCCGACAAAACCACAAAAAAAAAAAAAAAAGCTTTGTAACTTCAAAATTCAAACCAAATACAATTACCCAACACCTATAATCTTATACTCAACAATTACCCAAACTAATCAAACTTGAAATTAAAATGAAATATTACATTCGAAATTAAAATAAAATGATCCGTTGTCGGAACTTCTTCCGTCAATGCCGTCCCTTGGGGTGTATTATTTTGGCATGTATTTGGGGAAAACAATGAAAGGGTAATATGAGAAACTATGGGGGTGTATAATCTCTAGTTTTCAATTTTCATAGACCATAGGGGTGAAATTCATAATTTTCTTAAATTGTGGGGTTTCCAGGCAAAGTTTTAGAAACTAAGGAGGATAAATGCAAGTTTTTAGATATTAAAAAAAAGAAAGAAAGAAAGAAAAAAAGGTCGAACGCCGGGAATTGATACAGTGGTTGAATAACTCTCGACTTCCTTTTGTTTTCTTCTGATACTTCCGATCACAAAGGTAACAATTCTTAACAGGGTAAACATACTTCTTGATGTTGACGAAGTTTATATTTATGGAATTTCTGAAAATTTACTGGGTTTATTCGAGTATTGGAATATGATTAGTATAATTCAGTAATTCGGTTTCTTTATTTATTTTAAACTTTCTGTGAAGAAGAAATGTTATGAGTTTTCTGTTTCTTTATATCATTTTCAATTTTAAAAACATATTTGTTATAAATTTGTGTTGTGGATGTTATTATATTTGATCGAAAGTCACTTATGCTTCTTTGTGAAAGTGCCTTCTTTTGTTTCTTTTCTTATTTTTCGGTTTATTGTTTGATTCAAAAGTGAGAATGATTGTACTAAAAAAAAAAAAGAATGATTGGAGTTATTTGTATAAACCCACGTCCCAAAAAAGAAGGAAGAAGGTTAATTTAGAGGAAAAATGAGAAAGGGTTTGGGGGAATGACGTAATTGGAAGAACAAAGGAAAATGGTTTTGTTTGTTGAGTATTCCTTCTTTCTCGGATTATAAGTAGTTTAATTTGTGAAGGTTATGCAGCACGTAGACCGTGTTTGGATCTATGAGGGGAATGATGGAGACTCTGTTTATTTCATATGGGATTTTAAGTGTTGGATGAAAGGAAAATTAGATGAATTGAACTTCTTAATGGAGAAAATATCCAAGGCTTGGAGATACACAAGTATAAACATGTCACATGTCTAAGCATGTTTGTGTTATGTGATTGCAGACATCAGTACATAGGGAATATACTAATATCTATATATATGCTTTTTAAGGATTTTGTCTATTTATTCATACCAATCTGTCTGTTGGCTACTTACACTAATACATTCTTTTTTTTTCTCTTATCTGCATAGCATCGTATATTGTATGTGAAAGCTTCTTTATGTTTTTGTGCTGCGGAAAGAAATTGCTCCATCACTATATGCTCATCTTAGAGACATAACATATTTATGCTCGACGCCCCGGTTTTTGTTGAATGCATTTCTTATTAGTTGAAAATATTTGTGGTGTAAAATTCGTGTAATATCTGCAATATGACATTTTGAGGCGGTCTAAATTCTGAGTTCTATACAACCTCTCTAGTTAAACTAGCTGAGGCTAGATTTTGCATTGGCATAATGCTTATTTTTCATCATCTATTTTGGTCAACTACGCTGCCCTTAAGAATGTCATTTAAATAGGTAGATGAAGAATGATTATTGCTAATCTGTTCATGTGTTGTATGTAGATGGAGCAGTCTCTTTCATCTCTTGCATTTAGAGGTTCTATAGCAGAAGCAATTGCTGAAGCGAAGCAGCAGAAGAAACTTTTTGTTGTCTATATTGCAGGTAAGTGCCTTTTACCTGCGTTTTCTTTCAGTTCGTTACCAACAATTCACTTGGCTATTTGTAGCTTTAGACGAAAATAATAGTTGGAATTTCTCAACTTAAGACGTGGGAATATATGTTTTGTGCAGTCCCTTGATTTATACTGGGATTATGGTACACCAATGATGATTTTCTGGCAAATTGTGTTTCGAAGTGTTTGGAAGGAGAAAATTAAGTTCAATATTATTGAGAGAGCATCTTTGAAGAGGATGACTGATAAGATAATGTGTTATGTCAGAGAAACCCGTACATTCTTCTGTATCCGGAATGGTGTGTTTTGTGCAGCAAGGTTCGGAGACTCAAGAGCATATCTTCTTACATAGTCCATTTGTGAGGCAGCTATGGTCCAAAGTTTTAATTGAGCTTGGTCTTGTCTGGGTGATTCCTCAGTCGGGCTCAGATCTTTTTATGACTGATTTAGGAGGGTTTTTGGGGAGTAAAGGAAGGACTCTTTGGAGAGTGATTATCCCTGTTGTATGTTGGTCTGTATGGTTGGAGAGAAACAATAGAATTTTTAACGATATTGAAGAGTCAACTTAAGAATGTTGGGACAGAATTAAGTTCAGGCTAGCCTCCTGGACAGTAGGGCATAAAGAGTTTAATCATTTGTTTATTTCAGATTTGACTAGAGATTGGAAGTTAGCACTATGATGTCCTTAATCTGCTGTTGTATAATTCTTCTGTGGATATCTTATCAACTCTTTGTAACTCATTGTTTGCATTAATAAAAAATTTGTTTCTTATCAAAAAAAAAAAAAAAAGTGTTATGTCAGTCATGGTAGAAGTACTTGGCGGTGAAATACTTTGAGGTGAGTGTTAAACCTGAGTTCTTCATAAAGAGATATTAGAGATGTTGCTTCTCAAAGGATTAAGGCTTAGTTAGATGAAGTGGACGAGTGCCTCTTACGATTTGCGGGAATCCAAAATTTTTACAAGACTACTGAAAGAAACTTCTACAGGATGAGACATCTGATGCAATATGGGGCAAATTGTTTGTAATTTCGCAAAAACTTGTGAGACGGTGTAAGACCGTGAGACCATGAGACGGTGATACTTTTAGTGTAAAAAGTGATACTTGTCTAAATACACTAATTTAAGTGTATTTTTGACAAGTATCACTTTTTACACTAAAAGTATCACTTGTTGCACTAAAAGTATCACCGTCTCACGGTCTCACGCCGTCTCACAAGAGACTGCTCTTATTTGAAAAGAAAAATCAACTTAATCCAAGTGTGGCTTAAATGAGGTTATTTCGACTTCAAGAAAAGAATCAAAGATTGAGTGAGAAATGGGTATATTTAAGCGCATTTATCACAGGCCGCTTGGTGCACTACTGAGAATTGATTGGACAATCATTGGTGGTAAACCTCGAGAAAAAGGTCAATCTAATCTTACTTGTAATGAGGTATTCAGAAAAGACACCAACCTTAGTTTCCTAACTTTGGAGATGATCCTTGATATATCCCATTCGGAAAAGAGGGGCCGTTTAGCTGACCGCTGGACAAGTATGGGAATAAAGATTACTGACTTCGCGTTTTGCTTAAAAGAAGAAAAAGAGGTTATTACTTAGCGACTCTTCAAGGAGTTTGGTTAAGTAAGCTAATTGAAAAATGGTGACAGGAAGAAAAGATGAAATGTGAGAAATAAGCTGAATAGGGTATACCTTCGTGAAGTGCGAGAGAGGAGACTGAGTAAGTTAGCTCTAGAATTGAGAAAGGAAGAGACGATTGATCAGAGTTCTTTTCACTTTTTGGTGCTGTTTTGTTGTTCCAGGTCTTGGTTTCCTCAAAAAAAATGTAGTTTCTGTTTCATTAACGTTGATCTTACTTCTAGAATTTGTAAGTTTTTAAGATTTCGTAATGATTCTCTTGTGCACTCTTTGCAACTGGGCTTCATCGCCGCTTTTTTTTTTTTATGTATTTTGTTTACACATATAAAGAACTGACTAATTATGGAAGTGGCATTTTGTAATTTGAATGGAAGAATAGGAATTTGAGCTATTTGGCCAATGATTCTTTTGGCAGGTTAAAACTGTCTGGATTTGAAAATTAGACGAGCTTAATCTTATAGCTATCTTAATGGAATGTTTATATTACTTTATACCCACATGCTTGGATTTTGGATTTGTACACCTCAGTATTTTTCAATTCTGCATCTGCTATTTCTTGCTAGTTTGAAAGGTATTATATATTTTCTATTATATGGCATATGATGATGATGAACTTTTGGTTACGCTGACAGTTTCCTACACAGTTTTTTAACTTCCCATAAATCGAGTCATCAATAGACAAGAGTTCCTATTTTTTGACAATGTCATCTTTCTGTACTAGGTGACAATCCGGAATCCAAACTTTTAGAAACATCGACATGGTTTGATCCAAATGTAGGTTTGCCTCTCTTGTATGCACAAAACGATGGTGTTTTCTGGTAATATTTTTTTAGAATCTAAAACTAATTGTCTCTTGTTACTGTTATGATCTCATACTGCATCCAGGTTTCTCAAACATTGTCAAAGTACTGCATTTTGCTACACATCTTGGAAGGAAGCTCTGAAGCATCAAACTTTTCAGCAATATGTATCCTTTTTTGAAGCTACTTATTAATCAAACATATTTATATTTTTGTGGCTAAGTGACACCGTCTATTTTGATAGTTAATTGAAAACCTGCGTCTCTTTTCATGGGATGTTGGTGAAATAACAGTAGGGTGGAGCTATGTGTTTTATGTAAACTACATCAACAACTAGGCATAATGGAAGCTCTTCAACTTGGAGGCTTTAGTGTTGTTTGGCTCAAAAATGTCATCATTTATCTCGCATTCCCCTTCCTCGCATTTTTATTCCGTGGTTGGTCGAATTGTGTTAAACTAAATAGGCTTTGAAGTACTTTGTAGTAGAAACAGATCAAGTTTGTATCCTTGCATCAAACTCTGCAGATCCGCAGCATCCTGCCCCATGTATAACTGCTATTGGATACAATGGTGTACGACTTTGGCAAAAAGGTATTTTTTTATATAGGAAAAAACTTCATTTTCTGAAGCAGTTGATGCTTAATTGATTTGGTATTCTTACATTTTATTTTGTTCTTTGATTGACAAATTTTTAGAGGGCTTTGTCAGTGCTGATGTTCTTGCTTCCAGTCTTGAGAAAGCATGGTTAAGTCTTCATGTTCAGGTGAGTTATGCTGGTGTTTGCAGCACTCATTAGATTATTCTCCTAGTGTTATGTCCTCTTGGAACAGTCCCCTATTCCTCTGCTTCCATTTCCAATGTCTTAATTGTCCTTTCTTGAACCTTTATTACCTAGTTCAGTTTTTCCAAATGATATATGTATTAGTTGTTGATGGTTTTTCTGTCTTCCTGATTGCTATTGGGTTATGTGCATTACGTTGGTTTGGTTTAATTTGACACAGATTGTCTAGGTTTGGAGTTTTCTGGTTGTATATCTGAGAGAACCAAACCTACCAGTTTTAGCATAAAATTCAAACTGGCCCAAACCAGAAAATTGCTTGCCGTTCTGATTTAAATTGGAACCTCAGCTTGCTTTTCTTTTGATCGTCCAGTGTCCTTGTATATCTCTACCACCTTCTACCTCTCTTTCCTAATCTACCACCTTCCTTAATCACCATAAACCCCTAATCCTCACTCCAATGCTACCATCGGCTCCACTACCATTACCATCTCAATGGGCATCACTTCTTTAAGTTGCTCACATATTTTCCATTATCTCCACCATTTCCCTGTATCAGTCAAAAACCCCTGTTGATTTTAGTGGGTGTTCGTGTAATTATGGTTTTTCTATCTGTATGTTTGTTGTAAATACATGACATCAAGTGTGAATTGTACACTTAATATTTGTTGTAATTACTTCTTCTGCACTTGGATAAGTATGCACTGAAAATTTTGTGGTCCAGGAGACAACAGCGGCTTTCTTGACTGCTGCACTTGCTTCTGGAACTTCCGAGCCTGCTTCATCTGAACAAGTGACACCAGGGACGTATGAGTCAACACCACTGACAGATGGTGATATGCTATCACCTGATGCTGGACAACCATTAAATTCTGAGGGAACAGAAGCTAGTAACAGTGAAGAATCTTCTAAGGTCATTGCATTTTGGTGCTGGTTATTGTATGTGGCAGTTGTATTTTACTGACTTTCAAATAGTATGAATGTTTCTTTCATAAACAGGAGACAGATTACAAGCAGGATGGTGTGCCTTCTCCTGAACCATCTCTTCCTAATGTGTTGGACAATGATGAACTCGATGAGTCCATTTCCAAAATTGAAACAGGAAATACATCAACGGAAACTTTTGACAGTCAAAATGACCCTAAAGTTGCTCGTCCTGTCCCACAGAAAAATTTGGACCTCTGTGATAATCATTTGGGCAGTAGCAACGAAGTTTCACGAGAGATTGTGAATGAAGTTAGTGATGTGGCACTTGTTAATACAGAGAACGTTACAGAAGTTGAGAAACCTGATGCTTCAGATTCCTCTGCCGTTAAATCAAATGATGTTTTCCTAAATATCAGGCTTCCTGATGGTTCTAGCTTACAAGTCAAGTTTTCTGTGATGGACACCTTGAAAATGGTCAAAGATTATATAAATGAAAACCAAACAGGCAGCTTGGGCTCTTTTAGTATAGCAATTCCTTACCCTCGCAAGGTTTTCAATGACCAAGGTATGCTCTGATTGCTATTTCTATGTATTGCTTTAGCTAATATGTACATGATTGATCAAGAATACTTTCATATGAAGGTGGGTTACGTTTTGAATGAGGGGGAAGTTTCATGACAAATAACCAACCCTATTTTGACGTGTTCTTTATCTTGTAATCTGGCCTTTCTGCGTTCTATTTCCTGTAGTTTAATTGTCTCTGTGTGAACTGAGCAAAGATGTTATTTGACCACCCTTGAAATCGAATCCAATGAGCACCACAATTGGGCAAGAACGAGTGATTTGCTCTCAAGCTTTAATATCATATAAACACATATATGCTTGTTTCTATGGATGCTTGTCAACAATCTAATACTCCTCACTACTGCAAACGTTAAACCTTAATTGGTTCAAATTGATCTTTTATAGTATTGGAATTTCCTTAAATATTTTTCTAAACTGACATTCTGATGATAAGTCGACACAGTCTACGAGTAGTCAGTCAGGCACACATTACAAAAGATTACATTCTTAGCTCATTACAGAGTAAGAACAATGCCTATTTTTGTCATTTGAGAAAGAGCAAATTACCTTTTAAAACAAACACAATCTGTTAATGAGCCATATGTGCACCTGTGTCAACTAAAGAATGACCAGAACTAGGTCAATAAACATGGACTATTGTGGTGGCCACTAATCCACTTGTTTTTCTCTTTCTTTTTTAATGACTTCAATTTTGTGAATGAGAGACTGGTTAGGAAGATATCATCTGTTCTTGAAATTCCGAGCTTTCGTTTAGAATCATTAACATTGTTTTTCTATCAATTTATTCTTTATACTTCTAATCCAGTTTATTAGTTACTTCATATGATGTTTGGGTGTATATTGAGTGTTATATATATTTTTGTCATGTTTAATGTATCACGGTGCTAAATTGTTCTTGCTGTTTTTATTGCTTCTATTATGTGCACAGATTTGGATAGCACATTATCAGATTTGGGTCTCTTCAATAGGCAGGCATTGGTTGTGGTTCCACTCAACCAAAATAATTCCCATAATAGAGGAGGATCATCACACCATCAAACTTACTCCTCAAATGATGCTAGCTCTTGAATGCAAGTGAAGGATATTGGGCATCTGTGAGAAGAGTTTTATCTTATGTGAACCCTTTTTCTTATCTTAGTAGAAGTGCCACCTCACCAAGTGCGGCCCAGGAATCCCAAAGTGACATATGGGAATATGGTAAGTTATATTAGTTCTCTCTTCTTTTTAAAGATTACTGTTTGAGAAATCATGGCTGATGATTTTCGACATTACTTGAAATTTCAAAGTAATATGGCTCATCTATATGTCAAGTAGTGGAATTTTTTTGGCACGCTTCTGAGTCTTCTAATCCTTGATCTAGAAATACCTGATGTATCAGCTGTTGGCCCTTGCTTGTATTTTCTATTTTGGTGTCTATTCTTTTGGGCAGACTAGGAAAAAGTTTTTAATATTCTCAGAACTGTAAGACTTGGATATTAGTTTGCTTAAATTGCGCTGGAGTCTTGATTTCAATTGTTAAGAATTGATGCAAATAATAACTTCTTATAGATCGATATCATATCCAGAAATATGCATCTGTTTACAAATTATATTTTTGACCTCCAAAACCTATTTAAGTTTATGTTCTGATTAGTTGAAAGGTTTGGTTATTTGAGTCCCTGAGAACTTATGAATTTTTTAGAAATTAATTACCATGAAATAACCAACCTTGGGTGATTCAACTGCTATTTGAATTGTTGGTGCCTAAATGTTTTTGTGTAGTGACTAAGAAATTAATTTGTTTGGGCAAGCAGCAGTCCTTAGTAGTGTCTGAGATGAGAAGAGCTAAGTACAAGCCTGGGGAACTGAGTTGGGTGAGGCTTGACTTGAGCTTAAGCTTTTAGAGCTTGAGCTTTTCTTGAGCCCGGCTTTAATACCATTTTTCGCTCACTCTTTGAGGGGATGTTTTTGTAGTTATAGAAGAGGGAAGGGAAGAGTTGGTAATTTAGATGTTATAGAGGGAGGTAAGTGTAACTGACCCTTTAATGTTGATTCTTAGTTTTTTTCCCATCTACATCAAAAGAATATTCAAGAGTATTCGGAAGTAGTAAGTAGTATAGATTGGGATCTCATATTTGGTGATTGTTGTGGTTTTAGGACTTGGGATTGCTATGTTGGTGCTTTATATTCACTTTATCTTTTAGAAACAATGTGTTTTTTGGTTTAAAGGCCCACAACTACCCTCAGGTTTGGATTTACTTAACAAATAACCCTCCAATAAATGTCAATAGCATATTTGTAAGGGATAATTACAAAAACACCCCTGAGGTTTGTGCTAATTCAAAAAAAAACCGGAGATGTTCAAAATTACAAAAAAAAAAAAAAAAGAAAACCTCAGGCTTGCTTCTATCTAAAATTTTAAGAGGGTAAATGTAATGTTTGTATAAATGTCAAGGGGATTTTTGAAATGTTTTTGCTTATGAAGGGCGGAAATGTAAGACAAAATCAAATACCAATGGGTTTTATGCAATTTTCAAAAACCTCTGGTTTTTTTTGTAATTAGCCCGAACCTAATGTCTTTTTGTTGTAATTATCCCTATTTGTAATTCTGAAAGATAACTGGGTTTTTTTGGAATAAAACTAACCCTTACGCGTAGTTTTTGTGATTAGCCATGCTTTTTAATGGTTTTCTGGTGCACTCTCTGTTTCTCATCCTCTACGATGTTTCTCATGAATTCGTCTTACTTTCACTGTCTGCGACCGAATACGAAAGGAAATTCAACTGCTTGAATTCCTACTTTGATTGCTTTTTGTTGCAGAGCCAGATGCTTCATTCCAAAATACCTTTAGGGATGGAGGTCGTAGACCTTTTCCAACGCAATCGTCTGACAGAAGTACATCCCCGACTGGAAGCAACAACAAAAGTAGGAAGCTAACTTCTAGATTTGGGGCCAACATCCACACGTTGAAACATGACGACGATGATGATAGTCGGTTCAACGACAGAAATGCATTTTGGAATGGAAATTCTACACAATTTGGCGGCAATAATGATGATGGAAACTAAGTTTGTTCTTTGGCTTTGTCTGGCTGTATAGGTAAGAGGGACCTGTTTCAATATGTGATCCACCTGGGTACTTTTACTTGCTTCCTAATAAACCTTTTATGACTATGAACCTGCTCTTGTATACGTTTATCTATTATGTGCGGGTAAGAAAGTTGATCTTTGTTATAATCTAATGGGATAATTACAAAAGACCCCCTGAGGTTTGGGCTAATTATAGAAAAACCCAGAGATGTTTCAAAATTACAAAAAGCCTCCTCAGGTTTGATTATGCCTTAAATTTAAGGGGTTAACTGTAATATTTCTAGAAATATCATAGGGTTTTGAAATGTTTGTTGTTTATGAAGGAGAAAATGTAAGATGAAATCAAACCTCAAGGGTTCTTTTGTAATTTTAAAACATATTTCGGATTTTTATTTTTATTTGTAATTAGCCTAAATCAGGGATGTTTTTGTAATTATCCCTAATCTAATACTAGATATATGCATCATCAGAGGCCTAATGTAAATGATTTGCTTTATATAACCTAGGACGATTACAAAAAGTACCATTGAGGTTTGAGCTAATTACAAAACAAAAAAACCAGTTAACTTTCAAATTTTCAAATATACCCGAGGTTTGATTTGGTGTTAAAATTGAGGGGTAAAAGCGTAATATTTTTATAAATATGAGGGGGATTTTCAAGTGCTTTTTTTTGCTTATGAAGGGGTATATGTTACACTAAATAAAACATTGGGGGTATTTATGTAATATTTTCTAATTAGATCAAACCTCAAGGTACATTTTTATAATTATCCATATAATTTATTTATATAATCTTTATAATTGAATGCACTTGAAGTTGCATGGCTTTAGCCTTTCAATCCATGATTGATTTGGAGAAATCACCTCTAAATGTTCATATTTTGACAAAGATTATGTTTCGAAGTTTATAAATTATAAATATTCTCCTCAAGTATTACAAATTCTCCTTTGAAGTTTGTCTTTATTTTACGAACTGTATTTATCTAGAAAAAAAAATTGTTGATGTCGGCGAAAAAGAATGGGAAAATTCTATTGTTAATTACAATTTGTTATTATTATTATTTGTATAAACATCATAGCTATTGTGATTATGATATTTAAGATAAGAATAATAACATTAAAGATATAAGTTCTCTAGAATATATGAATATGAGTTTGAGATCAAAATTCAAATCATTATAAAAAGTTGTTTTCACATGCTCGAGTCGAGCCAAATTAACTCATTCAAATCATTATGAAGGAGGTGTACCGTGTACCAAAGCCCTCATCCATACACTCTCTTAAGTCTAAACAAACTAATAAATGCCCAAGCTTATGGACACCCCTATTTCTAAACAAATGGACAAAGCGTCTTTGAAATAAACGAATCAAGTCGAGTCAAACATGTTATTGTTTAAAGTTGTTTGAGTTTTTGTTGAACTTTAATTTGAGTTTGACTAGGGATGGACCCGACAAGGGCCTACGGCCTAGCCTAACATATTTAATAAATAGGTCTGGTCGAGGCCTTCTTGTAAGCCTATTTATGTGAATAGGCTAAACCTAGGCTTTTAAAAGTCTTTCAAGCATAATAGGTCGGACTATTTATGGCCTATAAATATAAAAATATAATATTTTTTGTATAATTTATTAATATTATCCTTTTTATAGAATTATTTAATTATTATAATTGATCAAATATATTTTAAAATAAAATATATGGTTTATAGGCTTTTAGCGGGCTTTTCATATGGCATGTTTCATAGGCTCATGCCATGCTTAGGCTAAAAAAACTATTATCCAACGCAAAGTTTGTCCCGATTTGGCCTATTTTCACCCCTAAATTTGACTTAATTATTAATTCAAACACGAATTAAACTTGAGTAAGTTGATATTTTTAAACATATGTGATCGAGTCACACTTCATGTATTAGCGAACGATGAACATTTCTTATGTTAAAAAATCAAGTTCAAACAAGATTTTAACATCGATTTACGGTTAAATGTCACTAACTTGATTTGTTTTTGATGCACGGATTTTAAGCGTAACAAGAACAACAATGACACAAATACTACCGTTGATTCGCAAGAAGTATTGAATAAAGCAATATAATTTTCAAAAGAACATGTATTGCAAAGAGAATAATCTCAAACTTAATAATAATTCAACCTCCCTAAAAATAATAAACTAGCAAGTATTTATAAGATTAAATAAAACTCCTAACTCGACTAGGAAACATTAAAGATAAACTAAAATATAAGAATTCTAAACAAATAAACCACTTCCTAAAATATAAGATATTGTAAAATACTAAAAGATAATAAAATATGATATCGTATATTTATCAATATCTCCATCGGTTTTTCAGCCGTAACATGTGAACATCTACTTATTAACTTACTAATAATAATAAATAAAAGAAAGATGAAAACAAAAACATAAATAATAAAATATGATAGTGTTGTGTGGTTAAGGTATATTCAAATAAAAAATGTTATTCAATTTGGTTAGACCTAATCCAATAATATTCCAATGTCCCTTCAATTAAATACTTCTTAGAGTTGGGTGGTAATCAGGTAATGTTAGAAACAAAATAAAAGACGTCATTGACTATATTAACACCTAATCCTATCACCTACCTCTCCTTTCATAAGTGATATTCATTAACTTACTATATCTACACCCCCTAACTTGCAATTCAACATATGCATTTGACAAAATTGGATACCCATTCTATCAAAAAATTTAAGGACTTAGACCATACTCCATTGAGTGAGTCGAACTCGAGCTTGAATTTATGGAGTATATTAATGGCTCACAAACTTTTTCGAGCTTGAGCCTAAATGAGCTTAGCAAATATCAATTATAAATTAAAGTTATCCTTTAATTTATTATAAAAATAAAATTATATATTTCTAAAACACATAATATATCTATTAAAACATATGATTCTATTCAAACAAATAAGTTTATTTGAATATTTATCACAAGTAAACATATAAAAATTAAATTAAAGTCAAAACTATTAGTTTAATTTATACAAATTTACTAACGAGTCTTTTCACGAGCTTATTAACGAGTCTGCTCACGAGGTAACGAACTGAATATCTTTAAGTTTGAGTTTGATTCGTTGATTTAACGAACTTCATTAAATGAACTCGAACGAGCTTTTATCGAGTTAAATTTCGAATAGCTAACGAGCATCTTAGTTCATTTGCAACCCTACCCATGAGGGCATGTAGATTTTTTTAGTTTTTCACTATGTGCTTTTTAAGTTTTTTTTTTTTAAAAAAAAATTATAAGGATATTTGTATTTAGTCCTCTATTATTATATTTTCTTTACTTCGCCCACAATTGTAGAATTTTGCAAAAATATCGAATATGAGGTGAACCCAAAGAGCTAGTCTCCTGTCAGACCGTTTAACGGATTTAGATCCGTTAGACGGATCTAAATATCCTACCCATCGCCCAGCCCTGACCCGGATTCCCAAAAAAAAAAAAAAGAAAAAACCCCAGTTCAAGCAAATCTAATCCAATCTAATCGTTTCCGGCACAATTTGCGACCCTTTTTCCATCTCGCATCTCGCATCTCAGTTGTACCCCATTTCCAACCATTTCCCATCTTTTTGTTTCCCCCAAGCGCTGCACATAATGCTCCTCCTCTTATATATACGTACAAAATCCCATATAATCACTCATCTCCTCCATAGCCAAGGAAGAAAAAGAAAAAGAAATTCAATTATTGATTCCCATTTTTCATGTTTATCTGAAAAAAATGGCAGGAAATATGGATCGGCCACAAAATGCCTTTTTGCTCTGCAAACAGATGGCAAACAACACACGGATAATTACACGTTTTCGTTTATTTTTTTCTTGTCTTTAAATCAATCGCCTAATACTTTTTAGAAGGGCTAATACTTTTCGGATGATTGTTAATACATTTCGGGAGAAAAATTTAATTATATTCAGAAAAATTACTAAAATACTCTCCAATGAACTATTAATACTTTTTCGAGGAACTACTAATACTTTTTTGAGGGACTGCTAATACATTTCGGGAGTATATTCATGAGAAATACTAAAAAAACTCTTCAGGGAACTACTAATACATTTCAGAAGATTTGCTAATACTTTTTAGAAGGACGACTAATACTTTTAAGAAGGACTATTAATACATTTCGGGAGAAAAATTTAATTATATTTACGGAAACTACTAAAACACTTTCCAGGGAACTACTAATACTTTTTCGATGAACTACTAATACTTTTTTGCGGGACTGCTAATACATTTCAGGAGTATATTTAGGAGAAATACTAAAATTCTCTTCAGGAACTACTAATACATTTCGTATTAATCGCTAATACTTTTAGAAGGACGACTAATACTTTTCGTAAGGATAATTAATATCGGTGGTCCCCGAAAACTACTAAAACACCATTGCTAATATTACTTTAAATGCCAGGATCCGCATGGGTCGATCTGTTTAACAGTCAAACCCGTTAGACGGTCTGACAGGAGTTTTTGTGGAACCCCAAATATGTGTATTCTTAGGGAACCGTATAATCTAATTTTCAGCAACTATTTTGAATTTTCTTTATTTTTATTCAATAATTTGGTTTTGTATATATCAATATATATACTTTAATTGGTTTAAAATATCGCTTAACTTTCTCATTTTTCATAAAAATAACACTTGAAACCTATAATTTCAATTTTCAATCTTACAAAATCTTACATGAACCTTCCTACAAATATCTTCACAAATTATTATATACATAAAAATTTAAAAGTGATAATTTAAAAACACGAACAAACACAATTTTATTTTCGCCAAATACTTCCATGTTTAAAAGTTCTTAGAAAAATATTAAATCAAACATATTATTTTTTAAACCTATAGGAAAAGTATCATCTTCTATCATTCTTTCAAATATAACTTCACTTCTCACGTGAAAATTGATATCGAATATCGTTGTAAATTTTAATACCACCGTAAAATGGGAAATAAAGTAATTGACATTTCAATTAACTGAAATTCTAAAATCTTGATTTGGCCCAATAAACACCAACCCTAACTCTAGTCCTTAATTGGGACCTCTAAAAGCTCTACCTTAAAGTTATTCTTAAGGATGACAATGAAATCATGAAAAGCTGCTTGAATTAATTTGCACATTATGGATGTTCTTAATTTCTTGAAGTGCTGTGAAACTTGGAAACAAAAATCAAAAGACGTTATATGCACTGAATTCAAAAAGATGGTTTATTTCATGCTACACCTGGAGAAATACTCCAACTACTTAATAACCCACGTAGATTTATTATAGATGTGTAAAAATTTACACACAATTATACAGTGCGGCGTGTATTGTATGCAGATCTACGGTAGATATTACACCTGGTGTATTCCTCCAGGATCGGAGTAGCATCTACAAGATCCAAAAAGAGCCTTTTCAAAGATGCAAATAATGTTATTATTGTTGCTATTATTAGGGATAATTACAAAAACACTCCTGAGTTTCAGGCTAGTTATAAAAAAATTCAAAGATTTTTGAAAATTGCAAAAAGAAAAACCCGAGCCTTCTTACGTTTAAAAAAAAATATTTTAAAATTCCCTAGTATTTATAAAAATATTACAATTGTGAATTGTCACCCTTAATTTAAAAACAAAATCAAACCTGATGTGTTTTTCTTTATTAGTTTAAAACATCTCTAGTTTTTTTTTTTTTTTTTGCAATTAGCCCAAACCTCAGGGGCATTTTTATGATTTCCCAAACCTCACAGTTTTGGCGCCTTTTTATGAGCCAAAGATGTCAATAAGGGCCCGACCCTAAAAAGTTGATGGCTAGACCTATATTTTATAGGCCCTTATAACATTAGGGTTTTTTAGCCCGACCCTAATTGGTCCTAGGGCCAGGCCGGCCCTTAGGGCTTTTCCCTCAATAATTTTGTTGTATTTTATAAATTTAAATTTAAAATTTATACCTATAATACTACCAACGTCTATTTTTTATCTCATTTATTAATTATCATTTAATCTTAGCAAATTATAATTGATGAAGATGAAGGAATATGATATTATGATCCGTAATTCCACTGTTAGAATAGTAGATTGCTTATGTTTTTCTTATTATTTCATAAAATTGTTTAAAATAAACTTAACTTATTGTTACTTATTTTTTAGTAGATTACATCGTATCAATATTTTATTGGTTAGAAATATTAAACTTATAAAGACATAACTTCAACAACAAAAAGAAAAGAAAAAAATTATATTATAGGGTCAGCCCTGACTCGACTCGAGCCATATAGGGCTAGGACTGAGCCTAGATTTTTCAAGCCCCTATGATTTCAGGGCTTTTTAGCCTTAGCCCTTAAGGGCAAGAGATGGGCAGACAAACTTTATTAACATCTCTAATCACAACTCACCTACATGCTCAAACGATGTTAAATGTATCCCCAAAATAGTTATTATTTGAACAAAAATGATATTCATTATCGATCTTTTTTAGTCACAAATATTAAAATAATGAGTAAGTTGTGTTTCTATAATAAAACATATTTTAACTCAATAAATTTAGGTTTCAAAAGCTATGGCTAATAAGTTGCTATCTTAAAAACATACCTTTAATTTACAAAACACCCTTGTCTACAAATACAAGTAAATAGAAAAAGGACAAAATAAAAAAGAACAAAAGTAATTTTTTAAAAAAGAAATAATAAATCATTTTACCAATATTCAATTAATATTTACTTGACCAAAATTGTTATTACTAATAAATAATAAATTAATAAGGAGTTAAACACTAATATGTTGTTATCTTTAGGCTTTGCTCGATTTCATTTTCAAAGCTCATTTCGTGAGTTTTATATTGTTACAAAATTTAAAATCATGTATTTTTTTTTTAAATTATAGATCACATTTCAAAATCATGCTTTTTTAAATTATAGACCACATTTTAAATTAATAAATCCAACTTTAAACCGTATGTCGGTATGTGTAATCTTAATCTATTATTTAAGAACCACCATATCTATCAATTCATTCAAACTGCATTTATAAAACCTACAACTACGAACTATAAGTACTTAATATATTATTTTTTCAAATTATATCATATTAATGAGGCCTTCCTTTTTTCTTTTTTTGAAGGCTCGTGTTAATGAGGCCTACCACCTATATATATAGCAAATAAAGAATCATACATCCAATTAAATACTGAAAGTGGACCATATATATTAACAATTGTTATACACATAAAATCATTAAAAGTTTACCATGAAAACATATAAATAAACATTATTATATTTCTAACACGTAGTTTTGTATTTAAATAATCTCAAAACTACTAAATTAAATATATTTTCATCTCAAAACCCATATTTATTTTTATTCATTTATAAAATATAATTTCATTTCTCATGAAAACTAAAAATTCTTAATAAAAATATTAAAAATATGATTTTTATTAAAAACTTGGCCCAAAGTAATTGGTACAAGCTACCCGAAAAGTTCGATTTAGTTTTTTTATTCTTTATATAGTGTTTCAATGCATCATGTGAATATTACATGTATAATAATTATATTATCTTATACACATGACATACACCTCGGGTATGTTTGTTCAGTGATTGGGGAGTGATTGGAGTAAGTTTTTGGGGAGTGATTGGGGGAAGCGGGTATGATGTGATGTATTGAGAAATGTGTGTATTACTAGAGAAATGTATCTTAAGCGAATGTATATTTGGTTGGTGATTGGAAAAAGTGATTGGGATGAGTGGGTGATTGGGAGAAGTGAAATTAACATACTAGTGAGTACAAAAAAGTTATGAGTAAAGGACTGAAATTTGAAGATTGTACTCTATTTGAAATAAATGCTAGCTTGTTGTAACAAAAAATGAAAAGAATAAATGCTAACTAATGCACAAGAATTGGGAATTAGGCATCTCCAATGCCATAATTAAAAACCTATAAAAAACATATTTTTAATGGATCCCACAACACCACATCATACAAACCTAAAAAAATGAAAACCCCACTTTCTTTACCACAATGCAAAAACCTTCCACGATGGACCCCACATTCCACCATAATTTCACATCACAAGCCTTTGTTATTTTTCTTTTTTTTTTTTAATAGTGAAGAAGCGGTACCATATAAAAGGCATCGCTTTTTTTTGGGATGTGGAAAAGATGGGCTGCACAATGGGATGAGCTTTTTTTGTATAAGGTTTTTCACTCAAAACCTCTACAAAAAGTTTGTATTGTAGATGCCCTAAGTGTTCGAGTGGTTACGATTGGGTCGATTCCCATCAGTCCCCCTCTTCGTTCTAGGATATGTATTATTTTCTTCTATTCTATGAAAGAACACACATATTAAGAATTGTGTTGAAATACCCAATATTTTTTTATTAAAGCACACAATATTGGGAGAGGGATTGAAGCGAGATCCCTAACCTGTATACTGAGATTAAATACAGAACTCATGAGAACACATTACAATTCAATCTAATTCTAAAATAAGGGAGTTCTAGTTGATCAACTTTAGCTAAACTACTAACATTTCTAGGTACATTAAGAGTAGAAAAACAAAATATGTATGTAACATCTCTACCCAATATAATCTTAATTAATCATAATTGATGTTTTGGAACAAAATAAATTTAGGCATTAGTGTTTGTTGGGCTTTGGTTCAACATCCTGCCTGCAATGGACTTTAAAAGAGGCGCGAGGCGTGACTAATAATTCGAACTGGTGAGCGCTGGATTGCACGGTTAAATGAGAGTTTAAAGGATTTGATGTAGCTACCTATACCAACAGATGCATTTTCTTTTCTGGTGCCCATTACATAGAAACTCTAAGGTTAAACGTGTTTGGCCTGGAGTAGACATGGGATGAGTGACCGCCTGGGAAGTTTCGGGAGCGCGTAAGTGAGGACAAAGTAAAAGGACTGGAACTGAAGGTTGGGTGCCGAAACTTAGAGGCTGGCGTGATGCGATGCGACGCTTGAACTGAAGAAGTTGACGTTAGAACTGAGGAAGTTCGGCGGGCAGCGGAGGTTGCCAAGCACTGGAGCTGAGATGCATGCAATGAGCTTTAAAAGAGGAGCCAGGCATGTCCCGCAATTCGAACTTATAAGCGTTGAGTTACACAGTTAAATGAGAGCTTAAAGGATTTGATATGGACTATCCAACATAGTTAAATGAGATTGATATGGACTCTGCATATTTTTTTCTGGTGCCCATTACATTAATGAAGTTTTCCAGGAACAGTCGTTAATCTGATAAAGTGCTTGAGGTTCGTTCTGTTTGAGAAAAAAATTATGTGCCCAAACGTCACTTATTTTGAATAAAAGGGAAGAGAAAGAAAAATACACAAGAATTTGCTCTTTGCCCTTTTATTTTATGGAAATGGATCCTCTACATTTCCATTTGTTAAATTTTGTGTAAATTTCCAAAAAGAAAGACACAAGAATAAAAAATGTGTGGAGCCTGTTTTTTATTAAATATTTTTTTATAATTATGTGTCTTTCTCTCCGAAATTTATACAAAATTTACCAAATGGAAATGTAGAGGATCTTTTCCAAAATTTTGGAGGTTCTTTTTCTCTCTTGGGAGTTGTGCTTCCCTCTTCCGAGGGTTTTGAATTTTGAATCTTTCTCTGCTTTTGTCGCTTCGGTTTTTTCCGCCATTAATGTCCGTAGTTAATCTTTAGATGGGTTGTCTTGGAATTTAATGGAGTTATATCATTCAATGTTGTCGTTCTAATCTTCGGTTTGTCTTAATAGGTTTGTCGGCTCCGCTTTTTCTTTTCTTCTTTTCGCCTGTCTTTTCGTCTTAGGTTATTTCTCTATCATCAGTGTTCGAGTCCTCCATTATTCTCGTTTTTTCAATTTGTATTTTTCTACTCTAACGAGTCCCATCCCCTTGTTTTTTTTGGTCTTTTTTCTTTCTTTTCTTGTGCGGTGTGCCTTTGATTTGAGGTCCTTTAGTTGATTCGGAGTGAGGGATTTTTCTCGGATGGCTCAAGATTTAGAGAGTAGGCTAAGTAAGTTCTCTTTATCCAAGGGGAAAAGAATATCATTCAAATTCATGAAAAGGATATAAACTCGAGTGCGGAAGAGTGTTCCGTAAGTTTGTTTGGCAAAATATTCGGTGATAAAAAAGCTAATTTTGGGGGGTTGAAAAGAACTTTTTCCGTATATGGCTGCGAAAAACCCTTTTTAATCGGAGAGATTGGTTTTAACTTCTACCAATTCATTTTCGACTCAAAAGATGATAAGAACCGTGTTGTGGAAAAGAAAACGGACTTTTGATAACCAATACGTGGTCCTCCGAGAGGGATGGAAGGTTTGGGTGAAAATGATCTTGAGTTGAGGAAGAATAGATTTTTGGATCCAAGTTTGGAATATCCCAAATAATCGGCTTAGCTCGAGGTGGGTCTTAAAATAGGCAAAGCTTTTTCTAAATCAAGGATGTTATTGTTCCGAAGGGGAAGTTTAAAGCGGAGACATGTAAAGCTCTTGGTTACAATCGAGCTTGATAGACTCTTCTTCGTGGCACAAGAATCAAACTGGGGATAAGGTTGTGTGGGTTGAGTTCCGATACGAGCAAACGGTGATTAACGTTTGTTTCTATTGTGGGAAAATTGGCCATCTCGATAAGCGGTGTGACCAAAGGAAGGTGGATATAGGGAACGAAGTGCTTCAAGATGGACAAGATGGCGAGTGGATTAAGGCCGAAAGTTCAAACTCTAAAGGAAGATTTGAGAATGTGCCGTGGCTAAAAATAATGCCCCGCATGATGCCGAACCCTCCATTTCGATGGCTACAATCTTGGTGAAACTAAAAACCCTCCAAATTAACCTTTCTTCTTAAAAATACCATAAGCCCTACAGGTGAAACCAAATTTTGTTGTCAAACATCCCAATATTGTAATACATGTTCCTTCAACTGAAGCCATTAACCTCGATGATAACCTAGATAAAACAAAGAAACCCAATTCCCATAATAAAACCCAATCCCAATTGGAATCCCAACCTAACCCAATCCAGACTTTCTACCCAAAATCCTATCCCAATACCCGAGTCTCATAAAACCACAATCTCCAGAGAGATGACTGAGGATTTGGATGGTCTTTCCAAACTAATCAATATCCCCTTTCTTTCTAACCTTTCTAGAATTCCACTAACAGATATCTCCCTCAACAATAATCTGACTAGCAGCTCTAATCTTTCTTCGGACAAATTGAGGGATAAAAGAAAAAGCATTAAAGTAAGATATTAGAGGCTGGGGCATGATGAGTCTGTTGGTATGGATACTTCAGAGGGGAAATTCAGCCTTAAAAGGGAGAGAGAGATTAGTGGTGATAAAGAGAATGAGAGTTGTTTTGGTCTGACTGACTTGCACTCTGATAAAAAGATGAAAATAACCGATAAGCAAACGACTAAGGTGGAGGAAGCCAGCCTCAATTGGCCCCAAAGTTTCCAATGAAAGTATGTGTGTGGAATTGTAGAGGTTTGGGAGGACCCTCTACAGTATCCCAGTTAAAGGAATCGTGGAGATTCCACCACCCCGAGTTTGTCTTTATTAGTGAAACAAAAAAAAAAGAGTAAGTTTGTTGGGACCGTGTGTAAACAATTGAGAGTTGATGATAGATGGAGATATGTTGACCCGGTGGGGAAAAGTGGGGGTCTTTTGCTTTTGTGGAACGATCAAGTCAATATTATTCAGATTGTTTCGAGTCAGTTTTGTTTTGAAGTTGAATTTAAGGTTCAGAATTATAACAATTCATTCTGGATTATTTTTGTATACGCAAGCACAGTAGGGTCGGAAAGAGAGAACCAGTGGAATTATTTCAGAAATGCCTACAACAAATGGGGTAAATTTTGGTGCATGGGTGGTGACTTCAATGATATTTGTTGTCATGAGGATAAAAATGGGGGTAGAAAGAGAGCCGATGCAAGTTTTCAGAAGTTCAGGGCTTTTATCAATGATCTTGAAATGATTGAGATGAAGATGTTAGGTAAAGGATTCACTTGGGCTAATAATAGAGAAGGCGAAGGGTTTGTAGAAGAGAAACTCGACAGGTTTTTTGGATCTTTTGATTGGCTTGATTTATTTTCTGCTGCTCATGTGATTAATGAGTTTAAGAGCTCCTCGGATCATCATCTCTTGACGCTGGACACGAACCCTGGTATCAGCCAATTTAAAAAGAGGTTTGTTTTTGATAGAAGATGGCTTGAAAAAGATGATATTAAGGCTGTGATAGAAGAGGCTTGGCAGAAACCAAAAAGTGGAACACTTTTCTTTCAACTCCAGAATAAAATCGCTGAATGTAGAGTTAATTTGCTTAAATGGAGCAGAAATTTTCGAAAATTGGCTTCCATGAAAATGGACAAAATTAAAGCTAATCTAGATATTCTTAGAGACCAAGGTGGGCAAAGAGATTGGAGTTTGTGGAATAAACTTAAGAGTCAACTCCAGGAGGAATACAGACTTGAAGAGCTTTATTGGAAGCAAAAGTCTCGAATTCAATGGCTTAAGGAAGGTGACAAAAATTCCAAGTTTTTTCACGCCTTTACGCTTCAGAGGAGAAGAAAGAATTGCATTGTTAGATTGGTAAATGATGACCAATCAGTTTGTGAAGGAGAGATGGAGATTGAGAAAATGTGGATCGAATTCTATCAAAAGCTTTTTGCAATCGAGGTGGCGGTGGGAGACTTGAGTTTGCTTGAAGGAATCCTCACTCTATATCAGCTGAAATGAATATCAATCTGGTGGCACCGGTTCAAGAGGAGGAGATCAAAGAGGCTTTGCTTAGCATGAACCCGAATAAGGCTCCCGGTAGGATGGTATGTCCCCTTTATTTTTTCAAAAATTTTGGGATATTATTAAGTTTGATCTTTGTTCGCCATTTCCGCTTTCTTTAATTGGTAAAATTAGAAAAAGTGTTAACCACTCTTTGGTAACATTGATTCCTAAGTGCCCAAATCCAACCTATATGTCCCAATTTAGGCCTATTAGTCTATGCAATGTGATCTATAAAGTTATTTCTAAAATCATGGCTAATAGGTTGAAACCCCCCTTCAAGTTTGTATTAGTGAAAATCAATCGCTTTTTTACCAAATAGACTCATTTTTGATAATGTGGCGATCGCCAAGAGGCTATTCATTTTCTAAATCGTCATAGATCGGGCAAAAAGGGTATATGGCCATTAAACTTGATATGGCCAAAGCATACGATAGAGTTGAATGGAATTGCATTAAGTTGGTCATGCTCAAAATGGGGTTCTCTTTGTTTTTGTCAATGGGTTCTTGTTTGTGTCTCTTCGTCCTCGTTCTCTTTTAATCTGAATGGTAAAGCCTGTGGATATGTGATTCCCTCTAGAGGCATTCGTCAGGGAGATCCAATCTCCCCCTATCTTTTCCTTATAGTGTCTGAACTTTTTTCTAGTCTAATTAAGACTAATATTTCTGGAAAATTCTTGAGTGGTCTAAAAATCAGTTGTAAGGGGCCGGTGATTTCCCATCTTTTATTTGCAGATGATTCATTATTATTCTGTGAGGCCCATACTAACCAAGCAGGTTGTGTTCTGAAAATTCTTGATCAATACCTTAAGCTGTCAGGCCAGTTGGTTAACATGGACAAGTCTTCTATTTTCTTCAGTAAGAATACATCTCCAGCTCTCCAGCAAGCAATTTGCAATTTGTTCGTTGGAATCAAAAGTCAGAAATCAAGTCGTTATCTTGGATTACCTTTGGCCATTGGTAGATCCAAGAAAGATGTATTTCAATTTGTGGTGGAGGCTGTTTGTTGTAGGATGGACAATTGGAAAAATAAGTTTTTGTCATTGGCTGGTAAAGAAGTCTTGATTAAAGTTGTCTTGGATGCTTTGACTGTGTATGTTTTGTCATGTTTCAAATTGCCCTCCGGGATTTGCAAGAAAATTTGTCAGTTGGCAGCACAGTTTTGGTGGGGAGGGAACGATTTATCTCGTGCAAAAATTCATTGGAAGTCATGGAGAAAATTACTACTCCTAAGATGGTGGCCGGGTGGTCTTGGCTTTCATGATATCCAACTATTCAATGAAGCTTTGATTACCAAACATTTGTGGAGAATTATGACTCAACCTAATCTTCTTGTGAGCAAAGTGTTGAAGGCAAGATATTTTCCCAATGGCACTTATCGATGCCGAAGTGAAGCAGTAATGCCTCGATGTGGAGATGTTGGGTTGGATAGAAAGACTCTTGAAAAAGGTTTGCGGTATGAAGTGGGGAATGGGAAAAATATTAAGATACGGCAGGGCTCCTCGATTAGGATGCCTACTTATTCGCACCGCCCTCGGCCTCCCGATGATTTGAACCCCGGCCCGGGTTAATGAGCTACTTAGTGAGGATGGGAACTCGTGGGATGTGGATAAAGTGGAGAATATTTTCAAGATTGAGGATTGTTCCAAAATTCTCAAAATTAGGAGTATTGGAAAAGATAAAAGAGACAAATTGGTTTGGCATCTTGAGGCCAAAGGGAATTTCATGTTAAATCTACCTACCATCATTTGATTGGGAAAGTTGGAAATATGGATCTAGCCGAAAGTAGTTCCAATGCTAGTTTGATGCGATCCCTTATTAGAAGGAAAAGTTGGGGGCTCAAGATTAAAAGCAAAATTAAACACTTCATCCGGAAATGTTTTTTCGAATTTTACCAACAAGATCTAATGTGAAGAAAAAGGGGGTGGACATTGATGATTTGTGTAAATTTTGTGGGGAAGTGTTGAAACCACCGAGCACATTTTGATTAAGCGCCCGGCGGCTCAAACGGTTTGGAAATTGGCTCGGTGACATTGGGATGGTATTTCGATGTTTCGATTCTTTCTCAATGTGGTGGGGAAGATTTGTGAGCTTAAAAGCGATCCATGTTCAAATCATGAGAATTCAACTAACATCATATTTATTGTGGTGGTTGTGGAAGACTAGAATTTATGGGTTTTTGAAGATTGTTGGAAGCCCAAGTTCAAAATGGAAGCAGTTTTAGAGTGGAATGAGTTCCATTTTATGGGAGCCGTCTAAACTGTCTTTGGGTTTTTTTTGGGGGCGATTTGGTCTTGTGCGTTGTTTTGGATGGGTGTCCGGTAGGGGTCTTTTCTCCCTGTCTTAGGTTTTTTTGTTGGCTTTGTTTTTGTGTCGATTGGAAGCGGGTTCGCATTTTTGGTTCAACTATGAGTTAGGAATCCTTGGATTCAGTGACTTATTTTTGTATAGTTGGATGGGGTTTATGCTTTGTTTGATGGGAATGGCAATAGGTCTTCTCGTATTTTTATACATCGTCTATTGCCAAAACCTTCGATTTAGATTGTGTTTGTTGTCTTCTTTGTCAGAAACTGGTTTATTCATCTTTAGGACTTTTGTCCTCTGTGATCTTACTTTGATTTTTGGATTTGTGTCCAAGATGATCTCTGGCCATTTGGTCACCATTTGTACATTCTTGTTTGAGTTTATTAATACAACTGACGTTTCGAAAAAAAAAAAAAAAAAAAAAGGAAATGTAGAGGATCCATTTGCTTTATTTTATACCTTAAACCTCTACGCTCTATGTAAGAGTGTAAGACTGTTGTTATTAAACCCATTTTCCGTATTTCGTGCTCAAACCCACAACAATGACGTCTTCCATTTGCATTTCCAGGCATCCTATCATACCTCCAGCCGCCAATCCATTTTCCCCAAGATAACCCTCTTCCGCTCACTCTACTTCACAAATGCCAATTCCGCCGCCGCCATCCGCTGCTCCCTCCGCCGCCCTGATTACATCCCCAACCACATTCCTGACCCCAAATACGTCCGCATATTCGACACCACCCTCCGCGACGGCGAGCAGTCCCCCGGCGCCACCATGACCACCAAGGAGAAGCTGGACATCGCCCGACAGCTAGCTCGCCTCGGCGTCGACATAATTGAGGCCGGATTCCCCGCCTCTTCCGACGCTGACTTCGACGCGGTCAAGCTGATCGCGCGCGAGGTCGGAGACGCCGATTCCGATCATATTCCGGTGATTTGTGGTTTGGCGAGGTGCAATAAGAGGGACATCGAGAAGGCGTGGGAGGCGGTGAAGTACGCTAAGAAGCCGAGGATTCACACGTTTATTGCCACCAGTGAAATTCACATGAAGTACAAGCTGAAGATGACGCCGGAGCAGGTTATTGATAAGGCTAAGAGTATGGTAGCTTATGCCAGGAGTTTGGGGTGTAATGATGTGGAATTTAGCCCGGAAGATGCTGGAAGGTATTATACTTCCATTTTTTTTTCTCCTGTCTCTAGCAAAAAATCCTTAATTTTCCTGCAAAAATATATTATTTTCTAAAATTTCCCTAAAAATTATTTACTTTATGGTTATGAACATATGATTCTTTTGTGTCATAGTGCTGTAAAAATCTAGTTTTACTATTTATGCGTGTTAATTAGGGCCCGAAGCTATACATAGTTCATTTTAATTGCTACTCTTTGTGCATTCATTTAAATTAGGTCCTATGCTATACAGTCCATTTTAGTTACTACGCTATTGGCTGGTGCTAGCCTCACAATGACTTTGTATATTGCCATAAAAAACTCATAAATTAATTCACATTGTTTTACCTTTTTTTTTTTTTAAATATTGATGCCTTTTGGTACATGTCAAGCTACCATTACGGCATTACCCCTTTCAGTCATGCACCACAACAGGTTCATAACCATCATCATGTATAAACCCATTACCTTTGTGTATTTCACTCCCAAACCTCCACTTTACAAGTGAAAACCAATCTCTTCAAATTTCATGAATATTGTTGTGACCACCTATGCATATACAATCATCTCACCAGCTAAAGCTAGGAACTTAACTACCAGCTTCCGTTATAACTTCACTTGCTCCTTTGCTCCACCACCATCGCTATCACTAACGCCACTAATCAGGGCCAGATCTGATTTGCCTAACCCTGACCTGTTCTTGAAAGCCCTGAACGAATTCCATTATGCTCTGTGATCATATGCTTATTGACTTGCATAAAGAGCTCCAACACCCTGATTATGCTGCCACCACCCCATACAACAATGCTAGGAATATTGCCTCAAATAGTGGTTGGGGGCTGCTGAAAAATCTAGCTTGTTGGACTTAGCCAACTTTTCTCCTACTCTGCCAGTGGCCTTTGTCTTTGATAACCTAGTGGTGGTGGTGGTCCTGAAGAGAACGGCGGGACGTGGGATAATGTCGTGAGTGATGTCAAATTAAAAATAAAGAAAAAAGAAAAGCAAAATTGCGAGTCATTTGTGGGTTTTCTGCCTGTTGTGTTCCCCATGAATAATAAAGAGCATGGTGATAGTTATATAATTGTCTTTTATGAATTAACATACATTTTTCCCATCACTTGGGAAATAACCTACTGGTGCATGAATCTTTTGAGCATAGATATCAACTTCCAAAAGAAAAGGTTTCATGTAAGCTTTCTTTTTTTTTTTTTTTTTTGATAAGAAACAAAAATTTTATTAATGAAAGATAAGAAAATTACAAATGGTGGATAAGATATCCACAAAGATACAAAATATCTATGCTAATGCTTCATAAAGCTAGACTCCAATCCCTTATCAAATCAGAAACACACAAATGTTTAAACTCTTTGTGCCCTTTGATCCATGACGCTACTCTAAACTTAATTTTATCAAAACATTCCAAATTTGACTCTTCAATCCCATTAAAAATTCTATTATTTCTCTCCAACCACACAGACCAACATACAATAGGGACAATCGTCCTTCATAAAATATTTCCTTTGCATCCCAAGAACCTCCCAAGATCAGTTGTGAAGAGATCCGAGCACGTTCGAAGAGTCGCCCAAACGAGACCAAGCTCATTTAAAATATTGGACCATAATAGTCTCACAAATGCACAATGCAAGAAGATATGATCTTGAGTTTCCGAGTCATGCCTGCACAGTACGCACCAGTCCGGACGAAGAAGAATATACGAATTTCTCCTCTGTACCACGTCGCAAGTAGGAACTTTCCCCAAAATCACCAACCATGAAAACAATTGAACTTTAGCAGGTACCGGTGTTTTCCAGACTTCTTCAAAAAGAGGAAAGTGAGGGAACAAAGATTGAGGAAAGAAGGAGTTAAAGAAAGATTTGCACGAAAAAATGCCTGATGAATCCCGAATCCACCTCCTAATATCCTCCACACCTTCCACTAGATTTACACCATCTAACAAACCCATTAAAGTTGTTAAGTCCCTGATTTCAGAGTCCCTCAAATTATGGCGAAAATGAAGATTCCAAGATAGCGATGATGTACCATTGAAGGAAGTAGACTGACTATTTGAAGAGAACTGGACAAAAGAGTCGATGGATTTATTATGTAGTAAAGAAACATGGTAAATAGATGGAAACAAAACAGAAAAGGCCACGTCCCTATGCCATTTGTCCTCCCAAAACCTTACTCTATTACTCCCTTTGACTGAGAATTCCACTGATTGAAGAAAAGCTGGATAAACCTCATAAATGAATTTCCACGGACTTCTAAAGGTTGTCCTGCGAGCACAGCCTGCATCCCAACCATTATCTTGCATACCAAACTTGCTCACAATCGCCCGCCCACACAAAGAGTTTTTTTTCATCATTGCTAAACCTCCACCACCATTTACCTAACAATGCCCTATTTCTTAAACAAATATTTCCTATTCCTAAACCGCCCACTTCTTCGTGTCTAACAACTATCTTCCAAGCGACTAAATGGGAATGGGAATCTCCGTCCTCCTCGTCCCATAAAAAATCCCTCATAATCTTTTCTATGATATTCGCTACCCCTCTAGGAATCCTGAAAAGCAATATATAATACGTAGGGATTGCATCTAGCACAACCGCTATTAAAGTTAACCTCCCTCCCCTAGATAGATATGCCTTCTTGAGATCTTAGCCACAACTCGTTCCCAGAAAGAAACATTTAAAGGATTACCCTCCCAATCTCATTTAAAGGTGTACCTAAATATTTTAAAGGCCACTCCCCGTCTCGCATCCAATCTCATTCGCTAATTCTCTGATCTTATCGTCGTCCCAAATTAATAACCAACAGAGTACTCTTTTCCATATTGACTTTTAATCCCGACATATTGCAAAGTAACTCCACCACCCTAATCAACCACCTTAAATGGGATTCATCATTGACAAAGAACAATGTGTAAATGTGACCGCAAACCGAGATGAGATACTTCCACCCTGTCTTTGCCCACAAAAAACCCCGATGATCGAAAGCGCATGCTTTATCCGCCAACCTACCGCACGCCAACCACTAATGTAAAGAGAAAAGGGGATAAAGGATCCCCTCGCCTTAAGCCCCTCACTCCCCTAAATTTTCCTCTGGGTCTGCCATTAATCATAACAGAGAATGAATTCGACCACAAACACCCTCTGATCCATCTTCTCCACCGATCCCCAAACCCCTTATTAGCAAGCACTCCCGTTCACATGATCATATGATTTCTCAAAATCAACCTTCAAGACCCAACCCTTCTTCTTTTTGAGTTCTATAATCTTCCACCACTTCGTTAGCAATGAGACCGCAATCTAATATATATCTACCCTCAACAAATGCACTTTGGGATTCGACAACCGTAAAAAGAGAGAACGATCTTCAACCTAGTTGCCAATACCTTAGCAATTATTTTATACATACTAGTGACCAAACTAATCGTCCAAGTCTTTAAGCAAATGTAAGTCTCATTAGTCGCTTTGTTAATCACACCATTCTCATAAAATTCCTCAAAAACCTTTACCAACTCCTCTTTGATTGTATCCCAACATTCTTGAAAAACCATCAAGGTATAACCATCTGGACCCGGGGATTTGTTCCCCCGCAATAAAAAACTGCCTTCCTAATTTCTTCCTGAGAAAGGCTTCTCTAATTCATCCTTATAAGAACTATGAATAGGGCTCCACTCCACTCCTTCAACACCCCACCCCTCATGACTTGAAGTGCCATATAGGTTTTCAAAGAAAGCTACCACCTCCCTATCAATATCACTCACATCCGTGATCACCCTCCCACCTTCTACCTCAAGTTATTAATAGTGTTCTTACCTTTGCGATACTTTAACATCGAATGAAAAAACTTTGTGTTACAATCACCTTCTCTAACCCATTTCTCCTTTGCTTTTTGTCTCATCATCGAGTCTTTTTTAAATCTTAACTCTTCCAAAGAAGCCTTGCAACTCCTTCTATTGTTGGCTAATTCCTCTGACCACAACCCCTCGCTCTCTTGTACGTCTAACTCACTGATTATCTTCTCCAATTCTGCGCATTGGAAGTCTAAATTACCAAAAACATCTTTGTTCCAATTTTTTATGTCATTCTTTATCTCTCTCAACTTGCTCATAAATCGGTAACCCTCCCAACCTTGACAAGACTTTTCACTCCACTTTGCAAAACATTTTCTAAACTCTTTATGTTGGAACCACGCGTTTTCAAATTTAAAAGGAGTCGGTCCCCATTTAACCACACTCGTGTCTAACACAATTGGGAAGTGGTCTGATGTAATTCTGGGAAAAACCATTTGCTTATAAGCTGAAAACTGTTCTAGCCATTCCCCTGAAAATAGGAACCTGTCCAACCTGCAACAAACTGGATTGGTTCTCATGTTTGACCAAGTGAATTTAGCATTTAAAAGAGGTGGGTCATGCAGTTCTAATTCTCTAATTAAAGAATCAAACATCTCATGCTTCGTGTGATTCTGTTGCTGATGAATTTTTCACAAAGTGTTCTAACAACATTAAAGTCACCCCCTATGCACCAACGATTCCCACATATAGACTTCAACCCTGCTATTTCATCCCAAAATTCAAATCTTTTATGTGGATTATTCGGCCCATACACTGTTGTAAACCACCATCTAATTCCTTCTTCTTTTTCAACTTCAATAGAAACCGAGAATTCTCCTACCATGTTGTCTGAAACCTTAATTAACCTAGGATCCCACATAACCAAAATACCCCCCGATCTACCTTCGGATGGTAAAAAAACCTACTCAACAAACCTTGCTTTCCAAATACTTCTAATAAAGTGCCTATCAACCATTTCTCTTTTCACCTCTTGCAGAGCTATTATATCCGACCCTTCTTTATGTAATATAGACTTAATTAATCCTCTCCTCATACCCGTACCCCCTCCTCTGATGTTCCACGAGACGATTTTCATTTAAAACTCTCTCTCCCTTTTCCTTCGGAACCCTTAGCATAATTTACCCCCAAAACAAGTTTTTTCAAGTCGTTTTGTCACTACCTCTCCTTATGTCCCTTTTCTCCAAGGCCACCTTTTTAATTTACAATAAATTCATGCATTGTTCGCTGTTTGGAAAATCTGTACCCTTTCCCTTCTGTAGCTGAACCCTATTCCTCTCATTTCCTTCGATTTCCAACTTTCCATCTTTAACAGAAAAATCACTGCCAACACATTTTCTTTCATTTACCTCGGTTTCTGGCTTCCCTTCTTTCAGAGAAAAATCACAGCCATCATGATCCCCCCCACCAACGTCAAAATGAAAAAGAGGAGAAGAAGAATCTGATTCGAGAATGTGGGTGGAGTTGTTAGAATTAGAAAGAGTCGTACCTTTACCAATTTCAATTGTTTCATCTGTGGTGATTTTGAGTTTTTGGGCCTCTTGTAGTGGTTCGAAAAGAAAACGCATATCTTCCAGTCTGTTATTGTCTACTGCATCCTTGGCCGAAAACTCGGAATGAGCACTTTCTGAAACGTAGGAGTTAGAATCATCGTCACTTGTAAATCCGTCGTCTTTGTGATAACAAAGCTGTACCTCAAGAAGTCTGAAAGGGCTGGATGATTCATTTTTAAGGGATCTGTATTGCGTCCAGAGAATAGTTTTAAGTTTCATTAAAATATAGTTGGTAAAACACCCATTGAATCCTTGAAAGTTAGAACATTTTTATGTTGCCTGTGCACATGTGTCACATGAAATTTTAAGTCAGAAGCTTACTGGAAACATTGACAACTTGTTAGTGAAAACAACCATATCAACTTTTTCCTTGTTTTATTTGACATAGGGAGAAATTAGTGCCTGGAATTGCTTCATATGCTAATAAACCTCTCCTGGACAAATTTTCACCTTTCTCTTCGTTTTCTTTCTTACAGATCAGACAGGGAGTTTCTTTATCGCATTCTGGGAGAAGTTATAAATGCTGGGGCAACAACCCTTAACATTCCTGATACAGTTGGCTACACTTTGCCAACTGAATTTGGACAATTGATTGCTGATATAAAAGCCAACACCAATGGGATTGAAAATGTGATAATTTCGACACACTGTCAGAATGATCTTGGACTTTCTACTGCTAATACGTTAGCGGTATGTAATTACTTTCCTTGTTTGCGATGACATATATGGACAAGTTCATGCTGTACTCAAATTATATATTATATGACTTCAGGGGGCACATGCTGGTGCAAGACAACTAGAGGTGACCATTAATGGAATTGGTGAAAGAGCTGGGAATGCTTCATTAGAGGAGGTGTGCTCTCTTCTGTCCATAAATTATATTTCCTTTGATCTGTTTTTTCTCTTTTTCTCTGCTTTTATAAGCCCATTTTATTACTAGAGGACTTATTATTACAATGAGCATGCAATAATTTAACCATTACCAAGTGTGAAAATGTATGTGTTTGATGAAAATTGGTTGAAGCTTCTGAGAACAAAAATTTACATGTATCCCTGCATAAGTAATGAATAGCTCAATTTACTATACTCTAGACTGAAGAGTTTATGGGTCTGGATTATTATAAAAAAGTAATCTATATCTTGTGCAACTATCATATAAGTCTGAAATATTATTGGTTATATTATCCTTCTTTTTCACACACCAAAACCCTTTCAATTTTTGGGATTTTCTGGATCTATGTTGTTGCCTAAAAATACATTGAACTATGGCATTAATGTCAGATATTCGTATGTGTATAGTGACTAGGAGAACAAGGGTAAGAAGATATAAGCTAAATTGAAGTGATGAGGTGAAGTTAAACGGGTTTTTGAGAAAACCATGACATGAGGAAGGAAATTAGAAAAAGAATGGAGAGAATGTAGGGACAACTGGCATTTTCTTCTTCTTCTCACAACTTTGACTTCTGTTGAAGAAGTTCATTGACTTTTAAGGCTTATCAATTCCTCTATGTTCTATGGATGAATTCTTTTTTGTTCTCCTTTAAAATGTAATGGCTTCTTCTACTTAACGACAGGTCGTAATGGCCTTGAAATGCCGTGGAGATCAACTATTAGATGGCCTTTATACAGGGATAAATACACAACACATTATCATGGCAAGCAAGATGGTATGTTGTCCAGCTTCCTTTTAGTTCTTACTTTTAATATAATTCCTTCTATTGTGACTTTTCTTAATAACGGATTTGCAGGTCGAAGAGTACAGTGGGTTGCGTGTCCAGCCGCACAAAGCAATTGTTGGAGCTAACGCCTTTGCCCATGAAAGTGGTATCCATCAGGTTGGTGTCAAAAAGTGATCAACATTAGGGGAATTTTCTTTTCTTTGAGAGTCTTGCATCATCTAGGTTCAATCTTGCTTTCGCCGATTGACTTGACAATTCAATTTTGTTGAATGCTACTTGTGAAGTCAATGCATATCTTTTATCTTGCTGTAGGGGTTATAAAAGCCCTCTTAAAAGTGATAAACATCAACCAAAAGAAAACAGGGTTAAATGTTAAGAAAAAAGGAACCTGTGGCTTGAAAGTTCCATACCTGTACATATTTTACTTTTTTGCTGGGGTTCTGAGGATGGCAATGAAACCGTTTGGGAAATCCAACCGTAACTTTAGCATGAAATCATCACTATTTTGTTTATGACAATCTTAAGATCATTCAGATGTCTGATTATTTATGAGGTGTTCAGTTTTACTGTTAGTCTTTTTATTCTGAATTTAAAGCAAACAAGTTTTTGTTCAAGAGTACGGATATTAGTTTGCTATGGTGTTGAACTGAATGGATATATGCGAAGGTGAACTTGTTAGATGTTTTAGGATGAGTTTGGATGATGAAATTCAAATGAAAGTGATGATGTTTACTCCTAAAACACTTCAAGAAGCAATTGAAGTACCTAAAATGCTAGAATAGTCCCAAACCACCAAAATTTCTTCACTCTACACAATTCAACTGTATAATTCTGATCATAAAACTTTAAGGGAATGTTTAGTTAGCTTTTGGTTGTCCTTGGAAAAAGTATTTAGCTAGATGAGATTTGATGTGATGTATTAGCAGAAAATTATTGGAGAATGTGATATATGTTTGGTTTTGTTTTGGAAGAGAGAGTTTGAAAGAGTTGGTTTTGGTGGAAGAAAACCAAACATAACCACCAGTAGTGTTTAATTCTGATCATGCAACACTAACCTTTGGAGAATTCAATATGATAAGTGAGTTTCACCCCGACGAATTTCTTAGAATTGGAAAGTATAATGAGTTTCTTTGCAAGGAAGGCAAATCGGAAACTAGAAGTGTTTGTTCAAACGTCTGAGATGAAGTTAATGGAGAATAAAAATGAACACTGCATGATTAGTGGCATCCGAAGCATACTACTTTGTCAACTTCAAATTTACTTATGTTAATTGAGCATAAGGTTGTATCCAGATGTCCTTTTCACTGTGTGGCTACTGGCTACAAAAATATTCCCAGAAAAATATGAACAGAAATCAATCTGCTTCCTGTGCAATTAAGCTTTTGACAAGCATGACAGATTTTTTTTGATAAGAAACAAAATATTTATTAAATTCAAAAGAAGTACAATGGGACGAGAGGTGCCAAATGAAACTTAAAAGACTACAACACAGAACTCCTATCTCTCATTACATCAGATACAAAATAAATCCTTAAACTATTTCTGATTTGAAATCCACCAAGCGGCCCTAAACTTCACCCTATGCCACATCTTTGCTAAGGAATCCTTTATATTAAAAATTCTTCTATTTCTTTCTAACCACAAAGACCAACATATGACATGAACAATCACATTCCAAAGCACATGACCCCTGGAACTAATTATGCCGCCAATGCTATCCAAAAACAGATCAGCTGTTGTAGCTGGTGTAATCCATTGTACGCACATTTCCTTTAGAGCTTTTGACATGCATGACAATTAGGAACAGGAAAATAACTGAGTAGCAGAAGAGCAAAGTTGCGAGATTCTATTTTTCTCTCTATTTCACTTTATTTACATATATGGCAGAAAAATCACAGTAGCATTTGACTTAAAATTGTGTTGGTCCTACACTTTTGGGTTAATGGTACAGGATGGGAAGGATAAGCTAAATGCTTGTTGACTCCTGGTGTTTTCTGAAAATTATTGAAATGCTCAACTCATGAGATTTTGCTTTGTCATCCTGAGTCCTAAATGCTTCACTCCTAATAAAATGTTTGTCAACTTTTTGGTCAGCAAGAGCCAGGACTGAGTTTGTGGTGGAGGCATACTTTGTGCTAATTTTTTCAGATTTCCCTTTGTGCAATTAGATCCAAATTTAGACTGGCATGTTTGGGCTTTGTTTCCTATGTAGTATGTAAGCTCTTATCTAAGAACAATGATCAAAGGGATTTATAATCTGTTATATTGTTATTCCAGATTGCTTTTGATTGGGAAGAAAATGCTGTCCTTTTGATTTTTAGACTTGCAGGATATTCATGTTTCTTGCTATTGTTTTTTTACATTCGATCTTGTTTCTCGTGTTCTGGATTTTCATCTGTTTTCTTGCTCAGTCTGAACAATCGTACTTTTTGGTATTGTGCACATTGAGTTGTTGAGTCAGACATTTGGAAACTATCATATTATGTTTTCCAAAATCCTTTTTCAATTACAATCTGTCAACTTTTTTGTAGGATGGAATGCTTAAACATAAAAATACATACGAAATTATATCTCCAGAAGACATTGGACTTCTTCGCTCTAATGAATCTGGTATAGTGCTTGGAAAACTCAGGTATGTTGGAAGCTACCTGTTAATGCCTGCATGCGTGCCTTTTATAAATTTTCGTTTTTAAATTGTCGTCCTCTTTTTGCAAGTTTTCATTTGCTTGTACTGCTTAAACTTTGTTTAAACATATAATAAAACTTAAAATAGAAATGGTATCGCATTCATGCTTCCATCGGCTTGTGTTTCTGCCATAAATTAGCACTAGATTGTCGATTTAAAACTGGTTCTGGTTCATAGCTATCATGAAATTCAGCCTGGACTCTGCATTGCATTAAGGCATCTCAATTGTAGATGATCTTATTTGCAACAAGCATCAGGTTTGCAACTGTTCAAGATACTCCAAAGGTAGCTTTGCATAAACTATGTGATTCCACGAGAAGTGGGTAGAATGAAGTGTGTGCATTGAGTTGATAATGTAAATTGGGTGAGCAACCAAGACTTAGAAGGACGGCTGAAGAGAAAATGTAAATACATAACCTTTCTCAGCTATTGGGGATGGGAAGGCACATACCAGACAGAGGGCTCTCAAAGGGATTGAACATCACTGACTGGGGGTCTAACTGAACCCCCAACCCTCCCAGCCTGCAAGACACAAGGCAGCTGGACTTTATGGTGCTCAGCTGAAATTACCACACGATGAAGTAGTACTCTAAGCTCAAGTTTTCAGCGCTACTGTCCTTAGTCATCATTGAACAGACCATTTACACATTCTTTAGTCAGACAGCAGTTTTATTATTTATACATAGTATATGAAATGCTAAGCAGATATGATTTTTCAGAAGAATGCAATTACCATAGTGGGTAATGTGACACAAAAGCTTAAAATCAAATTTCAAGGACAAACTTCTGTAGTAAAATATATTTTATTGGTTCGGTCATTTGTAAGTTGTTGAAGCTGCTGCGACGACTTAACCGTAAGTGTCTTGAAGGAACAGTTAAGAATAAAGAAGTTCTGTTACAATCTCTGTCATAATGGGAAGAGGGATAGGATGTGTTAGGTGGTTTTGGGTTTGTCAATCCAGCTAGTCTTGAATTATACTACTATTATATGTATCTGACAAGATTCAGTTATATTGATAGGTTTACGTCTTTTACTTGTACATATCTTTTTAAGATCATTTTCGTAACGAGCAGCATCATCAATATGCTTCCATGGAGAAAGGGGCTCAACACCTCTGGTAATTAGGTCATCTATCCATCCACTACATTAAACCTATAAACTATTATCAGTTTTCTTCATAGATATGTGACACAAAATGTGGCTTTCTTTCTTAATCTAATTTGGTCTCTTGCTATACAAGTTGCCACAACTAAAGTGTGGCGTCTTTTCTTATTATTATATACTTTAGTTCTCTTGCTATACAACTTGACACTACCATCACTGTGGTCGTGAATCATCACCCTATTGTAAATCTTAATGTACATAGAGAATATTATTTATTTATGTTTTTCTTTACAGTGGGCGCCATGCTCTGAAAGCCAAAATGTTGGAGGTACATTGCAAACTTGATCTTATTAAGGAAAGTCACTGTGATAGTTTCTAATAGTGCATCAACCTTATTTTTTTGTTGATGTGGTTCAGCTTGATATGATATCGATGGCAAAGAACTTGATGATCTTTTTGCACGTTTCAAAGCTGTAGCAGGAAATAAAAAGGTACTTGAAATTCTCTAATAATTACCTTGCCCCTGAAATTTGCCAAGTACCATAATAGAGGAGAAAAAAGATGTGCTCCGTATGTTGGCTCAGAGTCTGTAAAATCATAGAAATTGAATTAGGATAAGCATGAAATTGCCATTGGAGCCTGTTCTTGTGGTATTGATTGACCTTCTATATAGTTTTATGTTGTCATTAGATGATCATCCAGAAGGATGCTCTTACATGGGTTCAATTCCCTTTTCAGCTTCTTTCAATGTGGTGCAACTCCCATATCATCTGCAATTTATTTTTTCCAACATAATAGTTACAGAACAGTGGATAATATTGCCTTTTAATTTAGTTCTGTTTTCCCAGTCCGTCTAGTAAGGTAATGGTGAGATATATACTATGTTAATAGATGCATAATGCTTATACATTTATATTCTGATAATGTTGAGATTATGTGCCTACTTTTTTATAATTTGTTGATTTTCCAGACTATCACCGATGATGACCTAATTGCCCTAGTTTCTGATGAAGTTTTCCAGTCGCAAGTTGTCTGGAAACTTGGAGATGTGCAGGCATGTATATGTCCTACTTGTCTTGATTAATTTTTGATCATTGAATTTAGCGTGGGATGGTTTAGCCAATTTGCAATGAATATCTCTCATGGACAGGTTACATGTGGAACTCTTGCCCTTTCTACTGCAACTGTTAAACTCACTGGTGCTGACGGTAAAGAACATATCGCCTGTTCAGTTGGGACAGGGCCAGTTGATGCAGCATATAAGGCGGTTGATCTTATTGTTAAGGTTTGAAGCTTAGTAACTACAGTTGCATGTGCATTGTTTGTTCAACTATTTCGATCAGGGGACAGCCAAAAAAACAAAACACACACACACACACAAGTTATTTATCTCTATGGAATTCTAGCAACTCGCATGCGATACACTTCCTCAGGCCACAATCAATTTGTTTTTTTCACACAATCCAGATGTAAAATAGAATTTGGGTTTGATTACACATCTATGTTTGGGACGAGTTTTCGTTGAGTCGATGCAAGATAGGTCTGGCATCATGTAGGACTATAATCACATAAAGTTACAGTGCATACCTGATGCTATATATTTTGCACTCTAGATTTTCAATCTGAAACCACCATATTATGTCTTTTCTGCTATTGGCAGGTTCCTGTTACACTTGTCGAGTATTCCATGAATGCAGTCACTGAAGGTATTGATGCTATTGCCACAACAAGGGTTCTAATTCGCGGAGAGGATCCTATTGCAGCAACCCATGCTACGACCGGAGAAACCGTCAACCGTGCATTCAGGTAATTGGGTTTGACATGTCAACTTTGCTTCAAAGTTAAGTACTTTTAAAGTAGGGATAATAACAAAAACTACCCCCAAGGTTTGCCTAATTACAAAAAACCCCAGTTATCTTTAAAATTGCAAATATCTACTTGAGATTCGTATTTACCTAACAAATAACCCCCTCCTCAGGCCTCTTGAGGGTGCAATTTTGTAAGTTAAAAACAAATTTCAAGAGGGTATTTAACAAATAACTAGTTTTGTTTTTGTAGTTAGACTAAACCTTAGGGGTGGTTTTTGTAATTAACCCTTTAAAGTATGTGTACTTGGGAATCCAAATAATGAAAACAATATAAGTTGCATCTTCACATTTTCTATATTCCACCACCAGTGGAACAGGAGCAGCAATGGATATTGTTATCTCCAGTGTGCGCGCCTACATTGGTGCGTTGAACAAGATGCTGGGGTACCAGAGTCGCTTGAAACCCGAGGATCCAATAAAAGCAAGGTGTTGCAAGCATCTCAAATGAAGTAATTGTGCATGCGGTTCTCAACAATTGTACTATCACAATGCCTTGTCAATAATAGCCCAACGTTCGAGAAAATAGTGATCTGCAGTTCACAACCGATCTCGTTCCCTTTTAGTTTCTTTCTTTTCTTTGTTCAGTTTTTTTCGGTGAGTTTGGGGTGGGCGGTAGGATGTGGTCGGGAGCCCGGAGGTGGCGTTGAAGGGTAAATGTCCTACATGTATCTTGTATTTATCAGACATGTTTGATAATGCTTCAAAATCTGTTTTATTTAGGAAAGATTGTATTATGTCTTGAACAAAGGCCTTTGAAGAATATAATATGTTGATGTAATTTATCAAAAAGAAGTTATTGGAGGAATGATGCTGCTGTCCTAGAATCTATAGTTACTACACCAAGTTAGTTAGAAACTAGAGTTGCAGTTCCAGATTCCGAAAATTTGGTTCGAAAAATTGTTGTTGTTGTAAAGCGCGATAAGTAGATGTTGCCAAAGTGGGTAGCCATTTCGTTGCAGCGCTAAAACATAGATTGTTTAAAATTTAATCCCTCCTCCCCTAATTTGTTTCTTGAATTAATGTGTATTTTCTTAGTTTACCATTTGAAAAACAATGTACCTATGGGTTATATGCTTGAATCCATCGAAAAACAACTTGGTAATTTCATTGGAAAGTTCGTGGATTATGATGTCAATAACAACACAGCTATGTGGAGATCGTACATGCGAATACATGTTTCTGTGGATGTTAGAAAACCTTTGAAAAGATGCAAGAAAATTCGAAAATCTGAAGGTTGACTTGGTCATACGACAGATTTTGTCAAAAGGTATTCTCCACTTCAAATTTCGTACCATACCGGTCGGTTGAACCGCATTATTCCCAGATCCGGTAGTTGGTCTAAGACGATGATAAGAGCCTAAAAACCATTTTTGCGGTTAACCGCCAAAATCGATTAAACCAAACTTGGCTTTTTCTTATATATAAAAATTGAATTATAAACTTAATATTTAATATATTTATGTCATTATTTAATTTTGAGCTATGTTAGATTTTTTCAATTTGATTATTTATATTTCTTTTATATTTTAAAATGTATTACATTATATTTTATTGTAAAAAGACAAATACAAGTATTTATGTTTATTTATATATGTATAAAGTGAAATATATATATATATATATATATGTGTGTGTGTGTATGTGTGTGCATACAAAAGTACAAATAAATAAAGTATGTTTATCTTATATCAAGTCAACTATTTTCTATTTTAACTAAATCCAATCAGAATTCTAATCAATTAAAATATTCTAACTTTGGACTAATCTCTATAATATAGGCATCAATAATTAATCAATAATTATATAATCAAAAAGTAGAAATTAACTTGGATCAATATTGTGCTTCAGTGGTAGAACCTTGTGTTCTTAGAACGATTAACCCATATTTAATCCCATATGAGTACGTGTATCTCCTTTCATACTGTACTTAAAAAAGAAGAAGAAGAAATTAACTAAATATATATAACTTCTCTTTTATATTAATGTATTATATTAATGTTTCATTACAACCTGTAAACTTGGTTCGACCGGTTAAACTGCTTACCGATTACTTGGCCACTTTAATTATCGGTAATGTACTTAAAATGTTATTTATAAATTTAAAAGATCTCTGGATTTTTTTTTGTAAGTAGGTTAAAACTAGTTTGTAATCACCTAGAAAATATATTAAAATTTCTTAGTGGAGGCGGCCAAATGTATATTCATAATTTGAGGAGGTAATGTGACATGCATACAGCTGAGGGGGCCCAGCTGAAATTCACCTAAAATCTTAAATTCTGTGCCAGTAATTATATTTTGCACATTCTAATTAGTCCAAACTAAATAACAGTATTTCATAAAATCATTTTCTCAAAAAAAAATATATGAGAAAACAAGAGAAAAGCACATATAGATATATTTCAAAACCTAATTCATAATTTTTTAATATCATAAGGCAGACCATAAAATAGTATAAAACTTAAAGTATTCTTCCTTTTGTACCTGCCAATAATTCTTCAACTCAAGAAAGGGGGTTGGGGGATAAAGATAATTACCAAAAAAAAGAACTTAAGGTTTGGGCAAATTACAAAAACCAAAGCAAAAAAAATTTCAAAAAAAAGAACTTAAGGTTTGGGTAAATTACAAAAACCCAAGAGGTTTTCTGAAACTTACAAAGACCAATTCGTTTTATATTTTTCCGTCATAAGTTTAAAAAAAAATTCAAAACAAAAACCTGATATTTATAAAAAAATATTACAATTACCCTCTTAAATTTAAAACACATATGATTTTTTTTTTGTAATTTTGAAACATCTTTAAGTTTTTTTGTAATTAATCCAAACTCCACAGGTATTTTTGTAATTATCCCAAACAAAAAAGAGATTCACTTGTTGCATTTAAAATAGGAATAATTACAACAAAATAAACCTGATGTTCGGGCTAATTACAAAAGAAAACTACATTTTTTTTTAAAATTGCAAAAAAAAAACCCAAAAAATTTGACTCGTCTTACATTTCCCCTTCATAAGCAAAAAATATTTCAAACAACCCTGATGTTTCTACAAATATTACATTTACCCTAAAAATTTAAGACATAATCAAACCTGATAGGATTTTTTGTAATTTTAAAATATTTCTAGGTTTTTTTGTTATTAGCCCAAACCTCAGAGGTCTTTTGTAATTATCCCTTTAAAATAGTTGACAAAATGAAAGTTTCAGAAAAGGAAACATATCTTATGCTTTTTGTTATGATATTTTCAAACACATGGAATTGGTAATTTTCCTTTATTTCCAAATATACATACATATACATACATAACTATAGTAATAGTAGTAGTAATCTCCAATCCACTCCACCGCCCCTTTCTTCAACCTGTACAGAATCTCTCTCCCATCTCTCTCATCTCTCTCTCTTTCTCTCTCACACTTTATTTCTCCTTCATTCGTTGGTTTATTTGCTTTGCCTGGCTGTCCGCTCACCTGTCTTCCCACCCCACTTTTTCTCCGATCTCCTTTCTTATTATTACTTTTAAAATCAAATCCCCATTGCCATATATATAATAAACAAGATTTGGGTATTTAATTAATTCTGTATAGACAGAGTCGCGGACACGCAGAGAATTAAAGGTGAGGAGAAAAAGAAAATTAAGAGAGGCCCATGAATTTCGGTTGGTTTTTCTTCTCTTCAATGGCTTTTATTATTTATTAATTATTACTTTTTTGATTTGTAATCTGATTTTGACTCTCCTTTTTATTTCTTTGATCATTTGTAATTTTCCCTTTTTCCTCTGGGTCTCATTTTCTTCGTAACCTTGTTTTCTTTTCTCGGATATCTCTTTTCTTTTTTCTGGGTACATCCATCAGTTGTGTTTATCATCGTTTAATTATAAGTTTTATTGAATGGCGATGGATGACAATTATATCAATCGGCGTGGTTTGGTGGTAAGATTAGCGATTGGAATTGTTTTCTGGATTCATGGGGCTTTTTCTTTTTGATGATTTGGTTTGGGGAAATGTTTGAAAGTTATGTGTTATTTGGTCATGTTTTTTGTATTGTGGTTGTCTGAGGGGTCTTGGAATGGGATGTATTTTCATTTTGTTTCTAATTCTCTTCTCGTTGTGGTTAATCTGTTTATGTGGGCTGCAAGTAGTTCTACCAAAATCCTTGATATGAGGACACCCCCCTTTCTTTCATGGACCTCTTCTGGGGTCACCTTTTTTTCCTCCCTTTCCTTTCTGTTCTTTTAGTTTTGAAGATTTTTTTTAGATTGTGATCATCGTAGGCCTTGGAATGTGATGTATCATGTGTTTGGTATATTCATTTAGTTCTCAATGCATTGTGGTTTTCATTGTTTATGGGCTGTGGTTTTAGTTTTACCGAAATTTATGTTATGACATGAGAATCATTCGCACTTCAATGAATATCTTTAGGGTATCATCGTTTAGTGATTGGGGGTTCTGGGGGAAGTATTTGGGAGAGGGAGATTTGATGTGATGTATAGGAAAAATTGTATATTTGAAAACCATAATGTATGTTTGATTTTGTTTTTGGGAGAAGAATTTGGAAGAAAATGTTATTGGAAGATGTTAAACAAACATAAATTAGAATTGGGAAGAAGCATTTATGGCAGGGTATGTGGCCGGTGCTTGTAGTTTCTCAATTTTCTGAGATATGAGGACGACCTTTACGTTCTCCATTCCAGGGTGAAAAATGGCAGAAATTCTTTTACACCATGAGCTAACAATTGATAAGTGTATTTATCAGTACCATGGTTGGCGGATAACAGTTTTAAATAAGTTTCTTATTTGAAGCTTTCCTCTATAGTACAGGATTATTGCCTGCAGCGTTCTTTTCTGTTGCCACTTAGTTTCTTTAACAAAGTGACGATTATGATTTCAAAATGCAGTATAGTGTTGTCTGACATGAAAGGTTTCATAATAGTTTGATGTGTCTATGTAGTTCTGGTGGTACATGTGTTTGCATGAATATTTATAGATAGGACGTGGTCATGTGTGACATATTCATCTTGTAATGGTTTTCGTAACTTGACTTATGTTAGGCTCAGGCACCTCCTCCCGGTTACTTTGTACGCTTGGAGAACAAGAGTGCTGAAGACGATCTTTATCTGAGAAAAAGAACAAGGATGCGGAGGTGGCTGTGTTGCACCTGTCAAGTAGAAGAGTCCTATCAGCCCAATGAAAATGAGCACCTCAAGAGCCCAAGGAATCATGCTGATGGTAAGTGCTTTATATTTTCATGTTTATGTCTAACTACTTTCTGTTATTTCCTGTTGATACCAAAGATTGTATTTCTTGTCACAGCTGCATGAAATTTGTAATATATGGATAAGATGAGTACTGGTCGTGTAGGTATTGCGTTTCTCTTGACTTTAACAGGAAGAAGAATAGGTTAAATATGAGGTTGCTTCTTTTTGATTTGGTTGACCAAAAAGTTTGAGTTCAAGAAACATGTGAGCTTCTTTCCTTGGGGAAACTACATAAATTTCACATGTTTGATGTGAAAGAATGGAGAGTAGAGTATAATAGACGGTACACTAAAGTACTTGAGTTGCACACCCTTCGGCACTCTTTGTAAAATTTCTCTAGATTAATTATGTGGCTCTTCTTTCAATTTATATACTTTGACAAACTATTCATGCTGTAAAGTCTTGAATATGTCTATTTTTATAATAACACCAGTATTGTGAAAGGACGTTATCTGTAAAGTATAAGATATATTTTTCTCTTTTTATGAGATGATTTGTGATGCTCTTGCCACTGGCAGCAATCACCCCCATGAGAGTCGTGGTTTCATCACTGGATGGATGTAAATGCATGAAATGTGAAAGTGCAATAAAGACGGACACCTTGATAGCATTTGATTTAGTAGATATATATTTGTATACATACTTTTTCTATTATATCAATGACTTAAACTTTTCTCTTAAATATTGAGAAGAATATGAATACATACTTTGTATATTTAGTATTTACCAATATTTTGTACTCTTTGCTGCCGGTTATTTTAGCTATGATGTTATGATATCTTTAGTCCTTCACTGTTTTCTTTTGTGATTGACGATATTAATATATTTATAAGTTTGGTAGGACAGAATTAATATGTGTCGTATCTATATCTCGTTCCTTCTGGTGTTCAATTTTGTTTTATCAAACAATTAAGGTAAGCGGTCTGTGAGAGCTGCCTGTTTGGTATTGTGGAGCATTCCATCTGTACCTTAAAATCCAGTCAGGGAACATGAATTCAAATAGCTCAAGAATTCTTATCTTTAACAAAACCTTGAAGTTGTCTGGCATTTTCTTTTAATTTAATGTTTAGTTCAGATGGGTATAAAACTTCCTTTCATTGTATGATGCTGCTATATATTAGCTTTCCAGTTTTATTTTATTTTTTTGTCTAGAAGTGTCATTTACGAAAATTGACGAATTTATCAGATATAGGTACAACCAAACTAGTGTCTGGAGAAGTTTCTTATTTTAGTTTGTTATTGGTAGGATTGAGTGTGTTCTTGGTATGAACTTGGTTTTGAATATCTTCTTAGTAACTGTGTTAACGTGTTTTGGCTTACCAGGTTACCATGTACTTGCTATAATGATATTTTTCTTATGAGGGGTTACCTCCAGTAGGATTTTGGGAATCTACATTTTGCCCACAACGATAACTAGTGAATCTTTTATGCTGTATCACATTTGTCTCTTGGCTCCATTAAGATTCATAACATTATTTGATTGTTCTGTTTCTGCCTCTGATTGTATTTATGTGAACAAAACCAGGACATCAAAGAGGGTCTAAAGCATCAGCTCCAGTGAAGCCTGAAGCTCAGAAGGCAGCACCTCCTATTGAGGTGCCTGCTCTGTCTCTCGAGGAACTGAAAGAGAAAACTGACAATTTTGGATCAAAGGCATTAATTGGTGAAGGATCTTATGGAAGAGTATACTTTGCACAATTGAACAATGGAAATGACGTTGCTGTCAAGAAGCTTGATGTGTCATCTGAGCCTGATTCAAATGTTGAGTTCTTGACTCAGGTAGACTAAAAACATTTGTGAATTTGATGCATATCGTCCTAGTTCTCTGAAGTATGCAATCTTTTTCGGATGATGCATGTTGACCAGTCTGAATGTAACTGATTTCTGCATAGGTTTCCATGGTGTCAAGATTGAAGCACGATAATCTTGTTGAATTGCTTGGTTACTGTGTAGATGGCAATCTACGGGTCTTAGCTTATGAATTTGCGACCATGGGATCTCTACATGACATTTTGCATGGTATGTAGAATAAAATTTGTTCTTAAATTAGTTTTTTTGACATATTACAGGAACTAAAATCATTTTTTTATCACAGGAAGGAAAGGAGTGCAAGGGGCACAGCCTGGGCCTGTACTTGACTGGATGCAACGAGTAAGAATTGCTGTTGATGCTGCGAGGGGACTGGAATATCTGCATGAGAAGGTTCAGCCTTCAATAATCCACAGAGATATCAGATCCAGCAATATACTTCTATTTGAAGACTACAAGGCCAAGATTGCGGATTTTAATCTTTCAAATCAGGCTCCAGACATGGCTGCTCGCCTTCATTCTACTCGAGTTCTGGGAACCTTTGGTTATCATGCTCCAGAGTAATGTCTCTCAGCTTAATTTCTGTTTGTCCTGTGAAGAAAATATGCCTGAAGCAAAATATCGTTTAACTTAAATTTGATAATCCTTGATAGATGGTTCTGTTCATGATATTGAGCCGAGAGACTTAAAAATAATATCCCCAGTATGCATGTCTGTGAAGAAAATATGCCTGAACTTAAATTTTATGAGTTTTGACAGATAGGGAGATATTTGTTCATGATTCTGAATCAAGATACTGCAAAAACATGCCTCACACTGCCTAGATACGCTAAACAAATTTTTATTGTAGGATCATAATCTTCCGCCGTTTCACCATCAGATGACATTACATTTGGATATGTAGTTTTTGAAGATTTCTACTTTGATGACTAATTAAGCAATTCAATATCCAACAACGAAAACCACCTTCCATTGAACTCTGAATGAAAAGCATTTTTCTCATAAATAGCTAATCAAGTATAGGTGATTCAATATTCACAATATAAGCTATGCCGCCATCTGGTAAACTCTTAATGATTTGATTTACCCCTTTAGGATTGTTAACCTATTCTTTAATGATGAGAAGGCTAGCTGAAACATTGCTGTCGATATGGTTTAAGCAAACAGTGAAAGTGGAAGTAACAATTCTTTGTTAAGTAAAGTATAAACAAATACTGCTGCCAGTAAGGTTAAGCAAACAAGGCTAAACAATTCAATGTTTAATAGTAGGGGATTGACACGTGAAGGCTGAAGGCTTGCTTTAAAAAACTTTTCCTAGATAAAATTAAAGTCTTATAAGTCCACCTTGTTAAGTGTTACTCTTAAAATGTCCCAAACATCATATATATTCTAATTAGTGAAAGATCTATACATATTACACTGATGTCAATCAATTATTCCGAAACATATTGAATCTGTAAAGGAAGTTGTATGATATGTGTGATATACATGGGGCCTGCAGGTTGACTTAAAGTAACTTATATGAATTGATTTTACATAATCGATTTCCAAGATACTTTTGTTACTTTAAAATAAGATTGAAATTGTTCATGTTCTTTGTTTCAACGTATATATCCTATTAATTCTAATAGTAATCTGGTGCTAACCATGTAAATGCTGCTAACAGTTTCATAGTTATGTTCTAGGAACATTTTATTGACACACATCAAATCCCCTTTTCCTGTAATAGATCACAGGCATTTATTTATTTGTGAGGAATCCTAACTATAGTGTGTTTGTGAATATTCTGCAGATATGCAATGACAGGACAGTTGACACAGAAGAGTGACGTTTATAGCTTTGGAGTTGTGCTGCTTGAGCTTTTGACTGGTAGAAAGCCTGTTGATCATACCATGCCTCGCGGACAGCAGAGTCTTGTTACTTGGGTTAGCTTTTTGCTTTTGCAATACTTTCAACTTCTGATTCTTATGTTATTGTTTTCGGAAATCCCCATTGCTCTTAGTGTGTGTTATCTGATAAATCTTGTTAACCCTATAATATCTTGTACTTTTAGGCCACTCCAAGGCTGAGTGAGGACAAAGTCAAACAATGTGTTGATCCAAAACTCCAAGGTTATCCGCCAAAAGGGATCGCCAAGGTTCTCTCTCTCTCTCTTGCATGTTTGAAGTTTTAATGGATGGATAATTACAAAAACACCCCCAAAATTTGGGCTAATTACAAAAAAATCCAGAGATGTTCCAAATTACAAAAAGCCTCCTTAGATTTGATTTTGTCTTAAATTTAAATTTAAAGGAGTAACTGTAATATTTCCACAAATATCAGGGGTTTTAAATTGTTTTTTGCTTATGAAGGGGAAGATGTAAGTGGAATTAGACCTTAATGGGATTTTTGCAATTTTAAAAATATCTAGTTATATTTTGTAATTAGCCCGACCCTCAGGGTTTTTATGTAATTATCTCTTTTAATGGAAGAAACGAGTTGAATACCTTGTTATGTTTTGTCATCCAGCTGGCAGCTGTTGCGGCATTGTGCGTGCAGTATGAAGCCGAGTTCCGCCCAAATATGAGCATTGTTGTCAAGGCTCTGCAGCCTCTACTGAAGCCAACTGTCCCTGCTCCTGAGGTTTAGTGTGCGAACAAGTTCAGTTGGTCGGTGTGTTTGTTTTCGTGAGTTTTGCACAGTTTGGTCTATTTTCGCATGATTTGTACTGATGGTCTCCCATGAATACATTTATTCGTTTTCGTTTTCTGGTTTTTGGAAATTGTTGGATTGGTGCCATGTTTTTCCATACTCTTGTTGGTAGTGATGTCATATAAATCAAGACTTGCTACGTGGGCTTGAATATTTTGCTTAGGCAACAGTTCTTAAACATGAAAGAAAGATTTGGTTTTTATTTTGTTTTATTGTTAGTATTGATGATTATATATGACTGTCTTTGAGTAAACAAGTTTTGTTAAGCAGTGCAATTTAATTTAGCTTGGTTGGATTTTGTTTTGTGTGGCTTGTAGTTTTTCTTTCTTCCCTTTTTTCTGGGGGTAACAAGAATATACTGATAAATTGTTTCTTATTCTCTGAATTATTTTTAAAATTAGTTCATTCAATCCTTGGATCAAAATTTGGCCTCCAGCATATATCTTGTTTGTTCCATACATAATTCTCCTAGTATTCTCAATAAAAATACATTTTTGTCTTTCCACTTTTACAACACATTGAAAAATATTCCATAAGCATTGTTTTGGTATATTGTCCCAGCTAAAATATTTTTTATATTTTGATTCACCCAATAAGTTACACATTATTGATTTTGGAAATGAAGTTGCAAGTTGATAATTTCGGATAATATTTCAATTAAATTAAACTAAAAGGTTCTCCAAATCTCTTCTTGAGGTGGGAACCTACCAAACACCCGTAAATTATTTAATTTTATCAGTAACATTGTCATCATTATTGTAGGTAAGATGAATTGTAACTCTATCATGTATAAAATTGTATAAATATGGATATGACAATTATATATTCATTGACAGTGGGGCGGGGAATCCACCCCGAACGGGGCGGGGATTCCCCAAAATTTTCCCCGTGGGGACAAGAACATGGAATTTTTCTCTCCGTTGGTGGGGACGGGCGGGGCGGGGATCATACTCCCGCCCGTTCCATGGGAACCACATATTAAATATATAATATATTATTTATAATATATATAATATATTATAAATATATTTACATTAAATATAAAAAATGACAAAATATTTAATTTATTTTATTAATGAGTGGTTTATTAGAATTTTATATAATTTATTAATATTAAAAATGATTATTTTTATAAAAAAATTAATTTTTGCAAAAACAAATTATAACTGGGAGTCCCAGGTAAAGGGATCCCCGCGGGGACGGGATGGGGGAAAATTTTCCCCGTCTCTCTGTGGGACGGGGATGGGGATGGGGATCGCTCCCGCCCCGCCGCGTTGACATCCCTAGACTCAAAAGGAAGCATTGATGATCGAACAACAAGAGGTGGTGTTTAAAAACGCCCAAACGTGTCAACAATTTTCAAGATGTGAGTTTAATATTTTGGCCATAACTTTCTACAAAATTGATATTGAGCTAATTCAAGATGCTATGGAAAGTTAAGAAAGGGCTATAACTTTCATGAAGACCCATGAGCTAATTCGGACTTACACGACCGAGGGCGGAGTTCACACGACCATGTAACATGTCACACGACCAGGTGTGAAGTGTTACATGGTCAAAAACATAGAGCATTTCACACGGCGGTCAGGTGTGGGTGAGTCACACGACCGTATGGCCGCTTGTGTGGCCACCCGTGTGAGCGTTCCGTGTCCGAACTTATGATTTTAGGTTTGTTTTTAGTTTCCTTTTGGGTTTAGACTTCTTTTCCGTTCTAGTTTGTTTATTTGAGTCGCTTTATATAAAGGCAAACATTTGTTTATTTTTCGTAACAACATAACTTTGATATTGAATATTGAATTGAGATTTTCTCTTCAAACCTTTGAGTTTTTCCAAGAGCTTCAAGATTGTTCATCTTGTTGCGAATTCTGACTTATCAAATAAACTTCCGCATTTGCTTGTGGCGTCTACCCATACCAAGGTTCTTGCTTTTCTAAGCAGCGGGTTGAGGTTTTTACCATCTTTAACCAAACTAGTGAAGATCTTGGGTTAACAACATATTGTTATTTGGGTCGTATGCACATTTGTTGCAACGGCTCACATCGTATCCCTTTTTTAAGCAATTAAAGAAAAAGATCAATTATATGAACATGTAGAGAGCTTCATCTCCAAATATTTTCTTCTTAACATATGGTTTTTGAGATCCTATAATTTTACATGAAAATAAAGTTTACGATGACAAATGCCTGTCAACATAGAAATTCAAAATTAATCTTGTAAATTACATGTGTACTGTTGAAAATTAAGTGAGGAACCCAAAGAGCGCATCGATCTCTCTCTCCTCAATCGCTTCCTCATTTTGTCGTACTTAAATTTCTTCTCTCTACAATAAACTTCCTCCATTATGGATTCTATTTTTATTTCCACAAACCGATAACACGAACTAAGTGGAAAACAATATCGTGACATCGGTGGAATTAAAGGCTTGAAATGGATTCTAAACGGGTAAAAAGCACGGGAAAATTGATAAGATGAACTAAGTTTTTTCACACAAAAGATTCTTTCTTCTCGTTTGCTTCTTCTCATCATGCCCAAACTTTGATGGAAATAGATTTTTACCATTTAAAACTAATCCACTAAATACTTTCAAGTGAGGGTATTTTAGTCCAATCATATTTTTACGTAAACATTCGTGTTTTATAGAGGTATATATATATATAGTGTGTGTATATATATGTTGTAGATAACTTCTTTTGGGGGCATACCTACGAAGTTAGAAAGATTCATTGGTGGCCCGAGATACCATCCGTCATCCTACTTCGGGGGGCTTGGTATTAGATCTATCTATGATATTGTGAATGTCTTTTCTTTTAAACTTTGGTGGAGATTCAGAAGCAACAATTCCCTTTGGGCTAATATTTTGCATGCTATTGGCGTAGCAAGGGGGCCAACCGGCCCCGACGCCCTCTTTTAATTTTTTTTTACTAGGCAATTTTTTTTTAAAAAAATATTAGTTGAAATTTATATGATTTTTCTATTTGGCCCAACCCATTTTTCGTGTACCGGCCCGGCCATTTTTATCAGACCGTCCGGCTACGCCATGATAGTAAATATGTTGGGGGTTTGGTTGTTGCTATTCTTTCTCCTCTATTCATGACACTTTGTTTGGAAAAGAATGTGTAAAATCAAACACCTTGTGCAAAACCATATTTTTGGAGTCTGGGTCCTGGGATGTCGGTTTTTTGGCATGATAAATGGTTTTCAAACAATGTGCTTGCTGATTTAATTGATGTTGATAAGGATGGTTTTGAAAGATTTTTGTTAATTTCATTTGGTCCGATGGCAATGGAATTTGGATAGATTATCCAATGTTGTTGGTACTTGTTTCGGCTTCCCGGTTGAGTCGATTCTATCTCTACAGCTAATACTGAGATGCTATGAGTTGGATGGCCTCTCCTAATGGTAAGTTTTCTATATCCTCTGCCCGGAACATCCTCGAACCCCTTCCCAGTTTCCACCCTTTTTGCTCATATTTGGACTACTTGTCTCCACCTTCTATGTCCATTTTCCTTTGGAGATTGCTTAAAAACAGGCTCCCGGTTGATCCAAAGCGTCAAGCTAGGGAATTTCCTTGGCCTCTCAATGCTTTTCTTTGTTTTAATTGTTCGAATCCCTCCCCATTTATTTCTCCATAACACTCAAGTTCACAAAGTTTGGATGCATTTTTTCGATCTCATAGGTTGAACGCTACCCTTCACAGAGAGTGTTCAAATTTTTTTGCAACATTGACAGAATTTTACTCATTTTTCAAATAAGACACACATCTCTTTCTTACTTCCCTGTTTAATAATGTGGTTCACCTGGATTGAAAGAAATAATCGCAAGCATGAATCCATGAAGTTTAACTATTGGAGGTGTTTGATAAATGATTTTATCATGATTTTGATGATTTTGTTTTTATACCAAAACAATGTTTTTAAAGGTTGTCCAAATACTCCTAAATGATTTAAAATGGTTTTAATATTTTCCGGAGTATTTCTACAAGTTTATTTTCGATATAAATTGGACAACACTTTTGATGATTTTGTGTTAATGTGTTTTTACACCAAAACAATGGTTCTAAAATATTGTCCTAATACTCCCGATCGGTCTAAAATATTTTTACTATTTTTTGGAGTATTTCTTGAAGTTTATTTTCAATATAAAATTGGACAATACTTTTGTTTTGAGGCCAATCGGTCGCCCTATAAGGCATCCGTGCACGAAAATTGTGAAAACAAGTGAATAAGCCATTTGTTTGAAAAAAGGCTGGTTGACCGGTCAATGTGGTGGTAGATCGGTGTGGTCGACCGGTCGACCAAGTGGGCGGCCGGTGCGGTCGACCCGGTCGACCGGCCAAGGTGACCGTGCACTGGGAGCATTTTAAAAAAGTAACTTTCGGACTCGTTTTTTGGTTCTTTCGACCATTTGGACATAGTGGTCGCCGGCTTCGGACCCGTCGGCCGCCTGTAAATGTGTTTTCTCACTTTCAAACGTCTATTTGTCTTGCGACCGGCCGCTCAAGTTTGACAAAGAAAATTTAACCGTTGTGCAAAGCAGATGACTTTTCCCTAAATTGTGGGATTGATTTCTAATGACTCTTTTCTTCAATTGTCTTGCAATTTTTTACGAAATTCATGTCCCCAAGAGGAGCCTATCATGTACAAGACATCTTCTATAAATAGAGGAAGAATTGAAGCAACACAACAAGAGAGAAAACTACAACACAACAAGATACACTCAAGAATACACTTGTTCTTACATTGTCTTACTTCTTGTTGTAATTTGCCTAGCTATTCACTTTCACATTCTTGAGGTCTAGGCTATTCTTGATTACACTTGCACTCTATTGTATTATCAATTATCGAGTTGTAATCTTGAATTTGTGGTCGTCATTCAAACACAAGATATCCTTGTGAGTGTTCTTGTGGTAAGAACACACTTGGGTGAACTAGGTGTTAGGTGTAAGAAGATTGTGGTAATCTTCTTGTTGAGGTGTTGAAGAGTGTGGTGCTCTTCAAGGGTGAAGATTGTGGTAATCTTCACAAGGTGCCGTTGGAGATTGTGGTAATCTTCAAGTGAGATTGTGGTAATCTCAAAGGTGGTGTTGAAGAAGAGTGTGGTGCTCTTCAAGGTGTTGTAAGTTGAATTTGTATTAATTTTGGTAATTAATAAAATTCTTTTCTTTTCGAAATCCATCCCGGATATACTGGGGTGGTAGAGGATTAGGCCCTAGGTGGGTTGAACCTCTTTAAATCGACGTGTGTTGTTTACATTCCGCACCTTCATTATTTTGTTTGAGCATTCGGTTTGAAAAAGAGGGCGAAATCGAAAAGATGGAGATAATCTATTCACCCCCTCTAGATTATCGTAGCCGCTTGGACTTACAAGTGGTATCAAAGCCAAACTCTTTGGCAAGCTCGTTTCACATCGCGAGTGAAGAGAAACGATCGTCGGCTACAAACGAAGCTCACCTTTCCAAGCACCTCCACCACCAAGCCACCTCGTTTTGATTCCAAAAATTTTATATTTTGGAAAAGAAAGAATGGAATGCTACTTACAAGGTTGCGGGTTCGACATTTGGAACACCGTCATTAATGGAGAATCCATTAGATGAAAGATACACCACACACCTCAAAAGGCTTCAAAAAGCTCAATGATGAAGAGAAGAAAATCATCTCTTTAAATGGTAAAGCTCTTAATATTTTACTTTGTTCACTTACCACTTTGGAATTTGATCATGTTGTAGGTATTCAATCGGCACATGAAGTATGGCAAAATTAGAAGCCATCTATGAAGTATATGCAAATGAAAGGAGCAACTCAAAAGCATCTACTTCACAAATGGATACAACATCAAATCCAACAACATGGGATAAGCCTTCTACAACCTCCCATGATGAACAAGTTGAACAATGCCTCATGGGCATCGAAGAAGAAAACGAGGTAAGTTCTAAAACCATCTACTTCTTATGACCATGAATTGAAAAATGAATATAGTGATTTACAAAATGATTATGATGAGCTACAAGATGAATTCCAAAACTTACTTGTTAAATACAAAAATTTGAAAAAGGAATTCATTGTTTTGAAAAATGATAAGGATAGTTTATTTACTTCCTATGAATCACTATCATGTGCTCACACCACCACTCTTGACAAGGTTAGAAACCTTGAGAAAGAAAATAGTACTCTTGTTGAGGATATAAATTGCTTGAAAAATGATTTATCTAAATCCAACTTGAGTACCGATAGAATAACCAATATTGTTGATTGTTGTGATAATTCAAACTAGAACTTGATCATAAGCCTAAGGGTGTCAATCACATGAAAAAGAATCAAGTCTCTAAGACGTTGGTCATTATGCTCCTAGAATTATTACATGCTTTTATTGCGGTAAAAAGGTTCATACGGTAAATACTTGTCGTGCTAGAAATAGCTCTAATTATTGTTGGAGACCTAAAAGTCTCAAGACTAATCACAAAGGACCCAAACACATGAGGGTACCACAAAACAATGTCATATTAGGTACCCGGCGAAATAATGATCGAAGAAAATTCATACCGCCAAGAAGACATCAAATGACCGTGTCATTTGATCAAAGAAGGAGAAAACATTTTCAACAAAGCCAATTTCCAAGAAGAGGATACAATCAAAAATGGGAAGAGTACAATCCTTGGAAATGGCATAGACATCATCAACAAGATGATTTTCAAAGAAGAAGATATCATCAACAATGGGAACGGCACAACCCATGGAAACGGCGTAATTGGTAAACCGTATCTCCCCATTTAAAATATGCATTTTATCTAGTTAGTATGCATGTTTTTATTTGTGCCTATATTGCAAATGAGTTTTCAAGTATTTATTCTTTAATTAAGGTCTTCAATATATTTGTGCTTTTAAAAATATTTTTGTAAAAGAAGACCTTATATGATGTTTTTAAAACTCTTGTGCATTTTTTTGTAGACTAGGGTGTGTTATCTTCTCCTATGGATGTTTATGGCATGAGCTTACTTGTGATATCTTTTAGCCTACACCTTTATCATTATGATTTGTGCTATATTTGTTTTAAGAATTGTGTAGGATCTACATATTTTCACATATGGCCATTTACGTCATTATTTGTCAAGAAAGGCATTAATTATCGAGTACGTTTACTTGTGTTATTCTTACTCTTATAGACTCGATATATGTATTGCCATGTCCTATGTGCTTGTTTTTCATAATGTTTCATACAAGTGCCATTAAGAGGATTTTTAGATTTTTTTGAAAGGCACTATTCGATATTTGATTGCACATATTTGTTTTGTCAACTTTTGATGCTTCTTTTAAATGAGGTCTCAATTATATGCTACCAGATTTTCAAATTTCAAAAGAGACCTTTTATAGCTTTCTTAAGCTTATTTGAACTTGCATGATTTATTAGATTCTTGATGATATTCTAAATGTCAAGTATGTGTTTCTTGCTTCATGATCTATATATATATAGTGTCTCTTACTACTATGCTCTTTTGCAAGATATTTTGTGATTGAGGCATGTTTTTTACACTTGGGCTATTTTTTCTTGCTTATATAAGCGATGCCATTAATGAGTTTGTTAAGTTGTGTAGATGAGAAATGAAGTACTCCAAATATTTGGATGTAAATGTTCTATTATGAACACCTTAGATCAATTGGATACCCTATGATGATAGTGATGAAGAAGATAAAAAGGGTATTCGGAATACACTCGATGACCAAGGCAACGTTGGTCGAACTAAGGCGAGGTTAGTAGCTCGAAGGTATTCTCAAGAAGAAGGTAATCGATTTTGATGTAACATTTGCACTCATAGCACATTTTGTAGCTATTTGCATTTTATTTGCCCATTCTTGTTTTAAGAAAATTTCAAGCTTTACCAAATGGATGTTAAATCCAAATTTCTAAATGGTTTTATTCAAGAAGAAGTCTATGTAAAACAACCTCCGGGGTTTAAAATTTTTCTAGGCCAAATGATTGTTTTTAAGGCCTTGTATGGTTTAAAACAAGTACCCCGTGTATGGTATGATAGACTTAGCTATTTTACAAAAGGTAAAGTTGATACTACTCTCTTTGTTTGTGAAAAAGGGCAATATTGTTTAAACTTGTGCATATTTATGAGAATATTTTTGGTGCTACTAATGAATATTTGTGCAAGATATGGTTTTCTAAGTTGATGCAAGGTGTACTTGAAATGAGCATGATTTCTTGCTTGGACTTCAAATCATTCAATGCCAAGTAGACGGTTACATTTCAAAAGAACTCTTGAAGGAGTTAGGCATTGAAGAAGGAAGAATCATTCCAACCTCTATGGTTATCAATGAAGAGATTGACAAAGGTTGAGAAAGGCATGTCCGTTGACAAACAAATTCGAGGTATGTCTTCTTGTATTATTCCTATAGACTCGACATTCCATATACCTTATGTCTATATGCTCGATTTCAAAAATTATCCCAACGAATCTCATTAAAGTGCCATTAAAAGAATTTTTCAAAAGCACTTCTTCTTATGACTTGTTGTATCCATAGCTTTAAAACGTTTTTATTTTTTTCGGGATAACAAGTTCGGTATCTATTATACGGTTATTCGTATTCAAAATTTGGTTCGTTATAATCGAACTAAACATATTGAGATTCGATATATTTTTTAAGGGATTGTGATTTTTAACAAAAACTTGAGATGTGTTTAAATCCGTCTCAAGGATAACTCGCGGACTTTTTGATCATTAACCGCCGAGTATTTTTCCTCATTTCGAGCTTGATTATGATATAATGTATATTGAATGAGGTCTACGTTCGCATTTTGCACGTTTTTTAAAACTTAGGGCGAAAAATCGGATTTTTGGTTGAAAATTCGGATTTTGAAAAAAAGACAGACATGGTTTGAAAGGTTGAAAAGGGTTGCAACCGGTCGCCCTCAACGCCGCCGTCGCCCTCAACCACGACCGGTTGCCCTAAGCAAAATCTTGGATTAAAATGGTTCTGTCTTTCAGATTCGCAAGTTTAACTTCTTTTGGCCATTTTTCGTCCCCTTTGCAAATTTCACACACAATTCACTTCAAATGAGTTATGATGCATGAATTATATATTTTGGGGATTATCTAGCTCGACTATCATCATCATTGCTCGTCTTTACCAATTGAATGGTAAGAATTTCACTATCTTTAGCTCAATTGGGTTGAACCTTGAGTTTGTGGCTTATATGTATTTTTCTTGATGTAATTCATATATGTTTGTGATGAGCTTATTGATTGTTGATGTATGATATTTGTTATATTGTATTTGGTGATGAAAAACTTGGCTTGATTTCATTTACAAGGGCTATATATAACTTTTTCTATTTTGACGCCGCAAGTGTTCGATAAAAACGTTTCAATGAAAAATTCATCACATACATGACTCTCTTGTTTTCAAAAGTCTTATATATTTATAGAGATCATGTTTCATTTATCAAATGAGTTTTCATAAGCTTCTTCAAGTCGTATGATTCGACTTTTACCTCCTTATTTGGTTTATTAGCTTCAATGTTCAAATAGCTCGATACATCGGTTTTGTTGCGCACTTTGATAAGAATATATGATGTATTTATCGTGCTAACATTCTTTTTGATGATTCCAAAGGGGAGAAACAGGTTATAAGCTCATTAGCTCATAAAAGCTAAGATAAGCTTAACGAAAAGAAGTTATAAGCTATGGCTTCATAAAGCCATAAGTTGTGGATCATATTTAGTCCACTTGGTGCATTATGGTTATGTATGAATCATGGTCCATTGGTTGTAGTATGGACTTACATACGGTTCTAATGATGTATCTTTGACAGGGGAGCTTTTAAGTTATTGATACTTAAGCTCAATATCGAAAAGCTAAGATTTTAGCTTATGTTGAAGTTGCTTCTATATTACTCTTGTTGTGCATGTTGATAGGGGGAGCATTTGCTATATGTGTTTGAATATCTCTACTCCCATCCTTGTGTTTTTATTGCATGGAATGTTGTCACTCACAACGGATAGTTCTTTTTACTAGGTAAAATTGTTTTGTTTTCAAAATCGGCCTTGTCAAATTGTTTTGGTTTGTAATCATCAAAAAGGGGGAGATTGTTTGATAAATGATTTTATCATGATTTTGATGATTTTGTTTTTATACCAAAACAATGTTTTTAAAGGTTGTCCAAATACTCCTAAATGATTTAAAATGGTTTTAATATTTTAGGAGTATTTCTACAAGTTTATTTTCGATATAAATTGGACAACACTTTTGATGATTTTGTGTTAATGTGTTTTTACACCAAAACAATGGTTCTAAAATATTGTCCTAATACTCCCGATCGGTCTAAAATATTTTTACTATTTTTTGGAGTATTTCTTGAAGTTTATTTTCAATATAAAATTGGACAATACTTTTGTTTTGAGGCCAATCGGTACGCCTCTATAAGGCATCCGTGCACGAAAATTGTGAAAATGCGGTGAATAAGCCATTTCTTTGAAAAAAGGCTGGTTGACCGGCCAACAGGGTGGTAGACCGGTGTGGTCGGCCGGTCGACCAAGTGGGCGGCCGGTCGGTCGGTCGATCGGCCGGCGGGTGCCGGTACACAGGAGCATTTTCTCAAATGAGAACTTTCGGACTCGTTTTTGGTTACATTCGACCAAATTTGGACATAGGGTCGACTCTGGCCGGACCCCGTCGGCCGGTCGCCCTGTGTAAATGTGTTTTCTCACTTTCAAACGTCTATTTTTGTGCGCGACGGTCGCCCAAGTTTTTGACAAAGAAAATTTAACCGTTGTGCAAACAGATGACTGACTTTTCCTAAATTGTGGGATTGATTTCTAATGACTCTTTTCTTCAATTGTCTTGCAATTTTTACAGAATTCATGTCCCCAAGAGGAGCCTATCATGTACAAGACATCTTCTATAAATAGAGGAAGAATTGAAGCAACACAACAAGAGAGAAAACTACAACACAACAAGATACACTCAAGAATACACTTGTTCTTACATTGTCTTACTTCTTGTTGTAATTTGCCTAGCTATTCACTTTCACATTCTTGAGGTCTAGGCTATTCTTGATTACACTTGCACTCTATTGTATTATCAATTATCGAGTTGTAATCTTGAATTTGTGGTCGTCATTCAAACACAAGATATCCTTGTGAGTGTTCTGTGGTAAGAACACACTTGGGTGAACTAGGTGTTAGGTGTAAGAAGATTGTGGTAATCTTCTTGTTGAGGTGTTGAAGAGTGTGGTGCTCTTCAAGGGTGAAGATTGTGGTAATCTTCACAAGGTGCCGTTTGGAGATTGTGGTAATCTTCAAGTGAGATTGTGGTAATCTCAAAGGTGGTGTTGAAGAAGAGTGTGGTGCTCTTCAAGGTGTTGTAAGTTGAATTTGTATTAATTTTGGTAATTAATAAAATTCTTTTTCTTTTCGAAATCCATCCCGGATATACTGGGGTGGTAGAGGATTAGGCCCTAGGTGGGTTGAACCTCTTTAAATCGACGTGTGTTGTTTACATTCCGCACCTTCATTATTTTGTTTGAGCATTCGGTTTGAAAAAGAGGGCGAAATCGAAAAGATGGAGATAATCTATTCACCCCCCCTCTAGATTATCGTAGCCGCTTGGACTTACGGGAGGATCATCATTAAAGTAGAATCTCACTTAAAGTTGTTATATGTTAGCAGACTTATGCATTCTTCTTTGTGGACTGGATTTTTCAGTGTAGCTACTTCTCAGGGTTTCTTTTTAGGAACACTAGAAATGTTAATGTCACCATGGTGCAGTGGCATAAACCTCCCCTAGTTTGGCCAAACTGAATGTGGATGGGGCTACTCGGGGATTAGTAAATCAAGCTGGTTTGGGCGAGGTTCTCAGGGACTATGAAGGAAATATTTTATGGATTTACTTTGGATTCAAAAACATTGGTTCTGATAGTTTTTTAGCTGAACTTTTTGCCCTGGAAAATGGTCTTCAATTCATAATATCTAATGGGTTCTCCAAAGCTGTTATTGAGACAGATTCCCTCATGCTGTTCAATGCTCTCTCTCTCACCAAAATGAAGGAAATTGGCAGGCTCAACATTCCCTCATTAAAGTCAGGAAAATGCTAACTCACTTCGAGGCCAGCTTCTCTCATGTCCTACGAGAAGGAAATCTGATTGCAGATGCAATTGCTCATCTAGCCTGTCAGAATCTAAGCAATCAAATTGTCTTCCATCCTAACATTCCCAGCTCCATTTTAAAACTAGCTCGGGTTGATCGGCTAGGCCTTCCGTCTTTCCGCAGAAGATTCATTCCAAAATACTAATACATACTCTCTGTAGTTTCTAGCTTTGTAAAGTGATTTTGCCATGTGTATAGCCATAGAAACATACTTTCTGTAATATGGTACATTGTATCATCTTTGTTAATAATACAGGTTGGCGATTCCCTAATCTCCCACCCGCATTGGGTGTTTATTCAAAAAAATATGTGTTGTAGATAATAATTTATAAAAAGATAAAATCCCAAAATAGAAAGAGAAGAATAACACGATGAATTATATCTTTCATTCATAAAATGCATCATATATATATACGAGATTATTCACTATGCACATTTAAGAGATTTGTACACATCATTATCATTGTATTATATTTAGATACGACACCTCAATTTTCTTTGTGCAAGTCCACATATTTGACAGAGCAATTACATATGTTTTTTTGTGCTTTGACAAAAATCACAACAATATATATATTAAAACCGTCAAATTGGCCCGCCTGATGCGAAGACGCCCAACGGCCCGCAGCGCGTATAAGTGGACGGACGCTTACTTTTGGCCAAGATCTGGCTTTCTTTGGGCCGTCCCAAGCAACTCGAAGCCTGATAAGTCCAAATGGCCTAATAAAAAATGCACATAATGGGCCGGGCCACGAGAAATGCAGCTCTTTGAAATCCTGGCCCGGCCCGACCTGATTTTTTGACTTGGCCCGTTGGCATATAAGTAGGGCCTTCGCCATGAATATTCATTCCCATTGCCATCCGTTAATATCATTTCTCATTGTAAAGACGTCGCACCCTTCTCTCAGCTCTCGCTTTCTGATATCTGTATCCTCTCCTCTCATGGCGAACTCCTTGCATTCTGCCAATGGCAACCACACCGTCCCTGTTCCTGGACAAGAAGACACCCAATACGTCGTCGTTCAAGAGTCAGACGCATGTGACGCCATCTTGCCCAACGACCCAAAGATTGGCGTCACAGAAATTCAAGAATTTGCCGCGAAACATGAAGAAAGGCAGGTTCAATATTCGGGGAAACGTGCGCTGCAGATTCTCGTGATTGACGATACTGCAGTTATTGAGACTTCTCGCATCGGAATTGGGAAATTTGACAGGAATCGTCAAGAAATTAAAAAGGAGAAGAAGAAGAAGAAGCCTAAACGTAGGGACGTAAAGGCTTGGAAAAGGAAGGAAAATGTGGAGGAAGGGAATCACAGTCACGTTTCTGTTGAGAAGAAAGGGAAGAAGAGATTGAATTTGGTGTATTCAAGGGAGGAGATGGAGGCTCTGAGGTTCGAGGGTTTGGAGGATCAAAAGAGGAAGTGGGTGGAGGTGTATTGTGAGCTCGGCGCATTGGTGGCGCAGGAGTATGATGGATTGGTGAATTCTGCTAATATTCATCAGAACCACAACTTAGATCCTCGGGCCCGGTTTCAGAAATCTGCTAATATTGGTATGCTTTTTTTTACTTTTAAAATTGTTTGATTTTAATGTGCTTCATATGAGATTTATGTTGTCTTCCGAGGGGATTCTTGTTTTTATGATCGCATTTAATTGATCTTCTTGATATGCATTTTGTAAATGTTCAACATGTTTGTCTTGTCAATGTTGGTTTTCAAGATTTGTTTCTTGTCATCAAAATGTCTTTTGGCTTTGTAGTCTGTTGTCATTCAAATCAGTGTGGTTTCTAAGCGTCATTGTTTTGTTTCTGTCTTTTAAATGTAGTGGTTCTGATATTTCATGTTATTGAGCTTTTCTGAATTGAGAATTTGTGATGGAAATTTAAAAATCCAAGGGGCCAGATGATGGACAAAAGGGTTGGAATTTCTGGTGTTTGAATAAGAAAGGTTGCATTTTGCCAATGCTCCAATTCTTGGATTACTCAAATGTGTTTTCTTGTTTCTTTACCGTTGTTTTTATTCACATACTTTCGTTGTTGCTGATTTTTAATTTCCTATTTTCCTCTCTGTGTGTGTGCGTTTGTGTTTATTGAGTGAGATGGACGGTCAGGTACATGAAATATTTTATCTAGAACTTCACCACTTACACTCCAATTACATTTAATTCCTATAGACATGAATTTGAATAGATAGCATGTATTCAATTGATGTCTGTATCATCAAGATTTTTGGCTATCACAAGGTATGGGAGACCAACTTATTCTTATCAAAGAAATCCATCTCAAATGAGTATTACCTTCTGCTGAGTCTCTCTCTCTTTGCCTTTTCTCTGTTATACAGATCAGCTTATCTTCACCTCTTTGGCTTCTCCTTCTCCATTTAGAAAAGATAGATTACTTGTAGACTGTAGTTTCATTTTTTGATCTTTTTTATTTATTCTGTCATATCTATCACAAGTGAAATAACAATAACAAAAGAAAAAAGATGTTTTCTTCATGATCCTGCTAGAAATAAAATTTTCACCTAAAGAGTTTCCAAATACATCTGAGAAAGTGAAATAAAAAAATAACAAGTAAATTGCAACCTTTTCCCTTTGCACTTGTATCTCGTCTGTTTCTTGTTCCCTGGCCAAAATACCTAAGGAAAGCATCCTTTTTCTCTTCATGTTGTTTGTTTTAATCGCACCTTTTCTGAATGTGACAGATTCATGGTTTTGTCTACACAATTATTAAACATAGTTCAAAATAAATGTGTTTTTATAAGTATGCCTCTTCTCCTATCATTTCTTCTTTTCTATTTCTTCCGCTGCTTTACTCCTTCCGCTGATAATTGCTATATGTCTATTTTTGGGCCGTGTTATTGTGTGAAATTATGACCTGTACATTTTGGTTGACGGGACAAAAATGAAAGTGGTCTTCACTATGTTTCATGTCTCCCCAATTCTTCTATCTTTTTTCTTATTTTCCGTTCCTTTATTCTGGTTATATGTGAATACTGAATAGATTAATTAGTCTGGATCTTATTCCAGACAGATGGGCTGGCTAGTTTTTTTGTTCCCAGCTCTCTAAGAATTTATTGGTCCTTTCCGTTCTCCAAGTATTGTTTTATCCGTGTATTGGGGAAATGGTGGGGAGGAGGAGCTGATTAGCCTTTTTTCTTGTTTTTTTGCATCTTAGATTATTCTGATTGTATATTTGATGGAGGTTGTTTTTCTGTATGCACAGATGCGGTGGCTGCAACGGAAAAGGAAATCATCTGAAAATCCTTGTGCACTGAAGATTGGCCTTAGAATTGTTGAAGATATAGGTGCTGCTTATAATGAATACACATATGTGTGTTTCTAACTAGTTTAGTGGCTAATTAGATGGTAAGTACCACCCAACTCCCTTGTGATTTTGACGTGTTCCATTTTGATTTTCCTTTTTTTTTGTAAAAATACATGAATATGTCATGATGGTGACACATGTTAAAATCACAAGATAATTCGGTGGTGCCCAATTGGGTAGCATCTCATTAGTTTAGTTTCTTGTGATTAAGATCTAGGATTGTGAATCACTGTATAGCTGTATAATGCTTTTGAAATGAGAATATGATAGGCACATTGTATTTGTAAATGTGAGGGTGAGAGATTTCTTGAATTGTAAATAGACCTAAAGCTGATGGTTTGGAATGTTGAATAGTAATTGATTGATTTGTAGATATATCTGGTTTTTCAATATCAGATGATCATGTTGCATAGATTTCTTGTTCTTTTTCGTTCGCTTTATTTATTTATTGACAGGATTTCTGATTCTACCTCTATCTTCGCTATGCTTTCTTTTGAAAAGAGTGTTTCCGGTTTGCATATGATGACTTTGAAATTCTAAATACATCAGATGTTGTATTGGGTGTTCTTCTTACTAGTTTAGAGCTTTTGTTTTGCTTGTTCGTGTTGCAGTAGGCACCCTTTTATTTTTCGTAAACATTGGAAAACATGTGTTTTTGTTTTTGTTTCTCAGTTTTAGTTTCAGTCAACATAGTAAACAAGTAGAGTAGAATAAACTGCAAAACAAATGCAGGGGTGTCCGTGTATCCCTTATGTTTGAAGTAGGGATAATTGCAAAAGACCCCCTAAGGTCTGACCTAATTACAAAAAAACCCAGACATGATTTAAATTTACAAAAAGCCCCTTCATATTTGATTCGTCTTTAATTTAAGGGGGTAACTGTAATATTTCTAGAAACATAGGGGGTTTTTTTGAATTTTTTTTTCGCTTATGAAGGAGGAAAATGTAAGGCGAATCAAAACTCAAGGGGCATTTTTTAATTTTAAAAAATCTTTGGTTTGCTTTGTAGTTAGTCCGAACCTCAGGGAGTTTTTTGTAATTATCTCTATGAAAGTATGATGTCAAGTGTATTAAAATTTTATACTTGATCTGTAGTAAAGGCCCAAGAATATTGATCTTATTGTTGCTTACTATGTCAATGTTTCAGCATGGTTATTCTGCAATAATCCTAACTAATTGCTCAATATATTCAGGATGGACAACCAAATTGCTACTAAAACAACACCACTCTATATAACAGAAACCGAAAAATGTCGAATACAAATGGTCTTTCAAGTTTACAAATACAAAGTACGTATTATAATACGCAATCTTACGACTCCCATATACACTTCTAACGATTAAAAGAATTCGACTTACTCAAAACCTGTATAACAGACAACTTAACTAGAGCAACACCAATTCACAATTCACATATTATAGTTCACCCATCTCACTGATAATCACACTAACATTGGGCAGCACAAAACCAAATCTTTCTCCTTTTTATTACATGCTTCTTTAATATATCAACCATGCACCAATACAAAAGGGGCTATTTTGCCCTGAATATATATATTTCAAGAAGATGATTTGTAGGATGGATTAAAAGGAACCTGTTCAGCACAAGTGAGCACTTCATGGGGTCCAGCCTCCTCCCGACCGACACCCATCAAGTCGAGGTAATACTGGTAATGAGATACGATGACATTCATGGGATCAATATCACCTTGACCACAAACATTATCACCGTACAAGATGTTCATAGTGGTTCCAAATCCGGTACTCGTTTGGCCAAGGTGTCATTTTTGGTTGGTTTCCAGTTTCCAACAAAAGCATCGTGAGCTGAAGGTTGTCCTTTCTTGACAGGTGTCATCCACCTCCACATTGCAGCCTGGAAAGCCAGCGTGGCGTTTTGTTCGATGTATTCGGGATGGTTTAACAAATCTTCCTTCAGGCCTTCACCTACCGCTCCGTAATTATAGTTCCTTAAATACAGATAACATTGTTAGATTGGTTTTAAAGTTTAAAGCTATCGATAAAGTAGAAACTTAGAGGCCATCCGAGCTCGCACCATGTAGGATTTCCAATCGAGAGGTTGTATAACTTGGTATGCAAGGTGCAGTTTAAAAATGATGCTTTCAAACATCCATAACTCTTGAGAAAAAATTACAAAAACTACCCATAAGATTTAGCCTAAATGCAAAAAAAAACCCAAAAACCCAGTTATCTTTCAAAATTACGTATACCCCATGACATTTGTATCTATTTTACAAATTCCACCTTCAAGAAGGGGTTGTTTGTTAGGTGAACACAAAACCTCAAGGGGGTGTTTGTAAGACCTTAAGGGGGTAATTTTAATTTTGAAAGACAATTGAAGTTTTTTCTGTAATTAGGCCTAACTCGGGATAGTAGTTGTAATTAACTAATTATCCCTAACAATAATTAGAGGGAAAGCATTATAACGCTAAAATCACACTTACTTTCTTTCCTCTACCTGCAAAGAAGGGATCATTATATAATAGTGTCAAGAAATTACAGCTTACGCATAAACTAGCACTAATTATTTCCACTAGCAACATCATCAATCAATCTAGGGAAGAACTAGAAATACAACTATGAGGGGAAAATGGCAAGAGACAGCTTAGTATACGAAAAAAATACTAACAAGCGGAGATGAAGTGGTTACCAGTAAATTGGGATAGCACCACGGCCATAGTACTGAGCTCCAGGAGCACATGGATAGTCGTATTTGTAGAAGTCGTCACAATAATCTTGACTGGGACTCATCTCTTTGTTATAGCATAGACCCCATGCCAGTGGTCCACCTGTGGCCACTCCATAACCACCTGCAATAGAATTTTTTTCAACTATTAGTGAATAAGAACAAACAAGATGGAAAGGTAGACAACTCAACCAACAAATAAAGACAGGAGTAATTGAATCAGGATCATAACACCAATTTATTATATGACAGACCTAACCAACACAATAAGTATCAAAATTTGTCCAGAATTGGTAAATTTAAAAATATCTTAATAACCAAACTCTAAGGCGAATCTGACATTTTAACATCAGAATTTTTTCCAGGGAAATGTCGAAGCATGGAAACACTCGTGAATCTGATGTTCTTATGTTCTTTTTTTCCACCATATGAAACTCTAACACCTAGAGATGTGCATCAACTATGGTTTTCGTATGAGGAGTATACTAGTGTTTTACATATAGCTATAAGATATTAAGCAGTTCCTTATATTAAATTTGTGGATCAGTAATTTGAGGACACTTCAAAAGGAATGATACAGAAAGACACAGGACATTTCCAGCAAGACGCGACCACAAACTTGCGAATAAGACAAATGGAAACAAATAATGTTAAGACACATGAAAATTATCAGAAAAACTCCCCACACAGATGATTGTACTCATGTAGAAGGGATTTAAAACTATATGCTAAACTTGTCTTGAATCTATAACACTGAAACACAATTTGTCGACCGTATACAAATCCGATCCCCAAAGGATTCACACCAAATCTAGATAATATATAGACATTTAAGGACAAGAAATAGGCATATAATTACATCAAATATCATGAAATGTGTATTGAACCTCAACAAGATTTGAGCAAGAGCATCACAGATAAAAATTGCTTGCACAATTAAAAACTTAAAAAAAAGAATACAACCATTTTTTCTCAATTAAGACTTACAGAGCAAATTTTAGTAAAATGCAAATACAATTTATTAGAAAACACATGACAAAAAAAAATAGTAAATCACAAAATCAAAAATTATGATATCGAGTGGAGGATAAAAGCAAAACCAAAAAAAAATACTCACAAGAAGTTTTGGCACCGACATGACCAAGGAAAGCGGCGACTTCCTTCATCTGCATGGACTTACCGCCGGTGGTCCCAAACCCAAGCGGCTGAAAAAGGGCGGCGGCGGTGATGAAAGACTTGTAATCCCAAAACCCGACGGCGTGGGCCACCGGAGTATTCCTCTTGGCGAATAGATCCTCAAACTGGTAAGTCTGGAAGAAATCCGAAATCGTATCATTGCAACAGTATTTGGACAGACCTTTACACTCCCAACCCTGGTCACAGACCTTCTGTCCCTTCACCGTCTTCACTATAACCTCTTTCGGTGATTCGGCGGTTACCACACTAACTCCGGCCACCACCACCACGAATATCAACGAAATCGCAAAACCCATGTTGAAATTCACCGCCATTGTTCAGAAAACAACAAAATGTGAGAAATCTGAGTAGGATTTGAGATTTTGAGCTCAAGGAAAGGAAGGTAGACAGTAATGGTGGATGGAGAATGGATGAGGGTGGGTTTAAATTAGAGAAAGAGAAGAAAGGGAAAGAAAGTGAAGGTGGAACTGAAGAATCAATTTGTTTGGAAGCAATGGGGAAGGCTTGTTAATGGCGGAAGGGTGGTAGATGAGCCATCTCAGTTATGAATATGATTACAACTGACGCACAGCTTTTTTTTTCTTTTTTTTTTTTTTCTTTGTCGGTTTTTGGGGCTTATGATGTCAAAATAACCTTGATATTTGTTGATTACCAGAACTACCCTTGATTAGGGGTGACAATTTGGGTCATCGGATCGGTTAAAGTGTTTGATTTAGGGTTATCTTAAAATGTATCAATAGTTAATTAAAATATAAAAAAATTACGTTTTAGCCCAATTGGTAACATCGTCGTGTCGTGTCGTGTTCGGATTTCTCGTATTCGGGTCGGATTTTCTCGGTAATTTCGGTGAGGATCGTATCATGTTATCGTGTCGGGCTAGGAATTGTCACCCCTACCCTAGATGTGTCGCATTAGATTTCCATTTGGCCAAGTCCATTCTTTTTTTAAAAAAATTATTAACGACAGTAACCCGTAACCACTACTCTTCTATGCATATTGGACAAATCCTCGAACTTTAAAAAATAGCCGGCAAACAACATTAGTCATGCAAAGTGCAATACACAAGCCCTGAGTTTTGTGATGGACTAAAAATATGAGTCCAAATTTAAGTACTTATACAAGCATATAAGTATAAATATTAAATATAGTTGCATAAGAATTAAGATGATGCGAGTTAGGATTCTACTCAATTCGTTTATTCCATTAAAATTTGGTTTGATAAATTTGTTATTGTATCATTTTGAGGGTACTTGAATAATAAATTACTCAACATATTGTTTATCTTTTAGTACAAAATTATTGATATAAGCTAACATTTTCCATTGTTTCAAATTTTAAAATCTCGGGTTTTTATTGAATTCTGGTTGGGTTGAAAGATGAATACTCGATTCATGTTGACTTATACTAGGGGTGGCCACGTTAGTAAAAATTAATTAACATTATGCTTCAATGATCTGACTTGTGTTATCAAGATGATTAACTTGGATTCGATCTCATACAAATGTGTGTGTCCTCCCCTCCTATTCCCGATTATACTAAAAAAAACAGTAATAAGAAGAAGAAAAAAAGTGAGCTTTCAAGGATTCAGAAAGACCCATTTTTTTTTTTTGGAGATAGAAAGACCCATTTTAAATGCGATTAAATTAACAGAAAATTCACATAAATCCACCCAAAAAGAATAAAGAAGAAAATAAATGGGTTGAAGAAGTAGAGAAGGGCAAAATTGAGAATGCAAAATGAAGTAGACAAATTTTGACGTCATGTGAGGTGCATATAATGGACGGTGGAGATGATGTTAGATGGGGTAGAAAGATGCTCGAGATTTAAGAGAAAACAGGCTGGATTACGAAGGAAGCAAACATGGAAGGTAGACGAGGCTGACCCACACCCACACTAGCTTTTGTTCTGCTCCACCGACACCTGTGGGTGAAAACAAACAAAATTAAAGAGAAAAAAAGAAAAAAACAATTACCACAAATTATGATTGTCTTTTTTTTTTTTCTTTTTCGGGGGCGTGGGGGTGGGGGGGGGGGGGATTAATAATTATGTAACTAGTTAATTTGAAATAAGAGGAGCCTTATTAATACCCCAAAACATAAAAATACATCCCCTCCTTTTAATTTTTAATTACAAAAATACAATTAACTGAAAACACTAAAATGCTCTTAATACCCTACCAATTTTCTAAATACACCCACCAAATTTCTAAATACACCTCATATTTTTTAAATCTTATAAGGGTGGCGTTATTCACATCCCCAAAATGATGAATACATCCACCTTCTAAATACATTCTTACGCACTTTTTAAAATATAGTATAGTTACTAAATACACCCTCATAATTTCTCATTTTACCCTTGCATTATCCCCTAACAAATACACCCAAAATGATACATCCCTAAATCTGATATTGAATAGGATGTTGAAATTCCATTATAAAGATATGATATTGAATAGGATGTTGAAATTCCATTATAAAGATCTGATATTGAATAGGATGTTGAAATTCCATTATAAAGATTTCTTATAAGCATGTTATATATGATATTGCGCAGTCATATATATGATATTGCAAAGTCATATATTTGGAAATCTGCATTTGTAACCGTTTTAATATGATTATATGTTTTTTTAATATAATTATTAATTATTTTAAAGTTGCAGAAAAAATGAAGTCATTATTGTACATAAATCATATACAGATAAGTATTTTTTATTTTATATCTCATAACTTTAATTTTGTTAAGATTATAAATATATTTTAAAATTTATGTGTTAACATTTATTTGGCAGATATTATCGGAGACAACCAAAGTATATCAAGGAGATCAGCAAGATTATCAAAGAGTAAGTATATAATTTTATTATGATGATTATTTGAATTTGAACATATAATCCATAAATGAGTATCTAATGTAAATTCAAATGGAAGATGCAAAAGTATTTTTATTGATTTATATAAGCATGCCATATCTAATAAAGAGAAGTTTTTGTTTTTATCTTTCATAGAAGTGGTCAATTTGTAACCTCTATTTGTAGATATGTCTAATTTCAAGCACACACAACAGTTAGATTTCTAAATTTGATTCCATTAAAAAAAAAATTCAAAACTTGATTAATTTTGGTTCACATTTCCCATGACATTAAACTATAGACATGTCACTATTTGCAACTGTTAAGTTCAATAAAATTATTGTCATAGTCTACTTGATTGTAGTCTTAGAAAAAAAAAAGAGAAAATCTGAATATAAACATAATCAAACATACATGCAAAATAGAACAAAAGACAACATAAATTCCAAGAAATGTCTCAGATCAACAAACAAATTCTTCACATTCTTGCTTGTCGCTTGATCTCAATAGCAAGCTTTTTTCTTTTCCTTAGATGAGAACTTATCCAATAAATGCCTTTTCAAACCCGTTTCTTGAGTAACTGCAGCTGAAAGGGACATGAACTTGAATTTTTTATGGAAGTTGTAACCTCATCTTTAGATGAATTTATCTACACAAAATAGATTAAGTTAGGAGAAAATCTAAATTATAAAATTTAAAATCAGCAATAATCATACTAAAAATATAAACAAAATAACACATCATCATTTCCATCAAAGTTTGCACTCTTCATATTTGAAAACACGTCGGATTGCTGATTCTCGTTCTATAATCCATAATATTTTTTAACAACAGAAGTTATCTTATACTTTCCAATCATTATTTTATATTTCATGATATTATTTACCACCATAAAATTTGTACGCATACAACATGATATCTTTCAATATTGATTTAAATGTCAAACCACCATAAAATCTGTACGCATACAACATGATATCTTTCAATGTTGATTTAAATTTGTCAACTTGCTAGCGCTGGATTGTTGCATAGACTATGGATCCCTACTAAGAAGATTAAAAACACAGTTGTTTTTTTTATCATTTTTGTTATATTTATTTGCAAGTGGTGTTAAAAAAATCTCAATTACATACCTCCGTATCTTGAAATATATACTCCATACTCCTATCAAGTAAAGTTTCAGAGCCCATTCAACTTTGCTAGGGTATATTTCGTTTACTAAACTGAATGGTGACGCCATTTGTTGAGAGTGCAAGTGATATCTTCAAAGCTGCTATGTAAAATCTGCCAATGTGGGTTATGTAACTTTTGGGGCTGAATTCTCTCAAAAAAAAAAAAAAAACTTTTGGGCCTGAATGGGTCTATTTATAATAGTCTAGCTTAGTGGGTGTTTTTGTCTTCCAATGATTTCAATTAAACCTCAATTTATTGATTTACATTGTATGAAACAAATAATGTTTCTTTTATGCATGCTTTTCTCGATATCTGAATACCACTTTTCTCGATATCTGAACACAAAATTCTTTCAGGGAAAGAACCGATTAATATGTCGTGCAACAAAAAGTAGTGCAATGTATATTATTTTGAGTTTTCGTGATCAATGGTGGAATTTAATGTTGTATTAAAAAAATAAAAAATAAAACTATTTGTCAGTAAAAAAAAATTATATCCCATGCTGCTGACATATATAACCAATGTTGTAAACAAATTGAAGCATGTTGCAAAATAAATGTGGTATATATTTCATATTTCAATAAACAATAAGGAATTACTCTAAATAAAAAATGACCCATGAAGTTTTGTTGTCATTAAAATAAGGTAACACCTAGTTGTGCAATGTACTGCTCAATTTTAAAACATGAAAAAGTAAGTAATTTGTCATTAAAAAACGTATATACACCATGTTGTAGACAAACCGAAATATTTTACAAAAGAAGTATGGTATAGATTTCTATTTTCGATGCAAGAATTGCTGTAAGCAAAAAATGCCAAGTAAAGATTAGCTGTCAATTAAAAAAGCAATAATTAATACAACAAAATCGACTTTTGATGCAACAATGTGTTATTCCATTTAAAAATAAGACAAAGTAAGCTATTAGTCAGTAAAAAAAATATACAACCCATAACAAACCAAAATATTTTACAAAAAAGTAAAATAATTCTATTTTCGATGCAACAGTAACAGATTGATGTAATAAAAAATGCCAAATAAAGGTTACATGTCAATTAAAGAAAAGCAATAATTAATCCTGCAAATAAATGGGAACATCTTACCAAAAATAGCAACTAAGTTTTGGTCGGAAATTTCCCAATATAGTAACTAACCTTTTTTTATATATAACTAGTATTCCACTCGTGCGATGCATGGGGTATCGCACGGAGGACGTATATTAAGTAATTTTTTTATATTATGTTTTGATTTTCAAATGAAGATAATATATATATATATATATATATATGTGTGTGTGTGTGTGTGGTGTGTATAAATAATAAAAATATTAAATAAAAAAATATTGTATTAACAAATAAGGATTAAAAACTCTCATTTATAAATAAAAGAGGAATTTAATAATACAACTATGCATTAGGAGAAAAATAATTTATAAATTTTGGAAAACTTCTTTAAATACAACATTAGTTGTTGATTACGCCTTGGTCATTACTATTACTATTACAAATCAAAATTTTAAGGCCCTTTGGATTGGTTACTCGGATACAAAGAACATATAATCGATTGTGACTAAAAACAGGTTTTTGAAGCAACCCAACATTAGACAAAGATTGACCACGACTTTTGTTGATAGACATTGCATAAGACACCATTATTGGAAAGCGTGCGTCGTTGAAACTTGAATGGAATTCTTGGATCGGAAAGGCGTCAATGACATTCTTTGAATAAGGACTTTATGACCAAGGTTGCCTCACAAGTAAGAACTTGTCCTTCTAAAATATGGTTGCCAAGCCCTCGTAATAATCAATCTGGTGCCATTGCATAATCCAAGAGAATGATCTATGTTACGTAATAACATAACAGAGTCCCAACCTTCAAATACAACTCATGATTGGGAATTCCGAACATTTAATTCCATTTAAAAATTCTGGTGTATGAACATCATTCAAGAGATCAGCATTTCTATCAGAATGGCACAGGGAATCAGAACTCAGATATATTCTTCCCTCAGAATTATTCATCTCAACCATATACTCATTCACAGATTGGACTACATCAAGAGTCGGAGCCAATATAGCTCTTTGTTCAAAATATGACGTGTCAACAACATTACTCCCAAACAACGGATATGTGCTCTTCACAATTGCTGCAATTGGATCAGTATAATCTTTTAGTAAAAACTCATCGGGAATATCAATTGTATCACATTCACCATTTGATTGCCCAATTTTTCCATCTCCAATCTTTGCAATCCAGTCCGCAAATTGTTTCAATTCTTCACAACTCTCACCAGACTCCATATTTTGCAATCTCATGTTTTTGGTCAATCTCAAAACGGTACAATCTCGCCACAAATACGATGAATTTATAGTGGCATGAACGATATCTTGTCTTCTCGCTTTAGGGATACAGGACAATATCGACGAAAATCGCCTCCAAATACAACTGTCTTGCCCCCAAATGGGATATGTTTTCGAAACATATCAACTTCTTTCATGATGTCCTTCATAGTACTATCCAAAGCTTCAAAACAATGCTTATGCATTATTGGAGCCTCATCCCAGATTATAAGCTTCGTCTTGGTTATAAGTTCAGCAAGAGGACTCCCTAGTTTTATATTGCAAGTTGAATTTTCGTTCGGATTGAATGGAAGTACAAACCTAGAATGTGCGATCCTCGCCACCAGGCAATAGCGAGAGATCTTTATACCACTAGATGCCACATTCAATACGATATTTCCTTTTGATCGCAACCGCCAGATAGAGTATTCCATATGAATGTCTTTCAGTTCCTCTATATCCGTATACGAAAAAAATTCTTCCAATGTTTGAATTTCCGAATCGACGATGGTATCATAAACACGGCGTTGCTCATCATTTAATTTACATAGAAGCTCTTTATGTTCTTCTCTTAAACTTAATCGATCATGACACATTTCATCGTGTATTAACTTATTCCTTGAGAAATGGAAAAGCGATCATCCGGAAATGGCATTGTTTGAAAATCATGCAAACTCTTTCCATAACCCATGCAATATCTTCTCAATTTTCACAAGGGCATAACTCTTTTTATATCATCGTCGTGTAATTGCAAGTCTACAATTAAAAAATAAATAAATAAACCACACAATTAAATATATATATATATATATATATATTAATGGATGCATACCTTGATGTTGAAATAAATTGCGTTGATTATATAAAATATCATCGGATAGATAAGTCCAACATGATTCCCAAACTACTTCAGTCGGCTCATACATTGACGATAAAAGCGTAGCAAAAAGGATTCTCATAGATTGTGTTGATGTCCATTCGCTTTCCTCAATGATCTCATCAATATATTCCTTATCATCATTTAACAATCCTAATCATAGCAACCATCTCGAAAAGAGCGATATTGTACTCCATTAATTGAACACGGATCATCATAACATGTGGCACCACGAACTATGTTTAGAAGACATCTCACATAGTATAGATCTCCACAACCCGGGAACAAAGAAAATGCGCCCAATTGCAAAAGTTTTTTCCTCGGTGTCCATTCTCACAAATCGATTTCCAAACAAATTTTGTGGAAATTCAAAGATAAGTTAATTTTCTTGCTTTCGGATATTTCTTATTAGCTTCCATCCATGCTAAAAACATGCTCCGATTAATTGTTTGTATGCCCAAGATGGTGTCAATATTATCCGAATCGGAAAAAATCACATTTTGTTCATTTGGAAGATGAAAACTTAGGCGTCTAAGGGGTCTCTATATTGTATTTCAAATCCAAATATTCTCCAAGCGGCTTCACACGAGGAAATATATCTACAATCGTAGTACAAATTAACCTCATCGATATTCTTTCCCAAATTATCATCATTTGAGCTCTGGTAAAATGATGCAGTTACACGATCATTTCCTTTGTTTATGTACTTGAACAAATACTTGATCGCTCTTGATTGATTACACCACTCAACATTCATATGTGCTCCATATCGAATTAATAAGTATATATTATGAGGAACAACATATCTATTATCCAAATGAATTCCATTCTTAAGTATCGTTCTCCCATTATCTCTGCGTCTATAAATTGGATAACCATCATCATCGAGTGAAGTCACATCGACATATTTTTTGGGAAAATGCTTGGAGCAGCGACCATCCAACATGCACGGAGAATTTCTTCTGTCATCACCACATGGACCGTGAATCATAAAATCACGAACCGCAATGTAATAAAGTGGATCTTCATTTTCATTAGGTATCTCTGCGGAAATGATACGGTCTATTGCATCTCGTTGTTGGGAATTTGCTTCTTTAGATAGGAAAAGTAATATGTGAGCATGTGGAAGACCCTTTTTGAAACTCCACAAGATATATAAGCGTAAGAAAAATAACATTTGTTAACTTAAATTTGTCATAATAAACATAAATATTTTTCTAAACATATAAATATTACGAATTTCAATAAAAGAAATAAAAAAGCACCTGCTTTGACATTCCCAAAAATCTTGTTCTTTCAAAGATCACAGATCAATCCATCTAGTTTAACTTTAAATACTCTACACACAATATCTGGACGATCTTGGGCTTGATCCACATTTATCGACAAATCTCACAATTTCGGCCACTTTGGATTACATGTAAATGTAATAAATAAATCGGGATAACCCGCCCATTTACATATAGCCATTGCATCTTGGTAGTTGAATCATATATCTTGCCCCTCCAGTAAAAGATGAAGGTAATATAATTCTCTTTCTTGAATAGACGATCGGTTTCCAGCGCAATTGCTTACGATGCGTTCTAATATAAGTTAACCTTGCAGACTCTATCATAGTGTATGCATCAACAACAAATTGTTGAAACAACCTTCCACTTGATAAAATTGTTGTAGGCTCAAAATCCCTTTCATGCATCCTATACATAAAAAAATTCTCTTATACTCACTTTTTTCCCTAGAGTTCCAACTCTTGAATCGAAAAAGGAATATCTTCTCTCGTATCCATCTTCACCGTATGGAAATAACAGGGGATATTGAAGTCAAGATATCTTTGCATTCGAGTTCATTTATACGCTTAAGATGTCTGTTTGTGTCTCAACTAAAATATCTCTGTCACCCATCATTTGATCAAAATCGCCGACAACTAAAGCATCAACTTGATTTGTAGTTGGAAGATTATATCTTCTTGCATCCCCGTTCTCCGTCTACCAATCAATCTTAATTTGACATCGATGTGCCTTCTTATACCATTTTGTCCTTTGCCATTCGAAACGATTTGACCAAAACATTATGTCTGCTTCAACATGGACTTCAAATCGCCTATAATTTCAGCATGAAGATCATTACTGATCTGGATCTTGTCGTAAAAATAATTATTTAATTAAAAATATAATGGGTGATGGATTTCATAAATAAATGTTTAAAATAAGACTAATTTTTTTAATAAATAATTTACTAACAAAATGCAATGCGGTTTGCAATTTCATTTTTGAGATCGTAGATATATAATCGGGCAAACTTAGGAGTTGCACCATTCGATGGAAGCAAACTCCCAATCAAATGATAGTTCGTCCATGAAGCTTGAAAACGGGGAGGAGAACCACCTTGATTTATTTGTGAATCAATCTTCCCTCCTATTGAAGTGAAACAAAACATGTTGTTATACGAACGTATATTTTGTGAAATTTTTTCCCTTATCGGTTTTCCATATAATAATTCTTGCAATTCTTGGGGGGGTTGTTTTAATGTAGGAAGTTCGATTTTTCCTTGCATACAACATAAAGAATATTTGGGATTGCGAGCTCTATAGTGGCGAGATGACCTCTCCTCATACCAAAACATAGCACCACAAAAGCGCATTTGAATGTTGGATCGCCGATATCCCAATAATCTTTAAAAGAAATAAAGAAATTTCAATTATAATGTCAATAATAATCGAATGATATAATAAGCGAAGTTAGAAAAAAGTAAATCCAATTTGTATGAAACAATTTAACATGTAAGCATAGTGAATTCGCATACCAATTGGTGGTAGTGAAATCATCATATCTACACCATGAAACATGTGTTGTGTGTCGAAATTTTCGTTTGAATTCTCATTGGTTACGTGATGGATGTTATTTGGACAAAACGAAATAAGAAAATTTTAGAATTAAATAATAGAATAAAAAATCATTGCATGGAAATAACTTATTAAAAATTAATATTCAAGAAACGTTTATGAATATACAAAATCAATTCATTAAACAACGTATATATTTTATAATTTAAAAAGACGTAAATCAATATAATTTGTAGTCGATTTGTCAAGAAAAATTAATGGAGTTGAATTACGGATTGTTTTTAATATATATTCACTAAGAAATTACATATATATATATATATATAATGTTAATTTCTTTAAAAATCCGATATAATAATATAGATTGCTAAATGTAGGTCCCAATGGGTGTAAGTGTAAGGTTTAGAAGGGGGTTGAATAAACCTTACCAAATTTTCGATTTAGTCCTTTTAAATCTCTGAGTTGATTCTACACAGTTGTGTCCTTGATGGGATGATCGAATTAGTCACTCAGTAGAGTTAATCTCTCAAAGATTTCAAATTTGAGTGTTGATGGAGTAACTTCATTTGTTGGCTATAATTTAACTCAATTTGTGGTTTTATTTTATTGGAAGACTTAACACCCTTAAGTTTGAATAAGCAAGATTTTAGAGCTTGATTTAGTACTTATAATTTTATCAAATGGATAGCAAATTTATCGTGAGATATAAGCGAGTTAAAAGTGCGAGGAATTTAAATCTTTGAAATGTAAATGACACAAGAAAGTTTTTATAGAGGTTGAAGATGGGGTAATTCTTCTACTCCTCTCTTCTCCAACTCCTGGAGGAATCCACTAAGTAATGATCGAGTTTACAAAGTGGTAATGATCCCGGATACAAGTCTTGATCACAACGGCCGACTTGATCCTTTGGGACTCGTCGATGAGACGCTTGATCACTGGTGGCACCGTACGACTCGCCTTCTTCACAGCGGCAGCGCGCTTTGCTACTCTGACTCACTCACTTGCTCAAGCTCTTTGGATTTGATCACGAAGCCCTCCAAAAGCTTAAGACTTGGTTCACCTTGAACCTTTCTACAATCCTTCCCGGAATGTAGACCCCTTGTTTTCGAGATCTTCTCTTCAACTCGATTGAAGTTCTCTTTCCTTCAGGTAAGTGTTGGATTGATGTACTTGAAATGTAGGCTTGAGGATTGAGAGTGTTTGATTTTTCTAGTGTACTTGTTTATCTCATATGTGTGTCATCTCTCTTTATCTCAAACAAACTCCTCGGCCTTTTATAGTGAACTTTCAAAAATTTGCCCGTTGAAGAGATAGCTTTTTTTTAAAGTCACTTTGATCGTTGGCTTTGATCCTTGGAATTGCCATTTCCTCGTATGAATTGTTCTTTCACCTTTTCGAGTTCGACACGGTGTAGTGCTTCCCATTGGTTCATTCCTTTTGCACGCTTCAGGGACTCGAGCACTCCAAGAAAGGTGGTATGGAGATATTACTTGTTTAAGTAAATCTCTTGATTTTACGGCAACGGTTCTTTTACGATTATCTCGACTTGACCGCATTTCCTTGCTTTCCCCATGTGACTTAGAGTCACTTCCAATCATTGGATGACTCTTTCACACTTCAACTTGAGACTTGGCTTTTCTTGAGTTGACTTGACCGATGCTCCACTCACCAGTGCATCTCACCGCTTTCTTCACAGAGTTCCGTCTACTCCTTTTTGCCATATTCATTTGTTTCTCAAACAGGTCTTCCTTCCATTCTTGATTGTCTTCTTGCATGTTAGGGCGTAGGCCGACTTAACTCGGCTTGGCCAGCTCTAATTGTTACAATACATTTCTGACAAGAATTGGGGAGCCAACTTTCTATTCTAAGTTTTACATGGCATTCATCAAAATCTAAACAATAAAATTCCTAACAATTTCCCCTTTTTGATGATGCCAAAACTTAAATCATTCAAACATGCAAACAAAGAAAGATACATACGAGATAGTGTATTGACATAGAATGTATGCGTAGAATAGATCTGTTTATTGATCATATCATTCTGTTCTTTTACACTGTTGTTTACAAGGTGTATCGAGCACATATTTGTCTACACTGAAAATAAAGAATTTATAGCTTTATTACGAAGACTTACATTGTATGTATTTACATGATAAAGTACGAAGGGTTGGACAAAGAACACTTCATCTCCTTCATTATCTCCTTCTTTTTCATCTTGATCAAAGATCTTCTTCTCTTCTCCTCTTTTTCTCGTCGTTAGTCGCTTCTTTTTTTCTTCTCATATGCCTTCCGGCAGCCTTCATCTTTTCTTATTCTTTCCTGTCTCTCCGCCATAGCCGAGTTTGTCTCTTGTTTTCTTCTATTCTTTGTGCATACTCGGCGTTAGTTTTAGCCACTTTCAAATTTGCCACTTGGTCAAGCCCAGCCCAAAAGAGATCCCTCCTTTCTTTCCTAGATCTACGTATTCAATATTCTTGGGCATAGTGCCTAGGTCCAAGCTTCTTCCTCCACCGCCGCTTCTTCCTCTACCTGCGGGGCGTATCTTTGTCTTTGGGGTGTTCTTCTTTCCGGTGAGTGACCGGCGGAGTGACCACAGAGTGAGCGATAGGAAAGTGCTGCTGTCGACCTTCTTCACATAACGTGAGACCCTTTTCCCGAGACAAGTCCCAAGCTTGAGCCGTAGACATATTTGCAAAGTATCCTCGTTCGAGCGTTTTAAATTCATCGACCGATCGTGGCTCTGTCCCGACATCCGAGATGGCATAAGTGTCTCTGTCATTTGGAATGCCTCCATGTTCTTTCAAGATGTTCATCACCCTGGCATCCATTCTTCCTTCCACTTCATTCATCCCTCGCTTCAATTGTTTTCCTCTTTCGGCCATAGATACAAAGAGAGTGTTGGAGTGGCGAGTCACGGGAGTTTCTTCGCTTATAATGTCGCCAGACAGGACCTTGTTGGGGGTTTGTGCAATCATCAATGTTACATTTGCTGATCCTTCCCCTCAACAAGCTTTCATTTTTCTGTTTCAAGAATTCCTCGGTGATTTTTCCTTCTCACCGCTCCTTTCTTTTCGCCTTCAGATTTTTTCGCTTTAAGGTATTCATCTTCCCCTTTTTGGCATCATCAAAGGATAGAGGAACCCCGGGAACATCTTTGGCAAGCATGAAGTCGAAATCTTCGATGGTTGAGTTCTGCTTCAAGTCCGCTGCGTTGTATGCAGCAGGAATTCGGATCGAGTAGCATTGGATTCTCTTTGAAATCGAGCTCATCATCTCGGCCATGAGGAGGCTGAATTTTCTTGTCATGTGTTCTTCCAAACGATGTATATCATTTGTATTTCGCTCACGCAGCAGACTTGATCTTAGCGTGTGAGCTTCATGCATATGCTCAATGTGTTCTCTGCCGTTTTTGCATCGCATTTTCGGCTCTCCCACACGTGACTTGTTGAACAACGCCGAAGTATCTCACTTGTTCCACACGCATTGTTTCTTTGTTGTTGCCACCATTCCTTATCCGGCGGTATGCTCGGAATAAATTTGTAAGGGTGGCATCTCTGTTGTCGATCGCATGTCCAAAGAGGCTCGATGCCTCTCCATCCTTTCAACCTCAAAGAAACAGTGCCTTGAACACTTCTCGAACTTCAATCGATTCTTCATTGCGGTGATGGCCATACAAAGATCGAAATCATAATCACCGAACGATGGTGTTTGATGGAAGAACAGGAGCTGGTTTGTAATAGCGTGCTTGTTCGTTTTTCGACTCTTCGTGGAGTTCGTATCTCCGGTGAGAACGGGAAAGATTCTACAAAAGATTCATCACCGCCAACGGGATCATTCGATGATGAGCGGTGCGCGTGAAGTTCTTTTGGGAATCAATCCTGCTGCAGCTTGATGAGCCTCGAGCGGTGGTCTCTTGTTCATTTGGGTTACATTTGTGAAGTAGACCCGCTTTGCCGAGCCTCATTGTCTTAACAACTTCGTTGGTCTCGGTGATTTTTCCATTTCATAGACTGGTCCTCGGCCTTATCGGTGTCATCATCGGACGATGATGAGATTTCCATTGGTGGCTCATCATCAAAGTTAAAAGTTTGACGAGTAGTCTTGGGATCGACTGCTTGCTCGTGCCTGGAACATCCGCGGTGAGTCTTTAGGATTTGTCATAGGGGATGACTCGCCTTCTTCTTCGCGCTTCCGATCCCGGAAAAGTGACATCGGGTTGTCTTGGGAATCATGAAGTGCGATCTCCTTCTCGATGGGTCGATGATACCAGGAGGGATGTTCTCTACTTGATTGCTTTACCCAGGAAGTCTCAACCTCCCGTGGGCCTTCATTTCCTCCAGCAGTCTCTACCGATGCGAGGCTTAGTCCTCCCTTTCGACAGTGTCACTGTCTTAGGGTCTTCTACAGTGGCATCCATTGAGTCTCAACCCCATGGATTGCACTTTCATCGCCCAGTGTTAACTCCCGGCTACATTCATTCATGTGCCCTCGCATCGCAGCGTCATTAGCCTTCACAGCGGATTGGCACCTCACCGAGACAGTCTCAATCGCGAGCCGTTGATGGCAACTTGTTGTTCTTCTTGTTATTGTAATTTCTCTTCTTCACCTCCTTGATTCTTTGTGGAGTCATCTGCAGCATCCTCCGACCTTGCCGGTGGAGGAGTTTCCCCTCGGTGGCGCACCGGTGAGTGACTTGGAGTGGGGTCACTCGTCTCCAAACTCCCATTTGTTTCGATTGATGGTTCACCCGTTGGGCGGTGGTAGCACACCTTCAATAGGGGTTGGCTCAACTGGGGTCCCCACTATCCCGGTTTTCATCGCCGGCTCCCTTATTGCTTTCTTCCGAGTGAGTTGGGAAGTGGTAAAGAAGAACAACAGATGGCTATTTTTGAACCACTCCCATTGGATCTATTTCGGTTGTGTTCGGAGGACTCTCTGGTCCCTCCATTAGTCTTTGCTCGTGAAGGATTCTTGATTCGTGCAATGCTTTTGCATTTGCAACTCTTTCGCGGCGGCAGCATTCTCTCGGTTCCTCGTCCATCGGAGAAGACATCAAGGAGAGGATGTGTGTGTTCGTGGTGCGGAGATAGAGCGGATGCTTGCCTTCTCACGTCTTCGGCTTCTTCAAACTTGTTTTTTTCTCTCCTTGTCCTTGTAGATCTGCGCAGGATTTCTATGCGATTGTCTTCATCCGAATTTGGGAGCACGAAGAGTTAATCGAGGAAATTTAGCGATTTCTTCTTCTTCTATGAACTCGGCCGTTGGAACTGTTTCCTCGACTTGCTCAACTTCCATTTTCTCCACTCACGCAGACGATTTTGGATGTCCGGGTAAGGTGGAGATAGGATCATTACATCGCTATCCGATTGGGTGGTTCTTCTTGTGCTTGTTGTGTGAGCTACAACTGTTGTGTCTTGGGTTGTTACTATCTTGACGCTTCCTTGAGACTTGGTTGTTTAAATCAACTACATCCGAGACTCTACTTCTCCAAGTAGTCTCCGTATTTGTGCTAGGCCGAGTAATCGACTGTTGGTTTCTCTGTTCGGACCGCTTGACGAGTTTTCTTCGTCTCTGGTTTGTACCGGGAATTTCCGGTTCAGGCGGTGTCCTCGAGTCTTGGGCGGCGGGGCGTCTTTGGTGTTTGTTTCGAGGAGTGGCCGTCTTGGCATCGATTCTCCTCCTTTTGACGATCGGAGAAAGGTATTTGTGAGTCCTTCTCGACCCCGCCGCAGTGGGGCGGGAGACACGAGCTCCGGGCGGTGACTCTGGCTGCAGGGCGGGAGCATGTTTGGTTTTCTTTTTTGCAGGGGCAAAGAATCTTCTTGGTACCGCAGGGGGCCTTTCTTCGGGCCGAGAGGAAGCAACAGTGTGTCTTGGTCGGTGATTCCCCTCACCAGTGTCGCTCTCTTGGCGTAAGCTCTCGACCGAGCACGAGAGAGGTTAACTCGAACATTCTCTTGTTAACATGGAAAGCCTTCCCATGCCTAAGAGGGACTCCTTTCACCTCCAATAGCCGGAAGGCCAATCACCAGGCCATATCCGAGGATCCTCCAAATGTGCCATCTTCTTTGAAGGACTTGTTCCCACGCGTTCGCAGAGTCTGTGTAGATAAACTCGGCCAGTTTATCTTCTTTTCTTCGATGATTGCGGCCATCACAATCGGCTTTGCCTTTTGATTGGTCAAAGCCGCCAAATTTGATGTCGATACATTTGGCAACTATGTCCAACAATTTGTGATAATCCTCCTTCTTGCGATCTCTTGTTTCTTTGTGTATATTATTTTGTCGGCAAAGTCGGACTTGGATATCTCTTTCCATGCGTCCCAAGTTTACATCGGCTTCCTTAATCTCGGTTGCTCCTTCACTGGCGGTAGTGAGCAATATTCACCAAATCTGGCGGTGATAGTCATTGCTCCCGTGAACAGGATGACTTGATTCCTTCATCGTGAATCTCGGCATTCACGTAGAATTGTGCGACCTCCTCCACATAGGTCATCGGATATTCTAGCGTTAGAAACGGTTTTAGTCCGGGGCGTTTCCAACTTCTCCGCGATTTTCTTCACCAGGGTGTCATCGGACCCTTCACCATTCCGTCGAAATCCACCGTCGAACCGGTGTGGATTTGCTTTCCTAACTTGGTAAAGTCATAAGTTGGTGCCATTTCTCGGGATTATATCAAGGAAAAACTCGAGAAATTGATTTGAAGGTTGATAGGGTTTGAGAGTATTTTGCCTTTGCTTTTGAGAGAAATAGATGAAGCAGGTTTTTAGAAGTGTGAGAGAGAAACGAGCGAAAATGGTTTAAATATGGTTTATGAAAGGGCGTGCAGACGGTTTTGAATTGTGATCGAAATCAACGGCTTGGATTTCGCACGCCTATTGAGAATTTCATGTCTCGTATTTAATGCGGCAAGCATTTATATCCAATCATAAGCTTGGTGTGCGGCTTTATGTCCGTACACATCATCATTATCTTTGACGTGTTCCTTAAAACATTCCCGCTTAGTCAAAACGACGGCGTTTTTTGTCACTTTGCTCATAAGTTATTCAACTTATCCCTTAGCTAATTTAACTCTACTTCTCACAGCTTTCTCGGTGACTCAAATTATCGGTGACTCGGTGTAGTTGTCTTTTCCGTCTGGTGATTCGAAGTGACTTGTTTTTCACTCTTTTTCACCTCCTTTTCTGTTCCATTTCTTTTCTTTGGTTCTTATGTGTCTCGGCTTAGTTCAATTAATCCCAACTCATGCTTGAGTTCTTCAAATCTTGACTCACATAATGGTTTCGTGAAGATGTCGGCTAGTTGTTTATCGGTTGAGATATATTCCAGGATGATGTCCTTCTTTTCAACATGATCTCTTATGAAGTGATATCTCGACATCAATATGTTTTGTTCTTGAATGCAACACGAGGATTTTGAGTGATTGCAATTGCACTTGTGTTATCACACATGATTGGAATTTCTTTTTCTTCAACTTCATAGTCTCTCATTTGTTGTCTCATCCATAGGATTTGGGCTGCTTGTTTTGCCGCAGCCTATGTATTCCCGCGGTCATTTGTAGAGGTGGCTATTGAGTTTTGCTTCTTGCTAAACTAGGAAATTAGTCTGTTTCCTAGCATTTGACATGTGCTGAAGTGCTCTTCCTGTCCACTCGCATCCAAAGATAGTCGAGTCCGAATAGCCAATTAGCTTGAATCCGCTTTCCTTTGGATACCATAGGCCTACTTCTTGGCTTCCTTTCAAGTATCTCAATATTTTCTTATTCTGCCGCCATATGACTCTCTTTTGGAGCAGATTGAAATCTTGCACATACACCTATAGCAAAAGTGATGTCCGCCTACTAGTTTGTGAGATAGAGCAATGATCCAATAAGTGCTCAGATCTTGTTTGATCTCTGAGTTTGCCATCCGCATCCATGTCCATTTTGACCGATGTGTTCATTGGTATTTTTACGAAGACTTCTCCTCCATACCAAACTTCTTCATTAAATCTACGGTGTATTTTGTTTGACTTATGAAGGTTCCATCCTTCAAATTGTTTCACTTGAAGTCCAAGGAAGAATGTCGACTCTCCCATCATGCTCATTTCAAATTTACTTTGCATGAGGTTTGAAAATTTTCACACATGACTCTTTGTTAGTGGATCCAAAAATGATGTCATCCACATATATTTGAACAAGCAAGATATACTCTTCTTGTCTTGAATTCGAAAAAGTGTTCTATCTACTTTTCCTTTAGTGAATCCATTTTCGATTAGGAATTGTGACAGGGTATCATACCATACTCGGGTGCCTGTTTCAATCCATACAGGGCTTTCTTGAGTTTGTATACCTTGTCTACAAGAGTTTTCGCTCAAATCCTGGTGGTTGTTCAACATACACTTCTTCTTCCAATAAACCATTTAGGAATGCACTTTTTACATCCATTTGATATACAATGAAATCCTTGTGAGTCTGCATAGGCAAGAAACATCCTTATAGCTTCCAATCTTGCTACGAGGGGCAAATGTTTCATCAAAATCTATCCCTTCTTCTTGGCAATATCCTTTGGCTACCAGTCTTGCTTTGTTTCTTACCCAGAACCTTCCTCGTTCATCTTATTTCGAATACCCATTTGGTTCCAATAACATTTTGATGTATGGGTCTTTGCACTAATTCCCATACTTTATTTCTCTCAAACCGATTCAGCTCTTCTTCTTGCATAGCTTGAATCCAATGTGTGTCGCCCAATGCTTGTGACACATCTTTGGGCTCTATTTGCGAAATGAAGCATGTGAACATTGCTTCTTGTTGAGTTCGATCTTGTCTTGACACCTTCTTTTATATCTCCAATGACAAGTTCGTGGATGGTCTCTCAACCATCTTACGTCGAGGTTGGAGTAAGTTATTTGGATTGATCGACTTGCGGTGTGTGTTTTGTTGTCGCGGGTCACTCTCTCGTGGTCACTTAGCCGCAAATTTTCCAGTGCTTTTGAGATTGACTATCTCATCTTCTTTCGAATTGATAATCCCGACTTGACTTCAAAGATAGGGACTTTCGTATGGTTGGATGATTGACTTATCATTTGATTCTTCGATGTCTTCTCCATTTACATATGGCTCATCGAAATACTACATGAATGGATTCTCTCGTAACCATAGTTCTTTTGTTGAGTATCCTGTAGGCTTTGCTTTTTTGAGTATCTAAGAAGATACCTTCATAAGCTTTAGCATCAAAAGCCTTTAGGTTGTCTTTGCCGTTGTTGTGAATGAAGCATTTACATCCAAATATTCGAAATATGAAACATTTGGTTTTCTTCCAGTCCATTTCATAGGGAGTCTTTGTCACCGTCTGCTGTTTATCATACATCCTGTTTTGGGTGTAGCAAGTTGTGTTGATTGCTTGCCCAAAATCTTTTTGGTAACCTGCTTGACTAACATGGTCCTTGCTTCTTTGAGAGTTCTGTTTCCTTCTTTCTCGCAACTCCATTCTGCTTTGTGGAGTCCTTGCTGGCCGATAGTTCATGACCAATACCATTCTCAATACAATATCGAGTTATTATTCCATTGACAAACTCGCGGTTCCTCTATCCGATCTTATTTTGATAATGGTTTGACTCTTCTCATTTTGAATCCTCTTTATCATTTGTGGTAGTTTTTGTAGAGTTTCTTTCTTCTTGCACATGAATATTGTCCATGTATATCTTGAGTAGTCATCTACTACCACTAAGGTGTATTTCTTTCCACTTATCTCGGTTTGGTTCCATCTGGGCCAAATAGATCCATATGAAGTAGATGCAATATTCTTGTTGAGGATGGGCATGTCTTTTCTTTGAATGACGACTTGATTTGTTTTCCTTCGACATGCATCACATATACTCTCCTTCTTGTATAATGAATCTGAAGTCCTTCTACAAGATGACTTCTTGCCGAACCTTGTTAATTGTTTTGAAATTGGTGACTCGGCTTTTTGTGCCACGACCAACTTGATTCGGAGATGTGCTCTTTTGCTAGTAGAGAGTCTTTGGGTGTTGCGAGTTGACCAATCCACTACATACATATTCTTCTTCTGTCTACATCCTTGCGCAAAGACAACTTCATTTGATTCAATATCCTTGATTTGGCATATACCCATGTCGAATCCAACAATGTAGCCCTTGTCACGTGGCCGATCGATACTCGATAAATTGAAGTTGAGTCCTTCAACATATGCAACATCCGTGATTTCTAATCCATTCCTCTTGATGGATTCAATGCCTCTTATTTCACCAGGAGCTTCATTTCCTCCAAATATGACTTTGGCTCCTTTGACTACCTTGAATTTTGACATGATTTCTCTTATTTCTGTCATATGTCCGGAATGACCACTATCCATGTACCAGGTTCCTTGGCACTCATTTGTTCCTTGAACCCGCAATCAAGGAAATTAAGTTTTAGGTACCCATACTTGTGCGGGTCTGAGGGGTTAAATTGTAAGATGATCCAACCAACCTATAGCCAAATGATTTGACTCTAAGGGGTTGCCATCTATCGTGCCATAATCATAATTAATCCTGGCAAATTGCTTGGAAATTACAGGTTCATACAAATTGTCTCTTTTGTCTGTATGCTGCATATGTGTTTTAGCAATTGTCTTCCTTGGGTAATTGTGGTGTTTTTGAGTGTAGTGCCTAGGTGCATATGTGTGCGATGAAAGCTCTTATACTTTTGGAATGGCCTTTCTTGAGTTCTGGCCTTTGCCATTTGGGCTTATATTCCATAAGTCTGTCTTTGATAGTTCACATTATTCAATCGGCTTGGCTTGGATATTTTCTACCATTCCCATCATATGTATTTCTTTTATGGGTTTTTCGGGATGTTTGGTAGCTCGCTTCTTCTTTACAGATTATTGTTTGGAGTTTCTTTGAGGACTCTAATTTGAATCTCTTCTCACTGTCCTTTCAGATCTCAATCAAGTTGTTTTCCTTTTCCTTTGTAACCAAGGCCAGTTTGCTTAGTATTGTGCTTTGGAGTGAATGTGTGTGCAATATTTAGAGTTTTGGTTTTTCGGACTCTTCATGACTTGAAGATCCTTTTTCCAAAATTATTCTTGAGGTTTGACATGGCACGAGAGGAATTAAATCATAAGCTGTCTTGTCTCCACATTCTCTTTGACTCATAATAAGATCATCCAATGATTTAGATGCCTTAGTGAATGAGGCAATAACATTCTTGAGGTCATTCTCCCTCTTTTCTATAGCGAGCAATTTCTCGCTACTAATTTAGCATTTTCGAATTTTTAAACTTTCATTTTCAATGACTATTTGACTTAGAGTACTCGGCTCCTTAGTCGACTTTGAGTTTTGACTTTTGAGTAGGTTGTTTTCCTCATTCAATAGTGTGTGTGAGGATTTAATGTGTTCAAAATCTTTCATCATTTTGCCTAATGAATCATAAAGATCATGAGGTGATGAAGTGTGTGTGTCATAGTCACTATCACTAGTGTCGAGCTTGTTGAGTTAGATTGTACCTCATCTTCTTGATCTTGTTCTTTGGCCATCAAGCGGATCGGGGCTTTCTTCTTCGTAGTCACTTGAATAGTCACCTTCTCTTTGCTCTCGAATCATTTGTCTCTCTTGACTTGTCTCGTGATCTCTACACCATCATTGCCTTTTTCTTTTCTTGTCTTCTTTCTCTCAAGATCTTTCTTTCTTTCTTCATCCATTGTCTTGTTGACCACAGGATATGAGCAAATCAATGGCATAGTGACCTGGTTGTCTACAGTTCCAACATAGATATTGACCTTTTGATCACTTTTTCCATTCTTGAGTTGTCGGCTCTTTGATACTCAACTTTTTGATGATCTGTTCTCTTGGTTGGCCTGTCTTCCCTTGATTTGGAGGAGCCGAGTGTCTTCCGGAAGATTCACCCTTTCTCTCTCTTGTAGTTCTTGTTAAAGAACTTGTTAAATCTTTTAACCATCGGGCTATTTTTTCCGGGTCAATTACTTCTTTGACCTCGACTCTCTTCCCACCTTTGACAATTAGAGCAATTTGTTTTGGGTATAGTTTGTCTCTTCCTCGGTCTTTTTTCTTCTCGGCTCAAACTCGTAGGCTTTGAGGTCCGAGAATAACTCATGGTTGGATGTCTTTGATAGGTCCATGGAATGTCTCAGTGCCATGACCTTCATTTCCCATTCAAATTTGAAAGACTTTTTAGGATTTTCATACACATTTCTTCTCGTGTATATACCTTTCCAAGTGCGAACACTCATTTGTGATTTTTGTGAACCGAGCGTCTAGTTGATCCAGGTTCTCTCCGAGATCATTTTGAAGTTTTCAAATTTTTGTAAACCCTTTGATAATTTGTTTTCTTTGATTTGCTCCGAGCCTTCACAAATCAATGTCAACTTGTCCCATTTCTTAGTCGTTTTGCAAGATTTGACTTTATTGAACATGGCTTTGTCAAGGTTTTGTAAAGGATGTCCTTGGCTACATTGTCCAGGTTGTATCTTTTTCTGTCATCATTTGTCCACTCGGTTCTTGGTTTTTCAACCATGATGGTGCGGGAGCAAAGATCATCTTCTCTCCTTCACCGCAACTCTTCGTGCATTGTGTTCACCTTTAATATTTGCAGAGGCCCATCTTCTATCACTATCCACATCTCATCATGTAATCTTTGATAGATGAGCCGCATACGAATTTTCCAATCATCAAATTCTTCGATAGTGAACATAGGGATGCGTGTCAAATTTGCTTCCATGATAATGACTTTTAATAAAATAAGTTTTGAAGGTTTAAGTACTAAAGCAGACTTTGAAAAAGTTTGGAGATCTAGTTGAGAACCGGTGCGGAGGGTTCAATGAACCAACCGCTCGATACCACTTGTAGGTCCCAAGGGGTGTAAGTGTAAGGTTTAGAAGGGGGTTGAATAAACCTTACCAAATTTTCGATTTAGTCCTTTTAAATCTCGAGTTGATTCTACATTTGTGTCCTTGATGGACGATCGAATTAGTCACTCGGTAGAGTTAATCTCTCAAATGACTCAATTTGAAATTTGTTGATGGAGTAACTCATTTGTTGGCTATAATTTAACTCAATGTGGTTTTATTTTATTGGAAGACTTAACACCCTTAAGTTTGAATAAGCAAGATTTTAGAGCTTGATTTAGTACTTATAATTTTATCAAATGGATAGCAAATTTATCGTGAGATATAAGCGAGTTAAAAGTGCAGAATTTAAATCTTTGAAATGTAAATGACACAAGAAAGTTTTTATAGAGGTTCGAAGATGGGGTAATTCTTCTACTCTTCTCTTCTCCAACTCCCGGAGGAATCCACTAAGTAATGATCGGTTTACAAAGTGGTAGCAGTCCGGATACAAGTCTTGATCACAACAGCCGACTTGATCCTTTGGGACTCGGTCTGAGACGCCTTGATCACTCGGTGGCTTCGTGACGACTCGCCTTTTCTTCTTCACAGGGCAGCTGCGCTTTGCTACTACATGACTCACTTGCTCAAGCTCTTTGGATTTGATCACGAAGCCCTCCAAAAGCTTAAGACTTGGTTCGACCTTGAACCTTTCTACAATCCTTCCCGGAATGTAGACCCCTTGTTTTCGAGATCTTCTCTTCAACCGATTGAAGTTCTCTTTCCTTCAAGGTAAGTGTTGGATTGATGTACTTGAAATGCAGCTTGAGGATTGAGAGTGTTTCAGTTTTTCTAGTGTACTTGTTTATCTCATATGTGTGTCATCTCTCTTTATCTCAAACAAACTCCTCGGCCTTTTATAGTGAACTTTCAAAAATTTGCCCGTTGAAGAGAGATAGCTTATTTTTGAAAGTCACTTTTGCGATCGTTGGCTTGCGATCCTTGGAATTGCCATTTCCTCGTATGAATTGTTCTTTCACCTTTTCGAGTCGACGACACGGTGTAGTGCTTCCCATTGGTTCATTCTTTTGCACGCTTCAGGGATCGAGCACTCCAAGAAAGGTGGTATGGAGATATTACTTGTTTAAGTAAATCTTTTAATTTGTGCAACAGCGGTTCTTTTCTGATTATCTCGACTTGATTGCATTTCCTTGCTTTCCCAGGTGACTTAGAGTCACTTCCAATCATGGATGACTCTTCTTGTCACTTCAACTTGAGACTTGGCTTTTCTTGAGTTGACTTGACCGATGCTCCACTCAACAGCATCTCACCGCTTCTTCAGCAGAGTTCCCATCTACTCCTTTTTGCCATATTTTTTGTTTCTCAGGTCTTCCTTCCATTCTTGATTTGTCTTCTTGCATGTTAGCATACAGGCGACTTAACTTCGGCTTGGCCCACTCTAATTGTTACAATACATTTTACAGCCAAAGGTGGGGAGCCAACTTTCTATTCTAAGTTTTACATGGCATTCATCAAAATCTAAACAATAAAATTCCTAACACTAAAATTCAAAAATAATGAGTTTTACATTGAGATTCAGACGACTCTCTATTTAAATCCCTTTTGTTGTGTTGGACGGCCAGAGTGGAAGATCTTGCAAAATTTTCATCACTTGTTAGATCAATAATCGTAGAGATATTTGTGGTAGTAAATGATGAAGTTCGCGATGAATGATAGTTATTTTCAATCCTTAATGATATATTACCCGCAAAAAAATCACAAACTTACATGTCACATTAATAAATATATTAAAAAGTAATCGCACATTAATAAATAGAATTAATATAAAAAAACATACCATTTGTGATATCGAGAAAAAGGAGAAATTAAAGACCGATATAACTTGCTTTTCTCGAATTGTCATTACAACATTGTTGAAATCCAACATTTTTACGCCAAAACAAAAGATATAAAATATAGAGAAAAAACAATTTGCTTATTTTTATGTATCACAAATCAAGAACAACTAACTACAACCCAAATTCTTACAAACCTAAAAAAGTATAAAAAAATATTTGCAATAAAAAATTAATTTCAAGGTTTTAAAATCGAATTGAACCGAATTATTAAAGGTTCAATCGGGAATCGCCAAAAAAAAATACAAATTATATTATTCTAATTTTATAATTTGATTATTTATGAAATTCCTTTGCAAAAAAATTATATTATTCTAAATTTGTAGTCATTATTTCACATAATACTACGAATTTGTTTCATTATGGGACAAAGAAATGCACATTTATAACTTATTTAAATAAAAAATAACAAACAAACATTTGTACAAAATATAAACCAAAAAATGGAAAATGGCCCAATTGATCTCATACAATATAGACTGGCCCATTTTATGGAGTGGATTATCATCTCTTTTTCAAAATAACCCAACCCAGTTGGATTAACCCAATAGGAATATTGATTATGGATTTATATTTTTTGGGAACAATAAATGAGCCAATTTGCCAAAACCTAAAGACACACTACATAAGAGTTCTACAAAGTTTCTGCAAAGTGATTCCCTATATGTCTCCACTCTCCAGAGTGCTCTAGAAATTTCCCAACTTTTCTATCACTTTTCTCACAAGCCAAAATTTTCATCTATTTTTTCTTGTTCAAACTTCAACCATCAAATATCACATAATCATTACTTCTTGAACTCTTAGATCTACAAAATATATGTATCTAATATCCCGATGCAAAGATCGATCGAGAATTGAAGCTCAAGGATTTTTTTTATATTTTATTCGGATTCGGAAATGAGTATAGAAAAACGTTCAGCTAGAGAATCGGGAAGCTATTTTCAGGTATCATTTAACGATTTTAAATAAATCGTGATTATTTTTGGATTTTTTTGGTTCGGATATAAGCACAAAATATGAAAAATTGCCAGATCTATACATTTTAACGTTCGATTTATATTTTTCACCGATTAAATTTCATAAAAATGTTATAATGCAATTTTTATAGATTATAATCATATCGATTATTATGAAATACAAAATAAAAGTCCAGATCTTAAAAATTTCTTATGCAATATGGAATTTTTATGAAAACCATAATTTCTTTTCGGATATTTTTTTATTTTTATGTCCTGATATTATATAGAAATCTATTTTTTTAAAAAAAAAAAATCAATGGCAATGATGTTTATTCAAGTCCTTTTATTCTGATTCTCCATCATTTTTCATTGAGTATTATTATAATCTCATTGTTTTATCTGATTCGAACATGTACATAAATACATCAAAAAATGGAGAAACCAAGATTGCTGGTCGGACTACTCAATACCGAAAGATAAGTATATTTACCAAGACAAATATCCCTGTTTTTTTATGTGAATTGATTTTTGACAGCTCGTTTGGGATTACTTTCCATTGTTTCTAATAAATGTTTACGCATGGGATATGCTCCATTACCAACTATAGAAAATGATTGCCACAATTAAAGTTGTCAAAATGGTCCAGGTCCGTCAGGCTGGCCCACCCCACCAAGGGTAGGGGTGGGTAATGGGTTGAGCATTTAGTGGCCTAACGGGTTGGACCGGTGGGCCGACGGGCTAGCCCACACCAAAAGAGAAAAGGTAAAAGTAGTAGAAGGGAAAAACAATATTAACATTGCAAAGGTTAAAATTAATTGCACTCAGAGATCTTACCGTTAGATGTTGAGTTGACCATATGATATATATGGATGATTGTTTGTTTCTTTCAGTAGAAAAATGAGAACTCTGCAACCTTTTTTTGTATTTGTGTATCAAATATAAAGTTTCATATTTTGGCAGTTATATTGTGACTTAACATGCTGAGTTTAGGTTAAGATAAATTTGGTATAATTAAGTTTTTTGAGTGTAAAAATTCACGTTTATTCAAACATTCTGCAGAGATTTGTTGTAAACATGAATCTTCAAAACAAATTGTCCAGGTGAGACTTATTAACTTATAAAACCTCACTTTCATTCAAGGATCTAGTCCAAATACATTATATATGATTTTTAATTATAAATTTGTTTAGCAATTTTAGGTGGGTCGGCCCGCCAATCCCGTAGCCTGTGGTGGTTGGGTTGGACCAGCATATTCTCGACCTAGGTAGTTTGCTGGCCCGCTCAACCAAATGGTGGGCTTTTTCAGCCTGCGAGCCAGCCCGTTTTGACAGTTTTAACAGAATCTAATGTGAATTAAATAAAATTCCTATTCATGTAAGAAATCGTAAACTAATAATTATTTACTCACATAGTAAATTTTACAATAGTTAATTTGGAGTACTAAATGCGAACCTTTTTTTTTCAAAGTGTTTTTCGTTTTTTCAAAGTTTATTGGCCCTAACTATATGTTTGGTTAATACAATCGGTTAATGTGTTTTATCAAAAACATCTTTCATTTAATTCAATTGAGTTTTACATTGTGTATTGGAAATATCTAAATACCTCTCAGACTTTTGGTCGATTTTTTTATATAATTTTAGTAAAATTTCAATTTATATTATACTTTGTTTAAAAAGGTAGTTTAATAAGATTGCTTTTCAATTATTTTTAATTAATTGTTTAAGGAATTGAATTTAATACCATAAACATAAATAGGTTTCTCTTTTAAAAAAATATGGATTCTAATCAAAACTAATCATGTTCATGATTTCTTTTTGTACAGGTGTGAGTATATATCAAGATAAAAACTTTTTATCAATGTAACTTGAAGACAAAAAAGGCCCAAGATAAGTTATACCATAGTTGATTTTTTTCAACTTAATATGACATATTGAATGCTAACTTTCACATTTTTCTCAGATAAAGAAATTTGGAAACAGACTGGTAATTGGTAAGCATTATATTATTTTTACTACTTAGATCCTCTTTTTTTTTTAAAAAAAAAAATCTGCTTTTAAGATTTTATGATAGGAAAAACTAATTTAACAACTAAAAAAACAATGTTGATACTATGGTAAAATATACTCTATAATGCACCTAGTTGATGAATAAGAAATTAAGAAAGACATACCTCTACCTGAACCATTGTCCACCTTTCGTTTATTGGAGATTGTGGTAGATTTTGTGATCTTCATTTTGAACGTAGGTTTAGAGAAACTGCATTTATCCACTTATGCAAACTATTTATGATATGTTAATTTTCTAAATATTGGGAAATTATATGTTTTAGAAGTAAATTGGGCAATATAAGTATAAATATTGTATGATTAGGATTTTGTGAGGGGAAACTTTCTATTTCAATTGTGTGAGTTTATATAAGCACTTGATATAGTTAATTATATGTCAGCATGTTGTTATTTTTTAAATAACATTCATTTTATGTACATTAAAAGCCTAACTTTTTTTTTGTGAGGACCGAAATATAGATATATATTAAATAATATGAAAGTATGGGAAATACACCTCTTTTTGTATTTATGGTACAATTTCTCGAATAATGTGTTTAAGTATGATAGGATGCTGTCAATTTTTAAATAGTAGTCATTTTATATGCATTTAATATTACAATTTGTTGTGAGAATCAAAGTCTAGTTTCATGATAAATTAATATAAAAAGAATGTGAAATGAAAGTGCATGTATACAATAATAGTATTTTATAGATATTTGTGATATGATGGAATGGGGTGTTTCCATTTTTTATATACCAATCGTTTTGAGTGCACTTCAGAGTATAATTTTTGTGAGAATAGAAATATAGAAGAATGTGAACTGAAAGTGCTTCTATAAAATAATAATATTTTATTAACCTGATGATATGTTGCCGCTATTTTTTAAATTGCACTAATAGTTGGGTGAATTAAATAGCATAATTTTATGTGAGCTTCTAAATACAACAACATATTACATAGTATTAAATAATGTGAAGTGCATGTGATTATAGTCATGCGTATTATTGATTTTTTTAAACAAAAATAGCATTTTATAACATATGATTTATGTGATTGGATATTGTTTTGTTTTGAAGTAAAGTTTTAGTGGTTTAATGTGCATTTATTAGGAGTAAAGTTTTAGTGGTAACTTCTTCTTATATATTAATTAACATTGTTTTATTGAATATTATCAATTAATGAGATTTTTAGTAGTGATTCAATAATGATATTAATAATTGACAATGTAACATTTTTTTTAACATTTCTTATTTATTAACTAAATATGATGAGGTCATGCCTTTTTTAACACGTAACATTTTTATGTTAATTAATCAAACATCTTATTATATTAAAAATTATTAATATGTATAATAATTCAAAATTTTAAATTAATTATAATCATTTGTCTAAAATACTGTTTCAATATTAATTTTTGCTTCATTATTATTTTTGCATTCATATTAATAAATGGTATGTATTGTTTAGTGAAATGTATTATTCTGTCAGTATGATATTTAAATTTATGTCATTCTCTTAATTATAATTATTCATTAATGCAATACAAAAATTATATGATTTGTTTACAAATGATAATGTAATGTAATCTTGATGTAAATTTTGTTTCCATAATCCATTCATGGAATAATAATGGCAATAGAAATTTAAAAAGATTGTGACATACTAAAGATAATTTTCCTAAAAAAGAAAGAAACCATCAATTGGTTCAAACATACAACAACATAATCCATAGATCAATTAAACTATGTATGACACAAAAGTACAATAACATTGAAAATAACTTCCAAAAACTACTTAGTTTCATTCTTCAAAATAGATTTTTAAACAGTTCAATCTCAAACATACAACAGAATTCAAAGATCAATCAAACTTTGTATGAAACAAAAGTACAATAACTTTGAAAATAACATCCCAAAACTACTTAGTTTCATAATTCAAAATATATTTTTAAATAGTTCAATCCTTCTCCTCCTTGACCTCAATCTTAAACTTCTTGTTCTTTGCAGTAGATGAGAACTCGTCAATGAGAGATCTCTTTAAAGTTGATTCAAGTCCAATTCCTTCTGTTATAGTTGCTTCGTTCTTTGAATTCTTTAGAGGAGTAGTAGCATCATCCTCAGATGAACATATCTGTAAATATTAAGTTAGTAAAAAAATAATTAATCACACTATAAAATTACAAAACCAATTATAATAAAAGTCATACCTCTTCACCATCCTCTAGGTCTTTGGACTTCAATTTTGAAAAATATCCGACCCTTGATTTTCTAAGGTTTGTGGACAGAATTTTGAAATAAGTGCATCATCTAAGGTGCACTTTACCACTGTGTAGACAACATTTTGAACACCAATTTGTCCAGATCGTACTTGCACTTTAAACAAAACTTTCATGTCCACCAAATCTCTAATCTCATCAGGTATTCCCTAATAAGATATATCACAGTAAAAATTTTGATTATTTGTATATGATAATTGTATTTATTGTTGTGTTTGGCCAAAATATTTGTAAGTTGTACCTTTTCATCATACCTCATCCTCAAATCAAATGTTGATTTTCCTATCAACTCTTTACACTCTCTATCCCACAATAATAAAGCTGTATTTCCAGTTATATCCACCACACGGATTTTGATCTTGTACCTAGAGTTATTTTTCAAGTCATTATATTCACACAGAGTCAAAATTTAAAAGATATTTGTATATTTTATATTATTATACCTTATTTGTCCGACTGCGTCATAGTTATCGCAGTTCTCACAGTATAATTCTCCAACAATTTTGGTCATCTTTCTAGGACATTTGGTGCATGATATGTACCACCAGTCACAATCAGTTTCTACAGCAACTATTGTTGCATACACCCAAAAGCTTCCTGCCTGCAAATAGAAATGCTATTTAGCTAATTACATATGTTGACTTTTGCATGCATCTAAATTGAATAATGAATAATTCCATACATCTTGACTGTCAATTATTTATTCAATAGTCATTGGAAGATTCTTTGTGCTATCAAACTCTTCTGCAATCGACCTTATTGCTGATGATAAATAGCTAACTGGAGTTGATATGCTCCCATTCAAAGTCACCCTAAAAAATAAAATTGAATATTTATTGTTAATTTTTATATTATATGTAATATAAAAATTTTGTCTGTCACACATGTCCCGGAAGTCAGATATTTCGTCTTCTTTCCCATTGATAATCATACGTGTTACATAGTAGGTGTTTGAAATATGTGTTTTGCCTTTAAACTTCTTTGCACGACACATTTGCATAATAATGATTATTGGTTCATCTGCGGCTCTTCCCAAGTAGCTCATTAGCTCATCAACAAAATCTCCCCACAAGGTACAATTTAAGGTATTTCCCTGAATAATGATATTAACAATAATGATATTAACAATATTTTATTTTCACTAATAGAATCAATATATAAAACTGAAAATTCCATTTTATTACTGAGGATCTTCCAAAATAATATCTATCAACTTTGTCTCATGCCCCCAATCTCTTTATGTTGTGGAGAATCCTTGGCAGCAAGTCTGCCAATTATATCTTGAAAAAAAAAAAAAAAAATTAAACAGTATGATTATTTTGTAAGAGCTCATAAAATGTGAGAATATTTGACATTACCAATGAGAAATGATTCATCAACATCTTCATTACTTGTCAAAACATCAAATGCTTTGAAATCATACATCATTTTTGGAAAATTGATGTCAAAAATTTTTGTCACTTGAGTTTTCAGAACGAAAATAAGTTTATACTTTCCCGAAGTGGTTTTGTACTTCATGTTGTTCTCATCTAATATGAAATTTTTAACAGCATAAATGTGACTTTCCTTTAGAAGAGATTGAAATTTTTAATTTGTTGTTTTCTCACTGTTGCATGTATCTTGTCACCCTGTTGAACAAAAAAATATATATATCAGAATAAGGACATAGGCATATGTCTAATTGAAGTAAAGAAAAAAGGAACTAAAAGAAATATTCTCTTACATCTTTATCATGAAATACACATTCTAAACTGAATGTTTCAGAATTTTTGAAGGATCTATATCTTTAATCAAGCTGAAAACTGGAGCCATGATTAGACTTGTGTATTTTTCCTGAATTTTGGCTTGCTATTTATAGCTGAATGTACACTATATTCAAAGTCTAATAATTTTTAATTATTGTATTAGAGTAATGGAATATTTGTCGTCCTTTTATTCTGCTAATTCCGCATCTCAAGATGTTATTAGACCAGCATGGGTGTTTTAGTGGCATAGTTTTTAAAAATTTTATTTTTTATTTAAAGATCTTTAAAGTATATTATTTTAAATCATAATGTTCATTAACCATAGTGTTTTAGTGGGATATTTTTAAAATTTTCATATTTTTGGCAGAGAATATTTATAATTTATTTTTTTATAATTCAAGATATGTAATTAACAATTTTAATTGAAAATTATTTTAATTTGAATGCTGCAATTTTAGATTTAGTGTACATTTAAAATTCGTATTTTGCATTTTGATATTTCGAAAACTGTATTCTTATGTATAAAGTGAATTATCAAAAATATTAAAAGCACAATATTTGATGTTTTTGTTTGGCTTCCCAAACAACTTTATGGGTATATGCAATCAGTGCACAAAAAGCAAATATTGGTTGTATTTTAATAATTTATAAATGAGCCCCATGCGGCATGCGCGACAATCAGTAATGCGTATCATTTGTTGTTTTCAGACATTTTCAATAGTTAATATAATAACAAATGCAATAAATTCCTTATATTTTAGTCATTAAATCGGCCATATCTAAATACCACAATCTATATCTCTCTCTCTCTCTATATATATATATATATATATATATAAAAGCAAGAAAGTCTGCCAAAAAAGGAAAAATCCCGCCAAAATGGTGTTACCAAATCTGGAAAATCTCGACAAGCCAAAAAAATTCTGATTCATACTTTTCTGTATCGAGAATTGAAATACATTATTTTTTTGATTATAACAATAGTTTTCGTCTTGGAAACCAAAAAATGGAATTCAAATTTGAAATTTGTCTACCATATGTCTATAAATAATTCATTTTATTGATTGTAGCAAAAGTTTGTCTTGGGAACAGAAAAAGTGGAATAATTCACTTACTTTTGCTGCATAGAAAGTAGTACCATTTAATTCTGGCAGCCATTTGTATCGGCCGCAGGGACAAAAATTTAAATTTGAATTTCGTGTGATTAACACAGCAGTACTAATAAATACGGACCAAATTACAACACACAAGTAGAAAATATACATATCTTGGCCTCTTGGGGAACTAAACTGAATTTCGTGTGATTAACTTCTGTTGCCATTCCCAACACACACAATAACCTGTTGTCATCATTAAACCAAAAGAATCTGCAGAATGGCTCCCTGTTCAAATTGGTTAAAGACCTTAATCCGACGAAGATGCATTCGGCCATGAGGGTTCAACTGGTTTGTGCGCATACTCTACATGCATTTGGAGATAACCCAAATATTCTTAGACTGAAGTGCAAAATTCATGATATAGAGGTATGTTAATTGTATTCTCAGTTGTGCAGTTGTGTTTCTTACCGTAATTATTTTTTTGGTTCTATTTTACGAAAAGATTAATATATCTATTAAATTGTTTTTTTTTTAAATTTCTGTCAATACTCGTGACTGAATTATATTATGATAGGAACTCAAAAGCTTTTAGTCCAAAATGCAAACTATATGACTATCTAAAAAGAATTATAAGTCGTGATGTCATTGAAATGACTGAGAATTTTGGAATACTTAAATTAACGAAAAACATTAAATTCACATGAATCGAAACATTCTATTAAGATAAAAACTACCTGAATATGTCTAAATGCAAATCACTGTCAGTTAATAACTCTCAGGGACATTTCATGTTGATTTGCTAAAACAAATCAAATATGATGTTCATCAGTTATCATTATAAGTACTGCACTAAAGTTAAACCATATGACAAATTGTATTCATGTGGTAAATGATTCAATAATTGATTTGCTATCAATGTAAACGACAGTATCAAGTACATAAAAATTTAAATTCAGTATTCCAAAAAAAAAAGAAAAAAAAATAAGGCACAAAAATAATTAATATAAATGCTTTGAGCAGCTAAATAAAACTCATTGAAACCTTCAGGCAATAATTGATACATCGGCCTACTACGTGTTATGCTAATCAACATGTTTGTGTCCTAGATTCTTATACAAGAAGACATATTAAAATGTTTATAAAAATTCAGTCAAAGCTTTTCATAGATAAAAAATATTTTCCCACCTATTTCATAGATAAAAAATATTTTCCCACCTACTTGTATTTTCTAAGCTGTGGGAGATCACAAACCCTAACCATTTCCAGTTAAAGAATAATCTAAAAATATGATTAACTCCATATTTGTTATAAAAATTAGCGTAATTATCGAGATAGAAATACAGGTTTTTATAATAAAAACATAGATATTACTTTTTTTCGTTGGTAAAAATCCCTAAAAATAAAATTATAATAAGATTTGCTTGAAAAAAAGTGTAGAACAAAAGGATTTCCCCCACTAAAAATTGTTGTTCCAATCGAAATGGGATAAGATATGTTATAAAATCACTTAGATGTGAACTCTTTCTGTCTAATGAAAACAAATTAAATCTGAAGTTTTTTGCCTGAAAAAATCTGAAGTATGTATTTTAGTCCAACGAATATATCCATATTCTTTGTTTAATTAATTGTGGTTTTTTGGTAGTGTGTGTGTTTCTTTACATGGGGTTTCAAAGCTTATTATCTAAATAGAATATTTGAATAATTACTGTAACAAATGGTTTAAATTAGAAGGATAGGCTAAAAGAGGTCAAAAACCTCAAAATTACAATATGAAATATCCCAGCAACAGATAGAAAGCCCCAAGATTCAATATTGGAACCCGAACTCAAATTTAGTTACAGATTCTGATTTTTGGATTTTCACACACAAAAAAAAATCAAATCCGAAAACTTTTATCTTCGGATCGGTAAATAAAAGAATTATAACTATGAAAATCGGAAAAATAAATAACAAAAATGATTTATTTTTCTGTCGAGAAGAAATAAATTTTAAGAAACAAACAACATATTGAGAAAATTAAAAGCATTTAACAGAACTGTATAGGTAAAGGAGAAAAACACTTATGCGTCGAGAAATAGATCTGACATTATCATCGTTGGGAAGTTTGATTTTGTTCAGATAACTTCTTCAACCGTGTGATACATTCCATTTTTTTGATTGAGAATGATGCGGTGGAGGAGATAACAACCAACGGCAGAGAAAAAAAATTGATGAGATAATTTGTGCGGCGAGTTTGATTTGTGAGGCGGCGGAAAGACCTAGAAGTGTTGTAACTTTTACAAATGAATTTTTATGTTGATCTTTAGGTCCATTTCTGAATATGGGCTGTAAACAAATGTTTTTGGGCCAAACAAATGTTATATTTTAGATAATAACAACTATGAATTAGGTCCATGAATCGGTAGGCACACTTAAAGCCTAAAGGTTTAGTGTTTTTATATTTGGGATGATACATCCAAATACATTTTTATTTAACTAAGCCATTTTTTTTTTTTTGTTAATTTTAAATTTACGTTTTGTTATTTTTGTGTTTGTTATTTAAATTTGGCACTTAGAACACAATTATATTTGTAGAAAATATATGTTCTCAATGGTGTAGTGTTGGAGTGATGGCGATGAGATCGCGATAGCATCGTCAAACAAGTTGGACCCGTTATTCGGCACCAAGTAGCGACTTCGTTACAGTTCAAGTTCTTAGTTATTTGGTCAATCAACATTAATTTAATTTTATTTTGATTTATTAGTTGCCTTAAGAGTTTTATTTTATGAGTTGTTTTATTTTACCAGGAGTCTTAGTTAAGAGTTTGATCTTGAGTTGTTTTATTTTCTGTAGGAGACTTAGCAGATAGGAGTCTTTATTTCCTCTTTGTTATTTAAGATAGGAACGTTGGCATTATATGATAGTTTTTGGAAGAATTAATAAATCGAGTTCTTTAGTTTCTGAGTTCTCATTGTGTTCATCAAGATAATCCCGTTGTTTTCACGCTTCGTCTGCATCATGGAGGTTTTCAGAAATGCATTTTAAAGACATCAATTCATCATTTATTTAAAAATAAAAGTTTGTAATTTTTTATTGTATTTTTTGTTGATGAGTTATTATTCCCTTATTTTTTAATTCAATTTATTTATTTTTATATTTTATTATTTATATAGATTTTGTACAATTAAATCTCTAAAAAATATTATTTTCATCAATATTGACTCCGTGCATCGCACGAAGTGGATTCTAGTGTTTCCCAAAATAGAAACCAGGTTTTTGGCAGGATTTTGCCTGAAAAGGCATACTATTTTGCTTTTATATATATATAGATATAGATGTGGGTGAGTGTGAGGAATATTGAGTGTATTAGAACTTTTTATGTAAGTAAGGGTATCATAGTCTTTTAAATTAATGACATTTTTGAAATTTATATGGAGATGTGTGTATTTATCAATTTTGGGAGTGTGAATAAAGCAAAGACCCGCCTTATAATCTTCTTTCCTACCCCAACACACATTCTTTTTCTTATTCACTTTATGTAAATTAAAAGAGAGATATTGCGCAAGATTTAACTAATCTTAAAATTTCACAAAATTTCTGCGTGAATTCAAAGCATGAAAAAATAAATTTCCAATAAAAGAAAAATTACATCAAACACAAGATCAAATTATCTTGCACAATAGTAACATTCATACCCATGAAAAAACTAATGAATTGTAGTAAAATTGGAGATTGCGGTTCGTGGTATCGGTTAAATAATATTTTCTTGCAGAATGCTGGTATGAATGTAGTTCAGATAAAAGCTAGTAGAAGAAAGCAATAAATTTGAGTTAATTTTTAAGATGGCATTGAGTTCTTATTTTTAGAATTACAGCAACATAATTTTTTTTTTTTTTTTTTTTGAAATGAACAAATTTAAATTTTTTTGTTTTTGCCCTTTTCTTCTCTCTTTATTATTAGACATGAGCAAACCATTGTTGCAGCCATTTTAGTGTACACTTTACATATTGCTTTCTGGTATTCTCATCGCCATGTATTCGCCTTTGCCTACACATGCTTATTCTCAATGACACTTTCTTTTATCTTGTTTACCAGTGGTACAAAATGACGGTTCACATATATAGACCCTCTTTAATTTCTCACTCATAAATCAGAATCAAGAAATTTGCTCTTAATAGTGAAGATTATTTTGTTAAATTTTTCATCATTGCTCAGAAATTTTCCTCGTACGTGTGCATTGGGTGTATGTATTAGGTGAGTTTATATTTTGGGGGAAAATTTTGGGATTGAATTAGGAAAAGGGTAAATTTGGGAATGTTAGGGGATGTATTATGTAAATAAGTTATTTTAAAAAAGGTGGGGGTGTCTTAGCAAAATGTGGTGTATTGATAGGTTTTAGGGGATGTCAAATGCGCTACCCTTGAAAGAAATTCGAAATAAATGGTTTTAGTTTTCAATAAAATTACATCTGTGTATGGCGGTTTAAATGAGAGCTAAAAGATGTAATTTTTGTGTGGTTTTTAATTTTTTTGTTGTAATTTCATATTACAGTTTTTTTAGAAAAGTTAGAGATACCACAATTTTATTTAGGTTTTAATAAGAAAATATTGAGACAAATACAAATTGGGGTCATTTTGGAACATGCAAGACAAATTTACATAATAAATTTTAGACAAACAAATTTTATTATTATTATTATTATTATTATTATTATTATTATTGAAATGAATATTTTGAATATTATAGTATTTGTAGGGAAATGTGAAAGATTTTCTAGGTTTAATTATTTAAACAAGAGTAAGTCTCATATGAGACCGTCTCATGGATTCAAACTCATAAGCGGATCAACCCATTTCACAAATCAAAACAAGTTAGATTCAAATTCAAATTGGTTAAGCTAATATGGGTCATTTTACAGTACAGATGAACTCACAAATAGCATAAATCACAATATGGTGACATGCCTTGATTCTCCCATCATGGATGCAGTACACAGATGTAGAAAAAGTTGTCTATTGCCACACTTTCTGGATTTTTATGTTTGTTTTTCCTTCCATTGTATTTACAAACAGCATTAAGAACTAAACGAATCGGACAACGCCAAAGGATTCACACTACTCAAACATGACATTCATATGGGCATTTTAAAATTTACAAAATGAGTTTTTTTTTCTCAAAATAATTTCCAGTAACACAATAATGAATAAACTACAAAACTACTAAAGATATAATTGTATGAACGAGCCAGTACACCAAAAGATGCAAAGGTAAAATACACTGCAACTAGAGATTGTTGAGCAATAAATATTAGGAGAAGAGGGTGTTGGAAGAGCAGATTACTACTAGTATACTAGTCGGTTAACTACCGTCTACCGACGTATATTTCTCATTAAATCATGTCAATTAGTTCATGAAGAGAACAAAGTACTTACAAATTCGATCTCTAACTCAGTATGGTATGGCATACGCAGTTTTATGAAGATTTGTGCTGGAGATAATAATGTACAATACCTGAAACAAGGTGTTCAAACTCCACCCTCCTCAACGCCGGTCCGAGTTTAAGTTGAGAAGTAGTTTCAGCAGTGATCCACCAACAAAAGGATGCCACGTAAAATAATGAAGATCATACGTGATTTGCTCCCACACTTCTCCTCAATCTTGGAATATGAACTTGGCCAAGTAGCAATAGCATTTCAGAATTTTGGTATCCACACACATTCTCGCCACTTGTTTCCCATAATGTTATCTGATTTAACAGTTAGTCTTCCGATCAAATAGTTCTGATTATGCACAAAACATAATGATCAACACAATTTAACTCATTAATAGAAATTCTACCACAGTGCTTAGAAAAGGGATAGGGGGCATTCTTTGACCCCTATCACATAAATATCAACACATGGGTAAAGTGCCATTTCATACTTATCTTCCTTGCCTTTCACTCATAATAAAGAAGTACAAATATGCTAAAAATAAAAAAGGTGATGCCTCTCAAGACATTGCGCATATGTTGATCACCTGAAGATGTAACATTGTTATATAAAAAGTTCAGTAAATAAACTTGGGCAAGGGAATAAAAAAAAAAAAAAAAAAAAAACAGATTCTACAGCCCAATTACCAGTTCCAGAGGTTCTTTGCATTCATCTTAACATGTATTTTGCAGTTGGACTTCAATGATGGGAAGGTGACATGATAACATTACTTTGAACATTATATACCATTTTCAAGAAATAATAACGCCATTCAAGTTAATAACCTACACTTAGCAGAATTGTGAGATCGCATATGGGTAGCTACATCTACAGAAATAAATAGCGACATAAATTCATGGGTATGGTGCTTACATCTATTGTTTTAGAGAGGAACATGAAATATGTGGGAGGTGCTGAAATAAATGAGCTAGAGCAAAAATGATCTTACACTGGCCAACCACTCTAACTACGCATTGCATGTGCATTATTAATTTATACATGCTGGTATCCCTGTTCATCTTTGGCTCCTCCCTGTAAGCATACCAACAAGTAAAGATTAAATTTGATAAACGGTTACTACTGTACGAACAAAGTCAAGAATTGTAGGTATTAAAGAACTAAGAATTAAGAATTATGTACATAATCCATTGACCAAAATGGAATATGCTGGTGAACTTGTGTGCAGTTCAAAAGTTTCACGATATATTTCAATTTCTTAGATTGCCCCTGAAAATGAAGATCAAAGCCTAAAATGACATACCAAACCCAGTGCTTCCAGCAAACTTTGATCAATATCTTTGCCACACACACTGATGAACGAGTTCAATATATATTCTCTTTGTTCCACACTTAGAGACTTGTCAAGGCCTCGGGCAACCATTTCCATCTCAGGCTGCAGCAACCATTAATGAATAAATCATAACTATAATCTCCAGATTCTCCACCAACAAATGCATTACTGTGTCAACTAAAATGGGATGAGTATTTTACATATATTTCCTTGTATACTTTAAGTGATAATGATAACTGACCCCCTTGCAGAATAAAAGATTTAGACTAGCATATGGAAGTGCAGTATTATGGCTATGGAATAATAAAGGTAACTTAGCAGTAAATAGAATCAAGTTACGGATAATTGAAGGCCCACAAAAGGTTTCCTTGTCAGAGAATAAGTGATCATATCTTGCTTCAAACGCGAAGCTGATGCACTGATGTCAATATTGTATGACATGATAAAAATAAAATAAAAAGCAATGTTTCCACGTTTCTGCCACGCACGAAGTTAAAGGTGACGAAGAAAGGAAGAACAGAAATTGAGATAGTTATGTCCATACTTGGATTAGACCATGATGAAAATGCATGAAGCAATACGTGTCCATACTTGAATTAAACCATGGGACAATGTAAGAAACAAAATGTGTAAATAATTATAGCAAGCAAAAGAACAATAGATGAATGACTAAATCTCTGGCCAAAAATCAGAAAAAAAAAAAAAGGAGAGACTGGATTAAATAAGTTCCGATATGTTAATAGTTGCTTTTAATGTTCTCCACCTGTTTTGTTAAGTCCTAGGAGAATAAGCAGAAGATTTCAGACTTTGCAATGAGATCGAGTTTGCTCCCGAATAATCCACTGTACCCAAAAATTTGAACTGAGACAGAAAAGGACATAAAAGAAGCAAGTAGGATTACAGAAAACTGGCAAATTGATGCCCTCATCAATACAAATATAGGTATCGGATGATCTAGTCTCTTGGAATAGTTGGTGGTCAGATTATCAACTCGATATTACACAACCTAAGTGTGAGGTTTTCCCTTGTATACTGACTCACAATTGCTAAGCGTACTCTCAATACCAAGACTACTGCTACAAGAATATTTAGGTAAGAGGTAAAATGTCAAAAGAAAATCATAAGCACGTTACTTCGCCTGGAAAATTGGGAGATTCTTTCAGGCATTAATGTTTGGACATCAATTATGATATATAAAGACATTCAGCAACCTACAATAGGAATCATCTTTGATCTAGCTGAGATTTGCAGAGAGTTTGGCCATCTAAATTGAAATCTTGAGATTATCCAAATACAATAAGCATTTTGCAAAAGTTACATAAATGGAGTTTTAGCCAGCCACAATTACATAAAGTCAATTTTCCCGAAATTAATCTATTAAATCAATCATTTTAAAAATCAAGGTTATTTAAATCAATTTTGTAGAATCAGTTTCCCCAGATTCGCCAAATTCCGTATAACATGAGGGAGCAGCCGTTAATGAATCAAATTTAACCAAAAAAGCAAGACTTTAAACCCTACTATTCAAATGTCATATCAATCAGGAGGGGAACTAGTCATCATAGTTTCTGCATGGACTGCTACATATACCTCACTGTAACTATTGGGCAATTGTTAGGTACTTGAAGAATAATAAAAAACTATTGATTAGTCATTCTTAGTGTTTCTAACATGGCTTGCTTCGTATATTACATAATAGAGCCAAATAATCTACTCTCCAGATCAGTCACAAGAGAGTATAAATAGCCCCTTCCATGTACATGCCAGTGGACGTTCTATTGCTTTTAGTCAATTTAAATTTCTTGACTCAAAAAATGTTTGCAATACTTAACAAGATGCAGTACATGAATTATCATCCAGGAGATAAACCCCAAATCCAAGAAACTCGAGATCAAGTACAGATTTAGAAGCTCCAGAAGAAAAGAAGCATAATTAAAATTACAATCACTTATAATGAATAGACTCAGACTCAACCAGATAAGATTCTGACAGAGTCCAATCTTCATGCTAAATTACCTAGTTCTCGAATTGTCTCAGAACGAAGAACAATTGAGAGAAAGTGGCACACATAGCAGTGTAAAATGCAGAGTATGCTTCTTCTAATGATCAAGGGTAGTATATTATAATGGAGTAATAAACAATTTAACTTAACAAAACTCAGAAATGTAATCTTTATCAGACATACAAAATTTTCACCCAGAACAAAATAGACGCTATTTATCTTCAATAAAAGGGTTATACATTTTTGTTTATTTCTTCTTGCAATTCTTTTACCTCGTGACTTGGTAAATAACTAGAACTAGATAACACTTAACGATACAGTACATGATTATATACCGGAGATAATATCCAAAATCCAAGAATGTTGAGACCAAGTACAGAACAAGAAGCCTGGAAGAAAAGAAACTAAAATGTAATCACCTATAATGAATAGGCTCAGACTCAAGCAGATTAGGTTCCTGACACAGCTCATTGTTCATGCTAAATTACCTAGTTCTCAAATTGTCAAGGAACATAAAATAAGTGGTAGAAAGCGGCACACTTAGCCGCGAAACGCAGAGTATACTTCTTCTAATGATCAAGGGTATTATATTATAATGGAGTAGTAAACAATTTAACTCAACAAAACTCAAATTTTAAAATTTATAAATGGCAGTCGGCCATAAAAGATTTCACCCAAAACAAATTAGATGCTATTTATCTTCATTGAAAGGGTTATCCTTTTGGTTTATTCTTATTGCAATTATTTTTCCTCGTGACTTCAATAAATAACTAGGTGTAGATAATGAATTACCATAAAGATTGTTCTAAAATCATTATAAAACAGCTAGGAACATAAACCAAATTTAGAGAATAGGAACTTATCCCTCTTTTCAAAGTGACGACTTTTAAGCAGGAGAAGAGATCAATTAGCAGTAGATTAAAAATCAAATTACTATACGCCAGCTTGAAGATAATTCGGGGTCGCTTGGCATAACCTATATTAGTTCTTCCATTTTTTTTAAATGAAGCAACCTATCACAACAGTTCTGCTTAACAGCTGCAATGAGGACTAGGGAAGATAACTTGTGAATAAACATGGCCGACTAAGTTCCATTTTCGTGGAGAAATTGCTCACTCTTCATTACTCATCAATATTTTTGGTCAGAATAACAGCTAAAAGTGAAAATACTGGACCAGAAGATAATGAGATACTGATGGTGCACAACCTCAACAGAAAATATTTGTACGAAGAAAACAAGCAAATGACAGAAGTTTGCACAGCAAACAAGAGACAGAGACGTACTGAATTCTCCTCAGGAGGGAAGATCCGGTGAATAAGACAAACTTTGAACAGTTCAGCTAGTGCTTCAGCATGTTTATTTTGAACTTCTAATGCCTGAAATAACAGAACTAAAATATGATTATTAAACTCAATGATGGATAATAATTATGTAATCGGAATACAACGCATGTCATTAACAAAATTCTTCTACCATTAACGTTTTAGAAATAGGAAATAATACAACACCCCTTGATACTTGGCGTCTCCTTTGCGATCTTCAACAAAGTCATGGAAAATGGCTCCAGTTTACATATTTCACGAGGAAGAAATCTAAGATGACAGAGCTTTGATCTATTGAAACTTCATATCCTCTCTTATGGGGATATGTTGGTGAAAAGAATAAAGGCTATATCTAAAAGAACCAGAAAACGCACCCAAGCCTGAAGGATTTTTGACCGTGTGCGAGCAGCGACAGCTGCAGATACCATTCTTGCGGCATGAGTGCTCTCAAGTCCAATGTTATCAGCAAGCCCAGCAATGAACTCCGCACATCCTCACCATTAATCTGAATGGAGGTGGAATCATTTGATATGCTATAGAAGATCAAATCAAGTTACTAATATGTGAAAGAAACGAGCCAATAAGAAATAAGATCCAACGAAAAATTGGCAATTATGAGAAAGTTGTGCAAACTGTACCTAATATACCTCTCACAGTAGTCCAAAACAAAGTTAACTGACACACGATAAAGTGAATCTCGCGCATTTGCAGTGTTAATGAAGGTCCTCACTCCGTATGTCTTGCATAAGTGACGTAACTGTGGCAGACAGAAGAAAAAGAAACGAATTATTTGAGTACACATCGAGTTAGGTTGCTTTCAATTATCTTTCAGAATTTATGTCCAGTTAGCATGATACACAATTCCAGTAGAAATGATAGGTCAAGAATGAAGTTCAGTAGCCTAGAATTGACCCAGCAATATACAATAATGTGGCTAATTGTTCTTGATAACTGTTGTTAGAATTGTTCTTCATCTTAAGAGCGTTATCTAGCTTGTTTTTATGTTCATCCTCCGAAAGTTATGATATGCCTTTTTCACTTTGACATAGTACTTTGTGACAGTAACTTTGTTTAATACTTTAATTGCAAGAAATGAAATATTTAGTTCTTGTGGTAAATGTGTACAATATTTATCTTGTCTCATTGACTGATTGATATACAGCAATCCCTCATCTCAATTGAAGAAATGTGAGCCTCGTCGATTAGGATAAGAAAACTATTTCAATAGGTTCATCCTTGTACATCCAACATTTGATTTGATAATTAACACAGATAAATTGTACTTCTTATGTGAAGAACTGTACACTGAACAGATGAAACAACTAGTTCCAAAACACATTCTGCAAATTCCCAGTGAAAAAGCATATACCAATATCAAGGTTTCTTGCTGCGTGCTCATCAGATGTCATACATAGAAACTAAAGAGGATCTACAGATATGAAATTGCCTAAAAGTGAGTAAAGTCCAACTTCAACAAAAGAAGAATACATTATCATTCATCCACCTATCTTAACTATTGTGATATCCTTCAAGATAGCACGTCTCTAAGCTGAAAATTGGTACCATAATACTGCATATTCATCTCCCTTCTCCACTAAATAGCTAAAAAGAAAATAACCATTACTGAGATTTATGAGAATAAGCTTAGGGCTTGTCAATTACAAGACCCCATATGACCTTTGTATATAGGAGAATGTTGATTATATAAGGAAAGTGAATAACGACAATCAATCACAAAATGTCAAAGAATCAATCACCTTGATCTACTTTCCTAACCAGCTAACCTATATAGTTGGCATTAACATTCCTTTAACAACCCATCAATAACAATAAGTGCCTCAAGCCAATACATGCTAAATAAAATACAAGATATAATGTTCTTATAAAGATAAACTTTCAAAGACTTGCAGGCATAGTTGTCAAAGGCTCAAGGCGTACAAAGCGCTAGGGCTCCCGGAGCCTGAGGCGCAAGGCGCAAAAACAAGGCGCGCGCCTTTTTGAAGTGAGGCGCAAAAATAAATAAATAAATAAAATAAAATTTGTAACATAAAAATGCATAAATCCATTGAAAAAACTCAGTTGGGCAGTTGGGCTTATTTTTAATTAGGGCCTAACTTAAGAAACCCTAGGAAAACTTAGTAAATACAAACCCCATTTAAAAATCCAGTTTCAAAAACCCAGTTTAGGCCCAACTTTAAGTAGCCCAGTCTCCAAAAACCCTACGTTTTCCTCGGGCGCGCCTGAGCAGACGCCTGGCGCCTGTGCGCTTTGAGCCTGGGCGCACGCCTGTGTAAAACGCCTCGCCTGAGAGGCTATGAGGCGCAGGGACCAGCGCCTGCGCGCCATTGACAACTATGCTTGCAGGATAAAGGAAACACTGACATGAACAGTTATTTTTTGGACTATAGATTAGAAATTGCTGACCTGAACTATGTCATTTGTCGAAATGTCCTGCCCACTCATTTTGCGGTCCATGATTGCTGGATATTAATGTTGTAACTTTGAATTAAGTTGAAAAGGCACGACAAAATTCACAAACGAACTATAATGAAAATAAATGCAACTATGACAGAAATATCTAAATGAGCCATCATTCATAGCAAGTGGAAAGCTTAAGTTTGTCAAATCCCTTGTATATCAAGCATGCCTGAAAGTATGCAGAAGTTGAAGGCATTACTTTTACCATGTACGTAGAATAAAACAATATTTGCTTTCTGAACACCAAAAACAACAGCTTCCATAATCCATAGTGACACATTTTTCAGATAAGAGACCTTTTGCAAAATATAAAAAAACACATCATGGTAAATGAATGAACAATAACAATTTGGCCTCACATGCATGAGTAGCCATATCTTTTGGTAGAAAATACCTGACTCTAATTACTTGATCACCTACCATGTGTGAAAATGAGTATGCTACACATCAAACAGCAGATAGACACACACAGATGAGCACATATGGAGGGACAGAGATGAAACTACACAAGTATAATATGACCGAGTATAGAAGGAATCAAGTAGTCTCTTTCATTAACACATGGCCTATTGGTTTAACCTGAAATTTAGGTTAGTGTAACATATTTATATGCATGCCGAAAAAGTTCTTACATTAAAATAAAGAATATTCTAAATTTAAAGAGTGGTCTAATTTTATTCAGTGACATGTCTAAAATTATGGAATATGGATTGCAATAAACATTAACTGTATCCTCAATGTGATCAACATTTTATTCTGAAATCATTTCCTCTTCTTAGCTCTCCTTAAAAAAAAAAAAAAGAAAAAAAAAAACATATCAACTGACCTTCTCTTCCCGTCTTAACAGTCATGTATTGAGTCAATATGTAAACTGTCTTTCCCAGGTTCAAGAAACCCCTAAAACCTATTAAACTAATAAAAGATATCTGGTTTAAATACTGCACTTGGTGCTGCTGATGCCACCACATCCAACCCGAACAATAATTTACACACCCACAGTAACAGTCCATTACAATTACCCAGATCTTTAACAAAATGACAATACCCTCTCTCTGTCTCTTAAAATTCTAATACCGTAAGAATTTAACAAAATTTTAAGTTGTTACTTACATTGGCAATAGGACAGTTAACCTTGCATTTACACACCCACAGTAATACTACAATACAAATTACCCCGCTCTTTAACTAGAAGTACCTACTATCATCTTAGCAGCCAAAATGACAATACCCAAATATCTAAACTACAGTAAGAATATAACAGTGGTCATGTTCCATGACGTACATGTTGATTTTACAATATCAATCATGTAATGGGACATGACTAGAGCAACTATCTCAACTCAATGACTAGAGCAACTATCTCAACTCATCACCATCTCATCATATTTTTCCATGCAGGTGGAAAAACCTATGATGATGATGGTTTTGGAATTTCATCTCATTTCTCCTTCGTATGAAGGTTGCGTCGAGAAGGGCATCCGGCGTAAAACTTTGCCACTTTGTTTTTGTGTGAATTTGTAGTGTTAACTAATTTTAGACAATTAGTTGACACTATAAACTTCACACCACCACCCCACGTAGTGGGATAAGGTGCGATTGATGATGATGACAGTAAGAATATAACAGAGTTTTAAGTTGTTAATTAAATTGACAGCAGGAAAATATTAACTTGCTTCAACTGCCTTTTCCTCTTGTGAGTGGTACATTATCTGCTTGGTGTAGTATATATTTCCTTTTATTACCGACTCATACTTTGTCACCTAAATGCTAACTTTAACTGGAGCACATTTCCATTTTTAGCACTATCTCAATCCCAACATTGTAGCCCTAAGTCCTAACCATCTCTGTATCTCAAAATTAGTATTAAATTTCTATTGCACATATAAATTTTAAAAAAAAAAAAAAAACTATTCTAATTTTTGGTTTACAGTTCTTGGTAGCTATCAGCCTAAACATTAAAAAAAAAAAAAAGTAAAAACAAACAAACAAACAAACAAACAAAGCCCTTTTTATCTCACTACACCAATAACAGAAAGTTAGAGAAGCAAAACAATGAACAAGAAACTAGGACCAACCTCGAATCAATTGGTTAGCCATCCTCTGATACTCCTCTTTATTGACTGTTTCCTGGGAATCCCAATTCACTACCTGAGGCCACCACTGAGGCAACTCTTCCTTCCTCCTCCTACCCAACGTCCTCGTTCTATTATTTTTCTTCTGATAATAATAATTAGAATTATCAGAACTCAGAGGAGTCGATTTACGGCTCGACGACCAATTTGTCTCGCTCTTCCCAACCACCACTTCCCTGCCACCCAGGCTCCTATCCCTTTTGTATATCAAAGCCTCCCCGCCATTTTTGCGAACTTTAAACAAACCCCTAAAAGCAATCAAAACTACAAAGCTGGATAAAAATAGTGCGAGAAAAAACTCAACAGTGGACCTCCTGCATGAGATTAAAACCCTTCCGTTGTTCCCATCGACGCTAACGACAGTTCTCAAGTCATCCAAAGCTTCCCGCCCGTAGTCGACGAACTGATTCAGTTTTGTCTCGAGCTGATGAAGGGTACTAGAAGGGGTTTTAAGGGTTATTTGAAGGGTGTCATCGGAGAGCTTGAAGATGGTGGGTGTGGATATGGGTGTCAGTGAGGGATGATTGGGGAGTATTTGAGGAGGCGACGGCGATGGTGGCGGCGGCGGACGGCGGAGGAACAAGAGTGTGGCGGAAGCGACACCGGGCTGAGAAATTGAGGTACATGAGTGGTGGCAGAGAGAAAGAATAACAGTTGCTCATCACATTACAAATTGGGAAATTAGGTAAAATACCCCCAACAAGGGGGTATTAAGGAAAAATACCCCCACTTTATTAAACAATGAAAAATACCTCTTTTTTCTCCTGAAAAGTCTAAAATGCCCTTATATTTAAAAAACCAAAAAAAAAAAAAAAAAGAAAAAGAATATGAATAGGCGGGGGAACCCTTCATTTGCCCATTACTCTCTCTCTCCCTCTCACGTCCGACTCATCTTCCATTCTTCTCACCTTCCAACCCACGGCTCACGTCCACTCTCCCAACGCTTTTCTCTTCGACACGCGAACGTCCTCACGAGAACCTATTCCGACGAGCACCTGTCCGACGAGTTGTTTGACGTATCCGTTAGTGTTATCCATCGCGATTGTTGGGCGTCTCCGTTTTTGAAAATTCAAGTTCATTCTTCGGTTGAAAAGGTTTGTTGTTTCATTTTCTTCTCTTATATGTTTATTTTAGTTAGTTTTTTTGAACCTTTGGGTTTTGTTTTGAAAACAAAATAATAAACAGTTTAGGGTTTCGTTATATGACTCCAAACGAGATTTAACGTTGAATGATTCATGTTTTGCGGAGTTAATGGTGTGTTTATGTTGGAATGTGTTTGTACTTGGCTTTATTCCAACATTTTTTTGTTGCCCACATATTAGCCGTGTGTTTTGCCCACGGCGTTGCCACATGAGTGCCCACACCGTTGCCCACTTTTGTGCCCACTTCTTTCCCCACTTTGTGGAGTCCGTGATGTGTTGTGTGGAGTCCAGTAGAGTCATAGTGTGTTTTTAGGTTGACATATGTATGGATTTGGGTCTTTTCATGAATTTTTAATCTTGCCCACCTATTTGCCTTGCGATCGCCTACATGTTTGCCTACTTGTATCTAACACTACTTTGTGGAGTCGTGACGTGTTGTGTGGATTTTATGATCATATTGCAGCAAAGTCATAATGTGTTTTTAGGTTGGAATATGTATGGACTTGGGTGTTTTTGATAATTTTTATCTTGCCCACCTATTTGCGCTTGCGATCTGCCACATGTGTGCCTACTTGTACCTAACACTACTTTTCATTGTGCGTTCAAGAAAGATGGCGCTTGTTCAAAACGAAAAGGACCAATTTCGGCGAGATTAAGTGCTCGTTAATAACGAATGAGGAAGAAATGCATGAATAGTTGGTTTTTTGAGCGTTAGGAATACACAAAAGTTCGGGAATCGTCTTTGCGATTAATTCATGGATGTACAAAAGTTGAAATTTCAAGGCCAATTATATCTCCACCTCTCTTTCGACAAGACAAGTCGATGTCATTGGACAAGATAACATTCCACTTCAACAATAAAAAGCGATTTTGGAGTAAGCTGAATTCTCATTGATCACAGGACTTGGTTTTGGGTCCAAGTCTACTATTCCATCATCCGGGGATCTTCAAAAATGCTTTAGGAGATTTAATCCCCTTTGCACGATACGTGTGGAAAACGCTTTAGAAGAATGGTCGAAAGAGAAAGGGGATGGAGATATGACCCTTAAGCTGGCTTTGCTATGTTTCTTATATGGTGTTCTTCTTGTAAGAGACCGTAAAACCAAAAAGATTGTGGAAGAATATATTCACCTTGTCGATGATCTAGAAGCATTTAATGCTTATCCTTGGGGAAGAGTAGCTTTCGATTTCTTGGTGAAAGAAAACACGTGCTGCATGGCGGACGAGTAAAGGGTTTTGGGAAAGAAAAGAAACGAAAGAAAAGCACGATTTTGAGAACTTTGACATCCACGGCTTCCACCGCGCCTTACAAGTATGGGCATATGAGGCGATCCCAGGTCGCCAAAGTGTGTGCCATCACAACAAAAGCTTCCAAGAATCGGGTGCCACGTATTTTGCGTTGGTCAACCGAAGCCACGGTTTTTACATTTGATAAATTGAAAACAACAATCTTGAGGACTTTGCTTAGGGGGATGATGATACGGTAAGCTTTTTAATCAATTTTTATTGTGTATGCATGCTACTCTTTGTGGGCACTTGTATGCCCCACATTCGCCCACATGTTTGCTCACCTTTAAATTTGACATTCAATGTTGTACACGCTTATACCCACATGTTTGCCCACTTTTGTGCCCACATTCGCCCACATGTTTTTGACTTTTGTTTATATGTTTGTAGCTCGTTGTTCACAAACACCGAAAAATCAAACCGGAGCAAGATCTTCGAGTCCTTGCAAAAACTTATTGTGTGGGAAGATGCACTTGAGAAAGAGGATTTGAGACAGAAAAATGAAGAAGAAAAAAAGAAGAAATCTTTGAAAAGAAAAATGTTTGAGGAAAAAAAGGAGGGTGAAGGTAATGATCGGGATGTAGGGCCAAATCCTCCCACGGATTTGGTTTGGTTTGTCGAGGAAAGTCGACAAAATTGAGTCCATCTTTGAAGTCGATAATGGAGCATTTGGGATGCTCAATTGTCAAGAAGAGGTGGGCAAAGAACAAGCTCCATCAGTGCCCACCGTAGTGCCGACGATGGTGCCGCAAGAGGATGGCGGCGGGACGCGACCCGCATTGCCCAACACGACGATGGCCGGAGACTTGCCTGCGAGATTGTTTTGAAGCAAACTGCCGACATTTGTTGCCGGCAAACTGCCGACATTGTTCATAAGCAAACTGCCGACATTCATGCCCACGTCGTTGCCGAGCAAGCGCCTTCATCCCCTTTCGATGTTTCCTCAAAAGGTATACCAGGACTGTGTGTGATGAAACCACTTCGATGAAAAGAAAGATACACCAGGTCCTTTTGCCCTTGTTCTGCCGGAAGTGACGCCCAACCCATTACATATGTCCCGCACAAAGGATTTGAAAAATTGATTGCCAAACCTTCAAAACTTGATGCATTACTTTCGAGTGGTTCAAACCACTGAGGTTGTGGCTTCAAATCCAACAATTCGAGGATGGTGCATCCGAAAGTGATGGGGACAATGTCAAGCCTCGATTTTGTCGATATTGGTAGTCTGTCGGATTCGGATCTCCAAAACTTGGTGGCGTTGTTTATCAAAAACATAAAAGGGCGATAAAACCTGGCCCCACGAAGAAATCACCTTTACGGACCCAAGTCATCATGTCCCACCGAGGAAGAAGGGTAAGGTGGTTGTGGAGGATGCTCAGGAAATTCCTCATTTTGCAACTCTTTGATCCAATGGGCCTTTACCCACGGGCCTTGATTGAAGAATTTGAGAAGTGGTTTGATGAAAACAAGGACAACAAGGGCGTAGTTGTTCATTGTTGATTGAGGAAGGTCACAAATTTTGTGCCTCGTGGTTCTTGAATATCCGTGACGAAGGATGGATGGGATGATCGGTATGTGAATAAAATCACTTCCATTTTCCCGCCCACTTCTTCACCTATCTTCCCACTTTTATTTTTATTTTTGCCTACAATTTGCTTCTTTGTTTGCCCACATATGTGCCCACATTGCATCAAATGGACTTGTTGATGCGCCTCGTTGCGTCAAATCAAAAAAATGGCACGAACGTTTCTTGTCGAACCGGACAACCGTTGATATCTTTGTTTTGGTACGTAGCATCATTCATTTACACAAACATTTCATTCATCTTGTTTTTTGATATAAATTTGTTTATGACATTGATTTACTTTTATTTGTGAGAATAATTTGACTATAAAATGGGGTGCCAAGTTTGTGAAAGCTTTAAAGAACAAAAAGAAACTCGGTCTTGGTGGAAGGAGGACGAGACTATCTTTGGAATATTTGATGGGCACATATCCAATAGGCGGTGTAGGGAAATCATGGGTGATGTTGAGAAGGTCTGCATGGCATAGGCCACGCGTCACTTTGGCAACCATTGGGTGGTATATGAGTTGGACTTGAACAAAAAGTTGATCGTTGTATATGATTCAATGTCCGAGTCCAAGTCATTCAATACTTATATTGGACAATTCCGTAAATTAGCGTTGATCTTTACCAAGTTTGTGCGATGAAGCTCATATTTGGGACAACAGGTCGAGCCCACACAAAAGGATTGGAATATTGAGCGGTATGAGCATCCTCCGCAACAATTGAATACCAGTGATTGTGGAATAATGTGCATGAAGATTGTGGAGTCTTGATCACGGGCGCGGTGTAGTGAAAATCAACCCCAAGAGGTGCGATGAATTCGGGCTCAAAATTTGCTCGAATTATACAAAGAAGGAAATATTAGATGTTAATTTGTAAGTATATTGTGTGGATTAAACTTTTATTTACATTTCTATATTAGATGTCAATGTAGTACTTGTATATTATTTATGACATTAGTACTTGTATATCAATCGTAATTATATATGACATTAGTACTTGTATATTATCAATCGTACTTATATAAGACACTGCTTAAGCAAATGTAAATATTAAACAGTTTAACAATCATAAACAATGTAAAAATCTCTAAACATTAAAGAGTTTACATGCCCACAATCCTGCCTACAATATTGCCTACGCAACTGCCCACTATTACAGACTTTCGTATAGGACACAGATGTCATACCCACAATCCCCGCCCACACTCCCGCCACCGATTCGCCGACAATCCCGCCGACAATCATGCCAACTATTTCAAAATTTTGTATAAGACACATCCGCTTAAGCAAATATAAATATTAAACAGTTTAACAATCATAAACAATGTGAAAATCTCAAAACATTAAAGGGTTTACATGCCCACAATCCCGCTACAATAATGCCTACGCAAATGCTTGTTTGATTGCTAATAGGCCCCACACCACCGTGCTTTCGGTTTTTTTGACAAAATTCCTTTTTGCGGCCCCTCATTTTACGCTTTTTAAGTGACGCACCGGGAGGTGGCATAAGCTCTTCAATGATAGGTTCTTTTTAATTGGTAACATCACTTGATTGCTACTAGCCGACTCAAAGAGTGTTTTTTCTTCTTCTTATTTTCCTTCTAATCGAGACAAACGAAGCAGGACAAAGGCTTCTCGCTATTCATGCGAACAAGTAGCGACATCATCATCATCGGTATTTGGACATGGTGGCAAAGGATCAACATGTTCATAGCCAAACCAAGTGGTCAACTCTATTTCACACTCATATGGATTGAATTTAGAGAAAATATAAGCTTTCCGCAACAATTCGGCGTAAGTGAACTACGAAGGGAAGAAAAGCAGTTTTGGAATGTTTCTGTATACCTCCATCGGGATGTACTTATGTCACAATCCCAAACTCCATCCCATAAGAGCATTATATGAACCCTGCGGCAAATAGATAGATATAAAAGATCAGTTTCGTTGTCCAGTTCACTTTGTCCTCCCAAACAAAATGACATTTGAATTTAACTGCCCACACAACTGCCCACATAAATACCCACCCAAGTGCCCACATCCTGTCCAGTTCACTTTGTCCTCCCAAACAAAATGACATTTGAATTTAACTGCCCACACAACCGCCCACATAAAATACCCAAGTGCCCACATCCCTTCCAGTTCACTCTTGTCCACCCACACTTTTTAATATTTAACATAAGCGCCACCCAATTGCCTACGGTTATGCCCGCGTGTTTTCTTATCGACAACTTGCGAAAAATCGAAACTCTTCAAATTATACCCATTTCAAAAATCGTGAAAAATTGGTTAATTGAACCATTTTGCGAAAATGAAAATCATTAACATTACACGAAAGAACAATCAAAACTAACCTTTATCCATATTTTTTGATGCAAGAACTGAGATTTATTGTCGAACACAGGTTCTCGATTTTGCCTCCTTCAAACGCGTCGCATTTACTAGGGTTCGTAATTTTGAAGAAGAGCTCGAAAATCTTGTAATGTTGATCTCTTTGCTCGAAATGTTGAGAAGTAGCTTGTAATGGTGAAACTAGGGTTTGTAATGGTGAAAATGAAAGGCCCGTGGCTAATTTGAAAATTTCACTCCCGCCCATGTGCTCGCTTTTCCTTTTTTTTTTTTTTTTTTAAGTTAAGGGTAAAGTAGACATTTTAGGTAGGGAAAAGGGGTAGATTTCCTTATTTAATAAAGTGGGGGTATTTTTCCTTAATACCCCTTGTTGGGGGTATTTTCTCAAATTTCCTTACAAATTGTCTATTGATACGCAGTAGGCCCAAAGAAAACTAACGCCTAGAGATACTTAGACTATGATAATGGTGTGGGTCAAAATCAGGAACCGTATTAAATCGCCCCATTCAAGATGGGTTCAAATCCAATTAAATAAGTCTCGGGACAGGTCGTAGACCCATTTTAAGAAAATTTGTTCGTTGGGTCCGTGGCGGATAACGGGTCTTATAGACCCACCCGAACCCGCCCGGTATACAATTAAACTTAGTCAAATTCGGGCGTATCCTCTTGGCTACATGGGGCGCTTTAGCCCCCAAAATTTTTAAAAATTAGTTTTTTTATGTATATTTTACTTTAGAATATTAATTTTTAGTACTAAATAATTATTTTTAGTGATTTAATCCCCCAAAATTACTTAGCTCCCAAAATTTACACGTCTAGCTTCGCTCTGGTCAAATTTTATATTAATTTTAAAACAAGAGTTGACATCTACTGTACAGTGCTAGAGTTATAACTTATATCTTGGATGAATTGAAACTCTCGACATCTCTATCCATTATTGACAAGCCTTGAATTTTGATTGATAAATTAATTATAAAAATTTTAAATTGTAGATTAGATTAAAAAACAAAGATCAGTTAGAATGAATTAAAAAGTACGGACTACTGAAACATCTTAATGTCACTCACTCTTGCAATGAAAATTGGCAGCATACAATAATTTTTCATTGTAGCAGGTCCAACCCACCGGGTCGCAAGTCCAATGTGGGGGGGCGAGGTGTGTCCAAGATTTTCTTCGGGGGTGGGTTCGGGTTTGGCCAAACTCGTTTGCACTCCGCCGTTGACATCCCTAATCGCGATTGAATATAAAAAAAAATTCATTTTCGTTCCGCTAGAGATTTTTTTAACCCAACATGCAAAAATTTATGAAAATGTTCAAAAGAATATATTAGAATGCGATTGGATATGAAACAAATTTCATTTTTGTTTCGCTAGAGAATGTTTTTGATCAAAACATGCGATTGTTTATGAAAATTTTCGAGAAAATATATTATTCTCTCACTTTCAATTTTTCTAATTTTTCTCTTATCAATCACATCTACACATTTTTACAAAAAAACTAATCATTATTACACATTTTCCCACAAATTTCACTATTCATTCACTCACACATTTCTAACTACCAATCATATTCAATCACTATTTTACTATTTTTAAATCAAATCATCTTTCATCATTCTTTTCATCTCACATCCAATCGGACTCTCAAAATTCTTCTTTTTTCTCCCATTTTTTTTACCACTATTCTCTATCAAAATGAAAATTTTCAAAATGAAAGTATATCCAATCGCGCCTTATTCATTCACTTTCATTTTTCCTCTAATCAATCACATCTACACTTTTTCGAAACAACTAATCATATTACACATCCTCCCATAAATTTTATCATTCACTAACTCACACATTTCTAACTACCAATCATTATCTTAATATTTTTATATTAAATCAACTTTCATCATTACTTTTTTTCATGTCATATTCAATCACGTTCTCAAAATTCATATTTTTTCTTCCAAACATTTTTTACCATTATTCTATAGTAAAAGGAAAATTTTGAGAATGAAAACATATCCAATCATTCCCTAAAAACTTAGACTCGTCTTGTCCATCCATCGGGGTCATGGAGCAAGGTGGATTGGCCCTAGAATAAAATTTTATAAATATAAGATTTTTATTTTCTAATTTGTATTACTCTAAGTTTTTATTTATTTATTATTATGATGTATTATTTATAAAAACTATCATATGTTACTAACTATAATACTATATATATATATATATATATATAAGTTACATTGTCATATACAATGTATTTGTAAATTTATAATAAATATATTAAAAATAAAAATGTTACGCGGGCGGGTACTCACGAGGTAAAAATGTATTTGTTACACTTGTCTCGCCCACCCCATCGCGGTTCATGGGACGGGCCAAGGCAGATCGTGAATGGGATAGATCAAATTGTCATCTTAATAAGTCAATAAGGAGATGGGTTAGAATCAGCTTAGCAATATAAATTTTTTGATAGGATGGTTAATAATTGGTGAAAATGTTATTACATATGGGATTAAATAAAATTATCCAATGAATATAATTTTGTATATGATTATTTGAATGGTATAAATTAATTAAAATTCTTATCAAATGTCTGCTTTGATCGATAATTATGTGGTTACCATGCATTTGGCCAATTTACTCTCATAGGAATGTTTATGTTTAAATGGTAAAATGTGATTTAGAATAATGGGTATTATTATCAAATATATTTTAGAACATGTTAGCATATACGAATTATAACATATATCCATAGTTGTCGAAGCAGCCAAGCATGTCGCAACCCCTAAAAATTCATCATTTGGCGGGGTGGGACGAGTGGCCCGCTTGAAACCTCAACCTAATCCAAGCCGCTATAGCAAATGTCTCCTCCTAAAGGCATACAAGTCTAAAGTTAGAGAATCGATTATGTGATAATTAAATATGAATTTAGAGAAATGATTATGCAATAAATTAAAGATGAGAGATATAATTGATATCAACAATTGCGATTTGCTTATTGAAAAACCAATTTGTATCGCCATTGGTATTGTAAAAATCACTTACGAGCGTACATGTTAGAAGAACCCAATCATTAAGAGATATGATTCTACCAGGTCCAAATCCGTTCGGTGTAATCTGAGAGAAGCATGTTGTTTAAGGATTCTCTATCGGCACCATTCTATGTTTTAGTTTATTTCCGCCTTTGAATCCCGTTAATTGGCTTTTGTTCTTGGTCAATTGAGATTCCAAGTTCCCATTGTGTTGATTTATGCGTGTGGAACCCAGTTGTTGGAATTCGATTTGTAATCCCTTCACTCAATTTTGTTTTTTTCTTTTTTTTTTATCGGGATAAGCGAAGACTTGAAGGCAAACTTTTTTTTTTCCGAATCTGTGAATGGTGCGATGGTGGGGAAGGGTTTTTGGATGCGGAAGATGTTGTTTAGAAGGAAAAGTAAAGACAAAAAACTTATATAGGACGTCTCACGGGTCTCGGGGAAAGATAATGACTTATATAAAACCATTTTCTGGTCTCTATCGTGAGATGGTCGGATTGGTATACTCAATAGAAACCCACAGGTCAACATGGGGTATGCGGGTCAACAAAAAAGTGAATTGTCCGCCAAAAAAAATAGTGTTGTAATACTTTTTGAGAAAAATAATACATTTAAGACAAGTAATACCTTTGAACAAGAACATAATACTTTAATTAATAACATATAATAAGTTTGATACAAAAAATTGATACTCATTGTTAAAAGTGTTCTTTGAAGATGACATATATTTTGTAGTTCAACAAATAATACTTTTTCACTTAAATATATAATACGTGTAATACTTTTATAATTAAATGTGTAATATTTTCCACTTAAAAGCGTAATAATTTTTAGTTCAACGTGTATTTTTGTAGTTCAACATGTAATAACTTTCTCTTGAATATTTAATATTTTTCGAGTTCAACATGTAACACTTTTACTTAAAACTCTATTATTTTCCAATTCAAAATATACAAATTTTCAATGGTGGTTTTCATCGATGTTTGTCTTTTTTTATTTCTATTTTTCCCCTTCGTCATTTCCTTCGTTTTCTCTATATTTCTTCTTATTTTACTTTCATTTAATGGCAAAACCAAATTTTTAAGAGAACGGAAAAAGATTCATATTGGAAACTTAAAATATCCATTAATGTAGTATCACATCCTCGTGAACCGTTAGCTTATTCTCTACATTTAAATATAATTATCTATTTCTTTGTCGGATCCACGATCACATTTTGCTCCTTGGGTTTCTAATCCACCATTCATTGTATGATTACTTTCACATGTACAAATGTCCCTGTTTCAGCACCATATTTAATGTAGTAGTGTAACACTTTTTTTTTTTTTTATCAAAAGTAATATATGTTTCTAATTAACATATTTTTTTGCCCAAAAGTATTATGTGTCTTAAAAGTATTATTTTTTCTCAAAAAGCATCATCACGCTAATTTTTGTAGACTGTTGACTTTTTGTGATTGTTGACCTACAAGATTTCATGGTGATATGATCCGACTCGACCGTCTAACGGATAAAGATCCATGAGGCGTCTCACAAGATACCTTCTCAAAGGAAAATTTGTGAATTGCGATGGTAGGGAATGGCTTTTCGGACGCCAAAGATGGCTTTTCAAAGGAACATGGTATTTTTGATAAATCACTCCAAAGGCTATTTTAGGAATACCACTTTTTCTTGAAACATTCGTCAATTTAGGATATAATATAAATATATAATTATAATATATAATAGATAATAGATTTAAAAAAGTGGCCTAATTCAAAAAAAGGAATACATCACATGTAATGTCAAATGTCCGGGTCGATCGTGGCGGTGAATTTTTTTGCACGAAATTACAAATAAAAAATTTGCCCGATCGGACCGACCCGACTTCCGCGCCCTATCAGATGGGCCAAATAAACCCAGTTTATTTCGGGCCAAATAATTGCATCCCGGCCCAACCTTTAATCGGACCGGACTCATTTTGACACTTTTAACATCACTAATTCAATGAAATCTAATTCAGAATAATAATTTAGGGAAAAATATAATTCTAAAATCCAAAAAGGATTTTCTCAAAAAAAAAAATCCAAAAAGGTAAAAAAAGAAAATAAAGACAATCAATTTTATTATAACAAATAGGGATAGAGGAAATGGTGTGTGCTGCGTCGATAATAGAGGAAATAAAATGAATTTAGTGCAATTTCAGTAGTCCTTCCAAATTCATTCTAATTCCTTCTCATTTTGTTGAAGTGATGATCACATCACTATTATTACAGCCCTAAAAACTAGAGTGGAAATACCTGATTCCATCTTCAATTTTCACCATCCCAAGTTCTCATTCTCTCTCCACTTTCTCTCTCTAGGGTTTTCTCAAGTGGGGTCTGCTGAATTTTCGCGAATCGGCGACTGTGATGGAGTCCGAGGACGATATGCACGACGCCAACGAGATAGCGTCGGTGGAGGAGGAGGACGACTATTACAGCGGCGGCGAGGAGGAGGAGGAGGATATGGATGAGGAGGGAGAAGCTGGGGAAGACGACTACAGCTACGACTATGCTGATGAGGACGACGATGACGATACAGGAGATTACGACTTCATCGCGAATTACTCTGACGACGGCGATGACGCTCTCGCTAGTCGTTCGCAGGTATACTTGTTTATTTACTCCAATTGTCGGCTGAGGGACTAATTCGACTAGAATAAGTTGCATTTTGATTTCTCAATTTTTGATTGAGTCTGATTACGCTGGAAGTCGAGTGTTGAGTGCTGAGTTTTGCCTCAGGTGGATTGATAATTGATATGTACATCATGGATATGCAAGTTTTTTTTTTTTTTCCCGGTTAATCAAAGCTAAAATTAGGTTTGTTGCATTAACCACGTGTTAACTATTGTCAGCTGGAAATCAATTTAACGCGACTAATGAAATTTTGGTGCAGATAGAGGGTTAAGATATAACTGCGCTCTCTGATATATCAGATGAGATGTTTGTTACCATTAGTGGTTTAGAATTTTGCTGTGTTGTTCTAGGAACAGGGATTTCCAATTTGGAATTAGAAGTTGAAAACAAAGTTGGATCAATTTTGATCAGTTCCAGCTCTAGCTTCAAACCTTTATGCAGTTAAATGCAACTTCGGTGGAATTAGGCTAGTCAGGGTTTGCGATAATTTTTGTATGCGATTAGAACTAAGAAGAATTGAAAGAAAGTTCTGCAATGCTTTTATGAGAAAGTAAAGTTGTTTGAAATATTATCTTTTTGACACCATATGTTCTTGTATATGTCCCAGAAGAGCTTTACCATCCTAAAGGAGGAAGATATCGAGCAACGTCAAGAGGAAGACATTACCAAGATTTCTACTGTCCTTTCAATTCCAAGGGAAGCAGCGTGCATACTGTTGCGTCGTTATAACTGGTAATCCTGGTGCTTCTTTTCTCAAAAATCAAGGTCTATCTGAGATTGTTATATCAGTGTCAAGTGAAAAATGCTTCAAAGCCCATTGAAGTTACAACATTTGGTCATTTGGCTGCATTTCTGTATATGGTGTCATATTATGATTTCATTTTCCTCTTTTGAGTAACTTTACATAATTAATGGTTTATGCAGGAGTGTGAATAATGTTCATGAAGAATGGTTTGCTAATGAAGAAGTAGTTCGTAAAGCTGTTGGCTTATTGGAGAAGCCATTTGTTAAGTTACCGAATTTTAAGGAAGTGAGAACTATTATTCATTGACTCTCATATATTTTATTTTTCCATTCCAAATCCAAATGCATATCCCTCATCTTCACACATCGTAACTTACTTTATATCCTAGTAGGTCGCCTGCGGAATCTGTTTTGAGAACTACTCCTGCGACAGTCTACGTTCGGCTGCATGTGCTCATCTTTTCTGTGATGCATGCTGGAAAGGTTTGTCTAGCCATGGCATTCTTTGACTGACTTATTTTTGAAATACGTTGATGGTGGACAATTTTATCTATCTTGCTTCTATTGGTGGCCTGTACTGAATCTATTCTACAGAATCTACCTTAAGCTAGGACTAATTTGTCTGTGAAAAAGTAGATTTTCTTTTCTCTATTAGGGTGTGGGGGGAGGGGGTCTCGTGGTTTTTCGTTTCGCTTTCCTTGGAGAACTAAAGTTAGTAGGGATACAAAGGAAGGCAAGGAGGCTTTTGTATTTTACCATCTGTTTTTTTTTTGGATACTAATATCAGTATCAGTGGCGGATCTATGTAGGATTGTACCCCCAAATTAAAAAAAAACCCACAATAATTTTTAGTAAAAAAATAATAAAAATAAATTTGTACCCATAATTTTACAAAAAATAATTAGAAAAACCAAATAAAATAATACTACTCCCCACAATAAAATTTCAAAAATTAAAAGTTGACTTAACAACTTGAATAAATGAATCATGGCAAAAGTCAAAACCTACAAAAATAAAAATATCAAAAAATAATTCTAAAAATATCAATAATGTTACCAAAACTATGTTTTATAGTCTCTTGTTTCTTGATTACTCTAATTATTTCTTTTATATTTGTGTATTAATTTTTCATATATGGTTACATGATCAGTTTTTACAAAATTTTAAATGACATTTTGTTTAAAAAATAAACAATATTTATGTGTATTTTTTTAATATGTATCGTACCCCAATTTCAAAATTTCGGATCCGCTCTTGATCAATATAGATGCAGTGTAAAGGTTCAAAGATCATGGGCCACCCACTTCCGGGGGGAGAGGCACAATTTGCTGTGGTATTGTCCAACAAACCAATTAGAATAGTTGGTTTATGTACTTAAGATCAACATTCTTATTTTACATTAAAAACCATTTCTCCATTTTTATGTGTTACTTATTATTCTAGATAAAGCCGTTGGATCATATCCTACGACATGAAACATTTTCAGATTAAAGCCTTAAGGCCATAGTTGTTAAAGCGCGCCTCAGACTGGGTGCCAGTCATGGCGCCTCCGAAGCCCAAAGGCGCGATGTGCCCGAGGTGCGCGCGCTGGGGTGCCTTTAGAGGCGTTTGGGCGCAAAAAGTCGCGACTCATGTACCTCTGCGTTTTTTTTTTTGTGTGGACTTTTTCCAGAGTTGCTACTTATTCTTTTGACACTTTTTTAGTTGGCTGAATATTCATTTAGCTCTATGCAAAGAAACTAGACCAAACCAAAAACGGATGTTAATTAGGGCACAGATTGAGTTCTGCTTCACGTCCAAAGACAACCTCTGCCCACTTTGAACTTTGCGTCGCTGGAGCCGCATGACCCGGCCTGAGCTGCACCACTTCCGGCTGAGTGTAGCCCACTTACGTTTTCCTTTTTTCTTTTGTTATTTCTTTAATTTGCTGAATGTTTTTATAAAAGTAGGTTCTAAAATTAGGGTTTCTTGTTTAATTCTTCTATTATTTACTAATTAGTGAATACTCTTTTCCATTGATATTGTTTTGGCTTTTCTTTTTCTTTTTTATTATTTCAGCATATTTCTTGATAATTTTTTGTTGTCTTTATATTTTCAGCATATTATTTCAACATAGTTCTTGATAATTTTCTATTGTTTTGCTTTGATTTTTCGTGATGAACTTTATGAACATTTGTTTTGATGGTTGATTTGCTCGTATGAGTTGTCATGAATATAAAATTATGTGTTTTATGAAATATTTGCTTGTTTGTAGTCTAAAAACAAAATTTATAATTTTCGAAATCTTTTTATTATTTTTCGCCTCATGTACAAAAGGCACACGGCTCGTCTTGTGCCTTGTGCCTCATGCTCCAGGAGGCTTTCCGACTTGGTGCGCCTTTCGTCTTTAACAACTATGCTTAAGATATATTTCATGATCTCCATCTCCTTGTGTGACAATGAACGTAATACTAACTTTGCTACCGCCTGAAAGTTACAATACGAATTTTGCAATTTTGATGAACTTTTAGCGATTTACAATTTGCCCTCAGTTTAAAAAGATTAAAAATATTACGTATATAAATTTATTTTTGTCTCTTTTTCAATGTCTTGTCCACAAAAAATAAATTTAATTAATATTCACCTCTGTAAAATATATGTTATCAATGAAATTATTTTATAATTTTTAAACTTACTATAGAATATTTACATTATTAGTTTTCAAATTAAAAATTATGAATTTAATTTTTTATTCTTTTCTTACTTGTTGAATTATGAAATCTATTCTTTAATCTACTTTATCAAATTATTAAATTAAAGCAAAAAACATTACAATGAAAAAAACTTGAACAATTATTTATCATTTTTGTGGTAAATGAAAAATATATATATAGACAAAGATATTAGAAAGAATTTTCAGAAATAAATTAGTCTAAACTCAAGCAAAACAAAAATAGAAAAAGAAAATAAAACAGTTAGTAATAAGTTTAAACCATACGTTAGAAAATCGTATACAATATTTAAATGTACAAATAATCAGATTCATTAAAATTTTAATATTTTATCTTTATAAAATTTTACTTGGATTAAAGTGATGTGTTAGCTCATAACAACATTTCCTCTTTAATGCACTATTCTGAATATCCCATTTACACTTTAAATTGTCAAAATTTAATGAGTAAAGATACAGTTTTTTGATTGTTACATAAGACATTTAATTTAATAATGATTTAAATCCATTTGATCATGTGATCTTGTAGGCATATTTAACTTTTGTAGTGGTATATAACTAAAATGAGTGGATAAATGTCAAGGGACATATTTGTCATAAACAATCATACAATATTAGTTTTCCAAGACAAATGGGTATTTATTCCACTATTTTAGTTAAAAAGTCATAGTGAAATGTACTTTATTATTGTGTGGAGTCGAATATCACTTCCTAAGCACTGCCCCTCTCTATATGAATCATAAATTGTATAGTCGACAATAGCTTAGAATTAGGATACACTCAGTGTTGTTAGAGGCGAGAGGCGCACCGAGGCGCAAAGGGCTCCCTAGCGCCCGAGGCGAGAGGCGCGCCGAGGCGCCTCTTGAACATGAGGCGCCATAAATTAAAAAAAAATAAAAAAATAATATAAGCTACTACTTTGACAATTAAGAAGCAAAATAAAATCACATAAAAGCTAATCAAGCAAAAATAACCATAAGAAGGTCTTAAGTTTCAACATTCAAAGTAAAAAAAGTAAAGATTAAAAACATAAGTTCATCAAAAGCAATAAAAATAGCAATCACAAATAAAATAAGTCAATCTAATAGTGTCAGGGGTCGCGGCGGTGGCAGGGGTCGCCGGCGGCAGGTGGAGTTCCGGCAGGTGGCGGTGGGGGTGAGCAGCGGCAGGGGCAGTAGGCAGTGGCAGTGGCTGGAGCCTGGAGGCAGTGGGCTGCTATTCTTCTATTTGTTTTCTATAATAGAGTATAATAAAACCCTAAAACTTAAGTATTCCCATGCTTTTGAAAAGTCAAAAAAGCAAAAAGTGTTAAATAAAAGTGGAAAGTGTGTTTAATTTGTTATTCAAGTAACAACTTTAAGTGTTTAAACAAAAAAACAAAAAGAAACAGCTGCATGTAGTAGAGGCGCGCCTCTCGCGCGCCTCCCGCGCCTAGAGGCGCGCAGAGGCGCACAAAGGCGCGTGCCTCTGTAACATGCGTCGCCTCGGCATTCTAGAGGCGATTTTTTCAGCGCCTCGCGCCTCTAGCGCCTCGGGCGCACTGGAGGCGCCTCTAACAACACTGGATACACTGGTTACTTAAATGTGATGAAAAATTTAAATTTCCGCTACGCCACTTGTCCGGGTCAAGTAAACCCAATAGTCCTGACCAAAAATATGACCTTTGTGGAAAAGCAATATAAGAAGTTGAACACTACATGGATTGAAACAATAGTACGTTCTAGCAACTAGTTATACCATCCAACAAACGATTACCAAATCTCCCAATAGTTGCAAAAAGGCTACTGGAAAAAACCGTTGATTTGCCACTTCATAGTGCTAGATTCCAAACAAAGGCTTCCTTTTTGGCCTCTACTTCCTAGCATCACGCCATTCTTGGAGTTGCCCATAGATAAGCTTTTCCTCTAGTTATATCACAAATTCTGGGTTAGGAAAAAATGTGATGATCTAGTGATTCATAAGGTCCATTTGTGCTCTTGGATTTTACTCAAATAGACAATCTAGCTTAATGACTGCAAAAGTGTCTCAAATTCACACAATTAAAGAGTATAAATTCAACTTATTAGATCGTATAACTTACTATTATTATTAATTTCTGTTTGTGGGTAATACGTCCAACTGTTTGAGATAGCAGGTATGAGTTTGGGAAGCTTTTACTCTTTATCCCCTAATTCCCCTCTTGTGATGAACTTGCTATGGTCATTCTGTAAGTTTATTTTTGTCCTTGTGCAGCTCTGCAAGAGAGCTACTAACTGTAAGCGTATTATCTTTTAAAATCCACCTCTGATTCGTGCAATTAAACTGAAACATAGTAAATTTTTTCTGGTTCAATGGCCTTAAAATAATACCTTTTTTCAGATCAGAAAATATTGAATCATTATTGAGCCTTAGTTTGAAAATTATCGAGCCAATTGGGCCAGGAAAGAAATAAATTGGTTTTAATACTTCTAAGTGTATAATTGGTAATTGGTGTGATTTAAAACAGTTGATGGGATTTATCTGTTCTTTAATATGGTGTATTTACAATGGTTGCATGGGTTTATAAATTTAAAGTTGGATGCTGGTTTCTGAGATATAGGTGGTTACTTAAGGGTTTGTATCTTTAACAATGTCTCTTACTTGTATTTTGTGGTCATGTCTGATTGTGGTTTGGGGTGTTGAGTAATGGAGTTGATTTTTGGTTCTCATATGGTGGGTAAATTATGAGGAGGTTCAGAAATAGCATTGCCAAGGTTGCATTGTTGAGACTCTTGACCCCGTTTGTTTTTAGGGGAACACCTGAAGAGTCTGCCTAGATAGACCCACTGGAGGCATTTCTAATGCTTGTTGTGTGGTCTTACCTGAATATTATTATGTCTAATGAAATGCGAACATTTTTCTCTAATATTTTGTTAAACGCCATGTCTAGAAACTGAAAAGTTATTTGACTTGTCTTTGTTAGATTGCTTATTCTTGCTGCACCGACATCTGCATGTTGGGGAGCTAAAAGTTAAATATAATTGATATATTATTCTTGTCTGCTCTTTCAGCTTACATCAGCACATCCATCAATGATGGCCCTGGATGCTTGACACTGAGGTGTCCTGATCCATCATGTGGTGCCGCTGTTGGCCAAGATATGATTGATATGTTGGCTTCTGATGAGGATAGGAAGAAGTATCGCCGTTATCTTCTTAGATCTTATGTTGAGGACAGTCGTAAGGTATGCATATTTTTCCCAGAAACACTGCCATTTCTAGGTATATAAAGATTTATGTCATTTCTTTTATAAGACAGACATATACCATTCTATCCAGAGAAGTGAAATAATTTACCCCATCCCCATAATTGAGTTTGCTGTTAATAGTCCTCCCTTGCATGAATTGCTAATTCAAAAGACATGCACATCCCTGCATTGTGTCATGTGCTTGTGCCAGTAATAATATTTCAAATTGATATTGGATATTATATATTTTGTTATGAATTATTTAAAAAGAGTAGGATCTTCTTGTATGGATTCCTCTTGTTCTTGTTTAGTCCCTTTCATTATAGGTGTGCTACCATCCTGAACACCACTGGTGCGATTGTACTTAAATGTGTGATTGATAAGTTAAGAAGGTGCGTTGAATCTAGTGACCTTTTTCTCTCTCCAGTCTGTCTTTGAGCCAACCTTTCACAGACACAAAAGGGTATTCTGTGTTGTGTGTGAAACTCTGTTGTAAAAGTCCCCGCCTAGCCCCGATTAATCCCCGCCTAGGCGCTAGGCCCCTATCCGCCTACGATTTTTTTTCCGATTAGGCCGCCTAATCCCGCCCAGGTCCCGCCTTGGCGCTAGGCCCCAGATCTGCCGCCTAGCGAGCGCCTAGCGCTTTTACAACATTGGTGTGAAATATGATCCATGTATGGGATGTTTGGATGTTCAGCTCCTGTTAAGTTGGTTGGATGTTCAATTTGAGAAAGTGGCACTAGATTATTTTTGTAGAAAGTTTGAAAGTACCTTTGAGGCTTTATAATCTTTAAAATTAAATGGAGGAAATAATCACGAGCCAACTGTGATCTCACATCTGTATGTGGCATCATTTCCCTGCCAACTGCTATAAAATTCAGAGGTCATATGATAATGGCTTTATCTGGATACCAGGCTTCTTGCGCTTTGGGTTGTTTTCCTCATTCCCTTGACATTTATCCCTATTACCCATTGTTAATTTTTATTGTGTTTCTATACAGATTAAGTGGTGTCCTGCTCCTGGTTGTGATTCTGCTGTGGAATATGTAGTTGGTAGTGGGAGCTATGATGTCTCTTGCAGTTGCTCGCATAGTTTCTGTTGGAATGTAAGTTGGGGATTATTATGTATTTGATTGTCTAGTTTTTTCTTGATGGAGATTCCTCGAGTTAAGTATTATGAGCTGGTGATACAATCAGTGCATAGAAGAGGCTCATCGGCCCGTGGACTGTGAAACTGTGGCAAAGTGGGTTATGAAAAACAGTGCGGAGTCAGAAAACATGAATTGGTAGAGTACTTTCTTGTGCAGATAATTCTTATTTTTCCTTCTACATCATTTTGTCATTTGCATGATTGCACACTATGTAGTTATTGAACAGTGGTTGGCTTCCCTTAGAACTGTATTCATTATACCAATTTTTACATAAACCAGGTTTAGCTTGTATTGTTCAAAACTCATTTGATCAAAGCTTTGACATTGTTGGTGACCACTGACCACTAAATATTCACCAAGAATGAGTTGGACTTTCTGAAACATTAATGGGCTTTGGTTTTCAAACCTTCTTGGGCTGAAAGAGTCGAAGCTTTCAGATATTCATAATTAAATATTTGCAGTTGCAAAAGTTACATAATACAAGTATGTGTTCTTTTTGAATCTTAGGCAGTTTTTTTTGACCGGGTAACTAAAATAATTTTCAAGATAGTTTTCCCGAAGACATGCATTGAAATGGACATGCATCATTTTTGAGGTAAATCATGCTCTGAAGTGATGGAGAGAAGGATACACTTTGATCTGTGACATTAGATTCACTTATGTACCTTTAAATGTATAATGTTAGAGATATGTGTGCGCAAAATTTTCCTCGAATGCCACTTCTAGTGTGAATTAAGTAAATTACATATTACGTGCTTGCTTTTGTTCTATCTTGATACCTCTTCTGAAATTATCTGAAAAGATCTGATTTGGTATGAGTATAGTCATGAGATGATTTGGACAACAATCACCACGTAGGTAATGAAAAAGCCAAACAAATAGATATGCCAAGACTGGTACTTCTGCGTTATTGTATGTAGTCCATCACTAATATTTCTGTTCCATTGAAAACCTCCATTGAAAATATCAATTGTTTCTTGGGAGGTGGTCTCTTGTAACTGATAGGTAGGAAACCTGAGGCATTGGGAGTGCTCATAAGATGTTAGACCTCATTAGCCTCTCTCTCTCTCTCCCTCTTCTTTTTTAAGATGGTGTGAATTTTGGGTTTCCATGTCTGTGTCGCTACGTGTATCAATCTATTGCATTGTCAAAACTAAAACGCTTTAGAATGTAGGTGGATATCAAAATGCTAACTTTTCAGTTACCAGATGGTGTATTTCTTAACTTGGTGGCATACTTGGTCTCGTGGTGTCTTAATGCATGGCTACGCTTATGCTCATTTTGTCTTTTAGGATATTGGCCAACTCCAAGCCTTGTCCCAAATGCAAGCGTCCGATTGAAAAGAACCAAGGCTGCATGCACATGACCTGCACACCACCGTGCAAGTTCGAATTTTGCTGGTATGCTCTATTTCTAAATCAAAATGCTTCATGAAATTTTTTCCCTTTTCCCTCTCTGCCTTGGCTGAATCTCTTTCTCAGATTTGTTGAAGTTCCTAATTGCATTGCTGACATGCTAAGAACTATAACATTGGTGTTTTCACTGTTCTGCAGGCTGTGTCTTGGTGCATGGTCAGACCATGGTGAGAGAACAGGAGGTTTTTATGCATGCAACCGTTACGAAGCGGCCAAGCAAGAGGGAGTGGTAAGGGGATTTGTGCTGTTTAGTTCTCCTACACATTATATTATCTGAAATTCTTGTGTATTATTTCTGAATAGTGAATACATTTTTTGACTTCTTTTGCCAATTGCATTATGCATCCAGTATGATGAAGCTGAGAGGAGGAGAGAGATGGCCAAGAACTCTTTGGAAAGATACACTCATTATTATGAGCGGTGGGCTTCCAACCAATCGGTATGCGCTAATTGCCACAATGCCTAATTATCTCATTGATTAGCATTTTTTTGATGTATTTGTTCGTTTCCATTCTCAGGGTCTGTTTGGGTAGTTCAATGTATATTTTATTTATTTTAAACTAATTAGTCATTTTAAGGATCTCAGTTTTAATGTTGGCAAAAAGTTAAATTCAATCAAAACCGAGCACATGAGATAAGCAGCAGTAGAACATCTCTGTCTGTTTCATACATTCAGCATTGGACAAGAGATAAGCAGCAGTAGAACCTTTTGCTGCAAGTTAGACATCGAGCTGGGTTCTCTTGTAGCTAGACAACATTAGAGTTACTAAGATTGTGATTGTGAACTCTTGAGTGTGTTTTATCATGCAATCATCATAGTGGTTGGTACATGCTGTTTTTATGGCATTGAATTCAATTTTCCATTTTTTTGCATAACATGCAACTTTTTGCAAATTCACTGCAGTCAAGGCAAAAGCGCTAGCAGATCTGCAGCAAATGCAAAGTATACATGTAAGGATTTCCAGCTGCTATATATATAATGTTAATGGCTGAATGGTATGTTATTGTATCTGTCTCCAAGATGATTGTTTAGACGAAACAACTATCGATGATCACATTTTCCCTTCTGGTATTGTTCTTCGACAATGAATCTGTTATGGAGGCAACGACAATGTTTTTGTCAACAACTTTCTCTCTAAGGGTTTCAGCTTAACAGGTTACTCATCTTGCGGTAAAGGGTAGGGCACAAAAAACATCTCGGGTCAACCTTCTTAATGTACTTTTTATATTACCGCTATCAATAGCTTCTCCTAAATGGAATTTGGTCTTTGAAAGCAACCTGTTGGATAACATTCGTTATATCTGAAACTCGTCAATTCTTGAACCTTTTTCTGCAGAAAGCCCCTTCTCCATTAAGTCAAAGACGGCTTGTAATGTGAGGAATGATATTGCTTTCAAAATTATTTGGAGTATTCCACTGGCCAAACCTACACATTTCACCACCAACCACAACTCACACTCTTTTAGCAACTATAATTCGCACAAGTTTTTACACGCATGCCAAAAGCTATTTAGTAGTAGCCTCATCCTCTTATGTGTCCCACAATCATATTTTCCTGTGAATACAATTTTATTTATCAAACAAATGACCCACAGCCTAGGAAAGGAAACAAAGACAGAAGAATGATATGATTCAGCATTAATGTCAAATTCGTGTGGTCATTCGTACACCCTGATAGAGCATCCTTCTTAAAATTTACTTTTCACCGAAGACACATTTAATATTCCTCAAGAACCAAGTGAGGTTTAGAAATTACTATGAGCACTGGGTTTCTTGTTGGATATGCTATAATCGTATCTTTGAGACAGTCTAAGCGAATGATATTTTGAAAGTGCTGGGTGCAAATTGTTGTGGAGAACAAGTGTCTGCAGCATGTTGGGATCGCCAACACAGCTGTAAACATCTAAACCTGCAGCTTAGGTTGATGGTGTATAAGTCCATGTTTTTACTAAATAATTATCCATACTATTTATTAATGTCATAAGCCTTTTCTCTGTAATTGGTTATTGTTATATTCATATTTTTCCTCTCCAGCTTGAGAAGCTTAGTGAAGTACAATCCCAACCGGAGTCTCAATTGAAATTCATTATAGAAGCCTGGCAACAGGTAAGCCAGAAATGGATTCTGTAAGTTCAGTTATACGTTGTCTGGTTAATCTCGGTCATATTTTAAAGTTCCGTCAATTTAATGGTACTGATGATTAAATGAATTTGTTGCAAGTCTTTCTGCTAATACTCTTGAGCAAATTTTGAGACGCGCTATATTTATGGTATTAAAGAACAAATATCTTATGATAAGAAAAGTGGCTAATGTGTGGAGAATATGTTTCTTCCAGAGGTTCACCTAATGTTTATTTATTGAACATAAGTGGCAAGTATAGCATGCATACTTATTAATGCTTAACTTAGATCAGCGTATGCATTCCAAGATCCATTGGCGGTTGACGAGTAAAAGGGCACATTGTTCACCCTCTATTTGACAAGCGAGAAAGGAAGAATTTAATCATTTGAATGCCAAAAAGGGAATCAGAAAGGACACCCCTCAGAAATTGGGTTAATAGTTTTCTCTATATTAATTTCTTCCTAACTAGGATGGTAAAGTATGTAAAATTGCTTCTCCTTACTAGGTCATCATTTCATCTACCCAGATATGTTTGGTTGCACCTGCAAACTGCCTTAATTGGTTTACTGGTTTCTTAATGTTGCATGGTGTGCTTACTTATTTGATATTTCCTGTGTGGATGAAAAAATATCCTCTTTTCCGTATATTCAATAAAGCTTGGACTTTGATTTCATTAAAGTAATTTGAACTATAGTTTGTACTGACTTTGTGCTCGGAGAATTACACAATTTTACAGTCCTCAGGTAAAACTGGGATTGTGTCTATGATTTAACTAAGTTGTGGTTAGAGTAAGTGTTCCCTTTGCTTATACTGTGAAATAACTATGCATGGCCTTTGGACATTTGTGCAGATAGTTGAATGTAGGAGGGTACTAAAGTGGACGTACGCATATGGCTACTATCTACCTGAGCAAGAAGCTACTAAAAAAAGTTTTTGAGTATCTGCAAGGTATCATCTCTCCTTGCCTGTTTGCAAGTTCTGGAGGAAATTCTGTATCGTATCTGTTCTATTTGAACCCTTTGGATATATGTTGACCTTTAGGTGAGGCGGAAGACGGGTCTGGAGAGGCTTCATCAATGTGCAGAGAAAGAGCTAATGAATTACCTCAACTCCGATGGCCCATCAAAAGATTTTAATGATTTCCGTACGAAACTTGCTGGACTGACAAGGTAATTTCTGGTTGCAAGGACAAATTTTTGATTATTAATGTTATTATCGTTGACATAGCCTCTGGACTTCCTGTAAAATATACATGAAACTGAGACCTGTGTGCTATCTGAGTATTTTTTCGATTTTTCTTTGAATATTTCTCTTTTTGCAATAATCACTCTTCAGCCTAATGTCGACTTGTCTGGTATTTTCCCAAGCAGGATATACATGAATATATCAGCGTTGTAGTTGGTCTTTTTGTAATTAGCTAGTATCAGCAGATATATGTTTATGGTCCAAATTCAGATTGTCTTTTCTTCTGTTGGAGGAGCGTAGCTTATTCTCACTTCTAGTGATATATCTATTGTTGAAAAGGATAAAAACACAAGACACATGTTGTATTGCCCAGTTCAAGTTGCAAGTTTGAATAGTGATGATAAAGAGAGACCTGAACAATTATGTTGGCAGAGGAATTTCATATGATTATGATATGTTTGTACATGCATGTTTGGTGCAAAATGCAGTTTTCGGATATTGTTTTGCTAGAGAAGCAGAAGTGCAGCTTCATCTCACTTCTAGAGATACAGCTATTCTTGGAAAGGATTCAAGATGAAATGCTGATGTTGATTACATCATAGTATGAGATTTGCATCCTACCTGCTGAAACATGATTTGTTGAGAGATCTGATGAGTAGTCTTCTAATTGAAACTTTGTATGGTTGAGAAATACATATTGGTATATGGTGAGATTGGCATGTAGTTCACAATACGAAATTTGGTTTGCGGTGGACAGTAGAAGGTGAAGCTCTCGTTGTCTGAAATGAGATTTTTTTGCTTTATAGTGGTGGTGGCATTGCTCAAGGTGTTTTGTAACTTGCTGAAAAAGGTCAAATGTAATCTAAACTGTTTGTGGTCTGCCTACTCTTATGTGAATGGTTTTTGGTTGACAGAAGATAAAATGTATTTGAAAGAATAGAATTTCATTTAGACTCAATGAGGATTACATTGATACAGTACATATTTATATAGTATGTAAGCTCTGTAGTACCTAACTAATTGTATAACTGTTTACTGTTACAACTAATACTAACAGCCTAACTAACTCTTGTTACAGGTAGTTTGATGTTGGTTATCATTGATGATTCTCCTTTCTATTTCCCAGAATCGGTTTCTCTCTTCTATCTATTCTTTCAGTTAATGAAAAGATTTGGCCCATAGGAACTGATGCAAATTACTGTTGATAGTAAAATTGTCTTTATGTGTATATTTATTCCTTTGAACAATAGTGACAGTAATTTTTCTCATCTTTTTTTGAACAGTGTGACACGAAACTACTTTGAAAACTTGGTTAGAGCACTAGAGAATGGTCTTTCAGATGTAGATTCAGAGGCAGCAAGTATAAATACGACAACCAGTTCCAAAAACGCAGCAGGGACTAGCAAGGGTAAAAGCGGAAGGGGAAAGGGATCTTCCAAGACAGGCAACACTTCAGTAAGAAACGCAGCAGATGATTCAGGTAATTGGACATGCGATCAATGTACCTACATGAATGTCTCATCTGCACCTACATGCCATATGTGTCACCAACGCCGTTAAAAAAAGGCCCTATGGTATGAAACACGAGATTTTTCTGCCTTGCTTGTTATGATTATGAGATGCTACGTCGAGTAGTTGTAAGTAGTCTGGTTGGGGGAAATTGTGACGGAGTGTTTCTTGGGTGTGGGTGATTCTGAAAATGCGTGTTTGTAAATAGTTTGTGTATCAAGTTTAAATTAAGTGTTACCTTGTCAAAACTTTGACCCTTGTGACTTGATTCAATAGAAACATAAAAAAGAAAGGAAAATGGCGAGATGTGCTGTCTTCTTCGACTCGGTACAATGAAAGCATCGTTACAAGGAGATCCTTGATTGTGATAGTATCACTTAAATGTGCTAATATATGTTATGTTTGTAATGATGTGGGATCTAATTTTTCTTGTTGGAATTTAAGAGACCTTTAATATTTGTTGTACAGAAAACTTCCATCTTCAATTTACGGTGTTTGATCTTTGTGGCGTGAAATAGCCAAATAGGGCTTTTGTAAATGTGGTAAAGTCTAAGGTTGCATGGTTGTTTGAGTGTGGGACTTGGGATGAGCTTACGCCATGGTTGCATAAGAGGAAAAAGTTAAAGTTGAAGAAATCACGGATCGACCCGGGAATAATCAAAGACAAGACGCAAACTTTTGTTTGTAAAAAAGTGATTATGGTAATAGAAGTGAAGAATAGTTAAGATCAGAAGTTGGTAGTGTTCACAACAAATGGAAAGTTGGAAGTTGGAAACTAAAAAGTTGATTAAGTTAAAAGAGTGAACATGTTACAAAAATGTTCAAATTGAACCAAGAAGAATCTAAATGCACCCTAATACTCTAACTACCTTTTATTGCGTAGGTAGGCAGTGATCTATCCAACAATATTAATTCATTAAGAATAGGAATACTACTAGAAGGTATGCTATTGCTACCACACCAATATATTAACAATATTATATGATAAAATACACTACATATAAATTCTTCCTTAATTAATTAGTCAAAATCAACAGTAAAAGAAATACTTTATATTTATACTATTTATCAATAATTAATCATATTGTACCCTAAACATGGCTAGTTTTTTCTATATTGCATACAAAAACGAAACACACATAAAATAAAAAAAAGATTTACCAATAATTGAAAAATAAACAAATGAATACACACACACACATATATATATATATATGTATGTACCAAAAAACTTGTTAAAATAAATGAATTAGAAGTCAAAGTTCATTTAAAGGACCCGAGTTAAAAGCGGGATAATTCAAGAAAAATCAAATAACAACCTCGTCTCCATCTCTTTCTCTCATTCTTTGATCCCAATATGGGATCATAAAGAGATCACACAAATTCCTCTAAATACATAATATCAGAAGGGAAATTAATTTAACCCCTAAAAACATCCAAAAAAAAAAAACTTCATCTCATGGGGACATGCATTTCCCTTCAAAGAAGCTCAACCCTCTTGAAGAAAACCAAACAACAACACGACCAAAAATCCGGCCAAATTCATCAAGAAAACAATGGCAAATTTAGCGGCAAAATACGGCTATCGCGCCCGATCCACGTGCTCAAAGATCCGACGGGCGATAACATATTCGAAAAATACCGGTTCGGGAAAGAGCTCGGGAGGGGAGAGTTTGGTGTCACGTACCAATGCTACAACGACGCCAAGGGGGAGAGTTTCGCCTGCAAGAAGATATCGAAGAGCAAGCTGAGGACGGATATCGATATCGAAGATGTTAGGAGGGAGGTTGAGATAATGAGACATTTGCCTAAACATCCAAATATTGTGAGCTATAAAGAGGTTTATGAGGACAAAGAGGCTATTTATCTTGTGATGGAGCTTTGTGAGGGTGGGGAATTGTTTGATAGGATTGTGGCAAGAGGACATTATACGGAGAGGGCAGCTGCACTTGTTACCAAGACAATTCTTGAGGTTGTCAAGGTATGTTATTGTGTGTGTGTGTGTGTGTTTTTTTTTTTTTTTTAATTAGATGATGATTTATATTTTATTTGATGAGAATTTGATTTGAAGTTGTTGCAAGAAATTAATTGGGTGGTTGATGTATGTATGCATTGACGGGGATGGAGCCAGAAAATAAAATTTAAGGGGCGAGATTTATTTTTTTCTTAAAAATAGGAGATAAAGATGCAGGCTTTATTTTTTTAGAGTGGGTAAAATTTTGAAGTCTAATAATTTCATATACATAATTTATATTAGTTATTAAAAAAAATCATAGTTGAGGGCGGCAGCTGCTGTCGTCACCCCCTTGGCTCCGTCCCTGGTATTGATTGTTTTTCTTATATATACATATTGTTAATTAGGCATGTTAGAGAGTTTAAGTAATTATAAACCCAAAGTATAGTGGGAGAGAAAGTATAAATGAAATATTCAAATAATTTTACATCAAATTAATCTTATATTTTTATTCGTTTAGATATTGAATTAAAATGAGAAAGAAAGGAATTACTATTCTTTTAATATTGTATTTGTTGGGCCAATTAATGATATGGAATGTTATTTAATCTTAATTTGGGTTTTACCTATAAGTTCATATACTAGGAAAGGTGGTCTACCTTGTCATTTGTAATTTGAAAAAATGTGGTGGTTTGAAGTAAGAAACTGTACAACAAAGAACAATTGTCTTGTCCCGGGGCATATCTCAATTGGTAAAGAACTTGGGTGATGTGATTTCCACTTGCATTTGGCACCCGCAATGTGGAGGTTCGAATCCCCCACAGTAATGGTTGGAGAATGATTTCTTGTGTGATGACTCGATCTAAAAGTAGCTTAGGACCCGACTTATCGAGACATATCGCGCAATTTAACTCCTCCATGAAACTACAGGAGAAGCGGTGTAGCGCGGGGATGATGTTCATCCTTTAAGAACAGTTACCTTTAGAAAAAGTCACGTGTTATACCTCTTAAGTCATCAAATAATAAATGAACTTCAATGACCATTATATGTATTCTCTCACGTAGAAATAATATAGTTGAAAGAGCACAAAATACTTTATAATACTTATTTATTTAATTCAAAATGTGTGACATATGTACATGGTTTTCCCAGGTATGCCATAAACATGGAGTTATACATAGAGATCTTAAGCCTGAGAACTTTTTATATGCCAATGAGTACGAAAATGCTCCACTAAAGGCTATTGATTTTGGCCTTTCCATTTTCTTTGAACCAGGTATATATATGCCTTCCTATACCAAATTAATGTTAAATATGTTTTTATAATTTATAGTCATTTTAATTTTGTATTAATAAAAATTATATAGGTCAGAGATTTTGTGAAATAGTTGGAAGCCCATATTACATGGCCCTGAAGTACTTAGGCGCAATTATGGACCAGAAATTGATGTTTGGAGTGCTGGTGTTATTCTTTACATATTATTATGTGGTGTTCCTCCTTTTGGGCAGGTAATTATAATCGAATTAATTAATCTCCTCATTACTTTTGAAATGTTTTTTAGTCAAGTTTCTCAAAAACATGTTTTTTTTTCCATTTTTGAGTCTAGATGTCAACTTTATCCTTTTTTTTTTTCATTTGGGGACGGGTATATAATTGGTACCTGAGTTATATAACTTGGTACCGAGATATTGGGATGAGACATTGTGTCTGTTCCACTCCCATATATTGAATTAATGACATACATGTACAATTGTGATATCATCTCAGTACATGAGTGATTCATCCAATACAATGGAATCGGGAGTGTAATGAGAAAGTGGAATAGGAAATCTCAATCCCGAGATACATGACTCCGTGTCGAGACACATAACTCGGTATGATCAAGTATCTCACCGAGAGAATACACGAAGGGTATGATCGTCAATTTGTAGTCTATGCGAGAATGGCTATGAAAATGAAGAAAAAGGCATAATGGACAATTGAACTAAAAAACGGCTAAAAAACATGTTTTTGCAAAACATGACTAATTTTTTTATGAATAAATGGCCAAAAATCTAATGGACTCGTTATAAATTGTGAAATGAGAGCGTTTGGGTGTATGTATCTAGTGCAGAAACTGAAGAAGGAATTGCACAGGCAATTGTTCATGGTGAGATAGATTTTGAAAGAGATCCATGGCCAAAAATTAGTGAAGATGCTAAGGATCTTGTGAGAGGTATGCTCGAACCAAATCCGTATACCCGCCTCACAGTCGAAGAAGTCCTAGGTACAAATCTCATCCACGTACAAAATTCAATATTAATTTTGTCTGAACAGGTTTAGTCTAATTACAGAAAAATCCAGTTATCCACTTCTAAATTTAGTTACAAAATCTCTCCGGAAATTTGTATTTATTTAACAAATTTGTAAAATAGAAACTTATATCAGAAGATTAGTACTTGTAATTTTGAAAGATAATTAAGGGTAGTATTTGTAATTTTCCCATATATGGAACTAGTATTCTTGAAGTGAATGTTGCATGTAACTTATAATCACATTTTGTTTTCTATTGTATTTGTGAAGAAAGCAAATGGATACAAAATGCTGACAAAGTTTCAAATATTCCATTGGGAGAACGTGTTAGGACAAGAATTAAGCAGTTCTCATTGATGAATAAATTCAAGAAAAGGGTCCTCAGAGTAAGTTACTCATAATTACTTTATTTAATTTTTTAAAATTGGACCAAAAAAAGTGCACACATTATTTATGAAATTAATTACTATTAATTCCTTTATTTATTTATTGATTTATTTTTTTATATATAGGTGGTGGCGGATAACTTGCCTGATGACCAAGTACATGGAATCAAACAAATGTTCCATATGATGGACACAGATAAAAATGGAAACTTAAATTTTCAAGAATTGAAAGATGGTTTATATATGTTTGGACAACCAGTTCCTGATCATGATGTGCAACTTCTCCTTGATGCAGTAAGTATATGTATATATATATATATGTGTGTGTGTGTGTAAGGAATTTTTGTTATATCATTTATCATTTTTAATTAGGTAAATTACAAAAACTACCCAATGAGGTATTACAAAAATTATGCTTCATTGAGGTATTACAAACAGAGCATTTCCCGTTCCACTTTTTGTATTCCACTTCATGTTCAATTGTGTTGGATGATCGAAATTTGTAAATAAAATAATCATGGTTGTTGATTTTTAGATGTAAATACATGTAATAAATACATCCAAAGAGAGTGGAACATCGAGTGGAATATGAAATAGAAGAGGAAATCGATTCCATTATTACAAACACCTCATTGAAATTACTTTCACAAATTCTCCCCTCTTCAGGGTGCAATTTGCAAAATGGAACAAATGTCAAGAGGGCATTTGTAATTTTGACAAATATATAGTTCGATTTTTTTTTATAATTGGACTAAACCTCAATTATTTTTGTAATTAATTAACCATTTGAATTCTAAAAAGAAAAAAACATAAACCGATCTATAAACTAAAATGATAATTATATCAACATGATTTGAAACTAAATCTATATATACACGATATATTGTATACCACTAAAGCTTGCCAGACGCACACCTTTTGTTATAAGGGTGTTGGACCAAGGGTTGAACCCTAGTATCTTTCGATTTTTAAAATTTATTCCCTCCCTTCCAACCAGTATTCGAACTTATTAAAAAAAATATTGATATATTGTTTTTGTGTTGGTAAATTATTGCAAGGCTGATTTTGATGGAAATGGGATGCTAAATTGTGATGAGTTTGTGACATTGGCGGTGCACTTGAAAAAGATAAGTAATGATGAACTATTGCATGAAGCATTTTTGCACTTTGACAAGAATAAAAGTGGATATATTGAGTTTGAGGAGTTGCAACAATCTTTGTTAGATGACCAATTTGGCCCTAACAATGACCAAGTTGTACAAGACATTATTTTTGATGCTGACCTCGACAAGGTAATTATTTTTAACCTTAATTAATATTTCCATCATTTGTATTTTTTTTTGGAATAATTACAAAAACCACCACTGAGGTTTGAGTTAATTATTAAAAAAACTAGAGATGTTTAAAAATTATAAAAAATAACCCCTAACCTATTAGAGGTGAGGTCAAGAGAAAGCCAAGAGTTCAAACCTTTTCTCTCCCTCCGTCCCTTTCTAAAAGGTTTGAATCTACTTAAAAAAAAGTCTTGAAGTTTGATTTTGTGTTAAGACATGAATATAAGGGGGTGTTTAACATATTTTTGCTTATGAAGGGAGTAAAGTGTAATACAAAACCAAACCTCAAGAGAATTTTTGTAATTTTCAAAAATCTCGGATTTTTCTTGTAATTAACTCAAATCTCAAGAATAGTTTTTATAATTATTCCTTCTTCTAAATATTAGTTTGTACCGCTATTTCTTACGATGTTTCATTTTGAGTGTTTTCAATACGAGATATCATTCTTGTACACATGAGATTCATCCGATATATTCAAACAGTGGGCGAAATCATGAAATACAGAGAAAATAAAAATTCTCATAAGAATTTTCTATGCATATTTATGTCTAAATCTAAAGGACAATAAATATTATATATTGATTATGAATTTGATAATTATTAATGTATATATAGGATGGGCGTATTAGTTATCCAGACTTCAAGGCAATGATGACAACAGGGATGGATTGGAAGATGGGTTCTCGACAATACTCAAGGGCTATGCTCAATGCTCTTAGCATCAGACTCTTTAAGGATGGCCAAAATTTGCGCCTAAAGATGTAATTTTTTATTTTCTTTCTTTATTTTTTTTATTTTTATTTTTTACCTTTTTTATACATTTTTTTTACTCATTAGCACATAATTATCTGTCCCAATTGCCTTAGTTTTATCTTTTAAATTGTGTCAATCTTGTCTTGTGTCTAACTCAAACAAAAGAGTCATAGTAGTTCATAATAGACTTTATTTTTGTTGGTAAATAGTAAATTTATGTATATAATGATTATTAAGTTTAGGAGCTTAAAATTAAATAGACACTAAAACTCACCCATTCCCCACCCCCATTTGTTAATCAATAAGATTTGGATGGGATATGACCATAGCCTATTAGCCTTGCACAATGCTTAGAATATGCCATATGGTATATGCAGGGCCTATTACCATTATTTAATTTAGATGTGTTTCATCAAATATTAATAATACATACCATATGTATATTAATAATATTGTTTTGCAAATTTAATGTATATCGATGATATTAAAAGAATAAATAATATCTCTTCAAACAGAGGATAACTATATTTATATAAATAAATAAATATAAATATGTATGATATATAAATATATTTATATATATAATATATGTTTAATATATTAATTAGGTTAATTTGGATAATTCAATTAATTTCGAGTTTTGCGGTTATAGGTCAAATTCGCTACTTATATTTTGTGAAAATGAGAAACATCCACGTGTTCTTAAAAACACGTTTTTAGTCATTTTGACTAAAACTAATGGTCATACCCTTCGCAGTATTCTCAAGATAGTTGGCCGTTTTTCAAAAAATTGATGCGAGCATAACTATGTACCGAGTTATGTATAGGTTTAGAAAATAAAAAGGATAAAGTGGACATTTGAACTAAAAATAGATAAAAAAAAAACATGTTTTTGAAAAACATGGCTAAAAACATTTTTGATATGGAGAAATTGCCAAAAATCTGACGGACTCTTGAAATTTTGAATAGTATTAATGAAACCAAAACTTTTCAAAATCTTTCACCATTTTCTTGAACAAAATATTTTGGTTATTAATCAATTAACTCAATTGATTGATTAACTAAAAAGGACCGATCAATTGGACAACCCTAACTTTTAGCATGAACATAGGAGACAGACTTACTATCATAGCTTTCCAAGATGCTTAGAAATGAGGACTAAAGTGCGATTGAATATACTTTCATTTTGAAAATTTTCATTTTCTTAAAGAATAGTAGTGAAAAAAATTTTGGGAGAAAAAAGATGAATTTTGAGAGTGTGATTGGATGTGAGATGAAAAAGTAATGATGAAAGTTGATTTGATGTGAAAATAGTAAAATAATGATTAGATGTGATTGGTAGTTAGAAATGTGTGAGTGAATGAATAGTGAAATTTGTGGGATAATGTGTAATAATGATTAGTTTTTGTAAAAAAATGTGCAGATGTGATTGGTGAAAGAAAAAATGAGAAAAAGTGAAAGTGAGAGAATAGTATATTTTAGAAAATTTTCATAAACAATCGCGTGTTTGGTTAAAAAAATTCTCTAACTAACGAAAATAGATTTTTCATATCCAATCGCGTTTTTAGATTTCTTGTTCTATTTTCGTCCCTCTTCATTGTTCCATCATGTGGATGAATAACTTGTGTAGATGTATTAATACAATTAACAACACATATTTATTCAATTTCATATTTATCCCAGTGACACATATTATTCATCTAAAGTCAGTGAAATATGAAAGTGAACAGAAAGTCTTATCCCTAGAAAGGGTAGGCCATTACCATACTCCACTAAAATGTGATATAATGAAATAGCTTTCTTCTTATAATACAATTAATTTCTACACTATTATGAAAAATAAAATCTAATAATCAATCTATTTCTTGAAAATAAATGAACCAAAATCAATTGGACCATTTATTGGTGGTTATGAATAGGACAACATTGCATTCAAATTCACCAAGAAACATTTAATTATCATTTGAGTCCAAAAAAGTAGTGTGTTTGTATTTACCATTTAGCAAAGGATATCCTCTTTTGGAATTTAGCTCAAAGATGATGATAACACAAAGGGGATCCAACCTCACCCCATTTCAACCAATCACATTCCACCTTTTTATTTCCCTTGATGACCTTATTCACTTCTCAACCCCACATTACAAATTTCTCTTATCTCACCACAAATTCAATTATTTCCTCACAAAACTTGAACCCAAAAAATACTTATAATAATAATAATAATCATTCCACTCACAAATTCTTGAAAAATTATTATTTCTCCCCCAAAAAAAATGGCCACCAACACTTTCAACTCCATATACCACAACCACCACTCTCTCCGGCGCCGCCGTCACTCCATAGACCTCCACCCTTCCACCACCGTCAAAAACCCATTTTTCCACAAACCCACCACCGCCGGCGCCGCCGTCTACGGCGGCGGTTCCGCCATTTTCGCCGTCTCCTCCGCAACTCCGGCGACAACCACCACCACCTCCCAAAACGTCTCCTTCGACCTCCTCCGCCACCATTTATCCACGAAAAACTTCCGGCAGGCCGACGAGGAGACCCGCCGTCTCCTCATCGTCCTGGCCGGCGACGCCGCCGTGAAACGCGGCTACGTCTTCTTCTCCGAGGTCCAATTCATCCCCGCCGACGACCTGAAAGCCATAGACGAGCTCTGGAAACTCCACAGCGGCGATAAATTCGGGTACAGTGTCCAGAAAAAGATTTTTAAAAAATCAAATAAAGATTTCACGAAATTCTTCATAAAAGTTGGGTGGATGAAAAAGCTGGAAAGCTCAGAAGTTGAGCAGTTCAATTACAGAGCTTTTCCGGCGGAGTTTATGTGGGAAATGGAAGAGGGGACGCCGGAAGGGCATCTGCCATTGACGAATGCGCTTAGAGGGACGCAGCTTTTGAACAGTGTTTTGAATCATCCAGCTTTTGAAGGAGATGATGATGAAGAAGATGAAGGGCAAAATGGGGAAAAACAGAGTATTATTGGTAAACCATTGATGAGTAACAGAGGATTTAAGCCTAACTACACTTTTTGATGAGTAATTAATAATTAAGTTGTCTTAATTGATCAATTGGTGGACATTGAAGAATCATGTGATCACTTGTAATTTTTTTTTTACTATTTTTTTCTATTTTTCCTTTTAGGTATGGGAACATAAGGGGATGTTATGGTTATCGGAGATTTTCCGATTTTTTTACTGTTTGAAATATGTAAATCATGTTTGTTTTTACTCAATCTCGTTAGAAAATTTTCATTTTCGATTTTTCATTTTCTAATATCAAGTATATATTCTCAATTTTCACATACATATACTCAGTTTTTAACCAATAGTATGGCCCGATATTTATAGTGTATTTTTATGGGTTGGACTCCAAAAAATAGCTCAGTCATTGTTGGCCCCGCCGGCCTGACCCATGCTTTTTGCTCTAGGCCCGACCTGATGATTTTGACAGCTCTGCTTACTACAATCACAACATATTCAATTTCAACCTTATATTACATAAGTGAGACTCACTGTTATCACTCACATTCATATAAATTATCATTTCCAAATAAAATTTCAATGTAACAAAATTCAAAGCAATATTATGAACCAAACATATTTTCAAATTCTCACTCCATTAATTCTACATCAAAAGTTTTATAATCAAACATATTTGAACTTTTGTACAATTTTTAATAAAAAGTTGAGAATTTATCCTAATGGGATGAAAAATGACTTTTCTGTAAACCATACAACCTTAAGGTGTTTATAAAGTTTAAAGTTTAATACCGATCAAAAAAAAAGTTTAAAGTTTAATCAATTGATATGCTGACTTTTGTCACATATGAATCTTTTATTTTAATCTATGTCTCCTATTTGTGTTCCATGCTTTATTTTAATATATATATATACATATATAATATGCCACGTTTTACATTGATTATGACACTTTATACACTTAATTTTTATGGTTATATGAAATTAATAATGTGATAGTCACTTGTAGCTTTTCTTTTACTATTTATTTCTATTTTTTGTTTTTGGTTTGGGAACATAAGGGGATGCTCTATGGTTATCGGAGATTTTCCGATTTTTTTACTTTTGAAATATGTAAATCATGTTTGTTTTTGCTCAATCTCGTTAGAAAATTTTCATTTATATCAAGTATGTATTCTCAATTTTCACATATATATACTCAATTTTTAACCCAATAGTAGGACTCACTACTAGAGGTGTCAATCCGGCCGACCCGACATTTTTATCGGGATAGACTGTGATTTATTAGGCGAAAAACTTCCACATCCCGGTTGACCCGATATTTATAGTGTATTTTTATGGGTTGGACTACAAAAATAGCGGTCGAGATCATTGTTTAGCCCAACCCGATTTTTACTCTAGTCCTGGTAGGGGTGTACATGGGACTTGGAGATCTCCGAACGAACCAATATCCAAACCGAAAATATCCGAACCAAAAATATCCGTTGACTTTTTGACTTTCCCGAGCTGAGCCGTCCCGAAAATTTTCATGGTACGTTCTGGAGATTTTTCAAATATCCGTACCGAACCATATCGGACCATACCAAACCGAATATCCAAAACTAGAACTGATTTTAAAATAATTTCTATATATACATATATAATATTTTTATTTTATTTATGTTTTGATATTAAATTAACTAAACATTCCTTTGAAATTCAATACTATATAATACTAAAAATTATCAAATTAAAAAAATTTGACATATTTTATCAATATATCAAATGAATAATTGAATATATATTTAATTCACTAATAGTTACGTCATATTAATTTATTTAAATGAACCCAATAAATTAAATTTTAAAATCATATTTCATTTGTAGAAAATATTTAAATTTGATGATATTTTACTTATTAAGGATCATAACTAGACTCATCCTCTAATCAAGAAAATTAATTAAATTAAAATTAGTTAAATGATTAGTACATTGTACATAAACTAGAGTAATCGTCTAACCAAGAAATTAAGACTATGAAACAAAAAGTTATTAGTCAAATATATTTTTCTTAAGTTAAGAGCCCATGACAATGTGCCAAGATTATAAAATTTTATTGTATAATAGAGGCTACTAAATTTGTCATTCGTTAAAATTCTAGACTTTTGCTACTAATACGAATAACATAATATCTAAAACATATTATGTTAAAATCCAAAAGGAAACAATACTTTTAACTATAAATTAGATAAAAACGATTCAAAAATTAAATTGATATTAAACTAATATGTTGTATAGTCTACATTATGAAAGAAAGATTTAGAATTATAATATTAAAAATTTAGCACTTAGAAATTTTATGTACAAGTTAAATATAAAATATCAAAAAGTTAAACTCGTATAGTACTAATAGTTTCAGTATGTATTTTTGAAATCGCACTAAAAAAAGATTGAAAATATAACCGTTTAATGATTTTTACACTAATTTTTCTTTTCACATTTTTTTTTTGTGTTTATTTGTGAAATATTTGAATCTCCGTTTCAACGGTTCGGGACGGAGATTTTTTTTATGGTTCGGTTTTGGAGATTTATCTTTGGGATCTCTGAATTTTTGGGACAGTTCGGATATTTCTAAATCTTGAACCGAACCAGGACCATGCACACCCCTAGTCCCTGGCCTGATGATTTTGATACCTCTACTCGCTACAACCATAACATGTTTAATTTTCACCTTATATTACATATGTGAGACTCACTACTATCACTCACATACATATAAATTATCATTTTCAAATTAAATTTTTAGTGTGGGTTCCTCTACTATCAATTTCATCTAATTATATATTATTACTTTTTTCTAACAACATCACTCAACTGAGTCACACTACTTACATATTATATATATAAATAATCATGTTATCGCATTTCCCAATAAAAAAATTCAAAGCAATATTATGAACCAAATATATTTTCAAATTTTCACTCAATTAATTCTACGTCAAAAGTTTTATAATCAAACATATTTGCACTTTTGTATAATTTTTAATAAAAAGTTGAAAATTTATCACAATGAGGTGGAAAATGGTTTTTCTCGTTGTATTAATATAAACCATACAACCCTTAAGGTGTTTATAAAGTTTGAAGTCTAATCAATTGATATGCTGACTTTTGTCACATATGAATCTTTTATTTTAATCTATGTCTCCTATTTGTGTTCCATGCTTTTATATATATATATATATATATATATATATATATATATATATATAGGGGGAGGATCAAGAGTCCTGTCTCTAGGTGAGACATAATGAACTAATCTTAACCATCCCCACTATTAATCAATGGGTATGATTTAATGGATAAAAATATATTAAAATATTAATTTAATCAATATAAGGGTAGTAGGGTAAAATAACATAACAAGTTAGTTACAAAAATGGAATCAAATCTCTTTTCTCTCATACATCTCCCAATTTCCCCAATCTCACATCTCTCTCTCTCATTCGCAAATAAAGAAAACTGTGAAGAACTCGAATATTACAGTTCATGAAAATTACATAGAAAAATAAGAAAAATCGGTGCAATATTACGGAGAAATAACGAATGCAGTGAGTTCAAAACTAAATATGCAACAAAACTCAACTAAATATGCATTATCCGAAAAACTATCTATGCAACGTAAAAAAACTAATATGTAGTACAATATATCCAACTATGCAAGACGTCATAAACTATGCAACAAAATCAACTAACTATGTATTATTTAGAAACTATCTATGTATTGTGGAATAAATAAATATGCGAGACATTATGTAACATCCCATTTTTATAATTTCCAAAAGCAACATCCCATTTTCATAACTAAATATACATTATATTGAACCTATTTATGCGTGTAGTATAACTACATATGCGAAGACGTTATATTCAATTATGTCTTGTTTTCGTAAAACAATGCCAACAAAATAACTAAATATGCATTATTTAATGTCTAATTATGCGAAGAAGAACCCTAACTATCTTGTAAAATAAAAATATTTGGAAAGAAAAACAGTTCCTTAAATTCCGCCACAAAACAAAATGAGTGTCAATTTCAACCCATAAAACATTTGGGATCACTAATTTGAATTACAAAATACAATCTTACCCTTAAAATCAACGAAAATTAGGAAATAATTAAAAAAACTGAATTAATCACATCCCTTCATTTTTTAAGATCAATGGGTAAGATAAGTCCACACTCTCTCACCTAGGCGGGGTGGTCTCATTTGAACTAAATCCTATATATATATATATATATATATATAATATGCCACGTTTTACATTGATTATGACACTTTATACACTTAATTTTTATGGTTATATGAATGAAATAAGAAATGAAAAATTATTAAAAAAGTGGAATTCAGATATTGTTTTTAATTGGTCATTTATCTTATAATTTAAATTATAAGATAACAAAATAATTTGGTCTGATAGATATTATCAACTGTTAATTTTGTGTAGAAACCCAAAGTTTAGCAGAGTATTCAATGCAATATTTAGCAGCTTCAAGACTATAAGTGGGTATTTATTCCATTATTACAAGAAAGTCAGGAAAAACCGGTGGCTTAGCTTTTACACAGCCACCACAAGCAATTGTGGGATGGAGTAGGGGTTCAAATCCTGCTCCATCAAATTGTTTGTGGGGTGGAGGTCGGGGGTTCATATCCCTTCTCCATCAAATTGCTCTCCGGGGCATATGCGAGTGGTGAAGATTTGGTGGGAACTCATCTTGAATAGCATCCGTGTGGGTTCGATTCGGGAGAGATCGTTATTAGTAGATTGGGGTCGAACATAATTGTTCTCTTTACCAGGAGGATCGTTTTACGTCGCCAGACCGCCGAACACCGCTTGGCTGATGCGTGCACATCCAGCGGTTTACCTTGGCGGCAACAATGAGAGCGGAGTTTGTTGTTCCAGCATAGTCGGGCGTAAGCGCGAAGCTGAGTTATCAAAAAAAAAAAAAAAAAAAAAGAGTCCGGAAAGATGCTCTAATCATAGTGAAACAACCTATGCTCAAATAGAAAAAAAAAAGGTACTGTTCTTTTTGCTTGTGGCATCTTGCTTGTTGGCTGTTAATTCTTATACTTTGATTCCTATATAGAGCATGTTTCGATGGTACCAATGTATCCATGCATGTGAATATAATGCATGTGAATATATGTGTGTCAACCGTATCGTTTTTCGTGTTCGCAGTTGTGTTCAGACATGAATATTTATATATATGTTTGATACAAACATGGACACAACCCACCCGTTTAATTATTCGTGTCAAGATACATAATACGGACATGACCCGTTTATGACATGGGTAACCCGATACAACACGAAATACCTATATAATTTAAAGTTGACACGAAAAAAATAAAAAAATAGAGAAAAAACTAAGATTCAAAGAAAAAATATATTAAATTATTAGAAAATGCATTAAATTATTTGTCCATCATCATATAACCAACCAAAACATTACAAAATATGAAAATAATGTCACTAAAATTAAATGGGTTAAATAGGTCAATCGTGTTGACACGTGGGCGACGACTGACGACCGACCTATTTAGTTCGTGTTAATCGTGCTCAACCCGATTTTGACCGGAACCTACTAAGGATTATACCAAAGACCGCTAAATTCGTGTTAAGTTCATGTCGGGTTATCGTGATCGTATCACAAATTGACGCTCCTATATGAATGTTTATGTTTCAATTTCGTGGGTTCGACTTGATTTTAATTAATTCTTTTATAGGTGATGAAAAGATAAAAATATTTTTATTTACATTGAAAATAAAGAATGATAGTTATTTGTGTCATAATGTTGTTAATTTGAGCTAGCTGTTTTTGCTTTAAGAAAGAAAAATCAGTTTCGTAAATAAGATTTATTTTGAGATATCTCAATCTCAATATACATATGTGTGTATATGTATGGGATGTTACAAAATTACCATGAAGTTTAGCCTTGTTATACATACAAAAAAAATCAGTTATCTTTTAAAATTACAAACACCCCTTTGAGATGTGTATTTGGTTTATAAATTACCCTTCAGCAGGTGCAATATTTTGGAAATAGAAGGGATATTTGTAATTTTATTTTTTTTTTGAGTTTTTTTTGGTAATTAGACTAATTCTCAAGAATATTATATGTAATTATTCTTGGTATTATTCAAATAATAGCATAAACTAGTATTACATAAATTTGTTATCAAACTTTAAGATATATATTAAATAGCAACAAAAATGAAATTTGAATTTAAGAAATGAAATTGAGATTAGCATAAAGTAAGGTTGTGGTTGGTTTACGAGATTTTGTTTTCCAAATTTTTATTTTGAGAGAATTGTTTTTGTAAGTGTGATTGTTTGCGGAGAAAATGAATTTTTTTCAAAGAAAATCTCATTTCTCTTCAAAATTTTCCTTTCTCACACTTTTCAATACCCAATTATACTATTTATTTATCTTTCCTTCCCATATATATATATATATATATATATATAGGATTTGGATCCAGTGAGTCCAAATAACTTATGTGAGTACACGAGACCAAATCTGAGACATTGATTTATTTTTTAAACGGCTGAGATTAATCAGTTTTTACCATTTTTTAATATATAACTTAATTTAAAAAAGGGTTGTTTGGTAATTTTATTTAAGTTCAGTTTTTGGGAGGGATGTTTATTTTTGGGAGTGGGCTATAATTTAGGAACCGTTTTGGATACGTGTGTTTATCCAAAATCTGGCATATCTTCTCCAAAGCATGGTAAACGATAGTCGATAGTCGAAAGAATTCTTCTCCTTCCAAACTCAAGAAATCTCTCTGCAAAAACAAACCCAACCGTGAAAATACACCTCCATTGTTCATTCTTCAAGGTTCTCCTCACTGCAAAGCGTCTCCAAAGTCATCCCTACCGCGATAAATTCTTCTTCACCCCTACCGGGAGAAATACCTGCAAAGTGCAAAACCCTTCGTCCGAAAATCAGAAAATCAAACTCACCAATCGGTCGAAATTCAAGTAGGAATTTAACCATCTGCAACTACGTCACTCAGGGTATATTGAAATTTCCTCCAAGTAGCGCCCGGAAAACCCCAAATTTCTTTGAAAAATCTCTATTCGTGCAAGGTAGCAAATTTGTTTTTCTCTGTAATTTGTTCGTCTTTTTTTATTTTTTTTTATGTTTTTATTGCATTTTTATGTAGGACATTGTCATTTGTTGGATATGTTTTAAAATTGCATATTGTTGTTGATAAAATTGCTTATGATTGTTATGTAATATGCTTACATATATTTTAGGTTTTTATGTCAAACGGGAGAGGGAGGAAGGGAGAGAGTGACAATTAATATTTTCCACTTTCTCATAAGTATTGGGAGATTGTTTTAATGTGGCAAAAAATTAGTTATTGTTGTCAATAATTATGCTCACATTTGTTTGTACAAGTATTTGGTGATTTGCTTTAATGAGGCAAAAATATTGCTTATCTATGTTTTATATTATGCTTACGTATATTCAAGTATGTGCAAAATACTAGGGTTGGGTGTGTTGGGAAAACGAAGTTTGTGCAAAAATTCAAGTATTTGGTGATTGCTTTAATAAGTCAAAAACGTTGCTTATCTATGTTTTATATCATGCTTATATATATTCAAGTTTAAAATGCATATTATTCTTGATAACTTTGCTTATTTATGTTGTATATTTTGCTTATGCACGTTTTATATAATGCTTTCATACAGGAGGTAATTAGTATTTGCCACTTTTTTTTTCTAAGTCTGGGTTTTTGCCTGTTTGATGTTTTCTACTGCTTATTGGTGTTGACAATTATGCTTATTCATATTCTATGTCATGCTTACTCATTTCATATAGTATGCTTAAATTTTTTTTTTTTTGTTAATAAATGTTTTAGTTAAATGACTAGTGTTCATTTTTTTTTGTTAGTGTTTCTGTTTGAAATGGCTAAAAAGAGCAAGAAAAGGAAGGCGACAGTGGCTAAAGAGAGCAAGAAGAGGAAGGCGACAACTATTGATGATCGTGCAGAGGCGAGTAAGAAAAAGGTGGGGAAGGATAAGGAGAAAAAAATGGTAGATGGTAGCAAGGGTGATGAAGATTCCAAATATCCTAGGTTGTCTACGAGATCAATGCTGAGGAGGTTTGCCAAAGTCGTTATTAAGAAATTGAACCCTGCACAGACAACTGCAGTTAATGAGATTGGGTTTGGCGGCCTGTTGCACATAAAGATTGTTGAAATACCGGCACATTTAAAAAAATTATTCCTAACAAATGAAAAAAGGGCATGTGCTCGATAAAAAATGTTGTGACTGCCTGTTTAGTTTTTTAACACCACTTATTCACATATTACAAATTGCATATGATTTCTCTTATTATAATGCTTTTTATTACTTTGTACTTTGCTTATTTGTTACTGCTGTAATGCTTTTCGACCAAAAGAAAAAAAAATGAACATAATCGATATTGCTATGATATAAAATACCATGAAGATAAATGTTTACAAGTCAATTGACTTCGCTTACAACGCATTTGAATCCACCTTTACAAAAACATTTGAATACTGCTAAAAATATAAGATACTTGAATATATAAAATGCTTGCAATGCAATTGACATCTGCTTACAAAGCACTCGAACCCTGCTTAAAAATATTTGAAATAGTGTTATAAACATTATAAGATACCATGGAGATAATTGCTTACAATAAAGTTGAATTTTGCTTATAGACTAATTGAATTTTGCTTACATAAGCAACTGAATTCTGCTTTGAAAGAAAATATAACAACCATGAACTAACACAACGGCAATAATCAAAAAACATTCAACATCACTACAAAGAACTTCAAAACCAAACAAATTTATAGTCTCTATAAAACACTCCACTAATCAACACTTCGATCAAAAGTACGAAGCAACAATCGTTTTGGATTGATCATATTTCATTTTGGCAAACTCTTTCGCCCGCCCCAAGACCGCCTTCCTCTGCTCATTCATTGCATCCAAACATATTGCAGTTGTATACTTTCTACGCATCATCAATTAATCTGATAGTTTAAAACACAGAACAAACATAAACAACATGTTTCATTCGTGAAAACAAGTATTTAAGCACATATGAGCAACATTTTTGATCATAACATGCATGTTTTTAAAGAAAAATGGGGGCGGAGAATTGAATTTTCCGCATTAGCAAGTATATTCATAAATATAAGCATATTCGTAGTCACAAATAAGCAAGATTATAAACACGCACAAACAACTTTTCGGGTAAACATAAAAAAAAACGGAGATGAAGAATCGAATTTTTCGCATTCACAAGTTCATACTTATAAAGCATATTCATAGGCACAAAAAGGAAGATTATAAACATGATTAAGCAACTCTCGGGTAACATACAAAAAAAAAAAATGGGGATGAAGAAGTGAATTTTTTCTGGATTCCCAAACATGTTCATATTTATAAGCATATTATTTGGCACAAATAAGCAAGATTATAGACACGCAAAAGCAATTTTCTGGGTAAAATATACAAAAAAATTGAAATGATGAATCGAATGATTGTTCTAGAAAAAATGCGAATCAAATTTTAATTGGATTCAGTAAAAAATGGACAATGTTAACAATCGAAAGGCAAGAAAAATGGTTACCTTGTTCTTCATTAGTGTTGAAGCATTCTTCATGGTGCCATCCATTTTTTTTTCTTGCTTGAACTCTCCAAATGTCGACTTTGTGTATTGTTGGGGAAGATTTTCATTGCAGACACAGTGGAGAAGATGTTTGTGGCTTGGACGATTTTCCAATAACAGATTTGGTGGATTGTGATTGCAAATTGATGGTAACTCATCCTATTTTAATGGGATTTACTAGATTTAGCCATCACACTATTTTTATATGGACTGATTTGTCCTCACGTTGACTTTATCACATAATTTATCAACATTAATCATGTTTAATCTCAACCATCGAAATTAGTAGATTTGTGGCTTGGATATGGTCTTATGTACTCATATAATAGGGGGGTCCTATATAACCCTCCCCCTAACTCATGGTTTTTCCACCCATATTTCGATTTCTAAAAAAATAATAAAAATTCTTTAAGAAAAAAAGTAATAAAAATCTATGGAAAAATAAGAAGTCGTAAATATTTGTGATTTAATTATATTTGGTAGTCAACTTTCTTTCAATAAATCACTTTTTAAAGTTATATATATTAAATTGTTCAAAAAAAGTTATATATTAAATATTAAGTTATTTAAATCAAGTTTTCAAATTTTTGTGTGTACTACATTCATTATTATATATATATATATTCTTTTTATTTTCTAAAAACTTAATAACTTTTCTATTTTAGCTTCTGTTGGAGGCACAAATGGTATTTAATAAATTAAATGTATTCATTTTATATATATTTATTTAATATTAATTTCTCAATGAGTTTTTAATAATTAAACCGACCCAAAGGAGTCTGGGTTCGGCCCAAACAATCGTTTTCTTCTACGCGGACTGGCCCATAGACCAAATTCTCCTACACTGCCCACGAGGCCCATCTTATTATCTGTAAGTAAATTAATTCATTATTATCCTATGCATTATTTTACGGAATTCATTTACTGTTATGTCTCTCGTTCACCATGCTGACTTGAGCGTCGAAAGGGTCTTCCTGGGCAACTCCGAGGAGCTCCTCATAATGTTTGCGTACATGTGCAGACAAGTTCATAGTCAAAATTTTTTTCGGCTCTCGAGAGAAGAAGACTTGAAGACTTCCTCTCCTGGGAAAGAGGAAAAACGAGAAGACTTCCCCATGGGAAGAGGATTGACGTGAATACTTCCTCTCGGGAAGAGGATTTTGGTCAACCCAGTTGACTTGGAGTGATCTGCCCTAAAAAATAGCATCAGTTTGGTGCCGTCTGTGGGAAGAGCAAAAACACGCGAAGACGCAGACTCGACCTCAAGCGCATGGAGCCGGATCCCATGCCGCAGGCCCCGGGGCCGTAAAACCAACAAGAGGAAAGGCCATCAAGAAAGCGGGAGGCCAACTACCACTTCATCGGAAGGGCATCACCTCCCCACAAGAAGAAAGTGGCGCCGCCACTTCCACATGAAGGAGCTCCACCCATTGAAGAAATTTACCCGCCCGTTGGAAGGGCGTCACATCCCCATGGGAGAGAAGGACGTTACCACCACTGCAAAGAAGAGGGGTTTGCCCTCGGAGAAGTTCACCTGACTTGGGAAGCATTCCAAGATTTAATGGGACGGCGCCGGAATACTTTGAAGAGTCAGTCAAGTGGTGAGCCACGGGAGACCGCCTGGGGCTCCTCCCACCATTGAAGACTGACCTAAAAGGTCAAGAAAGAAGAAAAAAAGGATGCAACAAGAATCGTGAAGAGGCGCCATTAAATAAAGAATTTCATGTTGTTGGCTGTTGATCCATGAATCACCAAGAAGAACTATCACATGAAGATGAGAGGTCACCCCCTTCTCCGGGAAGGGTGCGACCTCCGCTTAAAACTAAGGAGGGTGTCGCCTCCTTCTCCGGGGGAGGGCTCGCATGTTGAAGAAGTTCGCTAGCTTAACGTGAAGAGCACTACTCGAAGAAGCTTCCCGAGAGCCGCTTCAAGGAATCATGTTGCGACGGGAGGCTGGGAAGACTTCCCTCAAAGCTCCGGATGTTAAAGACCCGGGAAGAAGATAAGAGAAATGATGAATTTGGAAAAAGCCAAGGAGACCAAAGACACTCTCATTTGGAATAGAAGCTTTAAATGGAGCCAAGACTTCAAGTCCACATTCAGAAGCCCACAGAAGAGTCGTAGGCGGTAAAACATCAGCCAAGCTAACTCACGGGCCATCTCTATATGGAGGAAGTTCACTAGCCCCTGCCATTCGGGAGCCATTGCCCTGGGGCATCAAGATCTCCAGCCTCCCAGAGAATGATGAGATCGGAGATCCACCAGGAGCACTTGGACAAACTCCATGCAAAGGCGGATCTTTATGTATGGTATGATGGACGCTTCCTGTTGTAAAGTGTCCGGACAATACTAACTAAACATCATTAATGTGGTTGATGAGCTCCCACTTACATCAATCACCGGGAGGAATAAACTCACAACTGCCTTCGCACAATGATTCTCCATCAGAAGTAAGTATTCAGAGACAATGACTCATGTTTTTCAACCTAAGGAAGAGTTCTTGCAAGACCTCATAAAGTGATTAGGGAAGCCACATGCTCCAAAGTCGGGAACACCAAGCAAAGAAGGCGATTGTTGAGAAGACATAAGGATAGACTCATCCTTCCGGAGGAGGCCATTCAACAACTCAAAGAGTCAAGGAGGCGCTTGCCTGTCAGGTAAAGGGACGCCCAACCTATCCAAAAGGGCGCCCTTTCGCAATCTCCTCCTTCTCGAAGGGCTCGCTCACTAGAAAAGTCCATTGAACCCGGAAGCTCTCTAGCTCAATGAAACTACCGGAACACTCTAAGACATTAATGCTACTAGGAGCCACACGAGGATATTTCCGAGCTCCACGAGCCGCATGAAGACCTCTATAAGGGCACCTTACCTGGTTGCAGCCGCAATAATAGCCATTGCATGAAGAATGACCCTCACTCGACTAGAATAGAAAAGAGAAAATGAACTAGAGAGCAACCAGGACATCGAACAAGTCATCACATTGATGGAGGACAAACAAACCTTGAAGTCCGAGAAAGGATTGGCACAAACTCTCATCGACACTCGGGCGGAGAATCCAAGAGCCATCCGGACTAGTCAAGCTATTTCTGGGAACAAGCAACCATTTAGAGAAAGACATAACTCCCCTGGATAAATGTTGATGAAACATCCTCACTGGAGAAATATCCGTAAAAACTCCATTCATGGGATAGGTACATCCCAACACAAAATGAGAGAAAAATGCTCAACTCATCGAGGAAGACGAATGCTCCATATATGAAGAAAGCTTAACCATGAAAGAATCAACCCAAGAACCTCTACCTTTAGGAATCGAGACCTCCAACCTCTTAGAGCCTGATGGAATTGGAGATCCGTAGGAACACTTGGGCAAATTTTATGCCAACACGTATCTCTACGATATGACGGACACCTCATCGCAAAACAACTATTCATCAATGAGAAAGTGCCCCAAGACTATCTCTCACCTCATTTAGGTGAAGCAAAAGGAATGAGAAACATTGGGGAATTTTATGAAACGGTTCGTGGAAGCCGCCAATGAAGTTGCCGATGTCCAACATGAGACCCTGGCCGGGATATTGCAGCAAAATCTCCGCCAGAGACATCCGAAGGAATCCATGGTGGGAAGTCTCCCTCCAACATGAAGGAGTTATTGAGCCGGACATAAGGACATATTCGAGCAAAAAAGTCCACAAGCCGAACTTGGTGCCAAGCACAAGTCCCAAGAAGAAAACGAGAATCGCCTACGGGAGGGTCCGAGAAAAGATCATGGACCAAGCTACACACCTCTCAATGCTCCAATAGCGGATATCTTGTGACCATCCTAAAGAAGAGGATCATTCATCCTCCACAACCATTAAGTAGCAACCCTACACGGACGCGCTCCAATTTATCTTTGTCAATATCACAAAGACAAGGGCACACCATTGAACACCATTTCATTTTGAAGAAGGAGATATAGCGACATCTCCAAAAGGGCCACCTCAAGGACTACATGGATCGGAGCAAGTTTATTTGTGATTCGAGACCAAATGAAAAAGAATCTCAAGAACAACGCCACTCGGATACCCGCAGAGAGAAACTACGTGATACTCGTGATAGGCGGAGTTATCAATATGATCTCCAAAGGACTAAAAAGAAGATGCCGGGAGCATTCTCGAGAATGCATCAAGAAGCTTCCTCGACCGGATAGTGAGGGCGTCGCCCGATCTTGGGAGTCAACATCTCAATAATGTAACTATTTTATTTTGTAATAGTTAGGTAATTTACAGTTCTATTTTAGCTGTGTGTTATAGATTTGTAGACGTCCGTTGTATTTATAGTTTTAGTTATTTATGAGATAATAAATCTTGATGAGGCTAAGCTTATGAATATCTGCATACTCCGTTGGATGTTATTATATTTATTTGGATATAAACCCTGGGATCAATTGGTTGTGGGTACCCCAATGTTCCAATTACAGAACAAAATAAAGAGGTGTAGAGTGGCTCTTCTTAAATGGGCTCAAAATGAGGGAACCAATGCGACCAAAATGGTTGATTTTTGTAAGATCAAGATGACTGATATTAAAAGAAAATGAGGGGATAGGAATTGGCAAGAATGGGTTGTTCTTAAAGCTACTCTTCACAAAGCATACCATGAAGAAGAATTATAATGGAATAGAAAGCTAGGAACCATTGGCTTAGGGAAGGGGACCGCAATACAAAATTTTCCCATGCTTGTACCTCACAGAGAAGAAAATTGAATTACATTGAGAGATTGATTAAAGAGTCCGGGGAGATTTGTACGAAGAGAGAGAGATATCGTCAATGAGATTTCAAATTTTTATTCAAGTCTATTTACTACATCCGACTCCATCCAAGATGATTCCATTCTTCAAGGCATCCAATCTCAATTTATGTCTCAATAAATCAAGCCTCGACTGACGAGTGGATGATCAACAAATCAAAAGAGCGATTTTCGTTTAAATCCGTAAAGCTCCTGGTGTGAATTGTATGACTCAACTTTTTTCCAGAATTTTGGCATATTATTTCGAATGATATGTGTTTAGCTGTTAAGAGTTTTTTTCCCTCCTATAGAATGTTGAAAAACGTTAACCATAGTCTCATTACTCTCATTCCTAAAGTTCAAAACCCTTCCGCTATATCACACTATAGGCCAGTTAGCCTGTGTTCTGTAGTTTACAAAACAATTTCGAAAATCTTGCCCGATAGAATGAAACCCTTTTTGTACAAATGCATTAGTCTCAGTCAATCTGCATTTATTCTTGGGAGACAAATTGTTGATAATGCCATTATTGCCCATGAATGTATCCATCACCTTAGTAGACTTAGATCCGACAAGAAGAGCTATATGGCTCTTAAACTAGATATTGCTAATGTATGTTTCTTGCCTCTATTTTGAAAAAGATGGGATTTGATCAAATTGTTGTGCAATGGATTGTTGCATGTTGCTTGGATCTCTACACCTGTTTTCTCTTTCAATGTGCAGGGTCAATTTTCTGGATATGTGTCTTATTCTAGAGACATTAGACAAGAAGACTCTCTTTCTATGTGTTTATTTATTATTCTTTCTGAAGCATTCTCTAATCTTATCAAACAGGCTCAAAGTAAATCCTTCTTTAGAGGTATGAAAATTGGCAGATATTGTCCATCTATCACACATCTATTTTTTGCGGATGATCGATCCTCTTTTGTGAAGCCACTGAGCAACAAGCCCTTATCGTTAATAATATCATTAATCGGTATTGTAGGGCTTCAGACCAGTCTATCAATATGAACAAATCATCGGTTTATATCAGCAAAAATGTTTTCCCACACATTAAATCCCAAATTTGCTGTCTATTTCACGGTATCCAAACGTCTCCTAATACAAAAAAAATAAAAATAAAGGTACTACAATTGAAAGTTTACCAGATATATTTCAAGTGGGCAAAAAAAGTGTATCTTACAATTATATTAAATTAAAAAAGATCAACAGTACCATTCTTAATTATTAGTCGTCACAAAGAAAAGTCAATAAAATGTAATAATATTTGATAAAGTCATATCCAGCCAACTTTCTTTTTTAATAAACTGGGAGTACTGGTTGAGGGGAGGAGATAAATTTCAAATAAATCGAAAAATATAGGGTTCGAACCCCAGTTTGCTAACACCCTTATAAAGGGTTATTGATACTCTTTGGCAAAGTTGGTAGCCATTGGTCATATCCAACTAAGTTTTGACCACCCAAACAAGAAAATTTGCAGTCCAAATTCAACTTTATTTGTTATTTTCAGATTGAACCAAAAAAAGTCAGGTAAGAAAGACGTAATAGCCATTTGATATGATGGATTTCTAAAGACAAACTTCCTAGCATTTTCCATTGTTTTTTTTTATTTGGCAAAACAAGTATAATTAAAGATCAACTATTGTTTCATCTAAATAAATTATTCATTATTATTTTCTTGGTCTGTAGTGATTGGGCTAGGCTGGGCGATGATATTGTAAACCAAAAAAGAGTCGAGCCAACTCATTACACCCAAAATCTCGATCAACCTGATCTTTTATGTATATTTTCATGGATTGGGCCTCCAAAATTGACTGTCCGATGGAATTTCGGCTCGATCAGTTTTTTCTTTGACCCGACGAACTAGCACCGACCCTACCCATTTGACAGCTCTATTATTTTCCCACTAAAATCATATAAGCCTAAATCTTGATCTTTCATTTTCTGTCATATCCAAGTTAATTAACAAGAGAGAGAGATCCATTTAAGCTGAAGTTGGGAAACAGAAAAACATTAAGCACCAACTTGGATTGCAGAGTCATGTCAAATCCTCATTTTTGGGCTGCAATTTTGATGTTCTCATGCTTAATCTCTGGTATTCATCACTTTCCATCTCTCCTATTTTATTCTTCAATATTTAATTTTTTTACTAAAACCTGTCTGTAAAACAAGTTTTTTTGCTTTTGCTTGTTTGAATTCATATATGACAAAGAATATAACCTCTTGTTCTTCAGCAGCTTAAATAAAAAAAAATTGTGAGGTTCATATATCCGATCTATCAGTACAATTGAATCTCACAATTTTTTTTTCTTCTTCCTTTTTTGGTTTGTTTTCCTTCTATTTTGGGTTAATTACAAAAATTACCCATGAGGTTTGCCTAATTACAAAAAAAAAACAGTAATCTGTTAAAATTACAATAGCCCTGACATTTGTTTTTAGCTTACGAAATTACAAGATGAGAATGTCTCGAGGGGTATTAATTAGGTAAAATACAAACCTCAAGAGGAAATTAGTAATTTCAAAAGATAACAGGAGTTTTTTGTAATTAGCCTACACATCAGGGTAGTTTTTGTAATTATCCTATTTTTTAGGGATAATTACAAAAGACACCCTGAGTTCGGGTTGGTTACAGAAAATCTCAAAATTACAAAAAGTCCCCTCATATTTGATTTTGTTTTAAATTTAAGGGTAAGAATCGTAATATTTCTAAATATCATTAGAGTTTTGAAATATTTTTTTCTTATGAACGGAGAAAATCCAAATCTCAATGGATTCTTTTTGCAATTTTCAAAAGCCTCTAATTTTTTTTTGTAATTAACTCGAACCTGAGGGGTACTTTTTGCAATTAGTGTAAACCTCAAGATAGTTTTTGTAATTATCTTTTTGGGCTAATTACAAAACTACCCATGAGAATTGTAATTACAAAAAAAAAAAAAAAAATCCTGAGATTTGATTATGCCTAAAATGTAAGGGGACAAGTGTAATACATTTACAAATGTAAAGGAGATGTTTGAAATATTTTTGCTTATAAAAGGGGTAAACTGTAATGCAAAATGAAATCTCAAGGGATTTTTCGTAATTTTAAAAAACTCTAGTTTTTTTTTTTTTTTTTTGTAATTAGCCCGAACCTCAAGGGGATTTTTGTATTTATACTTTTTGTAACTTGATGAATTTGCAGGCAAAACTGTGACTGGAAACATAGAGAGTGAAAAAGAAGTACTGCTCAACTTCAAAACATACATGCTGCAACAAAATCCTCAGTATAATAATGGACTCAAAGAATGGAATTCAGAGGACAAATCACCATGTAAATGGCCTGGTATTTCATGCAACACAATAGCCAATCATGTCACTGCTATAGATCTCTCCAACAAATACATTATGGGAAATTTATTTCACAATTTTTCAGGATTACCTAATCTGAAATACCTTAACCTGTCAAATAACTTTATGACAGGGGAGTTCAATTTTATTAAACTCAACACCTTGGAAATTCTTGATTTGTCTAGAAATAGATTTCAGGGCAGTATTCGGTCGGTTTTTCCGTGTAGAAACTTGATGGTATTGAAGCTGTCGTCGAATAATTTAAGTGGTTCGATCGATGATGCCTCGTTTGACTCGTGCAGAAATTTACGTGTTCTTGAACTAGAAGAAAACGGTTTTAGAGGGAATCTATCGTTCGGTTTGATAGGCTACTTGAGTTGTCGGTATCTGTTAACAGTTTAACCGGTGCGATTCCTAGTTTGGTTTTCGTTGAGAGTTGTAGTTTAAGATCTGGACTTATCCGAGAATTTATTCGTTGGACAGTTTCCGAATGAGATTTCTAACTGCAGGGATTTGGTAATGTTAAATCTGTCTGGAAATAAGTTCTCTGGCAAAATCCCTGCTGAAATTGGATCACTTTTGAGCCTACAATCACTTTTATTAAGTGACAATAGTTTCTCCAGGGAAATTCCAGTATCTCTAATGGAAATGACCAATTTGTCCTTGTTGGATCTAAGCAAGAATGGATTTGGAGGAGAAGTTCAAGAAATTTTCGGTCGGCTCCATCGAGTGAAGTACCTTTTCTTGAGTGGAAATTCATACACTGGAGGTTTGATCTCATCAGGGATTCATAACTTACAAAATGTCTATGAATTGGATTTGAGTGACAACAATTTCTCCGGTCCGTTACCGTTACAAATTTCCAAAATGTCGAACTTGAAAATGCTGGTTCTGGCAAAAATCAGTTTACTGGAAATATACCTCATGAGTATGGAAATTTATCAGGCCTACAAGCTCTTGATCTCTCTTTCAATAAACTTAGCGGATCGATACCACCGAAGTTTCGGAAAATTACGCCGATTTTGTGGTTAACGCCGCCAACAATTCACTGACAGGTGAAATCCCTGTGGAATTAGGCAACCGCAGAAGCCTTTTATGGCTAAACCTTGCAAATAACCAAATTTCAGGGGCTATTCCACCTGAAATTTTCAACATTGGCAGCAATGCAATGGCAGATATAGTTTTATTGAATCGAACGGATCAATCGACTTACGGATTTGGCCAATGTGCGATTCTGGAAAGATGGATACCATCACCAGACTCACCATTCGCCTCATTTTCGTTTTATGCTCTTAGTAGGTGTCGAATCAAGAGACGCAATTTGTTGCTAGAAAGATACCCTTTATTCTCCGCGTTGGAATACGTGTTCGGCTATATTCAACTCAAAGGCAACAAATTGTCTGGTGAACTTAAAATCAGTATGTCTCAGAACTTGGGAATGTTATATCTTGATGACAATGATTTATTTGGCGAGCTTCCTCCGAAATCGGATTATTGCCACTATTAGCACTAAACGTGTCAAAAACGCATTTTCCGGTGAGATACCGAAAGAGATTGGGATGCTTTGGGAACGCTTACGAAGTCTTGATCTATCGTGCAACAATTTTTCGGCGAATTTCTAGAAGCATGTCGAATTTGACTGAACTCGATGACGTTTAACATCTCCTACAATCCTTACATTTTTGGTAGAGTACCGTCTACCGGTCAGCTAGCAACGTTTAGTCAATCGTCGTTTTTGGGAAATCCGTTGTTAGAACTACCGTCCCTGGATGGAGGATGAAAATAGAATTAGTCCCTTAATGCCAAGAAAAGATGAGGGGAAGGAGGAAGGGATTTTGGAGAGGTTCCTTTTCGCGTTCGTTGTGTCGTATCCGGTTTTCTTTGTCTTGTCTTTCTTGGCTTGCTTGTTTATGGGAAATGAGAAGATTTCGGCACTAAAGAGCAAGAAAAAGTTTAGGAGAAGAAGAATGTGAAACTGATCAATGGTATTTATACATTCATGGGAAGTCTTTCTGTAACATCCCATTTTCCTAGTTTTAAAATACGACTTATAAAGTAATAGTGCGATTTATAATAAAACGTGAATTTCCCAAAGATCATTTACCCTTTAAAATGATAATATAAAAATTGTTAGATAATAATTCCACGAATCATTCCATAAATAAACTTTCAATACTAAACATTAGAAATATCCATCAAAGAAAAAAAAAGATAAAGTTTATTTTTCTATTTTTTTTAATTATTCGGGTCACCGCCTCCACGTGTCCCGCCAACTCCATCATTCATCTGAAATAGAAATATATTTTTGGGGTGAGCATTCAACGACTTAGTAGGGCTATATTTGTCCAAGATAAATACACAATACACATTACGAAATAACATGCTTAACATTGAAAATGTAATCGTAGCTATGACATTGAAACATGGCTCGTGACCGCCGGATTTCACCGGGAGGGAACTTTTATGCCCGAACCTCTGTATAGTCCCACACGACTATAGACACGTAACACGTAGAAGCATAATTTATCAAGCGACATATAAAGGCATTTAACAAGGACAAATAAAAGCGGAAAACCCTTACCTCAAAAAGTAGCGTAGAGTAGAGTGTGTGTCAAGAGTGGAAATTTCTATGCCCGGAAATTCTTGTTGCCTACAATTAAATTTAAAACTAGTATTAATATTTTGTAACTTTTATATAAAATTTATATATATATAATAGGAATTAAATTGGCTAGAAATTAATTGGATAAAAATTTAAGAATCTCCTAATAAACCCACATTTCTTTGTGTTGGAATTTTATTTTGGTAAAATGGGTGTTGACCGATTTTGACCAAATAATTAAGTGGTTTCCATTAGTGAAAAATAGAATTAAATTATTTGTAAAAATTCTACTAAGAGAGTAGATGAGAATAGCATTTGGAATTTCTCAAAACCAGTGCTCGGGGAGAATGAGAAATTAATGTTAGAAGTTAGCCACTTAATACAAGTAAATGGAAAATGGAAAATGTAGGGAATGAGAAATGCTCCATCGCACATAGGAAATGGAGGCAAAGTTTGCACACTATATTTATCCCAAGTTGGACTTATGGGTTTGGGTTGTTGGGGCACCCAAATTTTTAAAGGGGTGAGGACTTACATGCTTGTGGGTTTGGTTCAAAGCATACACGCGCGCCGCCACCGCCGCCCGCTGGCCGGTCTAGGCCTGGGCTTGGGCCCATATTCTTTTTAGACTAAAAATCTTTAAAATAAATAGTTAATTAATTTTTTGTTAACTAATTTACGCACGCCCGCCGCCGTTGGCCTGGGGCCTGGGCTTGGGGCGTGCATCGGTCAGCGCGTCGACAAACTGTTTTCGCATCGAGCACGGCCGACGCACGCCCATGCGTTGGGTTGTGCGTCACGTCAGTAGCTTTGCCATTTTGGTTCAATCCACGCACGGTCGCGGCGCTAGGTCATGCGTCGATCGCGGCGAATAGATCGTCTGTTCGTTCAAAACCTATCTTTTCGAGCCAAAAGACGTGATTTTCCATACGAGCACTTGCTTGCCTATATAACGAAGCCCCCGCAGATGTTTTTACACAAGAATACACAAGATTAAACCGGTCATTTGCATCATCAAAGATATTGGCATTTCTCCTTTAAAAGCTTGAAAGTTCGGATATTTTTGTTGTTCGATGTAGTTCGTGTTTTTGCAAGTCTTGCCGCTAAACCGAATAGAAATAATCGTTGTATTTTAGGGACGTATGCTAGAACCGTTAGCACTTGTATACGGAGCGTTTGGCTCTTATGGAGATTGAATCCAATTCGAGGCCTCGACTAAGCCAAACACTACACTAATCATTTTCTTTGAAACAAAAACCTTATAAATTTTACCCAATATTTCCCTATTCCTCACCACAATCCCAACCCCACCCCCCCCCCACCCGCCCCCCTCTCCCACCCGGCCCACCCCTACCCACTTCTTTTTTTTCTTTCTCTTCTTTTCATGTAAACTCTTTTTTTCTCTTTTATCACTTTCTTCCCATCTTTTCTTATTTTCGTTTCAAGTCTCCATTGGAAACCCATTTCTTTCTTCTCCATTTATAACTCCCTCAACTCTTTTTTTTTTTTTCTTTTTTTTTTCTTCCTGTTTTGGTCAACAAGCCCATCTCCCCCCACCGTACTCTTTTTTTTTTTTTCTTCCTTTCTTTTATTCTTCTCAAAGTCCTCTCCTACACCAACACACACACTCGCCGGAGAATGACGGTGATGCGTAGTGCAACAAAGTGACTCGGTGAGTTTCGCAAAAGGAGTCAACCGCAACCAGCTCTTCTTTCTCTCTCTCTCGTCCTGGGATTTATCCGTCACTAACGATGGTGGTGCGGTGGTGGGTTTTGATAATTTTGCTACTACTTTAGAATAAATTTGAAATGAGAATAGGTATTTGATCCTACCTTAGAATAAATTTTAATTTTTTGAGTGGTTGATTATTATAAAAGATATGAATTTATATAGTGTGATTACGTGTGAAGTTTTTTGGTAATAGGAGGATTTTGGGTATTAAATATTCATTTTTTTAAAATTTTGATAAATCAAGTGATGATTTTTATTTTATTTTATCTCTTTGACATTTAGAATATGAGGTTTTAATTGAAATTACTTATTAGTATGATTATGCCGATATTATGCTAACATTAAATTCGAGTTTTCCTTTTTTAAAAAAAAAAAAAATTAGGATTTGATAGATTATTAATCTTTTTGTTTTACTTTTAACAAAACTCGGTGTAATTGAAAACTTTTATATGGTAATTGTTGTCAATTAGTATCTAATTATAATACTAGATTAGTGAAAAAAATCTTGATTAACAGAATTTAAAAAATTATTTGGTTGGAACTTAGTATAAATTAATTTGGTTGTTAATAAAATATTAATTAAAGATTTTTAGGATAATTTATGTTTTATTCCATATTTGGATAAATGACATGGGCTTGGGCTTAAGATTATTTCTAGTGGGCCAACATAAAATAAGGTCTAAACTAATCTATTAGCCCAAATATAATAAAGTTTTCAGATTTCTCCAAAACTTTAAAATCCCTAATTATTAAACAATCAAACCTTAATTTGTATTTTTCTCCAATTTCTTGGGTACTACATCTTACTCCCTAAAAATTAATTTCGTTCTCGAAATTCGAATACTTACCAAGATTATGGAAATTCGGTACTTAGCTCGAACATCTTCTTCTCGTTCCCATGTGGCTTCATTCTTATCGTGTCTTTTCCATTGGACTTTGATTAGGGTCACATCTTTATTTCTTAATTCATGTATGTTTCGTTCTAAGATAACCTCAGGTGCTTCTTCGTAAGTCAAATCGCCCCCGATTTCTAATTCGAATAATTGATAATATGACTTGGGTCATAAACGTACTTCCTGAGCATTGATACATGGAATACATTGTGAATGAATGACAACTTCGGCGGTAATGCCAATTGGTATGCTAGTTCACCGATTCGTCGCAGAATTTCGAACGGGCCAATGTATTCGCTTTAATTTTCCTTTTCACCGAAAAACAAAAACACCCTCATAGGTGCCACTTTTAAAAATACCTTTTCCCCGCATTAAATCAGATCCTTCCTTCGTTGGTCCGCGTAAGATTTCTCGTCGCTTTGTGCTACCTTCATTCGGTCCCGAACTTTTTCAATTTTCTCAATTGTCCGCTTCAACTAATTCTCGTCCAAAAATTTCTTCTCGCCACTTCACTCCAATACAAGGGTGATCCACACTTTTTTCCATACAATGCCTCGTATGGAGTCATTTTAATGGTCACTTTATAACTATTATTGTAAGCGAACTCCACCAAAGGCAATATTTGACTCCGGGCCACTAGAATCGAGCACACACGCCCTCAACATGTCTTCTAGTGTTTGTATTGTTCTTTCCGATCGTCCATCCGTGGGTGATAAGTCAGACTAAAGCTTAACTTCGTTCCCAAGGTCGTTTGTAGACTTTTCCAAAATTTTGAAGTGAAATGTGGGTCTCTGTCCGACACTATCGTTATGGGGACCCCGTGCAGCCTTTACAATCTCTTTAATATATATCATCGCATATTGGTCCATTTTTAATGTCATTTTCACTAGCGAAAAAATGTCCGATTTGGTCACTTCTACGACTATAACCCACACAACATTATTCTTTTTGACCGATAGAGGCAACCCGACTATGAAATCCACTGTCATATGTCCCCATTTCCATTCTCGGGATCTCAAGGGGTTTTAGTAAACCCGATGGTGTTTGATGTTGATTTTGACTTGCCGACACGTCAAACATCTCGCTACAAATGATCCGATGTCTCTTTTCATGCTCCTCCACCGGAAGACTTCTTTCAAGTATCGGTACACATAATATCCCTTCACATGCCAATACGCCGTCGACCGTCATCTCAAAACCCTTAATACTTCCTTCTTGAATTCGTTTCTTCATTTTATTCAAATATATCTCGTGGTTGAGTCTCTTTGATACTATCTCGCAATGCTGGTCACACTACCAAAGTGTTGCTAACATCGCCTATGTACTTCTTGCGGAGTCACGATCTCAATTTTCATCTTGGTGGACTCTTTCACCAATTTTTCTTGCTTTGTTAGCAAACCGGATAATTTGCTCTTAGTTTTTCGGCTTAGAGCCTCCGCTACCACATTAGCTTTACCCGGATGGTAATTGATAGTGCAATCATAATCTTTACTAACTTCAACCACCTTCTTTGCCTCATATTTAACTCCTTTTGTGTGAAGAGATACTTTAGACTTTTATGGTCCGTGTATATCTCACACTTACTTCCATACAAGTAGTGTCGCCAAATCTTTTAGTGCGTGCACAATCGCAGCCTAACTCCAAGTCACGGGTAGGGTAATTTAGCTCACGTGGCTTCAATTGCTTCGATGCATAAGCAACTACCTTCTCATGTTGCATCAAAATACACCCAAAGCCTATTTTTGACGCATCACTGTAAATAACAAATCCCTCTGTAGGGTCGGGTATTGTCAATATAGGTGCAGAGGTTAGTCTTTGTTTCAATTCCTGAAAACTTTCCTCGCATTTATCGCTCCAAATGAATTTCTCTCCTTTTCTTGTCAACTGGGTCATGGGTCAAGCTATTTTAGAAAATCCCTCAACCAAGAAAACTACGAACTTCACTCGCATTCATGGGTGCTTTCCATTCATTGATAGCTTCGACCTTACCTGGGTCAACCTCAATTCCATGTGCAGTTACCACATGTCCGAGGAACATTACTCGGTCTATCCAGAAATTGCACTTACTGAACTTCGCGTACAACTTCTCTTTGCGAAGTACTTCGAGTGCTATTCTCAAATGCTCTTCGTGTTCATTCTCATGTTTTTGAATGTATAAGTTTGTCGTCAATAAAGACAATGATGAATTTATCCAAGTACGGGTAAAACGCCTTATTCATCAAGTCCATGAACACTGACGGTGCATTGCTTAACCCAAAAGACATCACTACAAACTCGTAGTGTCCATAACGAGTTCTAAATGCTGTTTTGGGAATATCACTCTCCTTAATCTTCAACTGGTGATATCTGAATCTAAGATCAATCTTAGAAAATGTGCTTGCACCCCTTAGTTGATCAAATAAGTCTTCGATTCGAGGTAGTTGGTACTTATTCTTTATCGTGAGTTAATTCAGCTCCCTATAATCGATTCACATTCTTAAAGTCCCATCTTTCTTCTTCACAAATAGTATTGGAGCTCCCAAGGTGATAGACTTGGTCGGATGAACTTTAAATCTATTCTTGTATTTGCATTTTCAGTTCCTGTAACTCCTTCGGCTCCATTCTGTATGGTGCCTTGGAGACTGTTGTCGCCCCAAACTCCACTTGACAATCTGGTGGAATTCCTGGTAGATCATTTGGAAACACATCCACGAATTCTCTTACGATCAGCACATCTATTGATGTTAATTCAGATGTCGGGGTTTTGACTATGTTTAACAAATACCCTTGACAATTATCCTTCTTCAATAATTTCATTTCCTTCATCGCTGATATTATCCGAGGTACATTTCTAGTACTTGCCCCGTAGTACTTTATTTCCCCATCCCCTAGTAATTTGAGAGTTATCTCCCTCGCTTTACACTTAATGCTTGCCTGATACCGGCTAAGCCAGTCCATACCCAAAACTACATCGAAGTCCTTCATGTCAAGTATATACAAATCAGCACTAAAATCCATTCCTCATATGTTCACGCCCACATTCTTAACATTCGAAATCAGAATCATCGTCTTTCTCGTTTCGCCTTATTTTTAAGCTTCACCGCAAGTGTACGGATTAGTTTATAGAATAGAGTTTGCAAGGTCGAATCCACATGGATTAATAAATTAATGTATCAAGTACTGGATTATAATAGTCCTATTTTTATCTAAACTATCGAAATTTGAAGGATTGGTTTTATTACTACTAAAGTAGAGTTTAATCCCAAAATAACAAAGCAAAGAGTGATTGAAAGATCAAGTATGGATGGATGGATTCTGGCTATGGTTTCAATTAATATCCCACTTTTATGCTTAGATTAAGCAAACCAAGGTTAAATGTATTCTTCTCTATAGACCAAGCACCAAAGTAATTTACCCTCTCTCGAGATGTATGTAAAAGCGTTGATTGGAATATCTATGTTAGCATCTCTACTCAACATGAGATAAAGAACTCCCAAAAGTTCAAAAGATTATAAGATCTCACAAATATTCACAGACTTCTCAATCATGCAATCTATTTGTGTCAAGTACTCAAGATCTAGTATTGAAACTCATCGGTTAGAATTATGAATCAATACATCAAACAAGTTTAGATCAAAGGCCTTTTGATAAAACAAGAATTAAAGTAAAGTACTTGAATAGAGAAAGAAAACATTAACTTCAATTGTCCTTAATCATCACATAAAAGTGTTTATTAATCTACTCCCAAACCCAGGGAATCACAAGATGTTTAGCCGACATTGAAGATAAACAATTTATAGATAAATTATTCATAATCAAAATCTAACTAATTGAAATAACGATACGATGGAATGAGTGACTCGGGGATGATGACGATCTCTCGATCTATCTTCAATCATCGAAGGTGTGGTTGTGGTCTTGATCGATCTCTCGAAGTTTCAGTGGAAAATTGCTCTTTTCTCGGGTTACTAGGGTAAAAATCAGGCCCCTTGCTTGTGGCCACCCCGGTCTATTTGTACTTCGTTCGGTCGAAATCTAGTTGAAATCGGATGAACCTCTATTTTTTCCTGAGCAATGAGGCACTGGCCGTGCCCCTTTGGCACGCCCCTTGGCCGTCTTTGGTGCCGAACAACTTGTCAAATTTTCTCGAGAGCACGGGCGTGCCCATATGGCACGGGCCGCCCGTGCTATAGGCCGAAACTCGGGTCTTCATGTATGGGTTGAGCACGGGTCTGCAGAGAGAGCACGCCCGCCCGTGCTCACCGGGAACAACAAGCACTTGGCCATTTTCTTCCGCTTCTTGCCCGATTCATCCAACTTCTTCTTGATTCGACTCCAAACTTCGCGTCTCTCATGTCAAGTATTGGCGGTTGCCATGCCCGGATTGTTGCCAAAATTGCTACAAATATATATAAACTCCTACAAAACGAGCAAAGCGTAATCCTTTTCCACAAAACAAGAATAAAACCCTATTTACTCATATAATGCATGCATATCCCCACATTCTAGCCAATATTAAGCCCAAAATACATGCAAAATATAAGTCAATCAAACCCCAAACTTAAATCTTGATGGCCCCGGCCAACACTTTATAAGCAAGACAACACAATCGGGAAAAGAAGAGCAACTCAAGAACACCGCATCATAATTCATGTCATCTATCAAGCACAAATCAACCAAGTTTCAAAGAGTTAACACGGAGCACAAGTTTATAAGAATCAAGGTAAAACACTTCAAATCACGCTCTCAAGGATAAAATGTATGCTCTGCTCACTAGAATGATAAGGGACGTGTATTCGCTCAAGTCATATCAATGTTGAAGAATTACCATATGCTTGCAAATCGTCTCACATCTCCGCCACTCGTTTGTATGCAATTCACAAATCATAAAGGACTTTATTTAAGGATGTAATGAAGGCTCTTTGGTTAAGGTAGGGAAATATGGATAAAGTGACTCAACTCTAGCGTATAGATTGGAAAACACCTTTGTTCTTCTCAAACCATTTTTCTAATTCAACTCAACTATGTGCTTCCACTCGCCTTATATCCTCTCACTTTTTGATTTCTCCCTTTTTTTCATACACATTATTCCCTTCGCCTTACATCACAATTTTCAGCCTATTTTTCACTTCTGGCCGACTCACTTTGCAGTCGCGTTTTTGTTTTTAATACAAAAATAGGGAAAACTTCTAACATATGAAAGCAATTAAATCCTAACTTAGAAAAGGGAAAAACAAATTAAGAAAACATGGGAAGAAATAAAACAACAAAACCATTGGGTTGCCTCCCAACAAGCGCTAAATTTAACGTCTATAGCTTGACACCTGTTTAGTCGATCACGATTCTAGCAATGTGAGGCGTGTCACCTCTTCCTTTTGATCCTGGTTCAAGTAATGCTTGATCCTCTGGCCATTCACCATGAATGTCTCCCCATCTCGGCTCAATAATTCCACTATTCCCGGAGGATTTAACATTTTCTTTATCACAAACGGCCCGACCATCTAGACTTAAGTTTTCCTTTAAAGAGTTTAAGACGCGAGTTAAACAAAAGAACTTGTTCACCCGGTAAAAACTCCTCTTCTTTATCATTCTGGCCCTGCCATCATTTGGTTCGCTCCTTGTAAATCCGGGAATTTTCATAGCTTCATCCTGCATTCCTCCATCTCATTTAAGTGCAAGAGCCTCTTCTCACCCACGCTTGGAAATCAAAATTTAACTCCTTTACAGCCCAAAACGCCTTATGCTCCAATTCGACGGGCAAGTGAAACGATTTCCGAATACTAATCGATACGGTGATGTACCCAGGGTGTCTTGTATGCGTCCGATATGCCCATAGTGCGTCATCTAGCTTCATGGCCCAATCTTTGCGATTTATGTTTACCGTTTTCTCCAAAATCTGCTTAATCTCACGATTGGCTACCTCTGCTTGCCCGTTTGCTTGCGGATGGTATGCTAATGCCACCTTATGCTTAACCCCGTACTTCGCAAGTAGAGTGCTCATTAATTTATTCACAAAGTGTGACCTCCCGTCGCTAATCAAAGCTCTCGGGGTTCCAAACCAAGTGAATATATTTTTCTTTAGGAATTTAAGCACTACTCGCGCATCATTGGTCTGCAGTTTTAGGAATGGCTTCAACCCATCGAGATACGCACTCCACCGCAAGTAGAATGTATTGATAACCCGACGAAGATGGGAAGGGGCCCATGAAGTCGATCCCCACACACATCAAAGAGTTCAACTTCCATCACATTGGTCATTGGCATCTCATGTCGTCTCGAGATGTTCCCATCCACCGGCACCTATCACAACTTTGTACAAATAGATAGCAATCGTTAGATAATATAGGACAAAGATAATCCACTTTGCAATACCTTAGCCGCTGCCCGCATTTGTGTCGGGACGAAATGTCCCCGGAGGGTGAAGAATGGCATTGTTGTAGAACTCCCTCCCACTCTTCTTGAGGCACACATCGTCGAATTATAGTGTCGACGCACCTCTTAAAGAGTAGGGGTTCATCCCACATGTAGAACTTGATGTCATGGAGAAATTTCTTCTTTTGATAGGATGATAAATCCGGAGGCAAAACCCCGCAACCAAATAGTTAACAAAATCTGCGTACCATGGGAATTTAGCTTGTAGCATCGAAGTTGCTCATCGGGAACTCCTCATTAATTGCCTCTCCGTCGTCTTTTTTTCTCCTTCTTGTATTCCGGTCCGGACAAGTGATCGGATACTACATTCTCATGACCAGCCCTTTCTATCCCGAATCTCCACATCGAATTCTTGTAGCAAGAGGATTCACCGAATCGATCTCGGTTTGGCATCCTTCTTGTCAAATAGATATTTAATTGTCGCGTGGTCGGTGTGGACTATCGTATTAGTTCCAATCAAGTAAGATCGAAACTTGTCGCATGCAAACACAATTGCCAGCATTTCCTTCTCAGTGGTTGTGTAGTTTTGTTGGGCATTGTCTAAAGTTCTGGTCGCATAGTAAATGGCCCTGAACATCTTGTCTCGTTTTTGACCCAAAACAGCCCCAACTGCAAAGTCGCTGGCATCACACATGAGTTCGAAGGGCTGACTCCAATCCGGAACTACTAGAATCGGTCGGTCTTGTCACCAAAGCCTTCTTGAGAATTTCAAACGCCGCAAACAATCATCGGAAAAATTGAAAGTAGTATCTTTTTCTAATAACCGACTTAAAGGTTTAGTGATTTTAGAAAAGTCATGGATAAACCTTCAGAGAATCCGGCGTGCCCCAAAAAACTTCGAATGGCTTTCTCATTTGTTGGAGGTGGGAGTTTCTCGATTGCCACAACCTTCGCTCTATCAACTTCCAAACCTGCAGAAGAGACTCGGTGGCCTAAAACAATGCCATCTCGTACCATGAAATGACACTTTTCCCAATTTAAAACAAGGTTAGTCTCCTCGCATCTCTCGCAAAACTAGAGAAAGGTTATCCAAGCAATGATCATATGAATCTCCAAATACGAAAAATCATCCATGAAAACCTCCATTATTTTCTCAATGAAATCATGGAATATAACCATCATGCATCTTTGAAAAAAGTAGCGGTGCGTTACAAAGTCCGAATGGCATCATGCGAAATGCAAATGTACCATAGGGGCATGTAAAGGTCATCTTCTCTTGGTCCTCCGAGGCAATCATGATCCGATTATACCAGAATAACCATCGAGAAAACAATAGTAATCATATCCCACCAAACGATCAAGCATCATATTAATAAAGGGGGGGAAAGTGATCTTTGCGAGTAGCATCATTTAACTTCCTATAATCAATACAAATTCGCCATCCAATTACTACTCTAGTCGCTATAAGCTCATCACTCGTTTCTCACTATTATCATCCCCGCTTTCTTGCAAGACCACTTGTACTAGGACTTACCCAAGAGCTATCGAAATAGCATATATAATTCCAAAGATCTAACCAATTTAAAACTTCTTTTCTAACGACTTCTTGCATTATAGGGTTTAATCTTCTTTGATTTTGCACCGAAGGTTTATAGACCTCTTCCATCCTAATCTTATGCATCACAATCGATGGACTAATTCCTTTTAAATCAGAAATTCACCAACCTATCGCTGACTTATGTTTCATAACACCCAAAGCAATTTATCGAGTTGAACTGGAGTTAAAAGAGATGATACGATTACCGAACTCATGTTATTCGCTCCAAGGAATGCATATTTGAGATGCTCGGGCAAGGGCTTGAGTTCTGGGTTCATTTTGGCCTCTTCGGATGGACGCACGGGCTGCCCGCGCTGATGAGCACGGGCCGTGCCGTCTTCAGATCCTTCAGCTTTCTCTTTGACTACAAGCACGGGCGCCCATGCCCTTTGGCACGGCCATGCCGTCTTGCCTTTCCTTTGAATTTCTTCGACCTTAGGCACTGGGCTGCCCGTGCCATTTGGCACGGGTCATGCCGTCATCGTTTTCTTCAAGTTTTCCTTCGGCTATACGCACGACACTGGGAGTGCTCAAGGCACGGGCCGTGCGCCCATGTGGAACGACTACCATACATTTTTAGCGTGTGTGCGCCTCTTGCACTCCTCGGTAGCTCTGATATTATCCAAAGCGCAAACGCAATCATACAAGTCTTGGTTATCAATATCAATAGTCAAGTTCGATGTTGAACACGAATGTGTCAAACCAAACTCCAAAGTATCCCTAAACAATGTATGATCCGCATACTCATCAATACAGGATTCAACTACGTCTATGAAATTACAAGTCTCAACACCATCATGAAATTGAAGCGCCTTATATATAGTAAATAGAACATGCTCATCATTAACCCGTAACGTGAGCTCTCCTTTTTGCACATCTATTAAGGCCTTCCCCGTCGCTAGGAATGGATGCCCAAGTATCAAAGGAATGACTTTATCTTCCTCCATGTCCAAAGACTAAGAAATCCACGGGAATATGAATTTATCAACTTTGACAAGTACATCCTCGATGATTCCCTTTGGATAAGTGAGTGATCGGTCCGCGAGTTGTAAGGTGACCGCAGATTGCTTCACCTCTCCCAATCCAAGTTGCTCGAAAATAGACAAGGGCATTAAGTTAATACTCGCTCCTAAGTCACAAAGTGCTTTCTTAAAGAAAACATCACCAATAGCACAAGGATAGTGAAACTCCCAGGATCTTTCAACTTCGTGGTAGTTTCCTTTGGATTATTGCATCGCACTCCTCTGCCATTGACGATTGTCTCGAAACTAGTCATCTTCTCTTCTTTGACATAACATCCTTCAAGAACTTAGCGTAATTGCGCAAGATCCGCTCCAATGCGTCCGCAAAAGAAATGTTAATATGCAGTTTCTTAAAAATATCTAAAATTTTAGCAAATTGCGCGTGTAACTTTTTCTTTTGAAAACATTGGGGAAAAATAAGGGAACATTAAGTTTAGAAATATCGGGTTAGAGGAAGATTTAAGCTTCTTAGCCCCTTTTTGTTCAAAGACGATGTTCCTCGGCTCCTCCTCGGCCTCAACCTCACCATTTGCCTCGCCGGTTTGATCTTCCGACATCTCGATTGTCATTCCAGCAGGAGCACGGGTTGCCGTGATGATGAGCACGGTCGTGCCCTCCCGCGATTTTTCGTGAGTTTTACGGTGTTTTCGGCCCTCATATTCCGTTCCACTCCTCGGACGAATGGCTTTACATCGCTCCTTTGGGTTTATCTCGGTGTTGCTCGGAAATTGGCCGTTTGATCTTTGCCCACCAATAATCATAGCCATTTGACCAATTTAGGTTTCAAGGTTGTTCATCCTGGGACCCCAATTGGGTGACATGGTTTTCAATTTTATCCATCTTTGCCTCATCCTTGTTGAACCTATTCCTCGTCTCGCTCATAAACGAGTGAACATATCTTCCATGGTTGGTTTAAGATTTGCGATAATAACCCCGTTTGTCACATTAAACCCCGGTGGTGGTTGCATCACGTTTTTCGTGTTTGCGAGGAGAAGTTCTCGTGGTTCCTCAAGCCAGGATGATAATGAGTGGGATTTTGATTGTTCGGAAATTGTTGAAATTCAGTTATTCACATAATTTACTTCTTCTATCGATCTGAGGAACTCCACCATTACTCGCACCGCGTTTCCTCGTTTGCCTTTGTCAAAGCACTTAGTTGATTTGTTAGATCGCATCCGGGCCGTCGGCTCTTTAATTGGGTTCGAATAAGACACTTGGCTACCCTTTTTACATTAGTTCTCTCGGAGGGCCACCGATAGCTATTCATGGCCATCTCTCCAACAAGTTGAACGCATCTTTCGAAAATCTCGCAAAGCGCGCCCCCGCAACATCCACAAACGATCTAGTCGTCCCATCAACCCATTGTAAAAAAACAGAGTCGTTGATCCTCAGGAAATCCGTGTTGCGGGCACCTCTCAACAAATCCGGAATCTCTCCCAGTGCCTCGCACAAAGGTTAGAATCAAACCGCGCTAAATTGAGTGATCTCGCTTTTAAGTTGTAGCGTCTTGCTTGGTGGAAAATATTTGAACAAGAACCTCGACTCAACCCATCCCAATTATTCACACTCCCATGAGTTAGGGTGCCTAGCTGGAGTTCTAGCCTTATCCCTTAAAGAGAAAGGGAATAGGCGAAGGCGTATAACATTATCACCACCCCATTCATCTTGATAGTATTGCAGATTTGTATGAAATTCGCAAGATGAGAGTTGGGATCTTGAGGACGGAAACCCCTAAACCGATTCTCTGTTGCACCATCGAGATCGATCTTGGCTTCTCAAAATTATTCGCATTGATCGACGTTGGCAATTCCACCATAGTTGTGATTGATTGGGTGAAAGTAATCGAGAATCGCTTGTTGTTGGACTAGGAGCCAACCTCGCATCTGGTAACTCGACATTGACCCCGTTGGCTTGGTTGTTACCTCCGTTGTTGATCCCATTATTGACCCTGTTGTTGTCTTCAACCCCCGCTACGCTTTGGTCTCGCTATCTTTCTCGCCGTTTAGTAGCCTGCACTATTTCGCCTAGCAAAAGCCTCAACCTCCCGGTATGAACGGTGCTAATTCTCCTTGCTTTGAGCGGGTGATCATGCACTACCTGAACCAACTAAAGAAAACAAGTTAACCACAATAGGAGAAAAAAATCAAATAACAAATTAAAAAGAAAAGAAAAAAATGTCTAGATTAAGAATAGTTCTATTTATCACAATATTAGTACTAGAAATTTAATTAATCCCCGGCAATGGTGCCAAAAACTTGTTCGCCTTATTTTTTAAGCTTCACCGCAAGTGTACGGATCAGTTTATAGAATAGAGTTTGCAAGGTTGAATCCACATAGATTAATAAATTAATGTACCAAGTACTAGATTATAATAGTCCTATTTTTATCTAAACTATCGAAATTTGAAGGATTGGTTTTATTACTACTAAAGCAGAGTTTAATCCTAAAATAACAAAGCAAAGAGTGATTAAAAGATCAAGTATGGATGGATGGATTCTCGGGCTATGGTTTCAATTAATATCCCACTTTTATACTTAGATTAAGCAAACCAAGGTTAAACGTATTCTTCTCTATAGACCAATCACCAAAGTAATTTACCCCTCTCTCGAGATGTATGTAAAAAGCATTGATTGGAATATCTATGTTAGCATCTCTACTCAACATGAGATAACCAACTCCCAAAAGTTCAAAAGATTATAAAATCTCACAAATATTCACAGACTTCAATCATGCAATCTATTTGTGTCAAGTACTCAAGATCTAGTATTGAAACTCATCGGTTAGAATTATGAATCAATACATCAAACAAGTTTAGATCAAAGGCCTTTTGATAAAACAAGAATTAAAGCAAAGTACTTGAATAGGGAAAGAAAACATTAACTTCAATTATCCTTAATCATCACATAAAAGTGTTTATTAATCTACTCCCAAACCGGGAATCACAAGATGTTTAGCCAGACATTGAAGATAAACAATTCATAGACAAATTATTGATAATCAAAATCTAACTAATTGAAATAACGATACGATGGAATGAGTGACTCGGAGATGATGACGATCTATCGATCTATCTTCAATCCTCGAAGTTGCGGTCTTGATTGATCTCTCAAGTTTCCAGTGGAAAACCGCTCTTTTCTCCTGGTTTCTAGGGTAAATATCAGCGTCCCCTTGCTTGTGGCCACCCCGGTCTATTTGTACTTCGTTCGGGTCGAAACCTAGTTGAAATTGGATGAACCTCTGTTTTTCCCGCAGCGAGGCACGGTCGTGCCCCTTTGGCACGCCCAGCCCATGCTGGGTGCCGAACAACTTGTCAAATTTTCTCAGAGGAGCACAGGCGTGCCCATATGGCACGGGCTGCCCGTCTTTATAGGCCGAACCTTGGGTCTTTATGTCCAGGTTGAGCACGGGCTATGCTAGAGGAGCACTCCGCCCGTGCTCATCCGGAACAACAAGCACTTGGCCATTTTCTTCCGTTTCTTGCCCGGTTCGTCCAACTTCTTCTTGATTCGACTCAAAACTTCGTCTCTCATTTCAAGTATTGGCGTTGCCATGCCCGAATTGTTGCCAAAATTGCTACAAATATATATAAACTCCTACAAAACGAGCAAAGCGTAATCCTTTTCCACAAAATAAGAATAAAACCTTATTTACTCGTATAATGCATGCATATCCCCACATTCTAGCCAATATTAAGCCCAAAATACATGCAAAATACAAGTCAATCACTTTCCAGACAAGAATCTAATCTCCAGGTTCATCTACATGTTCTTTTTTTTGCCCAATCATTATATGAAATTTAGTAGACATAAAAAAAGTATGTGGCACCGGTGTCAAACAGAGCAAAAATAGGTACATTACATATCGACAAAGATACCAAACATCGTACTCGCTTCATTCTCGGCCTCGCGTTGGGTCATATCATACATCCTTGCATTTCCCGATTTTCTCGACCCGATCCCGCACCATTGTACTTCGTGCGTCTTTTTGCAAAGATGCCTTGGTGTCTTACACCTAAGTAGCAAATTCATTTCCCATAGAGGCATTCTCCATAGTGGCTTTTACCACACACCGGGCATTGAAGTTTCTCTTGTGGTGGTGGTTGAGCAGACCTCTCCTCGGCCCCTAGCCATCTTATATTTATTCTCACCATTATTGTGAGTTGGTCCATCCCACTTTCTCTTAGGTGCCTCGTTTGTTTTGCGCGGGTTTCCTTCAGGTTCATGTTTACCGCAACCATTCGAGCTCGATCTACTACTGTGCATATGTAACATCTCCCAGACACTAACTATCCCACTTAACTCGGGCGTAGTCCTTCCACAAACCTCTCGGCCTCCATTTGATGAGTCTTTGACCAAGTGTGTTGCGTAACATGACAAGCTGGTTGAATTTTTGCTCATAATCAAGCACCGACATATTCCCTTGTACGAGGCTCATGAACTCTCTCGCCTTTTTGTTTCTATGAGCTTGTGGAAAAAATTAGCGTGCGGCCAGCTCTTTGAAATCCCTCCATGTTAGCGCATTTCTCTCTTCATCAGTGATGATGCACCGGTGTAGGTCCTACCAATATTTTGCATCCTGCTTCAGTTGTAAGATTGCACACGAAACCCTGTGTGCTTCTGAGCAAGCTATCATGTCAAACATTGACTCTAATTCACCAATCCATTCTTCCACGCCCACGGTCTTTACGCCCCGTAAGATCGGCGCGCGGTAGTGCCAAACCGCTCCATCACTTGTGAGGTAGTGTCTATAAGAGCATGATGGTTTTGGCCATTCTGAGCATTAGCCACATTGTGCTGAGTCAAGCCTTACACTACAGTGACGAGGTTGGCTACTATGGTCGCCAAATCTCCCATATTGCCTTGAACTGGGGCATTTCTAGTGGGTGTCTCGTCACCAGTTGTGTCCCGGTTGTGGTTCCAGTTAACACGTTGTGGTGCCATCTAGAATCATAAAATAAATCGTCTTAGTATTTCTATAGAAGATTTAAGCCTTAATATCTAAGGCGTGTAACCCACAAGTTTAATCGAAAATTTATCTAATTCACGAAGATTATAAGGTAAAAAGTAACCCATAAGCTTGCATCGATTCTATCTTATTGTTTGGTTCTCTATAATATAATGTTTAAATTTATTTGTCATATTCTTAACTGAATCATCAAAGCACTAAAGTAAGACAATCATAAAACATAACTATAAACACCAATGTAATAAAAATGTAATATTTTTATTAATTTATCATGCATTCTTTATTTTAATAACTAAGGGAATACATGAGATTTTTATTTAAATCTATGCCACATCGTGGCGATCATCCTCAATTAGAACGTTCAGCCTCTTTCTCAGCAGGCTCTTCTTCAGGTTCATCATCCGACTCTTCCTCTGACTCTTCTTCAGGCTCATCCACGGGTGCCCACACAGGTTCCCCCATAGGCGCCACCACAGGTTCCAAAGCCTCTAGGGCCACGTGGGTAACCCACTTGTTGAACATCAAGGTTGTGAACCCGCCATAATCGAGTTTGGCCTCTCGACGATTTTCGTCATATGTTATCAATTGTGCCAATACTTGTTCACCCTTAACCTTCCACAGGTCGGGCAGCTTATCAATTGCCCTACGAGCTGCAGCATAGTCATTTGGTGCTCCCTGGAGGTCTTTGATTCGAAGCCATTCCTGGTGCATTGTTACAATGAAAATGCCCATGTTGTCGGCGTCGTTGTTTCTATAGTGGAAATATCGGTCCAATCTAAAAACCGGGTGGTCATGTGGCCAATTAATAACAAATTTCCTAGTTGTGCTTCTATATCTTTTAGCCATCTACAATTTTAATGATACAAATCATATATGTTCATTTATAAAATTACAAAAGATACATTATATTTATAACATAAGAGACAATACTTGCTGTGAGACTTATTTAAAAGACTGAAATAACTTCAACATTATAATGAAAAAAAAATCTAATTATTATTATTATTATCTTGCGACTTATCACACTGATCGTTGTTTGTGGCCTATCGGGAGATTTTATGCATGATTGATGAATTAATTATTATTATTATTATTATTATTATTTAATATATATATATATTTATATATATATTTAAGGTTGTCACCTACTGTGCAGTTAGGTAATGGTAATTTTTTTTTCTTTTTACTAAACAAATTTAACATTATTATGTAATAGAAACTGTAGTTTGTGTAACAAGTGCAATAAATGTTATTAGAAATCTTTCTTAGTCAACTATATAATTCATTATTATAAAAGCAATATAACGTGCATATTGATTAATGTAACATTTAGGGCACGTTTGGTTGCAATTCAATAATGGGCTTGATTATTTCTCAAGGTAATACTTTAACCTTTTTTTTCTGAAAGAAAAAATTTCATTCAACTATGCTGGAAAACGTCCAGCTGCGATTGAAACAAGTGATGAAGGGATGTCATCCCACAAATACATAGTAGAGTTCATATTTTTAGCAAAGAAAGCTAGTTCATGGGCGATAATATTCGATGTCCGCCTAATCCAAAAAATGCCAGAAATAGAGATAGAGTGCTTAAGGCGAACGACTTTCTCGAACACATTGAGGCAGTGGGCTGGGCAGATAGCATCCCCAAGGACCGTGAGAATGATGGAGGTTGCGTCGCCATGAATGGAGACATTAGTGGAGTGCAGTTTTTGAGCGACAAGAAACGCTTCCATGAGAGCATGGAGTTCAGCTTCATCGAAATTCAAGACCCCAGGAATTTTTTTAGATAGGTCACATTTAAAGTTTCCATGTTCATTAAAGTGAGCCACACCAATGCCAGCGCATCTACGAGCTTGAGAAATAGCTCCGTCAAAAAAGATTTTGTGGCCTTTGGAGCATGAGCCAATGATGGGATGAGTAGATAACAGAGGTATTGGTCTTTCGGGCCATAAGTGTGCGGCATGGAAGTCATTGAGGAGATGCGTGCCATGAGAACAAGGGGGATTGGGGCAGATGAGATGTTCTCATGTTTGCATTTATTTCTGTGAAACCATATCAACGAGCAGAGGATAATGATGAGTTCGATGGGGATGTCACCTTTGGAGGAGATAAGCTCATGCATCCAGAGTTGCCCAGAAGATAGCTTGAATTAAGTTATGAACTCCATGAGGCCAGAACAACGCCACACTTCGATGGCAAAAGGACATAAGAAAAAGGTGTGCGTTGTAGAATAGTCAGGGGATGCGCAAATAGGACAGGCATCGGTACTACGGATTCCATGACGAGCGAGATTTTCACCCATTGCAATTGAATCTTTGCAGATGCGCCAAGCGAAGAGCTTTACGCGGGGTTGGATATTGAGTTTCCACAAATGCTTCCAAAGTGGGTTTGGACCGGAGCTTGAGCTTGCATTTGGAGAAATATTAAGGGGGGACATGTCCGAGTCGAGATAGGCGTGGTATGCCGAGTGGACAATGTATTTACCATTTTTTGTAAAATGCCAGGCCCATAGATCTTGACACGGTGTAGGTGGTAACGATAAGGCAAGGATTAGTCTAGCCTCGTCCGGACTGAAATTAGATTGGATGAGGTGTACGTCCCAGTTTCTGGAAGCTTGGTCGATGAGTGTGGACATAGCGGTTGTGTGAGGGAAAGTGCGCGGTGAGCTACGTATATAGAAACCTGAGTCTCGAGGTAACCATGGGTCCATCTATATTTTTGTTGACTACCCCGATCGAATAAGTCGATGGGCGTCGAGAGTAATTAAATTTCTGCTCTCAAAGATGCTCCTCCAAGACCAAGAAGGGCGAGTGCCTATGTATGCTTGCATAAAGTTATTGTTTGGAACGTATTTTGCCTTGTACACTCGAGATAGAAGGGATGATGGGTGGGTGAGGATTCTCCAAGCTTGCTTGCCAAGCATGGCCATGTTGAAGGCTCGTAAGTTCCGGAAACCTAGACCCCCTCGATCTTTACTAACACAAAGTTTATTCCAAGCCATCCAATGTATTTTTTTATTGTCGTCGGTATCTCCCCACCAGTACGATGCCATGGTTTTTTGGATATCATCAAGAATATTATCCGAGATCTTGAAACAAGACATGGTGAATGTAGGGATTGCTTGGATGACTGACTTAATGGTAATCTCTTTGCCCGCCTGTGATAATTGTTTTTCCTTCCAACCTTAGAGTTTGGCCCACACCTTATCCTTGATGCATGCGAAAACTTCTTTCTTGCTTTTGCCCACCATTGAAGGGAGACCCAAATATTTACCATGACTAAGCACCCGAGGCATACCCAAAATATGAAGGATATTGGAGATGGATTCCGCGTTTGTATTTGGGCTGAAATAAATACCGGATTTCGTGAGATTTGTCTGTTGTCCTGAGAGCTTTTCGTACAGTCGGGTGGCATATTTGAAGTGGCGGGCTTCAGAGGGAGTGGCATGCCCAAACCAGAGTGTGTCGTCTGCAAAAAAAAGATATGAGATGTGTGGTCCTCTTTTGCAGATCGAGACGCCCTGTATTTTGCCGCTAATTTGGAGGTCCTGTAAAATGCAAGAGAAAACTTCCAAGCACAAAATGAATAAATACGGGGATAAAGGGTCCCCCTGGCGAATAATATCTAGCCCGATATGAGTTGTTATTATGTATGCAATCAAACATGTTATTAGTTAATGGGCATGATATCTTGTGGCCCAATCATACCTATTAAGTGATTTGGTTGTTTAATTGGGCCACAAGATATCATGCTCATTAACTAATAGCATGTTTTATTTAGCATAATTAATAGCATGTTTGATTGCATACATAATAACAACTCATATCGGGGTCTTTTTATATTGTGCCCTTAGTTCTTTAATGATTTCCGAATTTAGCCCTGGTTCATGATACAAAGTCTCAAGTCAGAAATAATATTTTCTATCAGTATGATAGAGATATAGGGCAACTTCCATAACAAATACTTCCTGGATGTGAAGATACGAGTCTGCCAATTTGTAGTATTCAATTTCAGTGAATTCCACTAACTAATGGGACATAAATTCAGTAAAAACCACTAATCAATTTGACAATTTCTGCAAAAAAAAAAAATTGTTAAAACAATATGTATAATCTAGTAATCAAATATTTGCAAATCTATGGTAGCTGGAACATTACATTGGCATGACAACAACAACAAAAAAAATCAGCAACAACATAACTATTTGGGTTTCTACATGCTGCCATTAAATTATAATCCTAGAAAATGTGATGAGCTGATAAAAATCATTCTAAAGGTTTTGAATATCATAATTCTGGGAGAGAAAAGAGAATTTTTATTCCATCATATATGAGAAGAAGAAGCTCCAACACCTTTTATACAATTTGAATTTCCCTCCAGATCTACTCTACCCAATAGCTATCAAACACGTGTATTAAAACCAACAGACTCAACGAACTAACAGACGCGGTAGAAATAAAAGAAGAAAATGTAATATTGAAATAGCGACAATGATAGAACCATATAACCAACACCCCCCCTCAAGTAGGAATGTGGTCGAATAAACACATTCCTAACTTGGACAAAACATTGCGAAATGCAGGCCCTCCAAGAGCCTTCGTAAACATGTCTGTTGGCTGGTGATGGATGGAAATGTGTCTAGGAAGAATAAGCCCATCCTTGTACTGGTTATGGACGATGTGGCAGTCGATATCAAGGTGTTTGGTCCTTTCATGAAACACCGGGTTAGCAGTGATGTGGAGAGCGGCTTTGTTATCACACCAAAGATCAATAGGGAGAGCAAGAGGAATGTGAAGATCTTTACCCAAATTCAATAACCATTGTAATTCACATATTGTGGTAGCCATGGCACAATACTCCGCCTCAGCGGATGACTTAGAAACCATTTTTTGCATTTTAGTTTCCAAGAAACAAGGGCATTCCCAAAGAAGATACAATATCCGGTAAGAGAACGGCGAGTAACCAAACAGGCACCCCAATCTGCATCACAATATGCAGTAAGGGTAGAACAAATCCCAGCTGGATAGAACAAACCCAATGCAACAGTGCCTTTTAAGTAGCGTAGTAAGTGAAGGGCAGTTTCCCAGTGTGCTTGAAGAGGAGCATGAATGAATCGACTCAATTGTTGTACACCAAATGAAATATCTAGCCTGGAGAGATTCAAGTAGAGCAACCGTCCAACCATTCTTCTATACCGTTCTACATTAGAAAATAGAGGTCCACTTTGTGCTGTAATATTAAATCCTTGTGGGAAGGGGGTAGAAGTTGGTTTACAGCCCAATAAACCCACATCCTTAAGCAAATCCAACACATACTTTCTCTGACTGAGATGTGTGCCTTTTTCACTACGCATCAACTCTGACCCCAGAAAATATAGCACACCTCAAATCTTTAATGGTGAACAAATCATGCAAATAGTGTTTAAGAGAACAAATGAGTGGCTCAGAAGTTCCATGATAAGTACATCATCGACATAAATGATTAATGCTAAGAACTGAGCTCCATCTTTCTTGACAAATAGGCAATTATCATGGGGTGATTGAACAAAGCGAAAATTGATGAGTTTTGCAGAGAACTCAAGATTCCATTGCCTGAGGCTTGCTTCAATCCATATAAGCTACGTTTAAGTAACCACATTGCCTTCGCTTTTTCTTAGCAGAGTATCCCTCGGTGGGAGCATAAAAACCTCATCATCTAAATAAATGTGGATGAATGCGTTGTTAATGTCAATGTGGTGCAATTCCCATTGAAATTGTGTAGCCAAGGCAATGAGCATCCAAACTGAAACTAACTTAGCAACGGGAGAGAAGCTCTCCAAAAAATCCACCCCTTCAACTTGTAGATATACCTTCGCAACCAAACGTGCCTTGTAACATTCAATGCTACCATCCGGATGGCGTTTAATTTTGTAAACCCAACAAGAACTTATGGCTTTCTTACCAGCTGGCAATGGAGTGAGAACCCAAGTTTCATTTTCCTCAAGAGCTTTAATATCCTTGTTCATAGCATCCACCCACTCTGGATGTTGGGCATCTTGTGTGTAGCTAGATGGTTCACTAGTTGAGTCGGTAATGTTCCCCAATAAGGCATTATATGTAGGTGACAAAGCAGAATGAGAAGTAGATGGGTAGCAATTCAAAGGATAAGCAGTGGGATGTTGAACATATGGAGGAGCAACAACAGGTGTAGTGGTAACCTCATACTGTGATACATAATCATCAAGCCAACGAGGCTTATGTCTAACCCGTTTTCCACCTCAGGAGATATTCATTCTTTTTCACATGTTGTGGATTATTCAGGTACAATGCTTAACACACACTTTGCCATGTCATTGTTTCACACTCTTGGTAAATCTAGTTGGATTGTAGATAGTGGTGCTAGCAGGCACATCTACTCACATCCTAAGCTAATTGATAAACATATGGCTATGCCTAGACTTGTTACATTACATTTACCTGATGGCACTAATGTGGTAGTTACACACTCTGGGAATTTTCAGCTTACACATGAGATTATTCTCGACTAATGTCTTTGATTGCACCAACGTTTAGATATAATTTGCTCTCTGTTAGTCGATTTTTGTCGATAATGGTCTACACTGTGTGTTCTCTCAGAATAAATGTTGGTTGCAGGGCCCTAATGGAGAGGGGATGAAGGCAGTTGGAAAAGGATTGGCAGGCCTATATGTTTTTGAGATTTCAGGATTTGCTGGTTCATTGTTTGATCATAATAAAACAGTAGACTTGGTTACTTGGCATGGAAGGCTAGAGCATTCTTCAGTAACTTGTTTGGAGCATATAGATTTCTTGAGATCTGTTTGTAATAAAGAAACATTGAATATCTGTAATACATGTCATGAAGTTAAACAGTGCAGGGGATTTTTTCCATCCAGCTCTATTCAAACACAAAGTTGTTTTGATTTGATACATGTAGATATCTGGGGGCCATATCATGCTCCCTCAGTTACTAACACCTCTTATATGCTGACCATTGTGGATGACAACACAAGAGCTACTTGGATATATCTAATGAAATTTAAATCAGAAACTGTTAAGCACCTGCAACATTTTGTCACTTTTGTGAAAACTCAATTCAAGAAGCAAGTCAAGGCACTCAGGTCAGACAATGGAGCAGAATTTCTGGGGCATGAGGCACAGAAATTTGTTTTCTAATGAAGGCATACTGCATCAGAGATCATGTCCTTATACCCCACAACAGAATGGAGTTGTGGAAAGGAAGCATAGACACATTTCGGAGATTGCTAGATCACTTTTATTCCAGTCCAAGGTACCACAGTGTTTTTGGCCATACACTATGTTGACTGTTGTACACATCTTGAATTCTTTACCTAGTGCATTGCTAGGTTGGAGGTCTCCTTATGAATTATTGCATGGTGAGTTACCCAAATATGACAGGTTCAAGGTATTTGGATGCATATGTTATGCATCCAATCTTGGTCCTCACAGAAGTAAATTTGCACCAAGAGCAGCTGCTTGTGTCTTTCTTGGGTATGTTATTGGTGTGAAAGGATATAGGCTCTACAATCTAACCACTAAAGAGATTTTTGTCTCAAGAGATGTGCAGTCTTATGAAGCACAATTTCCTTTCCATACGCTCTCTGATTCCTCGAAGGAAGTTCCACTCCCTTTGCATTTTCCAGTTGATGATTCAGTTGAGGATGCTCCTGATGTGATACCAATGCCTGCAGCAGATTTGACTGAGCAACTTGGAAGAAAAAAAATGTAATACTGAAATTGCGACAATGACAGACCCATATAACCAACACTTGTTGGTTATACGGGTCTATCATTGTCGCTATTTCCTTTTGAATCATAGCAGCAAAATCAGGCACCTCACCTCTCTTTCCTTCTGTTTCCTCCTTCAACTTCGATTGTGTAGTTTTAGTGGTGCCTCCCTCAACCATGTTAACTGATTGATTATTCCTATGTTGCTCCTTAAACTCCTTATACCAATCCGGATAACCATTTAGCTTGAAAGATTCTTTCATCTCATGATCGTTATATCCACAATGATCACAAATTAATTTAGCTCGTTCTTCCTTTGATTTCCTTGGTGCACCTCATCCCCTACCAAATGAGTTTGAATTTCTCCCAGATCCTCTTCCAAAAGTTGTGCCTCCTGATAAGGGTCTTTTTATTCATGTTTTATGTGTGTATTTGAGTAGAATTTGAGTCATTTTGTTGTTAGTTTCATGAGTTTTTTATTGTACATAGTTCATATTACTGTGAGGTGCTTTTATTGGTGTAGATTGATCATTCTGAGCTATTTTTGGTGGATTTCGGACCATGGATTCATGTCAAAACATATCCGGGGTTTATGGAGGCAAAAACACTAAGTCCCAAGCTAAACGCGCGTCATTTCGGGGCTTTCGAGACAAACACGGCCAGGGTGTGCTTTTAAACACGGCCATGCTTTTAATCGCCAAAAAGAGCAAAAATGGCATGTCGTAAAAAGCACGGCCGTCTTCTGGGAACTCCCAAACAGCGTGAAAAAACACGGCCGTGTTTCGGGCTATTTCTCGCACGATTTTTGGAGGGTATTTTGGGAAAGCACTTCAACCAAGCCTTTGACCACTCTTTTTGCACATTTACACCTCATTATGCTTCACCAATTCCTTACTTTCCCACATCATCACATGAAAATAATGATTCTAGCAACCCAACTCATAAAGTTGAGCATTAAACTATCAAAAGATGACATTATTAAGGAATACTATCTCCAAAATAATGTCTATAAAATCCAAGAGTATGGGTTGAAGGATGGATTCATTCATTCATTCATTCACATACATAGAAAATCAGATTTTTGTGATGAGAGTCCATACTTTGGAGAGGAGAAACACATATTGTAGTGAGGAAGAGAGTTAGAAGGCTTGAATCACCATGGAGAGGCGCTAAGGCACAAGGATTGAAGATCGCTCGAGAAGAAGATGAACTCCACCACTTCATCATAATACTTCAACAGGGGAGTCTTATGTTGGTTTTGGAAGTTTTAACTTCAAATATTCATGTTGATTTCGAAAGAAACTTCTTGTTTAATTGTTGTTTTCATTCTCAAATCCATCATGAGTTAAATCGCTAGTGTTTGAGTGTGATGAACTCTAGAACTTATTTGTGATCATTGGTTTGAATGTTTTAATATATTTTCTTATGTTTTTATGCGAGTCACTTATGTTATGCTTGTTTATTCGAATTGGTATATGCGCATGATATTGATTTGAAGTTTATTTTTCACCGGGAAATCGAGAGATTCATGGTGAAATAGAACCAACATAAGTGAACGGAGTTGCATGCAATCCTAGATATAGACGACATAAATCTTCCGGATTAGGGTCAAACCTAATATGAGAATTCACAAATCGTTAATGCAATCTTGGGGGTTTTAACTAGAAAGAGATTTCAGTTAATCAACTTGAGGTTAGGAGTTTTTCGCCTTGAGAAAGGGTTTAACTTAATTTAGGAATGCCTACGGTCCATAAAGCATGAAAATATGTTAAGGGATGGTTAAAACTTAAGGGTTATGGTTGTATTTATTTTGGTAAAATCACAAAGACGTTTTAGAGGGATTCACATTCAAGCATATTTATATCCAACATCTTCCAATCCGAGTGTATCTGATATCTTTCGTGTTCTTAGTTGCCTCTTCCACTTTTATTTGCTTTTGTTTTATTTTTATTTTTGCAACAAACTATTTGACGAATTTGTAGGCTAGATAATAAAAAGACGGTAATTACAAGTAATCATAGTCCTCATGGGAATGACACTCGATACTCGCTTAGCTTTGCTATAAACGATAGGTGCACTTGCCCAGCCGTTTTAGGAGTAGCTTTGAGCCATCACCTCCGCTGCCAGAGACTCCCGTACAAAGATAACCGTGGTATCTAACGGATCTAAGACCTTGTTAGGCATCACTGCTTTTTCAATCTTGAGAATCATCGAATAGGCCTTATTAATGTTGGTAATGGATCCATCAACATGATTTGGTTCTTAACAGTTCAAACACCTCATTTAATCCCATGAGAAATCGCATCGCTTTTATATCCATATCGTTCTCACATGTAGCACTTTATTAGCTCCACATATACATTCAGGAATTGGTACAATGCACGCATATTCATCCCAAAGGCACTTCAGTTTTGTGTAGTACGTGGTAACAGTAGAATTACCTTGTGAGAAATTAGCTATTTCCTTCTGTAATTGATAGCGTAGAGGTCTGTTGCTCTCACTGTATCGTTCCGCAAGCTCATCCCATAATTACTTTGCACTTTTAACATACATGAATGCTTCCACAATTTCCTTCGAGATCGCATTAAGTAACCACGATATCACCATGAAGTCTACCTTCTGATACTGCTCGAATTCCTCAGTTTCAACCTCAGGTATAACAACTGTACCGTAAATAAATCCAAGTTTGGATTTAGCTCCAAGTTCCAAACGCATAGCACGACTCCAATGTAGGTAATTCGATCCATTGAGCGGATTAGTTACCAGTATCATTCCTGGATGATCTGATCCATGCAAAGATAAAGGATCTAGATCCTTTTTATAGACGGACGTCAACGCCGACGAACTCTGTTCCTTAGACATGTTCTTAGCACCTGCGATATAAGCTCCTCCAATCTGTTGTCATCGAGCAAGAGTCTATAACCTGCTTTGGTACCATGATGAGCTGATAAAAATCATTCTAAAGGTTTTGAATATCAGAATTCTGGAAGAGAAAAGATAATTTTTATTCCATCATATATGAGAAGAAGAAGCTCCAGCACTTTTTATACAATTTGAATTTCCCTCCGGATCTACTCTACCCAATAGCTATCAAACACGTGTATTAAAACCAACAGACTCAACGAACTAATAGACGCGGTAGAAATAAAAGAAGAAAACATAATACTGAAATAGCGACAATGATAGAACCATATAACCAACAAAAAGCTCAACTAATCTTAGCTCAGATTGTGGAAAACTAAATGAGACTGCATGCACAAAACAGAAAATAAGTGGGTTTCCAAAAAATAGAAAGACGATGCGTTCGCTGTCGGCAACCACTTTCCGAAATGAAAATAACTTAAACCTCTTTTCGCCGGAAGCCGTGGATTATGCAATGTAGCATGTATTGATTACTCCGCAGAAAATTGGTTCCTAATCTTTTCACCTGCAAGTTGCCCTTCGAATGTAAAGTTGGTAGAAGGGCTTCCATAGCTGACTTGACTTATTTAAAAGCGAGGGTGAAATGGTAATTTCAGAAACTAATATGGGTTGCCTCAATTAGTGGGATTCTGGATCAGGGCAACCACGTGGGATGGGGAATCAACTTTTGTGGCTGATAAAAGACCGGGCTGCTCCATTTCTCATGGCCTAAACATTTTTAACCAAACACTACAATGGACCGGATGTGTTATAAAAGAAGCTGATATCTGGCCCATTAATAGCAACCAAACACAGCCTTAATGTTATTAAAATAAAATGTTAGTCAAAATTGTACTCTATATGTTCATAGGCTATTGTCTCATCAATGTTATACGTATTATGCGGGTAAGATTGTAATCAAGCCAGTGGATATAACTGTAAATTGCGAAGCATATGTGTGTCTTGTGTGGCACACGTCATTATCAAAAAAATAAAAAATAAACGTCTTAGCCTAATGAAACCGTTGCTATAAAAAAATGTGTACCTTGATCGGAGTCAGATAACATGTGGGTAAGAACCCCCTTTCTTTTATATATATATATATATATATATATATATATATATATGGAGAGGGTTATATATTACACCCTATTATATGAGTAAATAGACCAAATCCAGCACACATATCTACCTATTTCAATGACTATTATTAATTCCGATTAATGTTAATAAAAAATATGGTAAAGTCAAAATGGGGGCATATTAGTCCACATAAAAAATAGGGAGGTTGGCTAAATCTAGTAAATCCCATGAAAATAAGGGAGTTATCCACAAATGGTGGCATCCTTCATTCAACCCACGCCGTGTAGTTGATTTCCAAATAAATTTGATGATATGTTTCATTAACTCCATGTGCTAAATCTAGAAAATCCCATGAAATTTCGTCATTCCCATTTTTTTTTAAATTACTTGATATGGCCAGAATATTGCTTATATGTGCTTAAATACTTGCTCACACGTATGCAAAATGTTGCTTAGTTTTTACTGTTTTTAAACTCTCACATTAATAATAGTTTGTTTGAGAAGAACTATTATGTTATAGACTCTTATTCATTCAATCGTTGACGGTTGTTTCAGCTCAGAAATTTGTTTGGGTGATACTAAAATATTGATTATGTTTGCACGAATACTTATTTGTATGCATTCAAATTTTTTATTATGTCCCCATTTGTTCTAACTCAATATTTTGCTTAACTATGGCTAGACGTTTGCTTACATGTGCATAACTATATGCTTATGTATATTCTAAAAGTTGCTTAATTATTTATTTTGTTTGAATCAGTTGGGATTGCACATGTGCCACAACAATGATTGAAATAATATCAATTCATCTCCGAATGGATACGAGAATGTGACAAAAATATGACTCGAAGAAGGAATGAATTTTGATAATATCGACAACGGAATACCATTTTAAAAATGATTCTTAATAAATAAAAAAAAAGTATGTGTTCAAGAATATGTTATGACTGCTTTTTTTTTTGTTTAATACTGCTTATTCACATATTACAAATTGCTTATGTGTGGTTATTGTAATGCTTATTACTACTATGTACTCAACTTATTTGTGACTGTTGTAGTACTTTTCGAGCAAATAATTCAACATTCTTGCAAAATTTGGTTACTACAGTCTCATATGTTCAATTGCTTATTTGTGCGTAAAGTATTGTTTATGAAAGGATGTTAAGGTGCTTAGAAAGGATTGAATTATGCTTACAATACCATCAAACCATGAAAATAATTGCTTACAAAGCAATTGAATTTTGCTTACGAGGCAACTGAATTCTGCTTACAGTATCTAAAAATCATGAAAATAAATACGACACTAACTAGAAAATATTCCTATATCAACTACGCATGTACGCGCGTCCAAACCAACCATATTTAAAACGACTACAAAATACTACAATATTCAAAATTTTGATCAAAAGTATGAAACAACAACGTTTCGTTGTGATCCTAACTCGATTTGGCAAACTCCTTCGCCCATACCAAAACCGACTTCCTCTGCTCGTTCATTACATCTTTTGCCATTTCCAACAGAAAATCTATCAAAAAAAAGACATTAGTCATTTATATAAAGCATTTATTAACAAACAAAACATTTATAAGCATAAAAACCAACCAAGCATAAACATAATATAAGATATGTATAAGCATAAAACAAAATATAGATAAGCATAATTATGAACAACAATAAGCAGTTGAAAATATCAATAAACGATCCCCCCAGCCTTAGAAAAAAATATGGCAATACTAATTACCCCCTAATTTGAGAGCATACTATAAAACATAGATAAACATAATATAAAACATGCATAAGCATATTTATCAACAACAATAAGCAGTTGAAAGCCTCGTTAATCTCCCTGTCTGCTAACTTTATTCTTTCAACTAGTAAAATCAGTAAATAAAAACTAACAAAAAACCCACAACATATCCTAATTATGCATTTAGAAGAACATAAATAAGTATTATTACGAAAATCAATAAGCATTTGCACATAGTTAAACAAAAACATGATCTATTTAATCAAGCCCCTCCTCAACGCAAGAAGCCATTAAAATAAATTCCATGCTATCATATGCCCCTAACACATATCGCAACTACAAACCATCATTAAAACTACGAGAATGCAGACGACCCATAATCTAATGAAGCAAAAATTCAAACCAAATCGCAAAATAATTTTCGAAAAAGAAAAAGAAAAGAACCGTCTTTAATACCCTAGCAGAAGGCGCAAAAATTGAACCAAACCCCCAGAAGACGAACCAGTTGTCGAATAATCCTTAGCCCCAAAGAGATCAGAAGCAAATGAAGAACCCGATTGTTTTCCTCCTTCCATTTTTTTCTCTATTTCACAAAGATGTTAAAAAATCTTTAACACATATCGATGGAGATGCTCTTCTGGTGGGGTTTTTCATAATAGCTATGGAGATTGGAGTTTTCACGAGATTGAGGTTTTTCTCAGAAAGATGGAGACGTGTAGAAAGATTTGGGAGAGAAAATATTTGGAAGAGAAAAGCCAAGAGGAAAGATTTTGAAGAGAAGACTTGTAAAAATTGTTCCCTAAATTATAGCAATGTGAAAAGCCATTACCAAAAATAATTTTCCCCTAATAATTGATATAAGTTGTATTTACCAAAATGTCCTTTTCTCCAATAATTAACAATTATAAAATGATAAAAAAAACTATTTAATCTATACCATTTAAAAATTAAATCAACTCTCCAGATTTGGTCTCACGTACTCACTTAAATTACATGGACTCACCTGATTCAAATCCTATATATATATATATATATATCCAAATTTTAAAGAAAAGTTCTTTTTTTTACAAGTCTACAGAAAAGTCGACCCGCTTTGATACCACTTCTGTAACATCCCGTTTTCCCAGTTTTAAAATAAAATATGATTTATAAAGTAATAGTGCGATTTATAATAAAACGTGAAATTTCCAAAGACCATTCACCCTTTATAATGATATTATAAAAATTGTTAGATAATAATTCCACGAATCATTCCATAAATAAACTTTTAATACTAAACATTAGAAATATCCATCAAAGAAAAATAAAAAAAAGATAAAGTTTATTATTCTAATTTTTTCTTATTATTCGGGTCATCGTCTCCACGTGTCCCCCCAACTCCATCATTCATCTGAAATAGAAATATATTTTTGGGGTGAGCATTCAACGGCTCAGTAGGGGCATATTTGTCCAAGCTAAATACACAATACACATTACGAAATAACATGCTTAGCATTGAAAATATAACTGTAGCTATGGCATTGAAACATGGCTCTCATTGCCGTGATTTCACCCGAGGGAACTTTTATATCCCGGACCTCTGTATGGTCCCACATGACTATAGACACGTAGCACGTAGAAACATAATTTATCAAGCAACATATAAAGGCATTTAACAAGGACAAATAAAAACGGAAAACCCCCCACCTCGAAAAGTAGCGTAGAGTAGAGTGTGTCGAAGAGTGAAAATTTCTATGCCCGAAAATTCTTGTTGCCTACAATTAAATTTAAAACTGGTATTAATATTTTGTAACTTTTATATAAAATTTATATATATATATAATATGAATTAAATTGGCTAAAAATTAATTGGATAAAAATTTAGGAATCTCTTGATAAACCCACATTTCTTTCCCTATTCCTCACCCCAACCCCACCCCCCAACGCCCACCCCCCCCTAGCCCCTAGTTAGATAAATGTTTTTATCATGATTTTGATGATTTTGTTCAAATGAGTTTTTATACCAAAACAATGTCCCTAAATGTTGTCCCAACACTTCCGATCGATCTAAAATGTTTTTACTATTTTTTGGAGTATTTCTTGAAGTTTATATTCGATTTAAAATTGGACAACACTTTTGTTTCAGCTCGACGGTCGCCGTATAGGGCAACCCGAGTTGAGTTTTGAAGTTTTGAAGAAAATGGGACGTAAGAGAAAATGGGGGCACCGGTCGACCAGGTGGGCGGCCGTCGACCAGGTGGGCGCCGGTGAGGCGGCCTTGGTCGACCATCGGGGACGGCCAGTGCACGGGAGTGCCCTCTCAAATGCGGACTTCTCTGTTTTGATTTTCTATCAACCCCAACCAAGTCAAGACCAAGGCGCGACCGGTCGAACTCCCCTTTGACCGGTCCCCCTGTGTAAAAAGTCGCAGAATTCAATTTCAATCTTATCTCCGTGCGACCGGTCGAACCCCTGTTTATCGACAAAGAAACTATCCAGTTGCATTTTGATGACTTTTCCTATTTTGTGGGATTGATTTCTAACTATATTGATGATTTTAAATGGTTTTTTTGCAGCAAATCACTCCCAAGGAGGAGCCAATATCTGGAAATCAAAGCCAAGACCTCTCCTATAAATAGAGGCTTCATTCAAGCAACAATACACAACACTCCATACAAGCAAAGAGGAAACAAAGCAAACACTTTCATATATCTTGTTGTATTAGCCTTAGACTTTCACTTGCACAAATTTGAGGTCTAGGCTTTCAATTCTTGATTACACTTGTACTCATATTGTATCAATCATTATTGAGTTGTAATCTTGATTTTGGTCATCATTCAACACAAGACATCCTTGTGAGTATTCTTGTGGTAAGAATACACTTGGGTGATCTAGGTGATAGGTGTTTGAAGGTTGTGGTAATCTTCAAAGGTGTTGTAAAGAGATTGTGGTAATCCTCAAGGTGTTGTAAGAGGATTGTGGTAATCCTCAAGGTGGTGTAAGAGGGTTGTGGTAATCCTCAAGGTGTTGTATTAATTTTTGGTAAATTAATAAAATCTTTTTTTCTTTTTGAAATCCATCCCGGATATACTGGGGTGGTAGAGCACGTAGTCCCTAGGTGGGGTGAAGCTCTTTAAATCAACGAGTGTTGTTTAATTTCCGCATTTACATTCTCGTCTTTGCTTGATTATTAGAAAAAGAGGGCAAAATCGAAAAACCGAGATAATCCATTCACCCCCTAGATTATCGTAGCCACTTGGACCAACAAGTGGTATCAAAGCCAAACTCTTTGGCTAGCTCATTCCGAGTAAAGAGGAAAGATCCATGGCTACATATGATGCTCATCTCACCACCGGCGCCTCCACCAACAAGCCACCACTTTTCGACGCAAACAACTACGCATTTTGGAAAGACCGTATGGAATGCTTTCTACAAGGGTGCGGGTTCGACATTTGGAATGTGGTCATTGAAGGAGTTGATCAACCAACCAAGAAATCGGAGGATGGCACCTCGACTCCTAAACCTTTCAAGGAGTTCGATGAAAACGACAAGAAGGCCTTTTCTCTAAACGGTAAGGCCTTAAATATTTTGCATTGTTCTCTTACCGCTCAAGAGTACAATCGCATAAGAGGCATAAGGTCGGCACATGAGGTTTGGGAAAAACTGGAAACTATATATGAAGGGACAAAGAAGGTCAAGCAAGCAAGAAAAACCATGCTTGTTAAAGACTTTGAAAACTTTAACATGCATGATGGTGAAAGCATATCTAAGATGGTGGAAAGGCTTGACAACATTGTCAATCCACTTGTGGCTCTCGACAAAGTCATCTCCGAAGAAGACAAGGTGACTAAAGTTTTGAATGCACTTCCCGGGTCATGGTCCGAAAAGGTGACGGCAATCACGGAGGCACAAAATCTTGAGACACTCAAGTTTGACGAGCTCATTGGAAACCTCCTCATCTATGAAGTCTATCTCAAGGAGAGGAAAAATTCCAAACCAACCATCAACCAATCGGGTACGCAAATTATTCCTAAAGGTCTTGCTTCCTCTTCTAATAATGATGATGATGATGAGGAGACGGCCGCACTTGTTCGGAAATTTGCAAAATTTGTGAATAAAAATAAGGCAAGAAAACCGAGAGATAATGCTTGCTTTAAATGCGGGAAACCCAGGCACTTCATTGCCGATTATCCAAAACTTCGATGAGGAGGAACAAAAGAAGAAAAAGCATTTTCCGAAAAAGAAGGCTCTAAATGCGGAGGTCAAATCTTGGGATGAATTGCTTGCAACATCCGACGAGGAAGGAGAAACCGAACATGGTCTTATGGCCATAGGCAGCGAAAATAATGAGGTACGCTCTAACTCTTCTACCTCCTCCTTAGTTGATGAATTGCAATGTGATTTTGATGAATTGCAAATTGAATTTCAAAATTTGATCATTAAATACAAGAGTTTAAAAAAAGAGCATAAAGAGCTTAAAATTGAAAAGGAAATATTATTTACTTCTTATGAATCTCTTGATAAAGCTCATGCTATTACTATTACTAGAGTTCATACTCTTGAATCCGAAAAAGAATCGCTCACCAAAGATCTTGAATGTTTAAAGAGGGATGTGCATCGTTTTCACATAAGTACGGACAAAGTTACAAAAATTTTAGATGCACAAAGAGGTGAGCATTCCAAATTAGGACTTGGCTATAAACCTTTTTCACCATTTTCAAGAAAAATGACCAAAGTCCGAATTTTGTACGTGCTAAAAGTGCCCATAATATTATTTGCTTTTATTGTGGTAAAGTTGGTCACTATGTTAGCAATTGTAAATTGAAGAACAATTTTAGCTTTGTTTGGAGACCCAAAGGTCTCAAGGCTAACCCCATGGACCCCAAAACTATAGGGTACCTAAAAATGGTTCGTTTGTAGGTAATAGGCGCTATAACAACCATGGAGGATTCGAAATGGCTCGTGGACAGCGGATGTTCACGCCATATGACCGGAAAGAGAGAACTTTTTACCAACATCAAGTTCAAGAAGAGGGTATGGTCATGTTCGGTAATGGCAAAGGAAGAATTCTTGGAAATGGAGAAATTGGTAACTCTTCTTTCTCTCTTAATAATGTTCTTTTAGTAGAAGGGCTTAAATTTAATTTGATAAGTGTTAGCCAACTTTGTGATTCAAATTATAATGTTGTTTTCAATAAAGAAAAATGCCTTATTCGTAAAAATGATGAAATTATTTGTGAAGCAAATAGAAAAGGCAATCTTTACAAAATTTCTACTAGTGATTTGGTTAGTCAAAATGTTTCTTGTCTTGTCGCCAACAATGATTTAACGAGTTTATGGCATAGGCGACTTGGACATGTTGGATATAAAAGTTTGAAAAATATTTACAAAAACCAACATGTAAAAGGACTACCCAAATTGAATTTTGAAAATCTTGGCTTATGTGACACTTGTCAAAAGAACAAATTAGTTAAGAGTAGTTTTAAGCCCAAAATGAAATTTCCACAACCAAGCCTCTACAACTTCTTCACCTAGATTTGTATGGGGATATTGGTGCGGCTAGTCTAAGTGGAAAACATTACACTTTTGTTATTGTTGATGATTTTTCTAGATACACTTGGGCTCTTTTTCTTGCAAATAAAAGCGATGCCGTTAATGAGTTTGTTAAGTTGTGTAGACGCATTGAGAATGAAAAGGAAGATACTATTAAAACTATTCAAGTGATCGAGGCGGAGAATTTGACGGTGAGTTTAGAGTCTTTTGTGAAACCAAGGGATATACACACAATTTTTCGGCTCCAAGGACACCTCAACAAAATGGTGTAGCCGAAAGGAAGAATCGGACGCTACAAGAAATGAGTCGGTCCATGCTCAATGAATTTTCTCTTCCAAAATACTTTTGGGCGAAGCCGTAAGTACCGCTTGCTATGTCATTAATCGAGTTTATGTTCGTCCTAAAATGAATAAAACTCCTTATGAGCTTTGGAAAGGAAGAACTCCAAATATTAGTTATTTCAAGATATTTGGATGTAAGTGCTTTATTTTGAATATTAAGGATCAATTGGACAAACTTGATCCTAAGGCCGATGAAGGAATATTTATGGGGTATTCAATCAAGAGCAAAGCATATCGTGTTTACAATAAGACTAGTGGAGTTGTTGAAGAATCCATCCATGTCAAATTCAATGAAACTTCGGGTGTTGAAAGGATACCAAATGATGAAAGTGATGAAGAGGATATTAGTGAATCCATTGTTCAAAATGATACATCAAATGATCAACCATCCACTTCATATGCTCCTCAAGAAGATAAAGGAGATACTTCGGATCTTCCCGTAGCATTAAAATTTAAGGAGATCACCCAAAAGATCTTATTATTGGTGATCCCCTTGATAAAGTGATGACCAAGAAAATTTGCCGAGAAAGCTCTTATATCTCAAAAAGAGCCTAAAAATGCTAAGGAGGCTATTGAGGATGAGGATTGGTTCTTAGAGATGCAAGAGGAGTTAAATCAATTTAAAAGAAATGATGTATGGGAATTGGTACCTTGTCCTCCATCTCAAACTATTATTGGTACAAAATGGGTATTCCGGAACAAACTTGATGATCAAGGCAACATTGTTCGAAATAAGGCAAGGTTAGTAGCTCAAGGGTATTGTCAAGAAGAAGGTATTGACTATGATGAAACTTTTGCACCCGTAGCACGTTTAGAAGCTATTCGTATTTTACTTGCCTATTCTTGTTTTAAAAATTTCAAACTTTACCAAATGGATGTTAAATCCGCTTTCTTAAATGGTATTATTCAAGAAGAAGTCTATGTAAAACAACCTCCGGGGTTTGAAAATTTTTCTAGGCCTAATGATGTTTATAAACTTAAAAAGGCTTTGTATGGTTTAAAACAAGCACCCCGTGCATGGTATGATAGACTTAGCTCTTTTCTTTTGCAAAATGGTTTTACAAGAGGTAAAGTTGATACTACACTCTTTGTTTTTGAAAATGGGCAAGATTGTTTACTTGTGCAAATTTATGTTGATGATATTATCTTTGGTGCTACTAATGAATCTTTGTGCAAGAAATTCTCCAAGTTAATGCAAGGTGAATTCGAGATGAGTATGATGGGGGAGCTAAATTTCTTCCTTGGACTTCAAATTAAGCAATGCCAAGAAGGTATTTATATTTCGCAATCAAAGTATACAAAAGAACTTTTGAAGAAGTTCGGCATTGAAGAAGGAAGAACCGTCTCGACTCTATGGCAACCAATGTCAAAATTGACAAAGATGAAAAAGGCAAGCGGTTGATGAATCCAAGTATCGAGGTATGATTGGTAGTTTACTTTATTTAACCGCTAGTAGACTGGACATTCTTCATGTCGTATGCCTATGTGCTCGTTTTCAAAGCAATCCAAAAGAATCTCATATGAGTGCCGTTAAACGGATTTTTCGATATTTGAAAGGCACTATTCAATATGGTTTATTTTATCCAAAGAATGAAAATTTTTCTCTTAAAGGTTATAGTGATTCGGACTATGCGGGTAATATTGATGATCGGAAAAGTACTTAGGATCATGTCAATTTTTAAGCGATTGCCTAGTTTCTTGGTTTTCAAAGAAGCAAAACTGTGTTTCTCTTTCAACGGCCGAAGCCGAATATATTTCCGCCGCATTTTGTTGTACTCAACTTCTTTGGATGAAACAAACCTTAGCGGATTACAAATGCTCTTTTGAAAACGTACCTATCTTTTGTGATAATATATCCGCTATAAATATTGCTCAAAACCCGGTTCATCATAACCGTACTAAACATATTGAGATTCGACATCATTTTCTAAGGGATTGTGTTTCAAAAGCGAAAAATTGAGATATCGTTTGTGCCATCTCAAGATCAATTAGCGGACATTTTTACAAAACCGCTAACTTCCGAGACTTTTGCGTCAATACGAGCTCGGTTAGGCATAATGCATATTGAATGAGGTCTACGTTTGCATTTTGCATGTTTTTAAAACTTAGGGGCGAAAAATCGGATTTTTGGTTGAAAATTCGGATTTTGAAAAATTTGACAAAACAGTGGGCTGAAGAGGTTGAGGCAACCGGTCGCCCTCAACGTCGATCCGGTCGCCCTCAACCACGACCGGTCGCCCTAGGCCAAATTTTGGTTTAAGTTCGTTCTGTCTTCAGCATTTGTTATTTTCACTTCTTTTTGCCATTTTTCGTCCCCTTTGCCAAATGCACACAATTTTCACTCAAAATTGATTTTCATGCATTCAATTCATATCTTGGACCTTATATAGCATGTTTATCATCATCATTGCTCATCCTTTCCGATCAAATGGTAAGAATTTTCCTTACTTTGCTCAAATGGGTTGAACCACTTGAGTTTATGGCTTTCTTGTATATTTCTTGATATTTTTGCTTATGATCTTGATGAGCTTAGTTATTATGTTGTATTGTATGATGTTTGATGTGAATTGGTGATGCAATTTTTGGCTTGGATCATTTACAAGGGCTATATACAACTCTTTTTATTTTTCACGCCACAATGTGTTCGATGAAATGTCACAATGAAAATTTCAACTTCTACATGATTCTCTCGCTTCCAAAAGTCTTCAATACTCATTGAGATCATGTTTTGGCAAATAAAACGAGCGTATGAACTCTTCATGATACATTTCTCCCATTTTCCTTGGTTTTTAAGCCTAAATTGCTCAATGGTTGATAAACCATTTCTTTGGCGCACTTTGACATACTTCTATGATGTTTTTATCATCCTAACATTTTTTTGATGATTCCAAAGGGGAGAAATAGGAAATTGGCTCGTTAGCTCAAAGAAGCTAATAAAAGCTCATGATAGAAGCTATAAGCTATGGCTTATTAAGGCCATAAGTTGTGAAGAAAACTCACCCAATGATTGTTTTATGAACTTGTTCGCATGGATAATAAGTATTTGTGACAGGGGAGCTTCTAAGCTCATGGAGTTGTTGTTTATTTTGTAAAAGCTTGTGTTTCTAGCTTATGCAATATTTCTTATTAATGTGCTTGTTGATAGGGGAGCTTTTGTAAAATGTTTTTAAACGGATAGTTTACTCATAAACCGGAAAATTTATTTTGTTTTTTCGAAATCGTCCTCTTGAAAATTGTTTTGGTTTGTAATCATCAAAAAGGGGAGTTTGTTAGATAAATGTTTTTATCATGATTTTGATGATTTTGTTCAAATGAGTTTTATACCAAAACAATGTCCCTAAATGTTGTCCCAACACTTCCGATCGATCTAAAATGTTTTTACTATTTTTGGAGTATTTCTTGAAGTTTATATTCGATTTAAAATTGGACAACACTTTTGTTTCAGCTCGACAGGGCGCCCTATAGGGCAACCCGCACTGAGTTGAGTTTTGAAACAGAAAATGGGACGTAAGAGAAAATGGGGAGGGTGACCGGTCGACCAGGTGGGCGTCGACCACCGGGCGGCCGTGCACTGGGAGTGCCCTCTCAAATGCGAGACTTCTCTGTTTTGATTTTCTATCAACCCCAACCGGTCAAGACCAAGGGCGACCGTCGAACCCCTTGACCGGTCCCCCTGTGTAAAAATTCGCAGAATTCAATTTCAATCTTATCTCCGCGGCCGGTCGAACCCCCATTTATCGACAAACTATCCGTTGTATTTTAGCATGACTTTTCCCTATTTTGTGGGATTGATTTCTAACAGACTATATTGATGATTTTAAATGGTTTCTTTTGCAGCAAATCACTCCCCAAGGAGGAGCCAATATCTGGAAATCAAAGCCAAGACCTCTCCTATAAATAGAGGCTTCATTCAAGCAACAATACACAACACTCCATACAAGCAAAGAGCAAACAAAGCAAACACTTTCATATATCTTGTTGTATTAGCCTTAGCACTTTCACTTGCACAAATTTGAGGTCTAGGCTTTCAATTCTTGATTACACTTGTACTCATATTGTATCAATCATTATTGAGTTGTAATCTTGATTTTGGTCATCATTCAACACAAGACATCCTTGTGAGTATTCTTGTGGTAAGAATACACTTGGGTGATCTAGGTGATAGGTGTTTGAAGGTTGTGGTAATCTTCAAAGGTGTTGTAAGAGGATTGTGGTAATCCTCAAGGTGTTGTAAGAGGATTGTGGTAATCCTCAAGGTGGTGTAAGAGGGTTGTGGTAATCCTCAAGGTGTTGTATTAATTTTTGGTAAATTAATAAAATCTTTTTTTTTCTTTTTGAAATCCATCCCGGATATACTGGGGTGGTAGAGCACGTAGTCCCTAGGTGGGGTGAAGCTCTTTAAATCAACGAGTGTTGTTTAATTTCCGCATTTACATTCTCGTCTTTGCTTGATTATTAGAAAAAGAGGGCAAAATCTGAAAAACCGAGATAATCCATTCACCCCCTCTAGATTATCGTAGCCACTTGGACCAACAAACCACCCACCCCCACCCCCTAGCCCCACTTCTTTTTTCTTTCTCTTCTTTTCACGTAAATTCTTTCTTTCTCTTTTATCACTTTCTTTCCCATCTTTTCGTATTTCGGTTTCAAGTCTCCATTGAAAACCCATTTCTTTCTTCTCCATTTCTAACTCCCTCAACTCTTTTTTTTTCTTCTGTTTCAACCAACAGACCCATCTCCCCCTACCATACTCTTTTTTTTTCACCCTTTCTTTTATTATTCTCAAAATCTCTCTCCCACACCAACACACACACTCGCCGGAGAATGACGGTGACGCGTAGTGCGACAGCGGCTCGGTGAGTTTCGCAAAGGAGTCAACCACAACCAGCCCTTCTTCTCTCTCTCTGTCCGGATTTCTCCGTCACTAACGGTGATGGTGCGGTGGTGAGTTTCAGTAATTTTGCTACTACTTTAGAATATATTTCATAAATGAGAATAGGTATTTGATCCTACCTTAGAATAAATTTTTAATTTCTTTGGGTGATTGATTATTATGAAAGACATGAATTTATATAGTGGATTACGTGTGAATTTTTTTGGTAATAGGAGGATTTTAGGGTATTAAATATTCAATTTGCTAAAAATTTTGACAAATCAAGTTGAAGATTTTTATTTTATTTTATCTCGTTGACGTTTAGAATCTGAGATTTTAATTGAAATTGTTTATTGGTATGATTATGCTAATATTATGCTAGCATTAAATTCAGATTTTCTTTTTCTTTTAAATTAGGATTTGATAGATTATTAATTTTTTTATTTTAGTTTTAACAAAACTGGCGTAATTGAAAACTTTTATATGGTAATTGCTGTCAATTAGTATCTAATTATAATATTAGATTAGTTGAAAAAAATGTTGATTAATAGGGATTTAAAAAAAAACTGATTTGGTTGGAATTTATTATAAATTAATTTGGCTGTTAATAAAATATTAATTAAAAATTTTTAGGGTAATTTATGTTTTATACCATATTTGGATAGATGACATGGGCTTGGGCTTAAGATTATTTCTAGTGGACCAATATAAAATAAGGTCTAAACTAATCTATTAGGCCCAAATATAATAAAGTTTTCAGATTTCCCCAAAACTTTAAAATCCCTAATTATTAAACAATCAAACCCTAATTTGTATTTCCCCCAATTTCTTGAGTACTACACTTTCTGTCAATATAGACATCTTTCCATTAGGTAGAAACTTGCATTAATAGTCGATCTTGTAAATGTTATTTTTTTGGGATAATTACAAAAACTACCCTGTTATTTGGGGTAATTACAAAAAACTCTTGAAATTTGATTATGTCTTACATTTTTTCTCTCCATAAGAATTTTTTTCATAAACTACCCTTGCATTTATAGAAATATCGCATTTAACCCCTTATAATTAAGGTATAATCAATCTTTAGGGGTAATTTTTGTAAATTTTTTTGAATTTTACTTTTGTAGTTACCCAAAATATCATGGATAGTTTTTGTAATTAACCTCTTTTTCACTAATATTATTCCACATATTGCACTGGTTGGCACCTTAAAAGGGTGTTTGGCTAAGCTTGTTTAAAAGATCTTCATCTAAGATGTTTTAGAGCTTATAACATGTTAGATCTTATTTTAAGAATAAATTGTTGAAGTGTTTCGATAAAATAAGACGGTGGAGCTTTTAAGATGTTAAGAATAAGATTTTATTTTGAAAATAAGTTGAGGTTCTCCAACTTTTTTAAAAACAGCTTATAAGCTTTTAGCATCTCATTTTAGGAGCTTATAAGATCTTTTTTAAGAAAAATTACCAAACAAATTTAAACAGTTTATAAGATGTTTTGAAGAGCTGATAAGCTCAGCCAAACACCTCTAAGTTAGAGCTGGCACCTTAAGTTACTTGCGTATCTTTTCTCATGGCGATGAACCTCCTTGCCTTTTTAAACGAATATTGTATTTATTTTTTTCGAATCACACAATTAAACTGGAAAAAAATGCTTGTAATTAGTCAAAACGGCTTTTGCAATACCATGTTTTCGTCAAAATCGGTAAGTTACGAACCGTCTTTATTATGACATTCTTTTTTTATTTTAAATATTTTGGGTCTTTATTAAGCTGACCGTTTTTAAGAATATATTGTTTTATAATTTCTAATTAAAATTGGCCCATTGTAAGCCATTTGTGATAGTTCCTCGCGGTTTCAAGTCATCCTATCGGGCTTCAAATTAATCGAGTCATTATCAAACGGGCTGACAATATTGCAGACCTAACCCTAACCTAACGGGCTTCGGCCTGAACGAGCCACTAACAGACTAAAGAAAAAAAGAATAAATCTAAGATTTTTAAATTAAAACATATATAATATTATCATTCAACTAAATATACAAACCAATTTACCGATAATAATAAAAGTCAACACAAAGTTTGTAGTAGTTGGATTAATGGACAAAATGTTAAAGTTTAGACATTCAAAATTTCATAATTAAATAAAGTCATACAAGTACACAACTAAGTAAATATCAATCAAGTATCATCCTCAATAACACTTGATCCATCATTGGACAAAATATTATTTCTCTATTCTTATTCATCTAATATATATGAAACAACAAATAACCAATCCTTGTTACTTTAAATGACACAATTTATAAAAGAATTCTTGTTACTTTAATAAACCAATTTAAAAAATAATTCTTGTTACTTTAAATAACACAAACAATGAATTCTTGTTACTTTAAATTATATAATTTTCAATCAATTATAAAAAATAAAAAATAAAAAATGGTTGTGGGCCAACCCGTTTAACTCGTTGGCTAAATGGTCCATGCCAAAAATGCCCAGTTTTAAATGGGTCAAAATTTACGTGCTCGAACCCTATTTTTTGGGCCAAATGGGCCAACCCATTGGGTTGCAGCCCGTTTAACATCTCTAGACTGATAGTTATATAAAAAAAATAAAGTCATATACTAATATGATGATGTCCAATGATTATATTGTTAATGCTTACTTTAGCTCACCAACCAACAATTTAAATAAGGGTGGCGCTATTCACACTCCCAAATTGCTAAGCACACTCATCTTCTAAATACATCCCCACTTATTTTTTAACGTATGATACAATTACTAAATACACCTTTATTTTTTAACATATGATACAATTACTAAATACACCTTACTTTTTTTCCAATTTTACCCTTGCATTAATTTTCCCCCAAATACACCCCGGCCCAAACCATACACCTCCCCACTTTTCTATCTCAAACTAAAGAAATACACCCACTTTTCGAAAATTATTACATTGGAAAATGGCTCGTGACTTAAGGACTTACCGAAGAAGGCGAATGATCATGGCGGTGGATGATGACGACTTTGAGGAAGCACCACCATCCACATCGGGTCGAGATGCAACAACATCGGTACCGAAAGATATCGATGACGAAGAGGTAATAAGCTCCTCTTTTTCTAAAAATAACTTCAATATGTAGTTTGGGTGTGCCATTGTTGGGTTTTTTATTTGATGAGTATGGGTAAGTGATGGGTGAATGTGCCATTGTTGACTGGTATTGAATTTGAAATGGTGAAGAAGACCATACTTGGCACGATCCTACATACCTAAGTGGCACGATCGATCGTGCCATTTGGCATGCCATCGTGCCAAATGGTACTTTGGCACGCTGGGCTTATATGCCACTAGTGTGCCATAAGGCACGATGGTTGAAATTATTGATCGTGCCATCATGCCAAAGTAGGCACGATAGCACAGTCGATTAGATAGACTAGACCACAGGTGCGTGCCTTCCGCACGCTGGTGGCATATTAGTCTATCTAATCAAATGTGCCATCTTGCTTACCTTGGCACGATTAGTAATTTCAACCATTGTTCCACATGGCACGATCAGTGTGAATTACCATCGTGACATATGCACTGTCAAATTTTTTAGGACTTTTTATGTGGATTTGCTAATTGTGGTTTATTGCTAAATGTGTTTTTTTTTTTGTTTTTCCACGATTGGCTTGAAGAGGAGAACTTTATGTCGATAAAGCCTAAGATCAATTTATATAACAAGTTGTCGATTATTGATGACTTAGAAGTTGAGTTGCAAACGAGTGGGTATTTGTGTACCGGGGAGTTTGAACTCATGTTTTGGTTTTCTACTGGGGTTGGACAAGCGTGGAGTCAGTTCCAATGCCGCCCTTCATGTCGTTATTGTGAATGAGGTTGTCAAGAAGGACACGAGGGACGAATTTTAGTTTTTGATTGGAGACCGTTTGATTCGGTTCTCCAAATATGAGTACGCTTTGATTACTGGGCTATCATTTGTCCACTTTTGACCCTAGCACGGAGCACCTTCCGCCTCCCGATGGTTTATATGATAGATACTTTGAGGGTGCTAAGGTGACGATGGAAAATCTACGAATGAATTTTGCAGCCGGTGTATTCTATAAGGATCCATCCGATGAGTTGAAGGTGGTGAAGTTGTTGGTTGTGTACTATTTGCTATTCGCATGGGATCCGAGATCCACAATCATTGATGATTCATGGTGGATTTTGATCGATGATGTTGACCAGTGGGAGTCTTTCTGCATATTTATCCCACTACCTTTCACCAGTACCTACCCGGCCCACAGGAAATTTTCGTATTTATGGATTTAGTTTTGCTTTCTTGGTAAGTGGTATTAATGTTATTTATGTCTTATAATTTATATTTAGTATAAAACATACATTTTAACTGTTATTATTGTTATTCTTATATATGGGCATACGAGGCATACCCAATCTGGGGGCTTCATGTGGGATTCCAGTCTCAGATACTGCTATACCATGTTGCATTCAGTAGAGATTTCTGAAGTCCTCCGTGAATATGCATGGCTTTCTTGGTACATAATGTAATTTGTGCTTTTCAAATTTGAACTTATGATATTAATTAATTACCGATTTTGTTCTTGCATTTTGTAGATTGATGTGCACCAGGACCTTGACTCGAGAGCCGATGAGCTGCCTTATCTATTGCATGTCCATTACGATCTCCGATCGGTGTGCGTTATGTTCATCCAGGATAACCTGGTCGAGAAGAACAAGTCAACGTCACGCCTATTACTCTTATGTTCCGCACAGCGTTGCCGCACCACATCTGACCCCACTGTCATAGGGGAGCGATAGAGACGAGCGTCTACCACATATGTGACTTCATTGATGGACGATGATGATGATGATGATCTCGATGTGGATCCACATATTGAGAGGGGTGTATGATCATCTATCCCCGAGGGCGCTATTCCAAATGGTCCTCCACCCATATCCACACCCTCTCTAGCTAGCTCGATCGAGCTTTATTCGGCGGCGGTGGATGCCATCGTGTTGGCTTTGGTTCGAGAGGAGGTGGAGGCGTTGGTCCCACCTTTTAGTGCGGCGGGAGGTAGGCGTTGGTTCCAAATTTGGTCGGGAATAGGGTTCAACATAAGGTTCTGGCAGTGGTGCAACAGGAGGTTCTACCTTCTGTGCAAGAGGTCGTGCCGAATTTGGTGCAGCGGCATGTTTCTGATATGGTGCCTCCTATAGTGTGGCGTGAGGTCAAGGTACTTATATTGCCTCACGTTCGGCGTGCCCCCACGACACGACCGAGGTGCATTTATTTTATTTTTGCATTAAACATTTAGAATATAAAATTATTTCTTTTGAATTGTGTTATTTAATGAAGTTTCTTTTTTGTATAGGTTTCTACTCCCCACGTTTACACAGGCACAGGCCGTAGGGGCCTCGGGGTAGGCCAACGACTACTCATCCCCTACCATCTATAGAGGAGGCGCACGGGACCTCCCCTATAGATGTCTGACACCGACGGGGCATGGTGCACCAAGACAGATTCACCGCCACATCCGAAGTGGATGATATGTCCCTACATGTTGTGAGACCACGAGTGCCATCTAGGTACCTTCGTATCCCTTTCACGGCACATGAGCGATGTAGGAAGGATGCGACACTTGCTGATTACACACGGTTCTTAAAGAGTGATAAAACATGAATTAAATCAAATATATGAATTCAAATACACTATCGTTATTTTGAGATTTTAACACGAGTTTTATGTCTCACCGCAATGTTAGATATGCGCTTTGCACATTTGGCGGTTTCTTTAAGGATATTGATCGCCCACCACCGATTTGGATTTTGTGGTAACACAACACTATCATTGTTTTTCTTTCATTTCGAGTGTGTTATTTGTTCATGTTCATTGACAATGCACTTCTTATTTGTTCTTTATATGTCGATGCGTACTTAGTTGTACTATATTGCAAGCTGATTTGGCTAATGAGTGGTCCATCCCCAAATGCGGGCGTGTAGGATTGCGTGAAATACATTCGCCGTAAGTGTCATGTATTTTTTCATAGTCGGTCATGTTTTTGTTTTGTTACATTCGTCTTTTCACTAACAAACATGTTTTCATTATGCGACTTGACATAGGCCATATATAGACCACACTACATGGAAAGAACCCACAAGAGGTCATGGTGGAGTACGTCCATGGTGAATGGCCTTGTTGGGGTGGGGTACGTCCATGGAGTATGTTGGATTATTTAAGCAATCTATCTCTTTTAGGTATCAATTAATTAATCGAACATTGTTTTGTTTATACCCCATAATTTCTAAGTGTTATTATTTTGCGGTCGTTTTATCCACAACCTCAACAATCATTGGTTTGTGATGAGGTTGGCACTTAAGGAAAACAAGATTTTTGTTTATGATTCCAACATCCACAAGTCGCCGAATTATTCCCATCTTGAGCGGCGTAGGTTGCTCTATCCGTTTGTACATATTATTCCGATTTTGATACGCGGTGGTTTCTACACGGAGCGTCCGAATTTGGCTCATCGTCACTATTCTTTGGCTGTCAAGTTTGGCGGTGCAACGAAGAATTTCACGCAAACCGATAGTCATAGTTGTGGACCTTTTGCATTAAGGAAGGTGGAGAGTTTTCTTGTCAATTCTTTTGACCCAAGTTTATAAAAGCGTATCGTCGGCATTTAGCTTTTACCGTGTATAAATCTAGTAAGGATGCATCCACTTGGACCCCTCCCCTGTTTGATAAATGATTTTATCATGATTTTGATGATTTTGTTTTTATACCAAAACAATGTTTTTAAAGGTTGTCCAAATACTCCTAAATGATTTAAAATGGTTTTAATATTTTCAGGAGTATTTCTACAAGTTTATTTTCGATATAAATTGGACAACACTTTTGATGATTTTGTGTTAATGTGTTTTTACACCAAAACAATGGTTCTAAAATATTGTCCTAATACTCCCGATCGGTCTAAAATATTTTTACTATTTTTTGGAGTATTTCTTGAAGTTTATTTTCAATATAAAATTGACAATACTTTTGTTTTGAGGCCAATCGGTCGCCCTATAAGGCATCCCGTACACGAAAATTGTGAAAAAAGGTGAATAAGCCATTTCTTTGAAAAAAGGCTGGTTGACCGGTCAACAGGGTGGTAGACCGGTGTGGTCGACCGGTCGACCAAGTGGGCGACCGGTGCGGTCGACCGGTCGACCGGCGGGTGACCGTGCACTGGGAGCATTTTTCAAATGTAACTTTCTGGACTCGTTTTTTGGTTCTGTTCGACCAATTTGGACATAGTGGTCGGGACCCCGTCGCCGACGGCCTGTGTAAATGTGTTTTCTCACTTTCAAACGTCTATTTGTGCGCGACCAGTCGCCACAAGTTTGACAAAGAAAATTCTAACCGTTGTGCGTGATGACTTTTCCTAAATTGTGGGATTGATTTCTAATGACTCTTTTCTTCAATTGTCTTGCAATTTTTTCGAAATTCATGTCCCCAAGAGGAGCCTATCATGTACAAGACATCTTCTATAAATAGAGGAAGAATTGAAGCAACACAACAAGAGAGAAAACTACAACACAACAAGATACACTCAAGAATACACTTGTTCTTACATTGTCTTATTTCTTGTTGTAATTTGCCTAGCTATTCACTTTCACATTCTTGAGGTCTAGGCTATTCTTGATTACACTTGCACTCTATTGTATTATCAATTATCGAGTTGTAATCTTGAATTTGTGGTCGTCATTCAAACACAAGATATCCTTGTGAGTGTTCTGTGGTAAGAACACACTTGGGTGAACTAGGTGTTAGGTGTAAGAAGATTGTGGTAATCTTCTTGTTGAGGTGTTGAAGAGTGTGGTGCTCTTCAAGGGTGAAGATTGTGGTAATCTTCACAAGGTGCCGTTTTGGAGATTGTGGTAATCTTCAAGTGAGATTGTGGTAATCTCAAAGGTGGTGTTGAAGAAGAGTGTGGTGCTCTTCAAGGTGTTGTAAGTTGAATTTGTATTAATTTTGGTAATTAATAAAATTCTTTTTCTTTTCGAAATCCATCCCGGATATCTTTGGGGTGGTAGAGGATTAGGCCCTAGGTGGGTTGAACCTCTTTAAATCGGCGTGTGTTGTTTACATTCCGCACCTTCATTATTTTGTTTGAGCATTCGGTTTGAAAAAGAGGGCGAAATCGAAAGATGGAGATAATCTATTCACCCCCTCTAGATTATCGTAGCCGCTTGGACTTACAAGTGGTATCAAAGCCAAACTCTTTGGCAAGCTCGTTTCACATCGCGAGTGAAGAGAAACGATCGTCGACTCTGAACGAAGCTCATCTTTAAAGCACCTCCACCACCAAGCCACCTCGGTTTGATTCCAAAAATTTTATATTTTGGAAAGAAAGAATGGAATGCTATTTACAAGGTTGCGGGTTTGATATTTGGAACACCGTCATCAATGGAGAATCTATTCCGACGAAGAATACACCACACACCTCTAAAGGCTTCAAAGAGCTCAATGATGAAGAGAAGAGAATCATCTCCTTAAATGGTAAAGCTCTTAATATTTTACATTGTTCACTTACCACCTTGGAATTTGATCATGTTGTAGGTATTCGATCGGCACATGAAGTATGGCAAAAACTAGAAGCCATCTATGAAGTATATGCAAATAAAAGGAGCAACTCAAAAGCATCTACTTCTCAAATGGATACAACATCAAATCCAACAATATGGGATGAGCCTCTTACAAATTCCGATGATGAAGCCGAAAAATGTCTTATGGGCATCGAAGAAGAAAACAAGGTAAGTTCTAAACCCTCTACTTCTTATGACAATGAATTGCAAAATGAATATAGTGACTTGCAAAATGATTATAATGAGCTACAAGATGAATTCCAAAACTTACTTGTTAAATACAAAAATTTGAAAAAGGAATTCATTGTTTTGAAAAATGATAAGGATAGTTTATTTACTTCCTATGAATCACTATCATGTGCTCACACCACCACTCTTGATAAGGTTAGAAACCTTGAGAAAGAAAATAGTACTCTTGTTGAGAATATTGATTGCATGAAAAAGGATTTATTAAAATCCAACTTGAAAGTACCAATATAATGTCCAATATTGTTGATATTCATAATTGTGATAAAGGACTTGATCATAAGCCTAATATTGTTAATCATATGAAAAAGGATCAAGTCACTATGCATATTGGTCGTTATGCTCCTAGAATTATTACATGTTTTTATTGCGGTAAAAAGGGTCATACGGTAAATACTTGTTGGGCTAGAAATAGCTCTAATTATTGTTGGAGACCTAAAAGTCTCAAGACTAATCCCAAAGGACCCAAACACATAAGGGTACCACAAAACAATGTCATATTAGGTACCGTGAAATAATAATCGAAGAAAATTCATACCGCCAAGAAGGCATCAAATGACCGTTTCATTTTATCAAAGAAGGAGAAACTATTCTCAACAAAGCCAATTTCCAAGAAGAGAGTATAATCAAAAATGGGAAGAACACAATCCTTGGAAATGGCAAAGACATCATCAACAAGATGATTTTCAAAGAAGAAGAGACTTTCAACAATGGGAAAGCAACAAACCTTTGAAATGGAGCAATCAAAGAAGTCATCATCAACAAAGTGACTTCTCAAGGGGAAGATATCATCAACAATGGGAACGGCACAACCCATGGAAGTGGCGTAATTGGTAACCCGTATCTCCCTATTTAAATATGCATTTTATTTTGTTATTATGCATGTTTTTATTTGTGTCTTAATTGCAAAATGAGTTTTCAAATATTTATTTTTTAATTAAGGTCTTCAATATATACTTGTGCTTTTAAAATATTTTTGAAAAAAAGACCTTATATGATGTTTTTAAAACTCTTGTGCATTTTTGTAGACTAAAGTGTGTTATCATCTTTTATGGATTTTTATGGCATGGGCTTACTTGTGATATCTCTTTGCCTACACTTTTATCATTATGATTTGTGCTAGATATGTTTTAAGAATTGTGTAAGATTTACATATTTTCACAAATGGCCATTTTCATCATTATTTGTCAAGAAAAGGCATAGGTACGTTTACTTGTGTATTGCCGTATATGCCTATGTGCTTGTTTTTCATAGTGTTTCATACAAGTGCCATTAAGAGGATTTTTAGATTTTTTGAAAGGCACTATTCGATATTTGATTGCACATATTTGCTTTGTCAACTCTTGTTCAAATACTTCTTTTAAATAAGGTCTCAACTATATGATATCGGATTTGCAAATTTCAAAAGAGACCTTTTATAGCTTTCTTAAGCTTATTTGAACTTGCATGATTTATTAGACTCTTGATGATATTCTAAAAGCATAGTATGTGTTTCTTGCTTCATGGTCTCTATATATAGTGTCTATTTCTACTATGCAAGATATTTTGTGATTGAGGCATGTTTTTACACTTGGGCTATTTTTTCTTGCTTATATAAGCGATGCCATTAATGAGTTTGTTAAGTTGTGTAGATGAGAAATGAAGTACTCCAAATATTTGGATGTAAATGTTCTATTATGAACACCTTAGATCAATTGGATACCCTATGATGATAGTGATGAAGAAGATAAAAAGGGTATTCCGGAACAAACTCGATGACCAAGGCAACATTGGTCGAACTAAGGCGAGGTTAGTAGCTCGAAGGTATTTTCAAGAAGAAGGTAATCGATTTTGATGTAACATTTGCACTCATAGCACATTTTGTAGCTATTTGCATTTTACTTGCCCATTCTTGTTTTAAGAAAATTTCAAGCTTTACCAAATGGATGTTAAATCCAAATTTCTAAATGGTTTTATTCAAGAAGAAGTCTATGTAAAACAACCTCGGGGTTTAAAATTTTTCAGGCCAAATGATTGTTTTTAAGGCCTTGTATGGTTTAAAACAAGTACCGTGTATGGTATGATAGACTTAGCTATTTTTGCTAAATGATTTTACAAAAGGTAAAGTTGATACTACTCTCTTTGTTTGTGAAAAAGGGCAATATTGTTTAAACTTGTGCATATTTATGAAAATATTTTTGGTGCTACTAATGAATATTTGTGCAAGATATGGTTCTCTAAGTTGATGCAAGGTGTACTTGAAATGAGCATGATTTCTTGCTTGGACTTCAAATCATTCAATGCCAAGTAGATGGTTACATTTCAAAAGAACTCTTGAAGGAGTTAGGCATTGAAGAAGGAAGAATCATTCCAACCTCTATGGCTATCAATGAAGAGATTGACAAAGGTTGAGAAAGGCATGTCGGTTGACAAACAAATTCGAGGTATGTCTTCTTGTATTATTCCTATAGACTCGACATTCCATATGCCTTATGTCTATATGCTCGATTTCAAAAACTATCCCAACGAATCTCATTAAAGTGCCATTAAAAGAAATTTTCAAATATTTGAAAGGCACTTCTTCTTATGACTTGTTGTATCCAAAGCTTTAAAACGTTCTTATTTTTTTTCGGGATAACAAGTTCGGTATCTAATATACGGTTATTCGTATTAAAAATTTGGTTCGTCATAATCGAACTAAACATATTGAGATTCGATATATTTTTAAGGGATTGTGATTTTTAACAAAAACTTGAGATGTGTTTAATTCCGTCTCAAGGATAACTCGCGGACTTTTTGATCGTTAACCGCCGAGTATTTTACCTCATTTTGAGCTTGATCATGACATAATGTATATTGAATGAGGTCTATGTTTGCATTTTGCACGTTTTTAAAACTTAGGGCGAAAAATCGGATTTTTGGTTGAAAATTCGGATTTTGGAAAAGCGAGAGACAGTGGGGCTGAAAGGGTTGAGGGCAACCGGTCGCCCTCAACGTCGACCGGTCGCCCTCAACCTCGACCCGGCCGCCCTAGGCTATAATTTGGATTAAAATGGTTCTGTCTTGACATTCGTCACTTTGACACATTTTGGCCATTTTTCGTCCCCTTTGCAAATTTCACACACAATTCACTTCAAATGAGTTTTGATGCATGAATTATATATTTTGGGGATTATCTAGCTCGACTATCATCAACATTGCTCGTCTTTACCGATTGAATGGTAAGAATTTCACTATCTTTAGCTCAATTGGGTTGAACCCTGAGTTTGTGGCTTATATGTATTTTTCTTGATGTAATTCATATATGTTTGTGATGAGCTTATTGATTGTTGATGTATGATATTTGTTAAATTGTATATGGTGATGAAAAACGTGGCTTGATTTCATTTACAAGGGCTATATATAACTTTTTCTATTTTTGACGCCTGCCAAGTGTTCGATAAAACGTTTCAATGAAAAATTCATCACATACATGATTCTCTTGTTTTCAAAAGTCTTATATATTTATAGAGATCATGTTTCATTTATCAAATGAGTTTTCATAAGCTTCTTCAAGTCGTATGATTCGACTTTTACCTCCTTATTTGGTTTATTAGCTTCAATGTTCAAATAGCTCGATACATCGGTTTTGTTGCGCACTTTGATAAGAATATATGATGTATTTATCGTGCTAACATTCTTTTTGATGATTCCAAAGGGGAGAAACAGGTTATAAGCTCATTAGCTCATAAAAGCTAAGATAAGCTTAACGAAAAGAAGCTATAAGCTATGGCTTCATAAAGCCATAAGTTGTGGATCATATTTAGTCCACTTGGTGCATTATGGTTATGTATGAATCATGGTCCATTGGTTGTAGTATGGACTTACATACGGTTCTAATGATGTATCTTTGTGAGGGGAGCTTTTAAGTTATTGATACTTAAGCTCAATATCGAAAAGCTAAGATTTTAGCTTATGTTGAAGTTCTTCTATATTACTCTTGTTGTGCATGTTGATAGGGGAGCATTTGCTATATGTGTTTGAATATCTCTACTCCCATCCTTGTGTTTTTATTGCATGGAATGTTGTCACTCACAACGGATAGTTCTTTTACCAGGTAAAATTGTTTTGTTTTCAAAATCGGCCTTGTCAAATTGTTTTGGTTTGTAATCATCAAAAAGGGGAGATTGTTTGATAAATGATTTTATCATGATTTTGATGATTTTGTTTTTATACCAAAACAATGTTTTTAAGGTTGTCCAAATACTCCTAAATGATTTAAAATGGTTTTAATATTTTAGGAGTATTTCTACAAGTTTATTTTCGATATAAATTGGACAACACTTTTGATGATTTTGTGTTAATGTGTTTTACACCAAAACAATGGTTCTAAAATATTGTCCTAATACTCCCGATCGGTCTAAAATATTTTTACTATTTTTTGGAGTATTTCTTGAAGTTTATTTTCAATATAAAATTGGACAATACTTTTGTTTTGAGGCCAATCTACGCCCTATAAGGCATCCGTGCACGAAAATTGTGAAAAGCGATTGAATAAGCCATTTTTTGAAAAATTTGGTTGGCCGGCCAACGGGTGGTGGTAGACGGTGTGGTCGGCCGGTCGACCAAGTGGGCGGACGGTGCGGTCGACGGTCGGCCGCGGGTGACCGTGCACTGGGAGCATTTTCAAGCAGAACTTTTCGGACTCGTTTTTTTTTGGTCGATTAATAGAAATTTGGACATAAGGTCGACGGTCGGACCCCGACCGCCGACGGCCGCCCTGTGTAAATGTGTTTTCTCACTTTCAAACGTCTATTTGTCGCGACAAGGTCCGCTCAAGTTTGATGACAAAATTCTAACCGTTGTGCGTGATGACTTTTCCCTAAATTGTGGGATTGATTTCTATGACTCTTTTCTTCAATTGTCTTGCAATTTTTACAGAATTCATGTCCCCAAGAGGAGCCTATCATGTACAAGACATCTTCTATAAATAGAGGAAGAATTGAAGCAACACAACAAGAGAGAAAACTACAACACAACAAGATACACTCAAGAATACACTTGTTCTTACATTGTCTTATTTCTTGTTGTAATTTGCCTAGCTATTCACTTTCACATTCTTGAGGTCTAGGCTATTCTTGATTACACTTGCACTCTATTGTATTATCAATTATCGAGTTGTAATCTTGAATTTGTGGTCGTCATTCAAACACAAGATATCCTTGTGAGTGTTCTTGTGGTAAGAACACACTTGGGTGAACTAGGTGTTAGGTGTAAGAAGATTGTGGTAATCTTCTTGTTGAGGTGTTGAAGAGTGTGGTGCTCTTGAGGGTGAAGATTGTGGTAATCTTCACAAGGTGCCGTTGGAGATTGTGGTAATCTTCAAGTGAGATTGTGGTAATCTCAAAGGTGGTGTTGAAGAAGAGTGTGGTGCTCTTCAAGGTGTTGTAAGTTGAATTTGTATTAATTTTGGTAATTAATAAAATTCTTTTTCTTTTCGAAATCCATCCCGGATATCTTTGGGGTGGTAGAGGATTAGGCCCAGGTGGGTTGAACCTCTTTAAATCGGCGTGTGTTGTTTACATTCCGCACCTTCATTATTTTGTTTGAGCATTCGGTTTGAAAAAGAGGCGAAATCGAAAAGATGGAGATAATCTATTCACCCCCTCAGATTATCGTAGCGCTTGGACTTACACCCTTGATTTAGATTGTGAATATTTTGGATATTAGTTGGATATGTATATATATTTTGTATATTTGTTTGTATATAATATGTTTTGGATTTGGTTATTTAGCTTGTATGATTTGGATCGGGGTCATGGGCATGGGCCGGGCTTGGGCTTTAAGGCCCTTATAGTTTTGGACCAAATTTATTTAAAACCCTTTAAAGTTAATTAATTATTTTAATTAATTATTTATTTTTTTTTCAATGGGTGGTGCGCGCGCATGGGGGACGGTGTGTGGGGCGCGCATCGTCGGTGCTGCGCACATGGTGCGGACAGAGAGCAACATGAGTGCGCGCACCATCGAGTGACGAGAGGCCGATATTTGTCGCGCGAGTGTCTTGTGCGCGGACGCCGCACTTTCGAACATAGGCACTGTTCGAGTAACCAGTGCATTTTTGGATGTAGACATATATTTTCGATCCAAAAGACATATCTTTTACATGAGGCATCTTGAGGCCTATAAATACAAGGTCACGATGATGGAAACACGCGAAATTATAAGCCTAAAAACCGAGTCATTTTTGCATCAAAGCATATTGATATCATTTCCTTCCAAAAAGCTTGAAAGTTCGAACACTTATAGTTCACTTTGTTGGATCGATTTTTGCAAGTGTTGCTAAATTGAACTTGTTAAAGTCATTGTATTTTAGAGACGATTATCGTAACCGTAGTAAGCACTTTGTATACGGGGCAATTTTCGTCTTGCGGAGACAAGATCTAATCTGGCCCCGACTTAAGTTCTGTCCAAATTTTTTCAATACCTAGCCATTTTTTTGTAAACAAAGTACCACCCAATCTAATGGTAATGAAGCTATTATGCAACGATTTCAAAACATAATGATATATTGATGTACCGAGAATTATGTATTTCTTTTTTGAATATTAAGATGTAATTAAATTAATATATTGACTTAATATATAATATTTTATTTTTAAAATATTAGTTGTGTCGATTCTATACGAAGTTTAAGCCCCGTTCTTCGCATGCATATGAATGCTTATGGTTCAATATATTGGGTTGGACTTGATTTTATTTAAAAAAAAATTATAGGTGTTAAAAAGATGAATTTTTTTATTATTATTTTACTTTGAAAATAAAGTATGATAGTTATTTGTGTTAATTTAAGAGAGCTGTTTTTGATTTGAGAAAGAAAAATCAGTTAAGTAAATAAGATTTATTTTGAGATATCTCAGTATACATGTGTGTGTGTATATATATATAAATGGGATGTTACAAAAATTACCATGAAGAGCCTTGTTATATATATATAAAAAAAACAGTTATCTTTTAAAATTAAAAATGCTTAATTGAGATGTGTTTGTATTATAAATTATCTCCTTCAATAGGTGCAATATATTTTGGAAAACAGAAACATATACCAAAGGGACATTTGTAATTTTGAAAGATCATTGAGTTTTTTTTTTCGGTAATTAGGCTAAAATCTCAAGGATATTATGTGTAATTATTGTTGGCAATATTATTCAAATAATAGCTTAAACCAGTACTACAGAAATTTGTTATAAAACTTTAAGATAAATATTAAATAGCGAAACAAGAATGAAATTCAGAATAGCAGAAAGTAATTGTTCCTCAAAGGTATTGTTGTTGCCTCTGAATGTATTAATTGCTTGGACAAAAGATCATATGAGGGAAACATGGTTGTTACTTGTTAAGGTGGATATTCATAAGGCATTTGATTCAGTTTATATGAATTCTATATTCTCCTCCTTTCCGTCTTTGGTACCATGTTTTTTTCAGGAGTCGGTTTTCTATCCTCAGTTTACATGTTTGCGACAATCAGTGGTGGAGCACAATCCCGGAGTTTCTTATGGATGCTATTGCTCAAGATCTGTCTTTGTTAATGTTGGGAATTTATGATCGTGACGTATTATATTCTAGAGAAAATTCAGAAAACTTATTTGAATTCAGAAGAAAAACAAAATTGCAGAAAGTTTTAAAAATGAAATGATAGATCGATGCTAAAGTTTGACTATATGTCTTTAAGGCGAATTGTCATTCCGCTACGGTACATCGGTACTCATGGTTGAATAGCAAACGTCTCCCCGGATACAACGATATTCTCTTGTTGTAGTAGCACTCAAACAACAAGAGACGGCGAACTTCAGTGTTTTGTACTCTCTTTTTTATCGAAAAAATTTTGTGAGAAAATATGCTTATGTATATATGCAAAATGCTTATGAAAAATCTGTAGATTCTTGTGATATATATAGATTACCAAAAGTCACAAGTGAAACGACACAACTGTTCGAACAGACATGTCCATTTATTCAAACAGACACAGTCCATTGGTTTCAAACAAAACAACACAACTATTCGGATAAACCTTTTCAATCTGAATAGTTTCAAATGAACAATCATACCTTTTGGCAACAATTTCTCATTCACCCGAAAATATCTATTATATTTCCAACAGTTAATCCATATCATAACTTAGTTTGTTTGGTCTTGATTTTTCCCCCCCATCTATGTAGCTGGCTTGTGGTTACTACCAGTATTGTGCTATACAATCTTTTTATTTGGGGTTCTCTTTTCCTTGCTGATCGGTCTTGTGATCAACGGTTCTTTTTCTTTTTTATTTCATTCGGCAAGACCGGATGGTTCGGATGCGTTTTTTTACCCATTTCATTTCATTCCATGACCTCGGAGCTAAAGTTGGTATAATAACCTCTATCGACCACAAATATTAGGTACATAAACTTCCTGCTTGCTCAATGATGCAAAGTATAAAACATCTACTGCAGTTACCCGAAAAACACGAGGTAAACAATTTACATCAACTTCGTTTCAATGAATAACAGATATTTAGCGGTGAAACAAAAACTACCGAAGAAGGAAGAAAACAGAGTTCTTCCTTATAATGTTATACATAAAAGAGTACAGTGTATTCAATCTTACCTACATGATGTGGATGGTATGAAATATTTTCAGGCAATAATCTCCATAGCCGTTTCCGCTCAGGAAACCTTGGTATCTATATATGCGGCACTATTGCTTTGAATCGGGAGGACATGCTAACAGCCCACATCGAATTTCTTTCTATTTACAAACCGACTGGATATATCAGGAAAATAGGAAATATCACCGTCTAACACTTGCTATACCTTTGCATAGTATAGCAATCTCCACTGATTGATGCCTTTTGGTTGCTGGGCGACTACAAAAAGATCCTCCCTTCCGGTTCTTAAAGTACACTTCCGTGCTATTTTGCAAAGTTCCTGCATCCATGAACTACATTTGGTTAAAGATTGCTTCAATACATTGCATATCCTCCATAGGCTGATTTACCCTAAGCATTTTATAGAAAGAGATTCCTTTCTAAAAAATTAATAACCATATAATTTAATAACTTATAACTATATAAATCAAGGGTAGTATAATTGCTCACTCAACATTGCATCCTCGCCATTCAACTTCACCGTTTCGCTTATCAAACTTCTATTTCATGATGTGTACACACCAATTAGTTAACCTCCATTACAGGGCATTATTGCGAAGAATGGAAGCTGACAACTTAGAAGATACTTTAGAACGTCTAAGTCTCTATACGAAAGAAATTCACATAGCGACTCAATAAGTAAAACAAACTCTATCAAATGCATTTTCCTAAATCCTAATCCATGAAATTGTCACCAGTGGCAACAACTGTGGAACAGCTCCTTTTTGCAGAAACATCAACATCATCCAAGAAAATTTACAGCTTTCACCATCGTTCTATCCCAGCACTTTCATCAACCTCTCCCACCCGTCGATCCCACCACCAAGCAAAGGCAATCAAACCAAATTTGAATTGGACAATAACTAGGATCAAGTTCACTAACTGTTACAGATCAAAAAATTTCAGAAGCAATCCAATTCAAAAAACTAGCAACCAAACACTATACTTTTGTAGGCCATCCAGAGTAAATTTCTCATAAGGGATAATTACAAAAACACCCCTGAGGTTTGGGTTAATTACAAAAAAAAACCAGACATGTTTCAAAATTACAAAAAAACACTTCAGGTTTCATTTTGTCTTAAATTTAAGGTGGGTAACCGTAATATTTTTACAAATGTCAGGGTTTTTTTTTAAATGTTTTCGAAAATCACCGGAAAAAATGTGAGATGGAATCAAACCTCAAGGGTTTTTTTTTAATTTTCAAAGAACTCTGAGTTTTTTTGTAATTAGCCCAAACCTTAGGGGTGTTTTTGTAATTATCCCTTCTCAGAATAAAATGAGATAAGGAAATTGAAATTAACTTTAGTGCTGACATCTATGATTGGTACCTTCTCCCAAACCAAGTAAACAATTTCTCACGTTAATCAGCGAAAGCACACAAAAGACACAAACACACAGGTTGCATACAAATATACCCCACAAATAAACACAACAAAGCAGCGTATGCAGACAAGAATTCCCATGCAGACCGCCCATTCATCTTTCAGATACCATTTATCTGGGCAAAGCTTATAAAGTTTACCTTTTGTCATCAGAACTAGGCATTAGCAATTCCGACAATTTATGGCCAATCTACTAAAGTATCAACAGAAGTGCCACATTCACACCATTTTAAAGATGGGTAACTGGGACAAAACCAAGTTTAGTAACTGAAACACACCAGTGGGCAAGATAGAACTTTAAGCATGAATAAGTAACACGGGCTACCAATCATTTCAAAAGAAAACGTCATGATACTCACCCTATAAGCTTGGTTTATTGTGGTTCGGAAGTTCTTGCCTTCTTGATTCAAGTTCCTTTAGATTATCCCGGATGATTTGTACTTTCGACGTTAAATGATCATTATGGTTTTCAACATCTTTCATGAGAATAAGTAGTTGCTCCCTATATGCTGCACTTAGACGTTTCTTTATCCGGAGTTCTGCAGTTAATTCTTGAATCCTTTTATCTTTCTCGTCCTACAAAATTACATAATTTGATCAAAGATCAGTGCTTTTGGACAGAGCAAAACTCGAAGAAACATTGTCCGTTAAGTCAATATGTGATACGCATCCAGATGAGAAACTGCATGTATTAATGTGCCTGGTTTTCACTAAATCAGAGCAAATGACATGAAGAAATGGAATTAAATTAGCAGATACTGAAAAAAAGAAATTCACAGCGAAAGAAAAACAAATTTTGGGTTGACTAGCAATGTACAACACCAAAGAAGACAAAGAATCGGCAACATTGACAACAACAACAACAAGACACGTCAAAGGCAGATGAGTATTCATAAAAGGCTTCAACAACATTACTGAAATCAAGTGTTTCTTACAGGTGCGGATGTTCTGAAAATATCTCAAATCATTTATCAATAAAAACACTTTTAAGTAATATTTTGCATACTTTCAATGTGCAGAACTCCATTGTTTAGAAAGGCCACAAGTCATAAAGTGAATACAGAACTTCCCTAAGAGAAAAAATAAAAAGTAGAAAACAATTGCGAATTATTTCTATGACGTTTTTAAACAATAACCTCAAAGTCAATAAAACTCGCTTCTGATTTGGAAAAACTTGAACTAGTTTGTCAATATGAATGCACATTACTCCTTCCATATGACAAAATTTCAGTTTAACTGAACCCTTTAGTATCACACTAAATAATGTAAAGAAAAAAGTTCTGAGCATAATAAAATTACGATCTGTCTCAAATTCTACATAATTCAAAAATTATTCCAAATTCAACAAAAAATTAGAAATCTCTAAAAGTTATAGATAATTTCAATTATCATCATTTATTCCAGTCATTTAGCTTGCTACCAATCGTCCGTGCTGAACAATATAACCAGGCTCCACAACCTTTTCAGGTACATATTTGTTCTAAACAACCTAAGGTTCTGTTCTCATGAGGAAAGCCTAGGAAAATTCTCTCGGTCCAGATTTAATCTGCTTTTCTTTTCCATTTTCCTAGTTTAATAATAACTGGACTAGCGATGCAACGATTAGGCAAACCTCAAACACAACCTCTACGCCTCATGAAGATCAACATGCATTCTACCAAATAAAGATCTTATGCAATGAATATAGACGTCGAGTGTTCTCATATTGAAACAAAGTTGGCGAAAATAAGCAATTAATCAGATTACTTAAGGACCCCACATATAAGTCAAAACAAAATTACGATCATCACTATAACTGAGGAAGCAAAAATTACTGCAATTATCTGAAAAGCCACCAAACTGAAGATCTTAAATTTCATTAAAGATACAAAACTTATTCAAAAAGCTCTATGATAGAGAAACACATTTTCGAAGAGGTGCTTGCCAATTATATCATACTTCTTGTTGTAATAATTGACATAAACATCTTAAATTGTTTTATAACCATAAATTTCATCTAAAAAAACTAGCCTCTGAGTTTGAATCAATATGTTCTTTGGTGTTTTATTCTGAGCTTATTAGTTTGTATTCCTTTTCATGAGCACATGTTTATTTTAATTTTTACGTGTATTTTATTATTTACATCTACTACTCCCACAGCCTCACAAAGAGTAATTGATTAATAAGAAGAAAAAAAAGTAAAAAAGAGAAACGAAAAACCTTTTCCATAGACATGCCGATGGTCTAACAACTACCAGAAAGTTAAATGAATCTATGACTATAAGGTATACAAGAATTTGTGAACAACAACAACTACCAAATTAGCAAATATACCCCTTATGTACCAAATGCAACAAGTACAATTTATTGATTCAGAGAATGCCACTAACTGGGAGGCAGAATGTTAGCAGCAAAAAGGTATGAGTAATCATGGAATATACGGAACTTAGTACTTACAAAAAGTAGGGCGCCTCTTAGGCAATGACACTACCAAAGGATGATTATGGTCTCGCACAAACTTACGAACCACCCACCTATCTCCGCTCTCTCTTTTTACTAAGACCATTGCAGTACAACCATCACGCCTTTTTTCTCCCACTTCGTTGGAGATATTGCCTGACTTTTGAATACTAAGAATGTTTCTACATCCTATTCCACGTGATATAATTGACCCATCACGCTCTGATTTACGGGACGACAAGATGCGGGTCAAAAAACCTGCCCGCCCAGCATACTCATCGTAGTACGCTCTAGCAGCAGCTTCCGAGTCGAATACCATACCTTCATAGGGTTCTAAATTTCTGTCAGATTCACTTGACGTAAAGTCCCCTACTGCAGAAGCTTCTATCATTCCACTACCACCATCCAATGTATCTTCAACATCCACTGAAAGAAAATGTTGCACTATATCAGTGATCAGTCCAGTCATAACGTTTGCCGTCCAGTGTGATAAAAAAAATGTCAAGTGCATATATTGTACATTACCAACCACATCAACTTTTCAAACGTAAGTTACAACATGTGATTATAACTACTCTCAAAAAGATTCCACTAACATCCAACAATATAATCAGAAAAGAAACTCCAACAAAGTCGTCACCCTTGCAAGAAAGTATTTCATAGAATATCCAAGCTTAAACTTTCCTAGAGCATGACAAATTTGAATACTGAAATAGAAGAGCTATAGACTAAAGAAACATATTAATATATATATTATCATCCAAAAGATTTTAAAAATCAAAACCCCGCAAATAAGCAAATCCCATGTTAAGTCCCTTTTTTTATCCGATAAAATTAGTTAAATGTTGATAATAAAGAATATACAAAAACTATACTTATTAATAGATGCACACAAAAACAGAAAGAGATTTAATATTCATAATCAAAAACTACCACAATTGTAGAGGATAAAATTCATCATAGTGCTAATTCATATCATTGTTAACACAGTACTTCTCGAAAGATACAGCTGGTTTCAACATTGAAAAAATAAAAAGGAAACTGTATCAAGCACTATAAGAAATAGCAATCTTATCAAAACAAATTACACACATTTTAAACATATTTAACTTAAGCCCAACTCTCAGAATATCAAACAAAGTCTGGAAATGCGAGCCAACATGCCCGCACTCCTCAAATGCTAACAGTTTCATATGCACAAGCTATTGTGAACTACACACAAAGTTTCCTATACTTCTATATTGTTCACTCTAAAGACATCATCCATTGACCGTTCCTTCAATCTCTCTGAATTTCTTGGCAACTACAACCAATAGTCCCCTAGTTTCATGAAATTCCACAAAAAAAAAATAAACAAATTATGCAGAAAATATCACTAAGAAAAACCCAGAAAAACTGCACTAAGAAACCCGAATCAATTAATTGACTTCTACATAAATAAGCACAACAAATATAATGAGGAGATGTGAGAGAACAGATAGGAGGGTTTTGTATTACTGATTATGTTAAGGCCTCTGCAATTTCTTTTCCACTCGGAATATCCGAAATTTCTGCGCGGTTTTCCCAATTTATTTCTTTTTTTTTCCCTTTCCTGATCAATTAGGCTTTCGAACAGGAAAAGAAACACAGAGAATTAAAATGGGGCCCCTTCGGAATATAATTTTGCAAAAGGGCATCTGAATTTCTTGAAACGATACATTTTAGTGCATAAGGTATTAAGGATGTGTTTTTTTTTTTCTTTTTTGGGCCAAAACCCAAAAGGGTGTGACTGGTTGTATTAAAAAAAATTGTAAATTTTTCCTCAAATTTATATTTTTGCCACAAAATTCAATTGTTTGTGAATTTTTTTTTAAAATAAGGCATTGTCTGTTTGTGTTTCCAAATGCCTATTTCTATTTTCCAATTATTCGTAAAAATGGAATCATGTTTATTTATTAATTTTCCATCGGAAGCCATCATTTTCACTTTCTATTTTCACATAAAACAACATTTCAAACTTATAAGTTCGATTCTCAACTCTATATATTACCCAACATCACATGTTAATCAATTCTTGAATCTTTTCATCTAATTATACATGTGAGGTCCACACTACCAACGCTATCTACTTAGAATATTATCATTTTAAATATTGAAAAGAACCTCACCACTATCAACTTTTTAAATTATTATATAATATTATGATAGTATATTAAAATTAAAATATTATATATCGAATTAAAATATTGAAAGTGTGTCTCTGTCCACGTCACTATCAACTTTTTAAATTATATTATATACAGAGACAAAACTACATCAAAACTACTTAACCAAAAATATTCTCATTTCCTTCCTCAAAAAAAAAAAAAATATTCTCATTTCCAAACATATAAAATCTAATTTTTATTTATTCATTCAAACATAATTTCAATTGAGAAGGCCCCATACAGTTGTCTCACGGTCTAAGTTTATGAAAAGGGTCTTAAGCAACACAAAAATATTGATTTTTTTCATGTGTTTGAGTGCGGTTGAAATTTTATTTAAATATAGGATTTGTCTCATGGATATAATCCATGAGACCGTCTCATACAAGTTTTTGTGATTTCAATTTTTATACTAAAATCAATAATATATATTTCGTGGTCAATTTCCAGTTTCTAGTATTGAAACATGAATCTTAAGAATTTATTGGCTTTTAATGTGAAATTTGAAAATACTTTTGTATAGTTACCATATATATGTATGATTCGGCCTCATTTATGAGCCAGATCCTCCCAATTCTTTGCTATCATCTTCAAGAGGTTGGAACAACGATGGAGTGCGGTAGAGTTAGGCGACTCTCGGTAGTCGGGTTGATGATGGATTAAAAATAACCCTTTGTGATTAGAGAGGTCTACAATTAGGCCTACTTCTATGGTCTGACCTACCTCCATGGTTAGACCTACTTCTATGGTTCGAGGTACCTTTATGGTTAGACCTACATCTATGGTTTGACATAACTCTATGGTTAGACCTACTTCTATGGTTCGAGCCAGTGTTTTTAAAACCGGACGGTTAGTGAACCGATCATGCTTTCGGTTCATGGTTCAACCGATCGGATCGGTTCAACCACCGGTCCAACCGATTTGATAAAAACGAATAATATTTTCATGCTATATTGTATATATTAATATAATAATATACCAATTATTATGTAATACATTTTTTAAATAAAAAATATATAAGCAAGCAACTAAATCAATATCTAATATAGCTCAAAATCAAAATAATCATATAAATGTAATAAAATACAAATTTGAAACTCTAAAATTACTAAAAAAATAAAAAGAAAATGGAAAATAAATAGCAAACGGTTACGGCCGGTTCACCCCGTTTTTTTTGGTTTTGACAGTTTAACTTAGGGTTTTGGCGATTTGACCAGGTTTTCACGTGTTTAACCATGAAAATGGTTTTGGGGACCTAATCGGACTGGTCCAACCACCGTTCGGTTGTGAGACCATCTTCCTGGGGGGTGAGACCGTAGGGACTAATCTGGACCATTATAATAATTCAATAGACGGTTGAGATTGAGGCATTAAATCGATACTAATTTTTAATCCTAAATCAATAAGGGTAAAATCGACCACTTCAATTTTGTGAAATTTGGAAAGTGGCGTAAATCTCCTAAGAATAAGGGACCACATCTTGAATTACAAACTTCACGTTAATCTTTTCCTTAAAAAACTCTTTAATTAAAAAACTCCTTAATTAATCTTTTCTTGCACCAATGTTATTTTTGGGTGGCGCTATTGGCACTTTTTTTGATGAGTACACCCACTTTCTAAAATTTCAAAAATGTCATTAGGTTAAAAGACTATAATACCCTTACTAAATGCCAAGTTCTAAATACACCCCCAATTTCTAAGTACACTCACATCATTCATTACACTTAAATCTACTAAAACACACCCACCCACATCCACTACATTCTTCTTCTTCTTCTTGAGAAAAGAGAAAAGTTGAAACCTTGTTCTTATAAACCCTAGTTTTTGACACCAACACAATGACTTAAATGGACAACAAAGAATTGATTCCTCTAAATAATGTAAGTATCTTCTTGGTTTTACTCAAAATTATGTAATTTATCCATTTTTACCATTTGATATTTCGCCTTTTGCACCATTGTTGTGCGTTGATTGTACGATCATCAACAACATGGAGCGATCATCACTTCGATCGTGCCACATAGCAATATGGTATGCGATCACATGTTCATATTCTATCTATCGTGCCACTTATGAGCGTTGGATTTTCAATGATCGTGCCATATTGCCATTTGACACGATGGATGGTGGAACGATCATGGTTTTCATCGTGCCATTTTGACAATTTATTTTTGGGCTTGTTGATTTTGTTTTAATAGGGTATGGCCTCGTTGACTACGGAAAATAGTGTTGTTTGTCCTCCCAAGAATGATGAGAATGTTGAAGAGTTTGGTGTTGTTCGATTACACACACGTATTCACGGCGCACGAGTTATTTGTTTCTCGGGATAAATTATTTGATTGGGTGCGTGAGAGAGGACATGAGCACGGCATGGTTATTGTAATAAGTAGGTCGGGACGGTGGTCAAGGAAAGAAAAGACCTTGGATATTTTGGCTTGTGAATGTAGTGGGCATTACCGTGATTCAAAAAAGACTAGAGATGTCGAACAAAATGATGCTAAGAAAGTTGAAAACAAAGTCTCTAAGAGAGAATCTGAAACAATGAAATGTGTTCCCCATTTCGTTTGGGGGTCGGCAAGTAACAATTGAAGAAGAATGGTCACTAAATGTTGAATGTGGTGTGCATAATCATCTAATTGCACAATATTTGGAGGGTCACTCTTATGCCGATCGATTATCAAGAAGTGAGGAAGAATATGTGTTGGATATGTCACATGACAATAATCGGCCGAAGGACATTTTGTTTGGCCTACAAAATAAGTTTCAAGATAATAAGTCCACCATAAGGACTATCTACAATGCCCGTATGAAGAATAGAGTTGTCGAGCGTGAGGGTCGATCTCAAATGCAACAACTTATGCATAAATTGAAGGAGCATGGATATTTTTATCATCATAGAAGTTGCGAGATGAGTAACACCGTGAAAGATATATTCTTTGCTCACCCAACAAGCGTTGAGTTGTTGCGTGTTTTTCAGTGTCCATTTTATGGATTGCACGTACAAAACTAATAGGTACAAGTTACCTTTGTTGGATATTGTTGGTGTGACGTCGACACATATGACATTCTGTATTGCAGTTGCTTATATGGAGTACGAGCGGGAAGATAATTACATATGGGCTTGCACAATCTTAAAATCATTGATGGACCCATCTTCTCTGCCAACTGTGATTATTACTGATAGAGAATTGGCTCTAATGAATGCAATAGATACGATATTTCCCACTTGAGACATTTTCTCTGTCGAATTTGGCACATTAGTAGGAACATTTTGGCAAATTGCAAAAAAAATATTGGCCACAAAAGAGAAATGTGAATCTTTTAACATCTATTGTAATTTATTGGTCATCGCCTTTGAGCAATCATTTTATGACTTAATTAGGAGATTGCAGTCAGAATTTTGTGATTATCCAGCTGCCGTACAATATGTAATGGAGCAATGGATGGGGCCGTATAAAGAAAGATTTGTGTCTGCTTGGATGAATAATGTCATGCATTTCGATAACACCACAACAAATAGGTAATTCACTTTATTGTACTCATCATTGCGTTTATATTATATCATATATATACCTAAAAATTAATATAATAGTGCTTGAAAAATCATTATAGGGCGGAGAGTCACCATGCAGCATTGAAAAGACAGCTTGCGTCTAGTCAGGGTAATTTCGAGACATGTTGGGAACAGATTCACACCCTCCTCGAGACATCATACAATGCAATCAAATATTATTTTGAGAAGAGCAAAAATGCGAGTCTTACATAAATACAAATCGGTTGTATTCATGTCACTACGAGGTATGGTGTCTATACATGCATTGAATTTGATCTATCTTGAAATGCACCATGTAGCGGGGTAGCGTAGACCACTTTGTTGTGTGGTTGTGTATTGAGAAGGACGTGCGGACTCCATGTGCTCATGAACTTTACGAATATGTGAGATTAGATTAGCCAATTCCACTCGATCAAGTGGCTTCATTTTGGTGAAAATTAGATATATTACCGACTAACAAAGACGAAAGCGGAGATGGGCCCGAAATGGGTCTCGATGGACTCGGTGTTTGTGATCTTTTCACCAAATTTGAACAAGCACATGAATCGAGAGGTTGTTAATTTTGAAAAGAGTTATGGAGATTCGAATCCAAGAACAACCTCACTAATGAGTGGCAAGTACGAACCTTCGCACACGTGGCCGTCTAAGTCCGTAAAGGTTAAACAATCCAAATCAACCAAAGCGTGACCGAGTAAGTTCGAGTATGTCGAGTCTATTAAAGATAGTTGTTCACCATGTGAAGAAGTAATCTTTAATGTTGGTCCATCGAATCAACCTATGTTCTCTCCGATGTCGAGGTAAAAGCTAACGGTAAATATTGTCTCTTTTATTTGTGCTGTACATATGACATATTTGTTGCTAATGTTCCATTGTTCTTCATGTTGTGTTTCAATAGGTTGTGCGTCAAAAGGACGTAAAGCTACCATTAGTGGTTTTATGGAGCGACTTCCAATGCATTAACATCAACATATTATTGGTATTAAGGATGTTGTGATGATGGTCATTGTGGTTTCCGTGGTCGAAGACTACGCCGATTCGGTGAATAATCATGGGGCGAGTTCGAGGAGACCTATATTATGAGTTGAAGGAAAACTAAGGGTTGTACAATCGTGTATTCGTCAAACATGGTACTGTTGACAAAATCTTGTCTCGTCTCAACTACTATAACGAGACATCGCATAAGAAACATTGGTTTTGTTTACCCGAGATGGGTCACTTGGTTGTGTCGGCTTACAATGTTGTGTTTGTGTGTTTGGATCAGCGAATGCCCCTCACATATCTACCATTACGAATAGAAGCATCAATTGCTCCGAAGCTAATTTGTGTTGGATTTGTGAACAATAACCATTTTATAGAGGTAACACTAAAAAATTGAGTAAAGATTATGTGTACTCATTGTTGACATGTATTTTGTTTCATTTGTAGGTTTTTTGAGTGGCGGTCACGAAGTGCCTCCGTGGTCGCAACATGGAATAATTTTCGCCATGAATGTCGCAAATTGGAAGAATTTGTATACTAAACAACTTGAATTGTATAGTGGAAGTGTAGGAAACAGTCCCATTCTCCGTAGTACGGAGACTATAAACTTAGGTTAGAATTATTTGTTTGTTATGTATTGGATAAGTTAAAGACCTTTGTTGGAAATGCATGTTTTTAATTGGTGTGATTCTTTGTCGGAAATACTTGTTTTAAAGTGGCACATTTTTAACGAGGCATTTTGTTGAAGATCATGTCATATGGCATGATGGTGGCACGGCCGCACACTATGATCGTACTGCGATAGGCACGATGGTGGCATGGCCACACACTATGATCGTGCCTTCATAAGCATTATTGTGGCAAGGTCGCATAAACTGTTTTGTGCCTTGTTTAGGCGCGATGGTGGCACGATGCGTAAATGCAATGATCGTGCCACATGCGTTGACTCTATTATAATATTGTCACGTTGAAAATATTTCATAAGAACTTTATTATTACATCACAACCCTCAATAGTACATTACCAACCCTCATAGTACATTACCACCTAAGCAGTACATTACCAACCAACCCAAGACATTCTACAACCAACCAAGTAGCGATGACATAGCAGAAAAAACCACAACACAAGCAAAGATTACAAACATAGCGCACGACCACCCAACTAGTACACAACAGACACCAAGAACCAGACAGCTCAATCAGTGTCAACTTCTGAGCGTTCAAAGATCATCTTAAGCACCTTCATCGTGAAGAGTAGCCATCAAACTCCAACGGATGGTCACGGGTGTAACCTGGTAGCCCTCGAAATCAATGCGGCACCTCACGAGTGTTGAAAACTTCAACACAGTCACGGTACTTGGGAAGTCGTTAGTCCGGAAAAACCGTTGCATGTTGTTCTCTTGCCTAACATGAGCCCAATATTCTGGAGTGATGGAAAACCTGTTAGTGTACGGGTTGAAATTAACACCCTGTAATGCTGTAAAACGCTGGTTGTCATGAAAGTGGGTGCGCATCATATGGATCTTAAACTTGACTTTAAGGACGGGGAAATCCTTTTGCATGGCGGATAGACGCGACTCAGTTCAACAAATATGCCGTTGTTTAGCAATGGCGGCGTATGTTGTTTGCCATACGACATAGCATGAAGAAATTATCAACGCAGCTTCTTCCTCCCGGGAAGTCCAACCAAAGACCACGCCTATTGGCCCTAACGATCTCATTCCTTGTTATTACTATTTTCATGTAACAAAAATCATAACAAACATGTTCATCCAAGATTTAATTAGCTATGATTCATCAAATTAGCTACTATGTAAAAAATTAGCTTTATCGTCAACACAACCAAGATTTAATGCAATTTTGTTATCTATATTTGAACATACGCATGTATTTATAAGTGTAATGCATGGACCCATGTGTAATGTAACTTATTTTCACCATTTATTGCATGGACCCATGTGTAATATGTAACTTATTTTCACCATTTAATGCAAGGACTCAGTCAATATATTACTTATTTTCACCATTTAATGAATGGACCCATGTTATATAAGTAACATAAATCTAACTCTGAATGGAAAGATTGTTTGTCCCCAACTAACAAGTCCATTTAATGGATGACAATTGAATATGTTACATACTTTCAACATTTAATACATGACCCACATAATATATGGCACGATAGACAAGATCATGATTGTGTCAAATTTTATCAATCGTTCCACATAAGGCACGATCGACAAAAATAACGCTCGTTCCATCGTGCCTCAAATATGGCACGATCGACAAAAATGGTGATCGTGCCATTGTGCCACATTGACAAAGCAGACATCAAAGATGCGACCTCAAATTCACTTATACCATAGAGTTAATCAACAACCAAATCATTCCCAAATCATATCAAGTTATTCAAGTTAAACCAAAATATATTATATAAAAACTAGATATACAAGATATATACAATTCCAACTAAATACCCACAATATACACAATCTAAATCAAGGGGAGGGGTCCAAGTCGATGCATCAGTGCTAAATTTATACACCGTAAATGCTAAATGCCGATGATACACGATTTTTATATACTCTGTGTTAAGCATCCGGTCAAATGCATTTATAAGAAAACTCTCCACCCTCCTCAACGCAAACGGTCCACAACTATGACTATCATGTTGTTCGTAATTCTTCGTTGGACCAACAATCTTGACAATCCAACAATTCTCACGAGGAGTCAACTCAGGATGCTCTGGTAGAAACCGGTTTGTCGTAGCAAACCGAACAATACGCGCGTAACGAATAGAGAGACGCACGCCGATCAAGATCGACCTCACGTGGTAGTTTGTGGATGTTGGAGTCATAAATCCAAATCTTGTTTTCCTTCATCGCTATCCTCACCACAATCTAATGCTTGTTGATGTTGTGGATAAAAACAACCCGCAAAAAAAAATCGATTAGAAATTAGGGAGTATGAACAAAACAATAATTAGTTAATTAATTTATACTTGAAAAGAGATAGTTCTTACGTGGTCCAACGAACTCCATGGACGCATCCCACCCCAAAGAGGTCGTTCACCATGGACGTATTCCACCAACGGGCGGAGGAGAAGGTCGGCTCGTATGACCTCCGGATGGGTCCCATCAAACTCGCATGCGGTGGGTTCTTTCCATGTAGATCGGTCCATAATTTTCTAGATCAAGCCGCATAATGAAAACATATTTGTTAGTGAAAACACGAATGTACCGAAATAAAATAAATGACACATTATGGACTATCTATCTAAGAAATACATGAAACTTACAAAGCCGAAATCGTGTGTCAAGCAATCCCATAAGATCTCGCACTTGGGGATGGACCACTACACCGGCCCAACTCGGGGCTTGCAATGTAAGTACGACTAAGACGCATCAATTTGATGTAACAAGCAAACAATAAGGTCAATTGTCAATGAACATGAACAAATAACACCCTGGAAATGAAAGAAAAAAAAAACATTAACATTGTGTTACCACATAATCCAAATCAATGGTGGGCGACTCGATAAAACATGAATGTCCGAAACAAAATAAATGACACATTATGGACTATCTATCTAAGAAATACATGAAACTTACAGTGAACTGTGTGTCAAGCAATCCCATACGATCTCGCACTTGGGGATGGACCACTACACCACCCAACTCAGCCCGCAATGTAAGTACAACTAAGACGCATCAATTTTTGTCAGAACAAGCAAACAATAAGGTCAATTGTCAATGAACATGAACAAATAACACCCGGAAATGAAAGAAAAAAAACATTGACATTGTGTTACCACGAATCCAAATCAATGGTGGGCGACTCGATATCCTTAAAGAAACTATCGCAAATGTGCAAAGCGCATATCCAACATTCATGGCCGAGATAAAACTCGTGTTAAAATCATAAAACAACAATAGTGTATTTGAATTCATATATTGATTTAACTTACCTCTCATCACTATTTAAGAACCGCATATACTCGGCATGTGTGGCATCCTCCTTACGGCACTCGTGTGCCGTGAAAAGGCTACGAAAGGTACAGACGACACTCGTGCTCTCACAACACGAAGGGACATATCATCCCCTCCGGATGTGGGCGGTGAACCCCGTGTCGATGCACCAATCCCGATCGGTGTCCGTACATCCGTAGAGGGGATAGATCAGTGTGACCCCCTGCGCACCGCGGTGGAAGAGGAGTAGTCTTGGCCCACCCGGGGGGGTGTAATCATTTGGCCCTTTGCTGTACAACAATGAAGAAAACTTCATTAATAACATAATTCAAAAGATATTCTATTCTAAATGTTTATCGGAAAAACAAATAAATGCACACCGAAAGAGATACCTTACACTCGAATGGCGGGATATACAAGTACCTTGACCTCCTTCCGCACGATAGGCGGTACCATAGCAGATACGTGCTTCTCGACCGCACGATCCGCCGCACAGAAGGTGGAAGCTCCTACCGCCCTTCTTCTGCGGGAACCTCCTTTGCATCCCGATCCGGACAAATCGAGAACCAACGCCTCGACCCCCGCCGTACTAAACGCGGGACCAAGGCCTCAACGGCACTCTCAATCAAAGTCGGCACAATGGCCTCCTGCTTTGCCGCACCAATTCTTCTAATAGCGCTCGATTGGCAACTAGAAAGGGTGTGGAGGTGTGTGGAGGACCATCCGGAACAACGCCTTCGGGGTTTGGACGATCATAATCACCCATCTCAATATGTGGATCCGCATCAAGGGGATCATCATCATCCATCAATGAAGTCAACTCATCGTGACGGATCAAGATGTGGTGGTGCATCGACACTTTGAATCTTGAGGAGTAATAGGCCGTGGACTTCTTCTTCCCGTCGGGTTATCCCGATGAACATAAACAACATCGGATCGGAGCTTGAGATTGACATGCAATAGATAAGAAATCTCATTGTCTCTCAAGTCAAGGTCCGGGTGCGTATCAATTTACAAAATTTCAAGAACAAAATCGTAATTAATTAATTATTACCATAAGTTAAAATTTGAAAAACACAAATTACACATCACTGAAAATTGGTCAAGAAAGACATGCATTCACGGAGGACTTGAAACTTCCACCGTGTACGACATGGAATAGCAATGTTTGAGGCTAAAACCCCACATGAATCCCCAGATTGCGTATGGCCTTGTACGCCCATATCTAAGAAGAACAATAAAAATAGTTAAATTATAAGATGTATGTTTGTACTAAATGTAAATTATAAGGTGTAAATTACATTAATATCACTTACCAAGAAAGCCCAAACAAATCAGAAATACGGAAATTATTCTTGGGCTCGGTGGTTAATAGTGAAAGGTAGTGGCATAAAATGCGGAACAGTACTTCCCCCGAGAAAGACTCCCACTAATTAACGTGATCAACCAAAGTCCACCACGAATCCTCAATGACTGTGGACCTTAGATCCCACGCGAATAGCAAAAAATATGCAACCAACAAATTCGCCACCTTCAACTCATCAGATGGATCATCACGGAATGCACCGCCTGTAAAATGCAAAAGTAGATCATCCATCGACACCTTAACACCACGGTAGTATCTATCATATAACACATTGGGAGGCAGAACGTGCTTGGTGTTAAGATCAAATGTGGTGGGGGCAAAGAATAGCCCAGTGATCAAAGCGTACTCATATTTGGAGAACCGAATCAAACGGTTTCCAATCTAAAATCAAAATTCGTCCCTCGTGTCTTTCTTAACAACCTCCTTCGCAATAACGGCATAAAGGGCGGCATTACAACTAACCGCACGGTTGTCCATCCTTAAAACAAAACCAAAACAGGATTTCTGAAACTCCTCGTACACATAATCACCACAATCACGCAACTCAATGTTTAAGTTGTCAACAATCGACAACCTGCTATACAAATTGATCTTTGACTTTATTGACATAAAGTTCGGCCTTTTCCAAGTCCACTGTGAAAAATAGTAAAAAATCACAATTAGCAATCAACCACTATCAGCAAATCACATAGAAAAATCTAAAAAAGTTGACAGCTACCTTAAGACGATGGCTCGGTTCATCGATCGCGTGCCACAAATTAAGCCATCGTGTCCACAGCACGATGGGCTAAGTTTGTGGCGGTCGATGAACTAAGCTTATCGTCGTAAAAAAGCACGATGGCTAAGTTAGTGACACGGTCGATGAATCGAGCCATTGTGCTAAAAAGTGGCACCAACGCGGTTGATGAACTACCATCGTGCACTAAGTGGCACGATCGTATAGTCGATTGTGCCATCTAGGGCTTCATCGACCGTGCTTTATTTCATCTTCTTCAAGTTCCACATTTCAAATTTTACAATCGAAATAGCGCCATAACTACACCCATCTCCAACTCATACCCATACAACTAAATATAGCAATAGCACACCCAAACTACAAAAATGCAAGTTATTTTAAGGCAAAGTTTAGTTATTACCTCATCGTCGTCTTCGCGAACCGGTCTTTGGGGGGGGCAGTGACTATGCCGTTGCGTCTCGACCTATTGTGGATGGTGGTGCACCATCCACTTAAGTCGTCATCATCATCGGCAAGTACCATCCTTCTTCTCCGGTATGTTTGTAATTCACGAGCCATTGACGTCGAATGTGAAAGTTTTGAAGTGGTGGGTGTATTGTTTTGTTTTATTTTAGATTGAGAAAGTGGGGAAGTGAAAGGTTGGAGAGTGTATTTTGGGGAAAATAAGACCAAGGGTAAAATTGGAAAAGGGGGTGAACTCATCAATTGTGCCATATTTGAAAATGTGGGGGTGGTGTACTTAGAAGGTGGATGTACTCATCAAAAAGGGGTGCCAATAGCGCCACCCTATTTTTTTTTGGTGCAAATATGGACATCATTTGATTAATTAATTTATTATTTTTTCATCACACCACGTATCTTTATTCATCAAGAATCGTTGGATTAGTATGTTGTATATATAGCTTATTTCATGATCAAAAATCTATTATTTAAATCAATGAGTTTGTTTTAATCGTTCATGTGTCACTAATTCAATATATATGCAAAATTCTACATCTATTTATACGTAAAAAAATCGTAAAAAAGTTTTATAATAGGCATCATTGATTTAACTTATGCGACAACGATTATCTTTATGCATCAACAGAAATCTATTTATGCATCAATAATCTAACTTATTACATAGCAAAAAATAAACTATTTATGCATCAATAATCTAACTTATTACATGCCTAACTAATTTTTCGACATGCACCAACTATTACCTATTTATGCAGCTAAATTAACCTATTTATGCACCACTAATTTAAGCTTATAACATAGTGAAAGTATAAATCTGTAATTTACTTGAGCACCAACAAATACCTATTTATGCAGCAACAATCATCTATTTATGTATGAAATATACATTACATAAGCAGATATAAAAAATCAGCGACTCAAATACTAAATAAGTGCATTTCAAAATTATAAGATATCAAAATCGGTCACTGCCAAACATAAACTAGTTGATAAAAATATCAACCCATTCTAATTTACCAGGAAAAAAAAGGGCTTAAGTCTAGCAATTTCAGGTTTCAATCCCCCCCAAAACAAAATCAACAATTTCAAGTTCCATATCCAAAAAAACATAAAAAGCAACTCAACAATTTCAAGTTACAAATCCAAAACAACATAAAAACCCAGCTACACAATATTCTTCCCACTCAGTATATCATTGCTTCCCCGCCGTCTTGTCAATAGATTTGCCCCCTTCAACCGTTTAGACCCTTAAGCGCCCTCCGCCGCCGCCACCATCGTTACCACCAATCGAAAGTTGCCTCTTTTGTTTAGACTTAGTCATATGTGTCAATCTAATTGTCTTCGTCTTGTTTGAAAAAGAATGCATATATAAGTCGATAATGTTGTATGTATAGTGCATGCGCGATCATGGCTCATAAACATAACAATTAAGACCAAAATACTTAACATTTAAAACCATTAAAAAGGTATTATCTATGCTTGAACATGGTCTATAGATATATTAACGAAAACGTAAACCTAAAAATACGAGAAAATTCATTGCATTTTTTTATATTAAATATGTGATATATATTAACTAATTATGCAACAAATCATATAGAAATGCTTTGAATTGTAATAGAATATATAAAGATAAAAGCCCGTAAACCTAAAAATACCGAAAAATACAAATGCATTTTTATACTAAATATGTGATATATATTAACCAAATATGCAACAAATCTATCTGAGACTGAATCATACATTAAAACAAATTGCAGAACCCCTGCTACCCATTCCATTTTTCACTCAACAGACACATAGCCCTAACATCTTAAACCAAAATACAAGAAATAGAAACACACCCAAAAATCCCCCACTTGTATAACCCATCCATGACACCACCAAAAAATCGAAGGGGATGTAGAAACTAATCAACAAAAAAATAAAACATAAATGAAATCCTTAAAAAAATCAATTAATTTTTCAGCAATATTTTTTAGAACCACATGCAAAAAACAACTGAAAAGAAAATCAAAACATTTCATAACAATATCTTGTAAAATAAAACTGAACCATATAAACATATACCTCTTTATTGAGAAATTTTCAGGAAAATTTTTAAAACCACATGCAAATCATTGCGCATATAACTGGAAAAAAAGTGGGCTTAAAAAAAAGTGGAAGAAACTCATCAAAAAATATACCTCTTACAGATTTTCTCCTCTTGAATACAAAATTGATCGAATTTGTTTCCCCACTTTTCCAAGGATTTCAAGCTTTGTGATGTTTCCTTGCAGAGTTCTGGAGTTGAGGAGATGTGAGAGGAGTTATGGAAAATAATCATACCCAAGAATCTCGGTCCGGATACCAATCCACTTTAACAGATATGATATAAAATTACAATCCTATCCTTATTTACAATGGTCGACCATAAAGTCCAATTACAAATCTATCCTTGTAACTGATTATTATCTATTTATTTACCTTAATTAAGTAGATTAATCACAACCATTCAAAGATAAAAATAAACAGACCGGACAGTCCTACGGTCTCACTCACCCGCATATTGGTCTCCTTTGAACCAATACCTACCAATTATTATGTAATACATTTTTAAATAAAAAATATATAAACAAGCAACTAAATCAATATCTAATATATCTCAAAATCAAAATAATCATATAAATGTAAATAAAATACAAATTTGAAACTCTAAAATTACTAAAAAAATAAAAAGAAAATGGAAAATAAATAGCAAACGGTTCTGACCGGTTCAACCATTTTTTGTCGGTTTGACCGATTTAACCGGGTTTTGGCCGATTTGACCGGTTTTCACGGGTTTAACCATGAAAATAGTTTTGGGGACCTAATCGGACCAGTCCAACCACCGGTTGAACCATCTGGTCGAGTCCGATTTTTAAAACACTGGTTCGAGCTACAGGTGCTGACCTATAGCGTATTAAATGCAAAAGACACCTTAGAATTTTGACATAAAGCATAAAGGTGAGAAAACCTGACGTGCATTAAATGTGAAAAGACACCTTAGGATGTGGCATACAACATAAAAGTGGGAAGACCTGACATGCATTAAATGCAAAAGATACCTTATGATGCCACATAAAACATAAAGGTGGGTTAGACCTGCAAAAAAATTGGTGTGAGCAGGGTAGACTTGCAAAAAAGTAACTGTGACCTACACAAGATATGATGGTTGCAGATTTGATAACTAATCCAAGGGTGCTACATGTTATTTACCTGGTCCTCTATGGATGGGAAGAAAAATATAAAAAGGGATAAACTATCTTATTGTAAGGAGATCACATTTTTCTCTATTACTTCTCTTACAACAAAATATATATTTTTGTTTACCGACTTGATCGTCGGAGTGCTAAAGTTGGAGTTCTTTCCATAGTCTTTTGCAGGCTAGCAAAATATCGAGTCAGAGCTTTGTAACGATCTTGGAAACAAGGTCTTTTCAATGTATTTACAACATGATTCAATGGGTTTTTTTAATATTAAAGACATCACAAGAAGAATTTATTGGTTTCCCCATCCAATAATTAGTAGAAACAAGCTAAACAAAGAAAATTTGAAAACGCAACAGCAACATCTCAAGTTTGAAGAAGACAGCGTTGTGAAATGAATGAGTTTGAAGTCAAATTCTGTTTAAAAAAAATCAATTAGGTCAATTTTGTGCTTTTAAGTATACAAAGGGGTATTTATGACTTTTTGTGTGAAAAAGACCTCAAAAGTATGTTTTTTTTTAAAGAAAGTTCGTCTCCATCATTGTAGGTATCGAACGAACTCGGCCTTCGTTCATGAGTAATACATGTGGTACTAGACCTCAAAAGTATGTTTAGAATAAGTAAGATCAAAACTGTTGTTTAACCTTCTAAAGATGCCATTTATGAACTTTCCTCCCTGCCAAGGGGCGAGGGCCCCCCTTGGTAGGCTTCTGGGGGGCGCTTGTGCAGGATGGAAAGCCAACATCCGGTGGTCGACCCTTCTTGTTTCATCCTTCTTCATGTTTGTCATATCATTTTGTAGATCCGAGAGGTTCCTCTGGTCCTTTTCGAGGTAGAGGATAAATGGCGGGCCATTCCTAGTTCTATTTGCTCGGCTCCATTTTCTCCTCCCTTTTCTTCTCTTGGTGCATGCCAATAATGCAATCTGTACCTAGTTCTCACTTCCTCGTAGCCTATTTACCATGCACATATTCATGTCTATGAATATAAACAGAGACAGTATCCACTGAGATAGAAATAGACAACAATATCGGAGAAACCGAGATTTACTTTTTCTCGAATAGAGTATATAAAGAAATATTTTTAATTATTTTAAAGGGGTAAAACTAAAATTTAATACCTATATATAAGTTAATTTTAGAGATTTTAAGAAGTTGAGGATGGCGGCCACCACCCCGACTACAACTTCGTGCGAGATGCGATCTTGCGCTGCCTTTTTGAGTTTAGCATAATTGAGTGAGGAGCCGACGTGTGGCTACCCCTCTCTTTTGTTTGTGATATTTCGTTTCGATTTGGGGCTGAGGAGCCGACATGTGGTTTCCTCTTCCCCATGAACTTTCGCTGGATTGCCCGGCGTTCTTGTATATTCTTTTGATCAATATAATTCACATTTACCGATCAAAATAGAAAGAAGAGAAAAAACTCAAACAACAGGATGTAAATAAATTGTATTATACATAACAAACTATTGAACATCTATCAAAATGAAAAGTTCTTCAGAAAATTTTACATTCTAAATTCTAATGCTTTCCTATTAATAATAGAAACCTCAACTGTACAAACTAGGTTGGGGCACCACACAAAGAGTGCTTTCCTACCAACAGCTACAACCTTCATAATTCTTCAAACATGTACATTGTACAAAGAGTAACAAATGCAGCATCAACTTATGGGTTCACCATCCCACACACTAACACGTTGTATTCCTTTTACGCACTTCCGTACGTTTTCTGCTGGAACCAACTGTAGCGAATCGTGAACATAGAAGCAGAATCCAGTAAAACTTTACCCAGACTTCCATCTTCACGTATTTTAGGGATAATTACAAAAACACCCTGAGGTTTGGGCTAGTTACGGAAAAATCGAGAGATTTTTGAAAATTACAAAAAAACTCTTTGAGGTTTGATTTGCCTTAAATTTAAAGGGTTAACCGCAATATTTCTATAAAATTCAAGGAGGTGTTTGAAATATGTTTTGCTTATGAATGAGAAAAATATAAGACGGAATCAAACCTCAAGGGGTGATTTGTAATTTTCAAAAATCTCTGGGTTTTTTTATAATTAGTCCAACCTTCAAGGGCTTTTTTGTAATTATCCCATTATTTTATGACAAGTTCGAAGGTAATCGATAAGGTGATCCTGTGTTAGTGTATGGGTACCTAATATATCAATTCAAGAGCCTTCTCCCAAGAAACAGTTGCTGCCACCGGAGCTTCCTATGGCGCTCGGCACATCACGAACCATGAACTTCACATTGCGAGTGCCCACAAAATCCAATATCTCGAGACATTCTCGCAAATCCGATATCGCTTACCAACATCACCCATTCCTCTTCATCATCAAGATACTTGAGTTGGAATTGCCCCATCTGTAGGTTAAATCTCTTTGCTACTTCTTCATACAATTGAACACATCCGGCAGTGGGCTCAAATTTAAACCGAATCGTGTCTTCTTTATAAGTGGCTTTGACTACAAGTTTCGACCCACTATCTCCGTAGCTTGTCTCACTTTTACGATTCCGCCTTTTGCCGAAACTTGAGCTCGACGAACTACCATTCATCATCGACCCGGATCCAGACCCGTTGGATGAGTCCGTCATGCCGAGGGCGTTGGTTGGTTATGTTCGACAACTCCGTCATCTCTATCCATCCCAGTATCATCTTTTAATTTGGTATCTATTTCATCACCGGAAATAAAATGAGATTTGAAGCCACTGGTGGCATACTACTACCGTCCAACATCCATCTATTGTTCAGACTGGCAGGCCATGACAGTCCCGCATCTAATGCAGATAATCTGGAGTTTTCTGGACTTTGCAGATGAAGAGGACCGGGTTTACGGTCTCCTACGACTTGGTTTCCATCTAATAGACAATCTTCTTCTGTTTTTACAATGGTAGCTTCAATGTCCATACAAGATGACATGGGAGCAGATTTTTGCGTTCTGGGTTGCTAAATCGGAATCTTTGATCAAGTAATTTTTATTGGGCAAGTCAAATCCTATTCTGGAGTCGAATTCTTGGATGATAGACCCAGCGGCCACAAGCCCACCCATGTTTGGATCAAACTTCAATCCTCCTTCCACCCCTTGCACAGAGTCGAGCACACTTTGTATTTTCCTCAAAGAACGGTTCACCTTATTTATTTTGCGAGAAGGCCATCTTGAGATGCCATGCTGTCTGCATATCCTTTTGAGAGTAGTTGGGCACACTAAAAGCAAGAAATAAGAAATTCAGATTCTAATGGTTTCGTATATGTTGCAATAAGTTCACTTCTGCAACAAGTATGTAAGCAATAAGACGATGATTTCCACCATAATTTTTTCTATTTTACATATATACACGTACGTGTACATATATAAATACAACACACGCCGTGTGCGCGAGAGGCTGTTTGATGGGTATCGTCACACTTTTGGAATGTGAAAATATGATGACTCACCACCAATACTTTTTGCAGCATCTTTCAGGCTCCCAGAGAAGTATTGCTGAAGAACACTTAAGCTGACATGCTTCTCAGCTGTACTTCGCTTCTTCTCCATCTGTTTCCTCGATCCAGTCATTGTCTACAACAATTATAAGAGGCACTAAGAGCTTTATTATAAGCAATTAAAGAAACGAGCGGAATGAATATAAAAATCAGTCACTGGAGATAAAAGAAGTCCAGGAAACAGAACATAAGACTAGCATTCATGTTGCCATTACAATAATGCAATTCTAGCTATCTGAAAGCATATTATTTATACTGACTTACTAATGTTTGATTTCCTTTTTGAACACGTAAAACTTGGACTTTCATGTTTCAGAAACCCAAATAGACAGTGAAGACACTTGCTAACCAAGAAAAAATATCATAATGACAAGGTTACTCAAAGTAAACAGTGAGTACAGATGCAAGAATAGTGAAGTACAAAATAGAAAATACACCAGCACCTGTTCATGAGGACCATCAGCTTCTATTCCCGTGGTCGTTAAATTTTGGTTTATGGAATCGACGGTGTTTAAATTTCCACTAACGAGTGATTGTTCAGAACTCCTCCTAGATAATGATATTGCTGGTATTTTTCTCATTTCTACATCCTGTAATTTAACTTTAGAATCTTCCATACCATGCAATTCGGCATCTGACACTGTCCTCAAACTCTTACAGATCCTCTGCATGGTACTGGAGAGGTTATTAAGCAAGAGTTGCTGTTCTGTACTTCCTTTCATATTGACAGGAAGAAAGAACTCTAATATATAGTCACTGTCACCGGTATAAATACTTCTTAGCCTGATTGCAACAGCAGCATTAAGGCCAAATTTGCGGGCGTGATGAACAAGTGGATACTCACTTATATGGTATTCCCTCACATCAGGGTAGAAGAATGGGTGATTTGATTGAAGAGCTTTCCCAACAATACCTTGTCCTTCCTCAAGATAATGTTCCACACATGCATGCACAAAACCCTTCATACCTTTGTCATTCACGTAACAGGCAGTATCCTCGATGCACAGTACACATTTATCATTTACTCTATTATTGCATCCTCTAGCATATACTTTTATAGTTTCATCACCAGGACCCTCTTTGTAAGTACATGGAATCCATGTCAGTGCAAGAGGTAGTCGATGTGCATAGCAAACGGCACGCAAAACATCCGTAATCTCAGCTAAAGCTGCCCTTTGATTCTTAGAGAGACTCTGCACGTTAACATTTGGTTTTAGAAGAGGTTGAACATAATTATCATGGAATCAAGAAAATCCGATTGAATAAAGAAAATCAAATCAATGTTTGATGAAAACCTGGGGATAAAGTCTCGGAGGTACAGTGCTCCTTAAATTCACTGCCTGAAAAGTTCACAACTTAGAGATAAAAGAATCTCACAGTGATATGCAAAATGCGATTTGCAATAAGGTATTCATAATAAATAAATCCTGCAGACGCATATGTAAACCTCTCTACAACCACGAAATAGAAGAAAATGAGAACTATTCTACAAATCACTTGGCATATTGATGGCAATTAAAGAGAGTTTGGTGGTCCCATAATAATTTGAGGACTTCAACATATCCAGAAAAGATGATGTAAAGCTTTTTGCAATGAAGACGTAGTTTTAAATATGAAATCAGAACACTTGCTAGTGCATCTGCATTTCCATGATGAATCTAAATATAAAATCAGAACAAGTGCTAGTGCATCCGTACTTTCATGATGAAGTCAAGACTATCGCCCATCTAACTGTTTTTATTACAGTAACCCCAATACGCGCATGCCCCAATTTCCCTCATCTAATAATATAGGACCATATATGAAAAAGAAAAGACAACAAACAAAACCCAAAACAATAAACCATGAAAACGAGACAAAGGAAAACAATTTTTTAACACCAAAAGGAAGAATATATGGCACTAAGAATTAAAGGTGGTGGAAGTGAATGAATTACGGAGCAAAAACAAGCAAAATTTGTCTGGTCTTTGGAAGATAGGACAAGCAGCTATAACACATTTTTAAACTCCAAAGTGGTGATACCCAAAGATAATATCTATAATCAGTATACCTAAATGATAGTTACATATGATTGCATCACATTTTTCTATTCATGTTTTTCTTCTTTTCCATCATGGAGAACCACCATATGCAACCACAATGGCAGAAAACCGACTGCTCTGGGGATTAGCTGTTTTCATGTAGGAACTGGAGGAAAAGAGGCTACTTCCTCGGCCCCAATTTTAATGGGTCCATTTTGAATTGCCACAAATATATAAATGAGAGTTTATGGGTAATTCTTTTATACATTTTCTTAAAAAGTTGTGGTTGGTAGTTATCATTTCCTTTCTCAAAGGACCTTAAAAAGTTGATAACACATCATTACTAAAAGTGCGAGAATACTTTTTAAACGAGAATTACCATTTCCGGTAATGGAATAGTATTTGTGAACATTCCTAGACGAATAGCAATTATGAGCAGAATGAGTTAAAAAAAGATTAACATAAATTGAGAAAACTAACCTGCAGTGCACGGCAAACATTTTCCATCTCCAAATCAAAATTGGACTTTTCCTTCATGGTAACAAGTTCTAGCACCGCACAACATGACTTTTCAATCGAATCATCCTCGAATATGGGTAAAGCAATAGATCCTCGAACTTCATGATCAACAGCATGTTGTACCCTTACGTACTCGGCCTTGTTGTAGTACATCACATTTGAGGTCCACTCTGGAATCTTTGAGGCAAATACACGACCAGGAAGCCCTGGGAAAGAACCTGGTTTTGTTTCTGCTGCAAAAGTAAATAATCTGGACACTTCACGATATCCAGAAAGTGTTTGGTCAAGTAAGTAAGGTTGTTCACAAGTGCTTAAGATGTATCGATCCCCATTCTGCATTGGAACCCACACTTGGGCCAAAATACCATCTCCAGACCATTCTTTGAATAGATTCAATGCTCTGAGCATTTTATCAGCTAGTGACTGCATAGGAGGCCTTGGGATAAGACTGCTCCTTACATCACCTAGTAGATTCCGCTGACTCGAGCTCTTATCTCTTGTCTCAGTCAAATCAAACCCATCATCAGCACAATTTGATGCAAAAGGCAATTGGCTGTCCATATGATGAAACATCACTTTATCTCCGTTAATGAACGAACTTCCCATTATGTCACCATCCACTATGGAAATTCCAGAATTAAACTGATGCGTGAAGTTCAATCCATCAAAGGGTGACAAATTTGTGGAGGCTGCGGTGAGAGGGGATAAGGCAAAAGAGGGAAACATCTGGTCAGCCAAACTACTGGGGCTGTTGCACCATCCAGCATATGTATCGAAATTCATCTGCTCTGCAACATTACTAAATGAGTCTTCCAAATTTGAGCCCCGTACACCATTATCAGTCAACCCTGAACCTGAAGCCATACCCTCCATCTGGCCCCTTGGCAAAGCTGAATGGTCAGTACCCTTCTCTTTACTTGAAAAGGGGTACTCCATTTTAATTAGCCCACCCAAATGATACTATCGAGATAAAAGCAATCGTTAGAGAATTCTTGAAATACTTGAATCGAAATCTAGTTCCCTAAATTTCTCCCTTAACACCATACCTGGTATATAGAGTCCCATTGGTATCAAACTCACCTAAGTTACACTTCTGCCCAATGTTTCAACCCAGTTACCCTATCAACCCCACAGTTTTCCAAAAGATTGGACACCTGTCCAAAAAAAAAGGAATTACATTTATCTCCTCTTATGAGCATGTATGCAGACATGCACAAACCAATGCAATGAATTTTCAAGAAAAGGACAACAAAAAGCTATGAAGCCAACCTCAGAAGGTCAGAGATTTTAAGCAGAAAAGCTGCAAAATTGATTGACGGAGAAAAAGTGAACAAACACCTGCAATTTTTGCATGAGGAAGATTGGCCAAATCAATAAAAAATGTCCTGCACAGTGCACACACAATCAGACACTGGCATAACCATATTTGTTGATTAACACAAGCTGAAACTTTTCTAAAAATCAAATTGTTATCCCAGGAGTTAGACTTGTCAAATATAGAGCATAAGATTCAACTGCCAAGTGCTGTGGATGCAACTCTGTATTTGGTTAGTTGTTAAGCTAGTGAATGAAGTGACTCTACTACCCCATAGCCAATGAAATAAAATTCTTCAAATCACATTGTTTTCCTAATTCTATAAACTTGGTTCATAGGACCCAAGTGATGCTTCACTTGTTAAATGAGCAACAGAGCAAGGCTGCATCGCATCCGAGGGATTCGCAAGGCACAAGGTAAAACTGCACCTTATGAAAGTTGAGTGCAAAGAAGAGAAATGTTCAACAAAAATACAGAAATTAATAATTTTCAACGGAAAAAAAAATCAGTTTAAAGAGAAGGTAACTTTGTTCGCAGATTATATATAGGAACAAAATTAAATCCTTAATTTAGTAATAATATCCATTAAATTTAGCAATAACTTCGCAAACTCTACCTCAAACCAGTAAGTTCAGCAAAATTAATTCAATTCCAGCTAAACTGATGAATTTCAGCAGTTATTACAGAAAAAATTAATCAAGTGAATCAAAGTATAGAGCATATTTACAGAAATTCCATATCAATTTCCCTAATTCCATGACTACTGGCAATTAAATACCCAAAAGAAATGGTGAAATCCAGATGAGGGAAAGTATGCAGAACTTACTATCATATTATGACGGAGAAATGCATAAATTCCAGGTTGTTGAAGCAAGATCCCTGACGAGGATATGCGAAGAGCCAAAAAAAAGTATAAGAAAATAGTGGCGGTGGAGCTACGGCGGAGCTCGGTGGGATAGAGCAGTGGAGAGAAAATGGCTGCTAAGTGGTAAGCTTGTTTTCTTGACTTGGTTTGTGATTTTTAGTTTAACAAACAAACAATTCATACCCCAACACCATACCCCCACGCCACCCACCCCCCACCATCAAATTTCCAGCTTGAGATAGGAATTAATTGAAAATAATTTTGTATTTATTTTTGTTCGGTTCTTTATAGAAATTACATTTTTTTTTTGGTATGAAAATGTGTTTATTTTATAATTTTTTAGTATACATATATATAAAAGATCTGAAAATATGTCCTCATAGGTGTGTTTGTTTCAGAAGATTCAGATGAGTCATTACTCGATGATTCGTGACAGAAGTTAGATCAATTTCGTTGATATGTGTTTTGTCCCAGCATCTTCATTGGATATCATGTCCATGGTCAAAATTTTGTTTTAGATCTGTATAGATTTTTGTTCTTTTGGCCTTCAGAATTTATTGTGAATCAATTGTGAGTTTCTTCTGAAGAATAAATTCATTTAGATACAATTTGAAAATGTACCTAAAGATAATAAATAATGTTTATGATGAAAATAATTGGAAAAATGCGTTTGTTTGTCTATAAATAGTAAAAAAATTGAAAAAAATATTCAAATAAAACCAAACTAACTCTTCAACTTTTTCTTGAAGTGAAAAAAACATTTAATACAAATTCATGTAAATATACTTCCTCCTACTTAAAATAAGTGGCTACTAGAAAAAAATTACATATATTAAAAATTGTGTTAAAATACTCAATATACCCTTGATTAATCATAAATGTTGCTTTAGAAGAAATTTAGACATTAATGTAAGTTGGAAAACGATACATTTAAGGGTAATTTGGGAAAAATATTTTATCACCAGTCTTGAAAAAAGTTAAAACGTTATTATTTTGAAAAAAAAATTATGTGTCAAGTTGTCACTTATTTTGAATAGGAGGGAGTAGAAGATAAATGGAAGTAACCAAGAAGACTATTAATGCTTATTTGTATTGCTAAAAAGTTCTATCAAGGGACTGTTTGTCATAATTTCAAATGCTACTTTTTTATTATTTATTATTTGAAACTCAAAAAACGAATTTGTTTTAGCACCTATCAAAATTAATTTTTTTACTTGCTAAATTCATGTTTTTTATGTAGAAAAACGTATGAAGAAAATGGATATTCATTTCAAACAATAAATAGTTAACATAAAATATGACTAGTCCAACAATAATCATTTATACCATATCCTAGTAAAATTAATTTTAACTCTAAAACTATTGAAATTAACATGAAAATGAGTTTTAAAAAGAAACTAAATAAGCTCTAAACCTAAAAAAAAAAAATCAAAATATAGTAATTTGATAAGTAAGCTTAAGATGATGAGATTTTACTTAACTGATAAAACTTGAGATTTATGATTCTATTGTTACTATATATACATTGATTTTAAATAGCAATAAATGTGTATATCTTATTTTTCATATTAATTTCATATAATTAACTTAATTATTTCACTTCTTCAAAACAAAAAAATAATATCAACAAATGAAGTGAGGATAACAAAAATTATCTCCGACATTTAGTATAGGGTTATTGATTTTTGCAACTTGTACTATAGGGTTATTGCGGTTTTAGTCTGTACTATTTTTTGTGAAAATAGTACCTAAACTAAACGAATTTGTTGAAATGCAACCTAATACACACCGGCGATGGAATATTCCACGGGATTCCATCATGTGACACGCACGCCCCTTTTTTTTTGTGAAAATAGTACCTAAACTAAACGAATTTGTTGAAATGCAACCTAATACACACCGTCGATGGAATATTCCACCAGGAATTCCATCACGTGACATGCACGCCCCTTTTTTAAGGGTATTTTTGTCGATTTAGGTTGTCATTAATCTCCCACCCAAATAGGGGCTTAGCGTTCCCAAATTGCAAGTTGTGAACCCTAAACTAAACAAATCATTAACCTCCGAAAAATCTCTAACCTGTGAAAAAAATTGCAATCAAAATTATCTTCCACAATATAAACCCTAATTCGAATACTTCGTCTGTTGTGAATTGGGAGAGATTTCTTCCGAAAATGGTGGTGAGAGTCTTTGTTGGGATGTCGTTTCGAGGAAAGTTTTATATTTTTCTCAATGTAGTCACAATAATTTTGAGTAGATAGTCTCGAGTTGCCACAATCTCGAATATTTGCTTGATTGGAGCCATTGGATCGTATTCTAATAAATTGTGTGTAAATTTCGATTATTATTTATCCGCAATTGGTTCAAAAAAATTTTGCTTTCTTGAGTTTGGAAAATTTTCTCATTTGTCGGTTGTCATTTAGCGTGATGGTAGATTCTTTAGCTTATTTCGGTGCTAGAATTTCATTTTTCCCGACCATAAATCCTAGTTGGTATGACGGGGTATATTTGTCCATTTATAAATAATGACAACCTAAATCGATTGAAAATACCCTTAAAAAAAGGGGGCGTGCGTGTCACGTGATAGAATCCCGGTGGAATATTCCATCGCTGGTGTGTATTAGGTTGCACTTCCACAAATTCGTTTAGTTTAGGTACTATTTTCACAAAAAAAAGGGGCGTGCGTGTCACGTGATGGAATCCCAGTGGAATATTCCATCGCCGGTGTGTATTAGGTTGCATTTCAACAAATTCGTTCAGTTTAGGTACTATTTTCACAAAAAAATTAGTACAGGACTAAAACCGCAATAACCTTATAGTACAGGTTGCAAAAAATCAATAACCCTTTAGTATAACAATAAACAAAGTTTAGTTATCTTTCAACATTATAAATACCCCTTAAGTATTACAAATATCCCGTTAAAATTTATTTTACTACTACACCTACAATAGATATAAACAATTCATAGAATAGAAATAAACAGGGACGGAGTCAAGGGGGTTGGAGTCGGTGGCAGCTCCCCTCAACTTCGAATTTTTTCTACATTTAATATAAATTTTGTAGATAAAAGTATCAGATTTTAGAATTTTGCCCCTTCTAAAACAATAAAAGATACCTATTTATAGCTGCTAGTTTCAAGAAAAAATTTCCGGTCATTCTATATTTCATTTTTCGCTACGTTCTCGAAATAAATAACAATGTTATTTGTAATTTTAAAAAATAATTAAATATTTTTACAATGAAGCAAATAGCAAAGATAATCTTTATAATCTATTTATAGAAAATCTAAAAATATATATATGTTTATTTATTACGTAAGTTGATTAATAATCAAAATTAAATACCTCGAAATCAGTACAAAACCGTTAAGAAATAATGGGGAAAATGCCAAATTTACTTTGGTGGTGAGTAGGCAGCACGTGTCAGTTAAAATGGGGCTTTCTCAAGGAATACTTTGGAATCTAATGGGCACGAGTGGGAGCATTAGATTCCAAATATTTATTTATTTATTTATGTTAATTAATAAATTAATTAGACTTGGTATCTCATGCCAACCTAACTCACACCTGTCACATATATGTTTAGTACAAGGGAAAATTTTATATTTGTTTATTTTTTTCAATTATTTTATTTAATTTCACTTTTTTTTTTTCAAATATTGGGTTTTGATGTCATGTACTATATAAAGTATATTATTGGTGTGATGGTGTCATGTACTTTCTTCTATAAAGCATCCCAAAGAAACATATCCTTTTATTTCGCGATTTGACTAATAGTCCAATCATTAATAATCAACTTAATTCTTTCCACGGCTAATTAAATAATATTATATTTATCTAAAAGCAAATTAATCAAAAGTGAAAGAGCTTGACTTTATACTGTAATAAACATAATAATATAAAGAAATTGTAGCATAGGTTGAAATTGGAAATATTTGAGAGAGGGTGGCGAGATTGAAAATATTTAGGGGAGACAAATAATTTTCATATATAAATATATAAGATATAGATATATATACTATATAACATAAAAACATTTTTTTTTGGTTGGGGGGGGGGGGGGAGGGGGGATGGCACCCTCCAACCCCCATCTCGGTCCGTCCCTGGACATAAGAAGTATTTCTGTCTACAAATCCATTCGAGAAACTTTTACGGCATGATTGGTATGTGAGAATGGGGTAGGAATGGAATGATCATTTTTTGTTTCATTCCCATTCACATGTTTGGTATGCTTTATAGTAATGGGAATACTCATTCCCATGGGAATTCCTATTACCAAATGTAAGGGAATGATCATTCCTCATCTCCCCATAGGTTTATTTATTCCCATACATCAAAATGACTCAAATTTTATTTTTAATAAAATTATCTTTCCATAAATGACTAAAAATATTGGATATAATCTATGTTTTTGAAAAGTAGTGTTATAAATAAAAAATATTTATAATTTAAATATGAGTTATATTTAATATTTTATTAAATCATAGTCAATTTCTATCAATATTCAATAGTTAAATCAAAATTTTGATACAAAATTCTTTTGTTGATTTTCTATATTTTCTTATAAAAAATAGAGATAATTATAAAAGTACCCCTAAGGTTTGGGATAATTACATAAAAACCCATAGTTTTTTTAAAATTACAAAAAAAACTTTGAGGTTTGATTCTGTCTTACATTTTCCCCCCTCATAAGAAAAAAAAAATCAAAGCCCCCTGATATTTATAAAAATACATAGTTACCCCCTTAAATTTAACACATAATCAGACCTGATGGGGTTTTTTGTAATTTTAAAATATCTCTGAATTTTTTTGTAATTAGCCCAAATCTCAGGGGTGTTTTTATAATTATCCCTAAAAATTATTATATAAAATATTTTTGATATCATAGATATAAATCTATATCTATATATATATATATATATATATATATATTATTTAGCACACATTAAAATAATCTTATGTCAATTTACGACTAACATATTTAATAAAATTTTATTCAAGAAAATTTGATACTTTAAAATTATTTTTCTCAATTACTATCATTCATTTAAAATTACCAATCAAGATATTTAAATCAAGTAAAAAATCATCATCCATTCATTTCTTCATTCCTTGTACATACCAATCATAGGAATAGTAATACTACGTCATTTCATTCCTAATGTTATTCCATTCCTAAATTCATTCCATTCCAACCTAATTCCATTCATTTATACCAATCATGCTGTTAGAAGCGTACTCCGTATATATTTCAATGTTATTATGCAAATCATAAATTAAATCGCAACATCAATGAATAAGAGAGTACTTGGAGCCAATGGGATAGCGAGACAGCAAAAGTGGAGTGAACCAACACATGAAAATGAGATGAATCAGAAGAAAAATCTCAAAAAAATCATATATTACAATTTTTAATTTCTTATGGAAAAAATTAAATGGGGGAGAGCGGGGTCAGGTCCCCTAGCTCCGCCATTCTTGGAGCTTAGCTAGCAATAAGTACGTTCGACAAATTTAGTTTGCAAACATGGCATATAAAATAAGCCGTTAAGACAACATTGTTTGGCTTTAGGGAAGTGATTAAGACAAGATTAATTTACCTTGTTTTATTTAGAAGGAATTGAGCTTTGCAATCTAAGACCAAATCGAAAGTGATGGAGTTTTCAATTTCAAATGCAAAATTGAAGTGTGGAAAGGACCACCAACATAGATCTATCTATATTGGTGAGGGAGTTGTCCAAGTAACTATAATGGAGTTTTGTGGGAAGAAAAATTATGTAAAAAACAATTAATAGTAAAATATTGTTTTGTCATATATCAAATGCTTCTACCGATAATATTTCTAACTGTTCATGTATTTATTTTAGTAAAAATTCTGGAGGGGGTGATGGTGGGAATCAAACCCGAAATCTCTGGTCTGGGCTTGAAAGTCTTTAGATGATTATTTTGTATTGATTAATGAAATTGCAATTTTCTTATAAAAAAAAATCAATTTTTTAGATAATATTGAAACTAAGGGAACAAAATATATGATGTTGTAATAATAATAATAATAATAATAATAATAATAATAATAATAATAATAATAATATAGGATATTTACAAGGCTTTTACACAAAAAATTATTTTATTTTTTTCCTTATCATATGTGGAAGAATAAAACAATCTACATGAGATCGATGGAAAATTACTTTAAAAAGGTTTCTTCTCTTGTTTTAAATTTATTTCTTCTATTTTTTAGTATTCAATAATAAGATTCTGTTTCCTAAAATAAAATCTTAAATTATTTTTTGGAATAGCGTTAAAACTCAACAACTATTTCTCATGATACTACTATATATATATATATATTATTTTCCAATATAATTTTTTTTTTACAATAAGGAAATTGTATTTCTCATTAGATCAATTGAATATAACCAAGGATATAAGATCCTGAAGCCAAACAGAAAAAAAAAATATTTCAAACAAGGGAGAGGGAAAAACACAAACAAAAATCTAAACATATACAATAGATTGTAAAATATCGAGATCAAACTGAGTTGCCATACTTAGTTAAATAAGTGACAAGATTGTTACGATATAGTTTCTTCCCATTCAATCCCTCTCGGTGAGTTCGCCACAAGATTGTTTGTTGATGCTTCTTTTTCTTTTCTTTTTTTGAAAGTATAGTTTAAGGTAAAATACATTGGCAGCCCCTGAACTTGGCACATGTCTTATTTACCCCCTAACTTGCAAGTGCAACACTTATCCCTTGAATCTAGTAAGAATTTAATGTTAGGACAAATTTAATCTCAATAAAAATGAATCTATATAGTTTTTAGTATATATTGGATATTTATCGATCAATTTTGATTTATACTTTTCGTTAACTTGAAGAAAATTAAATTATTTTTAAAACAAAAATTGTACACTAAGTAATTCAAACTTTAAAAAAAACTAAGCAATAGATAATAAATGCACAAAAAATTGAAAGATGAATGAAGAAAAATAAATTATTGACTATTTTATAAATGCACAAAAAATAAAGTGCGAAAATTTACAAAGTTGATATGGTTAAGACAAAAAATCGTTTGTATGGTAAATTGTAAAAACACGAATAGTACAGGGGGTTTACTGTAATTTTCTCAAAAAAATTGGATTCCTTATACTTTTGGATTGGATGCTAGTCTATTTTTTTAAAAATAAATTAGATGCATTTTTTGGGACCATGATTAATTAGGATTTTGATGTTTTGATGTATTTAATAATCTAACTGATTATTTTAAAAGTACACAAAAAAAATAGAAATTATAAAATTGGGAATCAGTAAAGAGCTGCACTTTTCCAGACTATACTTAGTTACTTTACTATAAAACAGACCCAGTGCATAAAATACAAATGTAAAGTCACATGTGATGATACTCATTGGAGTGAAGTTTTGCAGAAAAGAAAATGGAAGTATTGATGGGTGATTGAAGATTATGATTGATATTGGAATGTGGAAAATTCAGATTAAACTTGGACTATTTTGATTGTCCCAAAAGTCCAAATTATTGGAATTTGTTGTGAGGGAGATTTTTGTTATCAACTTGTAGTTGTGGGGGTGATGTATAGATATTTCATAATGGAAAAACCTCGAGCTAGTATCATTGGTCCACTACAAAATATCTTATAGTTTACCGAAAGAATTTACGGATATAAATGATTTTGTTACTAAATTTTACAGTTACCTACATAATACCGATAAAATAAAAAATATTATTTTTTCCCATACTAGTTATACCGACAAATCAACAACAGTTTGAACTTTACTGATATAAATACTGCAGATATTTACCAACAATTTTAAGTTTTGTTGATAGATATTTACCTACAACAATTTTACTTACACTTTACAATCTTAAAATACGTACGACGGTAGCTTTTTCTGTAGGTAAATTGGTTTTTCTTGTAGTGAGTATGCACTGAGTAAACACTTAAGTTTAACGCAATAACCTGCAAACCACTCCAGTAAGATAAATCGTATTGGCAAGCCCACATAACATGATCAACCAAGTAGCTATTTTAGACACGATGATTAAAACTTAAGAGCTTTTGACCACAAAAACCCACCCTAGCTACTCTAATAGGCTTCCCCATACCCCATATATTAATCCCATATCATGTTTTTTGGATACTTGATATGTGAACAAAAGCGTCCCGTTTTGTTAAAATAATACACTTGGAGTATAAATGTTATACCAAGTTTATGCCCACCAAATATAACATTACAAAACCTCAACTTGTGTATAGTTGGAGTTTGATATTAATTTGATAAAGAAATTGATGGGAAAAAATATTTGTAACATGATAAGTACTCCAATTGTAAAAAGAATATATATATAGAGAGAGAGGCTTGAGGTGGGAATTCTTGATCAGTAATAAGGACAATGTTTTACTTCTTTTTGGTGTATGAATTTAGAAATATAGACGTATATACATTGATGATACGATTTGTTGTGATAGAAATTGGTCTACGTGGCCATTCAATGTATGGAAATATGGGGCCCCCAAGGCCAACTGACCCGAGCCGGTGGCGTCGGCAAGAATCGACCCCAATTATGTCATGAATTGGGCTCACGCCCAAGCCCGATCTTGACGGAAAATGTTAAGGATAACCATCCAGGTTAAGAAAAGCTAGGCATGTCCTTAACATGAGTAAGTGACATTTGTCAACATGCGGCCCAGATAAGTCGACAAGTGACAAACACTTGCCTGCGCATGCGTGCTAAGGGAGGACAAGTATGTTTGATACATGTTTGTATCTTAATTTTGATGATTTTATTTTATCACCAAAACAATGTTTTTAAAGGTTGTCCAAATACTCCTAAATGATTTAAAATGGTTTTAATATTTTAGGAGTATTTCCTCAAGTTTATTTTTGATAATAATGGACAACACTTTTAATGATTTTATGTCAATGGGTTTTTACTCCTAAAACAAGATTTCTAAATGTTGTCTAAATACTCCCAATTGGTTTAAAATGTTTTTACTAAATTTTCGGAGTATTTCTTGAGTTTTATTTTCGACAAAAATTGGACAACATTTTCTGTCTCGTGGTCGACCGGCCGCCCATAGGGCAACCCGTACCGAAGATGTTTTTAGAAACAGAAAATGAGACGGAAAGAAAAATAGGCAGGTCGGCCAAGTGCCGCATGCAGGCGTCGGCCCGGTCGCCAGTGGTCGGCCGGTACTGCAAGTTTCACATTGAAACAAAACTTCTTTTCTCCATTCTTACACTTAGGGGGACCGGTTGAGGCAGGGTCGACCGGTCGAAGCCCACGTCGACGGTCGCCTGTTGTAATTTTCAAAGTGTTCTTATTTCTCTTATTTCGTGCGACGGTCGCAGTATATTGATGACAAAAAAATATGACCGTTTGACAAGAGGCACATTTCCTTAAATTGTGGGATTGATTTCTATGACTATATTCTTGATTTTAATTGTATTTTTTCAGTAGATTTTCAATCCCCAAGAGGAGCATATGCTTGATCAATCATCTCCTATAAATAGAGGAAGTTTTGGAGCAACCAATACAACAATTGAGATACAACACAACAAGATACACTTCAAGCATATACTTGGTCTTTCATTGTTATTAGTCTTATTGTAAAATTGCCTAGCTTATCACTTTCACATCTTTGAGGTCTAGGCTATTCTTGATTACACCTTGCACTCAAATTGTATTATTCATTATTGAGTTGTAATCTTGATTTTTGGTTATCATTCAAACACAAGATATCCTTGTGAGTGTGTTGTGGTAAGAACACACTTGGATGATCTAGGTGATAAAAAAAGAAGATTGTGGTAATCTTCTTATTCGGTGTTGAAGAATTTGGTATTCTTCAAGGTTCAAGATTGTGGTAATCTTCACAAGGTGCCGTTGAAGGAAAATTGTGGTAATCTTCAAAGGGAGATTGTGGTAATCTCCAAAGGTGGTGTTGAAGAAGAGTGTGGTGCTCTTCAAGGTGTTGTAAGTTGAATTTGTATTAATTTTGGTAATTAATAAAATTTTTTTCTTTTCAAATCCATCCCGGATATCTTTGGGGTGGTAGAGGATTAGGCCCTAGGTGGGTTGAACCTCTTTAAATCGACGTGTGTTGTTTACATTCCGCACCTTGATTATTTTGTTTGAGCATTCGATTGTAAAAAGAGGGCGAAGTCGAAAAGATGGAGATAATCTATTCACCCCCTCAGATTATCGTAGCGCTTGGACTTACAAGTGGTATCGAGCCAAACTCTTTGGCAAGCTCGTTTCACATCGCGAGTGAAGAGAAACGATCGTCGACGAACGAAGCTCATCTATCCAGGCACAAGCCACCACTATTTGATTCTAAAAATTTTAATTTTTGGAAAGAAAGAATGGAATGCTATCTACAAGGTTGCGGGTTCGACATTTGGAACACCGTCATTAATGGAGAATCCATTCCGACGAAAGATACACCACACACCTCAAAAGGCTTCAAAAAGCTAAATGATGAAGAGAAGAAAATCATCTCCTTAAACGGTAAGGCTTTAAATATTTTGTATTGTTCATTTACTAATTTAGAATATGAACATATTGTAGGAATAAAGTCGGCACATAAAGTATGGCATAAATTAGAAGCCATCTATGGAGTATTTGCAAATGATAGAAGTCAAACAAAAGCATCTACTTCTCAAGGTCATACAAGCTCAAATCTAAGGAACAAGCCTCCTACAACTTCCAACTATGAAGAAGTTGAATATTGTTTAATGGGCATCAAAGAAGAAAATGAGGTATGTCTTAAACCCTCTACTTTATATGATATTGCTATTCAAAATGATTATAGTGATTTGCAAAATGATTATGATGAACTTCAAAATGAATTCCAAAGCTTACTTGTTAAATACAAAAATTTGAAAAAGGAATTCAATATTTTGAAAAATGATAAGGATAGTTTACTTACTTCCTATGAATCACTATCATGTGCTCACACCACCACACTTGACAAGGTTAGAAGCCTTGAAAAAGAAAATAGTACTCTTGTTGAGGATATAAATTGCTTGAAAAATGATCTATCTAAATCCAACTCGAGTCACCGATAAAATGACCAAGATTGTTGATTGTTGAAGCTAGAACTTGATCATAAGCTCAAGGATGTCAATCACATGAAAAAGAATCAAGTCTCAAGCATGTTGATCATTATGCTCCTAGAATTATTACATGTTTCTATTGCGGTAAAAAGGGTCATACGGCTAATTTTTGTCGAGCTAGAAATAGCTCTAAGTATTGTTGGAGACCTAAAAGTCTCAAGACTAATCCCAAAGGACCCAAACACATGAGGGTACCACAAAATAATGTCATATTAGGTACCGTGAAATAATGATCAAGAAAATTCATATCTTGCTAAGAAGATATCAAATGACCGTGTCATTTGATCAAAAATAAAGAAACTATACCCAACAAAGTCAATTTCCAAGAAGAGGATATAATCAAAATTGGGAAGAACATAGCCCTTGAAACGGCAAAGACATCATCAAGATGATTTTCAAAGAAGAAGAGATCATCAACAATGGGAAGGTAACAAACCTTGGAAATAGAGTAATCAAGGAAGTCATCATCAACAAAGTGACTTCTCAATGGGAAGATATCATCAACAATGGGAAAGACACAACCCATGGAAACGGCAAAATTGGTAAACCGTATCTCCCCATTTATATATGCATTTTATTTTTAATTCTATGCATGTTTTTAATGCGTCTTAATTGCAAAATGAGTCTTCAAGTATTTATTTTTAATATAGGTCTCTTATATATTTATGAGTTTCAAAATTTTAAAAGAGACCTTGCATGATTTTCTAAAACTCTTGAGCATTTTATTGAAACTTATGTGGCTTATTATCTCTTATGAAATCTTATAGCATAAGCTCTTTTTGATATCTCTATTACTTGCCTACACTTGTATTTTCTATGCAAATGTTGTCTAAGAATTGTGTAGGATACATATTTCATACTCATTGGCTTTACGTCATCAAGTTTCTTATACTATCGAGGTATGTCTACTCGTATTCTTCTTTAAACTCGATATTATGCTTATGCACATATCTTTCAAGATATTTCACTTTAACCCCTTAAGTGCCCCTAAATGATTTTGCAAAAATTCTCTTAAAAGGGCACTACTCGCTAAGTCTCGATTTTCTCTAATTTATGTTTTCCGAAACCCGTATTTGTTGGACTTTGTCCAAAATTATCATTTTGCAAAGTTTTAAAACTTTTGGGGTGAAAAATCGAATTTTGGAAAATTTTGTGAAAGGAAAATTACCTTTGGGACGGTCAAGCGGGCGGCCGGTCACGGCCGCACCTCGGCCAGGTCGTACCCTACCTCGGCCGTGCAAAGACAAAATCACAACTTAAAATCGTTATGTTCTTCATTTCAAAAGCAGAGACGAGCTATTTCTCTCAAACCCTTAACAATGAGTATATCACCCCATTTCTTCTACAATCTTCAATTCTTCATCAATCATTGTAATCTTTCTTGCTAATTCACTTCTTTTTGCAAGAACTTCACATATATGGCACCTCCAAGAAATTCTACCGAACGAAATCCTCAAAAGATGAGAAGGAGGCAAAGGGGAGAATCTTCTTCCAATCCCCAACAAGATGATATTTCAAGGAGACTATCAAAATCGGGCTACGGAAGAGGAGATTGTCGAATTAAGAGGGGTTTCAAAATCGAGCATTCATTGGGACTTTAGTAAGTTATCACCTCTACGAGCCTCCTCAGAGAGCTAATAGATTTCGATTCTTAAATAAACTTATTTGAGGAACATTATGAGAATATTGGATTAAATGATAAGAAAATTGCGTGTACTCGTATGGTTCGATTTCAAGCATTTCATGATGAATTTCCGGATATTAGAGCTTATTTTGAAATTCAAGGATGGGTTTCACTTTGGGATAATCCGTGTTTGTATTATGATGACGAGCTTATAAGACTTTTTTATGCAAATATGTGGATTGTTGATGCCTCGGTAGATAATCCGTTGGAACTTCACACTTTTGTTAATGGTAGGCATTTTTCATGGACATTGGCGATATTTGTAATCACTTTAACGTGCCAAATGATGGAGTGGTCAATATGGATTGCGCTCATTGGGATGATAACATTTTAGGTGTTTCACTAGATGATGTGAAAACCTTTTTAGGAGTATATCCGAAGTGACATACTCGGCAATGCCGCCTAATTATCGGATTGTATCTATCATTTGCTCTATTGTGTTTGTGGAAAGGAAGTAAAACTTCCAAGTAATCTCGAACTTTTTCTCACCTATAAGATTGTTCGAGGAGAAAGAGTACATTATGGGGCAATTTTTGTATATTGCTTATTGGAATCTAGAAAGCTTACCAAAAAAATATACCTTGGGAAATTTGATTTGCCGACTCTTATACTTATCGGGATACCCGGAAAATGAAATGAATACCGAAATTCGTCACAATGATTTTGATAATGCCAACATTCTACAAATGGTAAGAATGCGACGACATTTACCACGGGTTCCTACCAAAGCCGCTAGAGGGCGTGCCCGACATCAACAACAACCTCGGGATGATTTCTTTAATGACAATGAGGTTGAAAATATTGGAAGAGGTGAGTTTGACGAACAAAGAGATAATGAAGAGGAAAATGAAGAAGAAAATGTGGGAAATGAACAAGAAATAAGGGAGGAAGAAAATGAGGAAGGAGATGAAGACGAGTTGGATGTTGAAGATCTAAATCTCAAAGAGAGAATGGCCAAAGTGGAAAGAGAAACATTTAGAGATGTGGCCTCTCTTAGAAAAGAGCTCAGGGGTGTGAAAAAGGAAAATTCTAGTTTGAAAAAGTCAATTGGCAAATTGAAGAAATTTATCAAGGACCTTATTCCGGAACTTGCTTCTCCCGGATGAGGAATGACGTCCCCACCCCCTTTACTTTCTAGCATTTTCATTAATGTTGCTTTGTATTTTGATAAACTTTTGTAAAACTCATTTGTACTAATGATATTTGCTTGTCTTTCTTAAAAGGGTTAAAAATTGCAAGTTGATAATGACTTGTGGATGATCATGATTTTGATGGAGTATTTGATGGTAAAAATACTCTAAAGCATTGTTTGATAATTGGTATGAAGTACTTGATGGTAAAAGTGCTTCTCTTAATGCTTTGATCATTATGCTTAGTTGGATATGTTGGGACATTTGACAATTGATACATATATTGTTTAAAGCATGACTTATTACTTGATGGATGCTCTAATTTTTGACATTTGTAATGCCTTGATCATTCTTAGCTTATCTCAATTGGGTTGAACCTTGAGAATCTACTTTGAGCTTCTTATTTGATGAACAAATTGTTGCATATGGTGCATATGATCTTTTTGAGATTTGGAATGAGGTTGATTGATGATATGAAAATTTTTGGCTTGAACCATTTACAAAGGTTATATACAACCTCTTCTATTTTTAACTTATTAATCGTTTGATACATGTTTTTATCTTAATTTTGATGATTTTATTTTGTCACCAAAACAATGCTTTTAAAGGTTGTCCAAATACTCCTAAATGATTTAAAATGTTTTTAATATTTTCGGAGTATTTCCTCAAGTTTATTTTTAATAATATTGGACAACACTTTTAATGATTTTATATCAATGGATTTTTCACTCCTAAACATGGTTCCTAAATGTTGTCTAAATACTCTCGATTGGTTTAAAATGTTTTTACTAATTTTTGGAGTATTTCTTGGGTTTTATTTTCGACAAAATTGGACAACATTTTGCCTCGTGGTCGACCTAGGGCCGCCCTATAGGGCAACCCGCACTGAAGATGTTTTTAGAAAGCAGAAAATGAGACGGAAGGAAAAACAAGCGGTCGGCCCGCTTCTCAGGCGTCGGCCGGTCGGCCGATCGGCCGCCGCCAATGGCCGTCGGCAGACTGCAAGTTTCACGTTGAAAGCAGAACATTTGATCTTTGCAAAATCCATGAGGGGACCGGTTGGGGTGATGGTCGGCCGGCCGAGGTAGGCGTCGGCCGGCCGCCTGTGTTATTTTCTTTGTATATTCTTCCAACGTCTATTTCGTATGCATCGTCGCCTGTGTATTGGACAAAAAAAATATGACCGTTTGACAATGAGACACATTTCCTTAAATTGTGGGATTGATTTCTAATAGCTATATTCTTGATTTTAATTGTATTTTTAGTAGATTTTCAGTCCCCAAGAGGAGCCTATGCTTGATCAATCATCTCCTATAAATAGAGGAAGTTTTGGAGCAACCAATACAACAATTGAGATACAACACAACAAGATACACTTCAAGCAAACACTTGGTCTTTCATTGTTATTATTCTTGTTGTAAATTTGCCTAGCTTATCACTTTCACATCTTTGAGGTCTAGGCTATTCTTGATTACACTTGCACTCTATTGTATTATCAATTATCGAGTTGTAATCTTGATTTTTGGTTATCATTCAAACACAAGATATCCTTGTGAGTGTTCTTGTGGTAAGAACACACTTGGATGATCTAGGTGATAGGTGCAAGAAGATTGTGGTAATCTTCTTATTGAGGTGTTGAAGAATTTGGTATTCTTCAAGGTTGAAGATTGTGGTAATCTTCACAAGGTGCCGTTGAAGGAAAATTGTGGTAATCTTCAAAGGGAGATTGTGGTAATCTCCAAAGGTGGTGTTGAAGAAGAGTGTGGTGCCCTTGAGGTGTTGTAAGTTGAATTTGTATTAATTTTGGTAATTAATAAAATTCTTTTTCTTTGAAATCCATCCCGGATATCTTTGGGGTGGTAAAGGATTAGGCCCTAGGTGGGTTGAACCTCTTTAAATCGACGTGTGTTGTTTATATTCCGCACCTTTATTATTGTATTTGAGCATTCGGTTTTAAAAAGAGGGCGAAATCGAAAAGATAGAGATAATCTATTCACCCCCTCAGATTATCGTAGCCGCTTAGACTTACAAGTGGTATCGAGCCAAACTCTTTGGCAAGCTCGTCTCACATCACGAGTGAAGAGAAACGATCGACGGCTACGAACGAAGCTCATCTATCCAAGCACCTCCACCACCAAGCCACCACTATTTGATTCCAAGAATTTTAATTTTTGGAAAGAAAGAATGGAATTCTATCTACAAGGTTGCGGGTTCGACATTTGGAACACCGTCATTAATGGAGAATCCATTCCGACGAAAGATATACTATACACCTCAAAAGGCTTCAAAAGGCTCAATGATGAAGAAAAGAAAATCATCTCCTTAAACGGTAAGGCTTTAAATATTTTGTATTGTTCATTTACTAATTTAGAATATGAACATATTGTAGGAATAAAGTCGGCACATGAAGTATGGCAAAAATTAGAAGCCATCTATGGAGTATTTGCAAATGAAAGAGTCAAACAAAAGCATCTACTTCTCAAGATCATACAAGCTCAAATCTAAGGAATAAGCCTCCTACAACTTCCAATTATGAAGAAGTTGAATATTGTTTTATGGGCATCAATGAAGAAAATGAGGTATGTCTTAAACCCTCTACTTCCTATGATATTGTCATTCAAAATGATTATAGTGATTTACAAAATGATTATGATGAACTTCAAAATGAATTCCAAAGCTTACTTGTTAGATACAAAAATTTGAAAAAGAAATTCAATATTTTGAAAAATGATAAGGATAGTTTATTTATTTCTTATGAATCACTATCATGTGCTCACACCACCACACTTAACAAGGTTAGAAACCTTGAAAAAGAAAATAGTACTCTTGTTGAGAATATTGATTGCATGAAAAAGGATTTATTAAAATCCAACTTGAGTACCAATAAAATGTCCAATATTGTTGATATTCATAATTGTGATAAAGGACTTGATCATAAGCCTAATGTTGTTAATCATATGAAAAAGGATCAAGTCACTATGCATATTGGTCATTATGCTCCTAGAATTATTACTTGTTTTTATTGTGGCAAAAAGGGGCATACGGCTAATTCTTGTCGGGCTAATTTAGAAATAGCTCTAAATATTGTTGGAGACCTAAAAGTCTCAAAGCTAATCTTAAAGGACCCAAATACATGAGGGTACCACAAAACAATGTGCTATTAGGTACCCAACAAAGCAAAAATCGGAGAAAATTCATGCCACCAAGAAAACATCAAATGAACGTTTCATTTGATCAAAGAAGGAGAAACTACTCTCAACAAAGCCAATTTCCAAGAAGAGCGTATAATCAAAAATGGGAAGAACACAATCCTTGGAAATGACAAAGACATCATCAACAAGATGATTTTCAAAGAAGGAGAAACCATCAACCATGGGAAGGTAACCAAACTTGGAAATGGAGAAGTCATCATCAACAAAGTGACTTCTCAATGGGGAAGATATCATCAACAATGGGAAAGACACAACCCATGGAAACGGCGTAATTGGTAAACCGTATCTCCCCATTTGTATATGCATTTTATTTTTAAATCTATGCATACTTTTAATTGTGTCTTAATTGCAAAATGAATCTTCAAGTATTTATTTTTAATATAGGTCTCTTATATATTTATGAGTTTCAAAATTTTTAAAAGAGACCTTGCATGATTTTCTAAAACTCTTGAGCATTTTATTAGACTTATGTGGCTTATTATCTCTTATGAAATTTTATAGCATAAGCTCTTTTTGATATCTCATATTACTTGCCTACACTTGTATTTTCTACGCAAATGTTGTCTAAGAATTGTGTAGGATACATATTTCATACTCATTGGCTATTACGTCATCAAGTTTCTTTAACCATCGAGGTATGTCTACTCGTATTTTTCTTTAAACTCGATTTTATGCTTATGCACACATCTTTCAAGATATTTCATTTTGATCCTTAAGTGCCCCTAATTGATCTTGCAAATATTTTCTTTTAAAAGGCACTACGTGTTTAGTCTCGATTTTATGTTTTTCCAAAATCCATATTTGTTGGATATAGTCCAAACTTATATTTTTGCAAAGTTTTAAAAACTTTTGGGGTGAAAAATCGAATTTTGGAAAACTACGGGAGAAAGAAAAATCACCTGGGGACGGTCATAGCAGGGCGACGGTCGTCGCTTCGCACTCGACCGGTCGCCCTACCTCGGCCGGTCGCCAGGCCATTTTTTTGCAACTTAAAGCATTCTGTCTTGACTCTTGAAACAGACGAAGAAAATCATCCCCAAACCCTATTGTGCGAAAACCATCCCCTTTTCTTCAAAATCTTCAATTCTTCATCATTTTTACGATTCTTGTTGCTAATTTTCTTATTTTCACAAGAATCTTACACATATGGCACCTCCAAGAAATTCTACCGAAAGAAATCCTCAAAAGAGGAGAAGGAGGCAAAGGGGTGAATCTTCTTCCAATCCACAACAAGATGATATTCTTCAAGGAGACTATCAAAATTGGCTTACGGAAGAGGAGATTGCCGAATTAAGAGCGGGGTTTCAAAATCGAGCATTCATTGGGACTCTAGTAAGTTATCACTTCTCTACGAGCCTCCCTCTAGAGCTAATAGATTTCGATTCTTAAATAAACTTGCGGAGGAACATTATGAGAATATTGGATTGAATGATAAGAAAATTGCGTGCACTCGTATGGTTCGTTTTCAAGCTTTTCATGATGAATTTCCAGATATTAGAGCTTATTTTGAAATTCAAGGATGGGTTTCACTTTGGGATAATCCGTGTTTGCACTATGATGACGAGCTTATAAAACTTTTCTATGCAAATATGTGGATTGTTGATGCTACGATAGATAATCCTTTGGAACTTCACACATTTGTTAATGGTAGGCATTTTCATGGACATTGGCGATATTTGTAATCACTTTAATGTGCCAAATGATGGAGTAGTCAATGTGGATTGCGCTCATTGGGATGATAACGTTTTTCGGTGTTTCACTAGATGATGTGAAAACCTTTTTAGGAGTATATCCCAGAAGTGACATACTCGGCAATGCCGCCAAATTATCGGATTATATCTATCATTTGCTCTATTGTGTTTGTGGAAAGGAAGTAAAACTTCCAAGCAATCTCGAACTCTTTCTCACCTATAAGATTGTTCAAGGAGAGAGAGTAAATTATGGGGCAATCTTTGTGTATTGCTTGTTGGAATCTAGAAAGCTTACCAAGAAAAAATATACCTTGGGTAATTTGATTTGCCGTCTCCTATATTTATCGGGATACCGGAAAATGAAATGAATACCGAAATTCGTCACAATGATTTTGATAATGCCAACATTCTACAAATGGTAAGAATGCGACGACATTTACCACGGGTTCCTACCAAAGCCGCTAGGGGGCGTGCCCGACATCAACAACAACCTCGGGATGATTTCTTTAATGACAATGAGGTTGAAAATATTGGAAGAGGTGAGAGTGACGAACAAGGAGATGATGTGGGGAATGAAGAGGAAAATGAAGAAGAAAATGTGGGAAATGAACAAGAAATTAGGGAGGAAGAAAATGAGGAAGGAGATGAAGACGAGTTGGATGTTGAAGATCTAAATCTCAAAGAGAGAATGACCAAAGTGGAAAGAGAAACATTTAGAGATGTGGCCTCTCTTAGAAAAGAGCTCAGGGTTGTGAAAAAGGAAAATTCTAGTTTGAAGAAGTCAATTGGCAAATTGAAGAAATTCATCAAGGACCTCATACCCGGAACTTGCTTCTCTTGGACGAAGATTGATATCCCCATCTCCTTTACTTTCTAGCATTTTCATTAATGTTGCTTTGTATTTTGATAAACTTTTGTAAAACTCATTTGTACTAATGATATTTGCTTATTTTTCTTAAAGGGTTAAAATTGCAAGTTGATAATGACTTGTGGATGATCATGACTTTGATGGAGTATTTGATGGTAAAAATACTCTTAAGCATTGTTTGATAATTGGTATGAAGTACTTGATGGTAAAAGTGCTTCTCTTAATGTGTTGACCTTTATGCTTAATGGGTATGTTGGAATTTTTGACATTTGATACATATATTGTGTAAGGCATGACTTATTACTTGGTAGATGTTCTATTTTTTTGGCATTTGTAATGCCTTGATCATTCTTAGCTTATTTCAATTGGGTTGAACCTCGAGAATCTACTTTGAGCTCCTTACTTGATGAACTATTGTTGCACTTGTTGCATATGATCTTTTTGAGCTTTGGAATGAGGTTGATTGATGATATGAAAATTTTTGGCTTGAACCATTTACAAGGACTATATACAACCTCTTTTATTTTTCACGCGCACAAGGTGTTCGATGAAATGTCGCAATGAAACTTTCACCTTCTACATGATTCTCTTGCTTCTAAATGCCTTAAAATCTTTTTGAAATCATATTTTTAGCCATACTATGAGCTTATGGATCTCTCATGTTTCAATTCTCCCATTTTCCTTGGATGATTATGCTTTAATTGCTCAAACGTTTTTAAACCGCCCCTTTGGCGCGCTTTGATATTATTGTATGGTGTTCTCACCATCCTAACATTCTTTTTGATGATTCCAAAGGGGGAAAAACAGGATATTGGCTCATTAGCTCAAAGAAGCTAATAAAAGCTTGTCATAAAAGCTATAAGCTATGGCTCACAAAAGCCATAAGTTGTGATTTGTTCTTAGTCCAATTGTTGCTTGATGGACTTATAAAATTGATTTATAATGTTTTTTGTGAGGGGAGCTTATAAGCTCTTAAACAAATTATAAAAGCTAAAGCTTTTAGCTTATGGAAAATTGCTTTTACATTATTCTTGATATGCTTGTTGATAGGGGAGCTTGTGCTTATTATTGAATAATACTTACTCCCTACTTGGTTGCTTTAATAATTTTTGGAAATTTTGGTTCTTCCAAACGGTCAAATGTTTTTACTGGGAAAATCATTTCTAAAATTGCTCTCTTAGTTTGTGTAAAAATTGTTTTGGTTTGTAATCATCAAAAAGGGGAGATTGTTTGATACATGTTTTTATCTTAATTTTGATGATTTTATTTTGTCACCAAAACAATGCTTTTAAAGGTTGTCCAAATACTCCTAAATGATTTAAAATGTTTTTAATATTTTGGAGTATTTCCTCAAGTTTATTTTTAATAATATTGGACAACACTTTTAATGATTTTATATCAATGGATTTTTCACTCCTAAACATGGTTCCTAAATGTTGTCTAAATACTCGATTGGTTTAAAATGTTTTTACTAATTTTTAGGAGTATTTCTTGGGTTTTATTTTCGACAAAATTGGACAATATTTAAATCTCGTGGTCGGCCAGGCCGCATCTATAGGGCAACCGTACCTGAAGATGTTTTTAGAAACAGAAAATGAGACGGAAGGAAAAACAAAGGTCGGCCGTGTCATCAAGGCGTCGTCGGTCGGTCGGCCGCCATCAATGTCGGCCGTGCACCGCAAGTTTCACGTTGAAAGCAGAACATTTGATCTTTGCAAAATCCATGAGGGGGACCGGTTGGGGTGATGGTCGACGGCCGAGGTAGTGCGTCGGCCCGTGCCGCCCTGTTGTTTTTCTTTGTATATTCTTCCAACGTCTATTTACGTGCGGCCGTCGCCTTGTGTATTTAATGACAAAAATATGATCGTTTGACAAAGACACATTTCCTTAAATTGTGGGATTGATTTCTAACAGACTATATTCTTGATTTTAATAGTATTTTTCAGTAGATTTTCGGTCCCCAAGAGGAGCCTATGCTTGATCAATCATCTCCTATAAATAGAGGAAGTTTTGGAGCAACCAATACAACAATTGAGATACAACACAACAAGATACACTTCAAGCAAACACTTGGTCTTTCATTGTTATTATTCTTGTTGTAAATTTGCCTAGCTTATCACTTTCACATCTTTGAGGTCTAGGCTATTCTTGATTACACTTGCACTCTATTGTATTATCAATTATCGAGTTGTAATCTTGAATTTGTGGTCATCATTCAAACACAAGATATCCTTGTGAGTGTTCTGTGGTAAGAACACACTTGGGTGAACTAGGTGTTAGGTGTAAGAAGATTGTGGTAATCTTCTTGTTGAGGTGTTGAAGAGTGTGGTGCTCTTCAAGGGTGAAGATTGTGGTAATCTTCACAAGGTGCCGTTTGGAGATTGTGGTAATCTTCAAGTGAGATTGTGGTAATCTCATAGGTGGTGTTGAAGAAGAGTGTGGTGCCCTTCAAGGTGTTGTAAGTTGAATTTGTATTAATTTTGGTAATTAATAAAATTCTTTTTCTTTGAAATCCATCCCGGATATTTGGGGTGGTAGAGGATTAGGCCCTAGGTGGGTTGAACCTCTTTAAATCGACGTGTGTTGTTTATATTCCGCACCTTTATTATTGTATTTGAGCATTCGGTTTTAAAAAGAGGGCGAAATCGAAAAGATGGAGATAATCTATTCACCCCCCCTCTAGATTATCGTAGCCGCTTGGACTTACACACACAAGGTGTTTGTTGAAATGTCACAATGAAACTTTCAACTTCTACATGATTCTCTTGCTTCAAAATGTCGTAAAATCTCTTTGAAATCATGTTTTTAGCTTACTAATGAGCTTATGGATCTCTTATGTTTCAATTCTCCCATTTTCCTTGATTTATTATGCTTTAATTGCTCAACGGTTATTAAACCGTCCCTTTGCGCGCTTTGATATTATTGTATGGTGTTTTCACCATCCTAACATTTTTTTGATGATTCCAAAGGGGAGAAAAACAAGATATTGGCTCATTAGCTCAAAGAAGCTAATAAAAGCTTGTCATAAAAGTTATAAGCTATGGCTCATAAAAGCCATAAGTTGTGATTTGTGTTAGTCCAAGTGGCTACGATAATCTAGAGGGGGTGAATAGATTATCTCGGTTTTCAGATTTTGCCCTCTTTTTCGAATAATAATCAACCAAAGACGAGAATGTAAATGCGGAAATAAAACAACACTCGTCGATTTAAAGAGGTTCAACCCACCTAGGGCCTAATCCTCTACCACCACCCAAAGATATCAGGGATGGATTTCAAAAGAAAAAAAGATTTTATTAATTTACCAAAAATTAATACAACACCTTGAGGATTACCACAACCCTCTTACACCACCTTGAGGATTACCACAATCCTTTTTCACCACCTTGAGGATTACCACAATCCTTTTACAACACCTTTGAAGATTACCACAACCTTCAAACACCTATCACCTAGATCACCCAAGTGTATTCTTACCACAAGAATACTCACAAGGATGTCTTGTGTTGAATGATGACCAAAATCAAGATTACAACTCAATAATGATTGATACAATATGAGTACGAGTGTAATCAAGAATTGAAAGCCTAGACCTCAAATTTGTGCAAGTGAAAGTGCTTAGGCTAATACAACAAGATATATGAAAGTGTTTGCTTTGTTTGCTCTTAGCTTGTATAGAGTGTTGTATCTTGTTGCTTGAATGAAGCCTCTATTTATAGGAGAGGTCTTGGCTTGATTTCCGGACATTGGCTCCTCCTTCGGGGAGTGATTTGCTGCAAAAGAAACCATTTAAAATCATCAATATAGCTGTTAGAAATCAATCCCACAAAATAGGGAAAAGTCATGCAAAACGCATAGCGGATAGTTCTTTGTCAAACATGGGGTTCGACCGGTCCGTACAGAGATAAGATTGAAATTGAATTGCGAATTTTTACACAGGGGACGGTCGAAGGGGTGCGGCCGGTCGCCTCAGTGATATGCGGTTGCCCGCCAGCGTTTTTACGAAACAGAGAAGCGGAACAAAAATCCAACTTGCGAGTGTGTAGTGTGTCGCCGGTCGGCCGACCGGTCGACCACACCGTCGCCCACTGGTCGGCGGCCGCCGCTTTTTTTTTTTCTTACGTCCCATTTTTTGTTTCAAAACTCAACTCAGTGCGGGTTGCCCTATAGGGCGGCCGTCGAACTGAAACAAAAGTGTTGTCCAATTTTAAATCGAATATTAGCTTCAAGAAATACTCCGAAAAATAGTAAAAACATTTTAGATCGATCGGAAGTATTGGGACAACATTTAGGGACATTGTTTTGGTATAAAAACTCATTTTAATAAAATCATCAAAATCATGATAAAAACATTTATCTAACAAACTCCCCTTTTTGATGATTACGGACCAAAACAATTTACAAGAGGACGATTTTGAAAACAAAACAATTTTCCGGTTTAGAGTAAACTATCCGTTTAATAACATTTTACAAAAAGCTCCCCTATCAATAAGCATATCAATAAGAAGTATTGTATAAGCTAGAAGCACAAGCTTTTACAAAATAAACAACAACTTCATGAGCTAGAAGCTCCCTGTCACAAATACTTAATATCCATGCAAACAAGTCCATAAAACAACCATTGGACTAAGTTTTCTTCACAACTTATGGCCTAAACAAGCCATAGCTTATAGCTTCTATTTCGAGCTTTTATTAGCTTCTTTGAGCTAACGAGCCATTTTCCTGTTTTTCTCCCCTCGGAATCATCGAAAAGAATGTTAGGACAATAAAAACATCATACAAGTTTATCAAAGTGCGCCAAAGAGACGATTTATCAACCATTCGAGAAGATAAAGCTTATAATCCAAAAAAATGGGAGAAAAGTATCATTTGATATCCATAAGCTCGTTTTAAGTGTCAAGACATGATCTCAATAAGTATATACGACATATGAAAGCATAAGAGTCATGTAAAAGTCGAACAATTCATTGCGACAATTCATCAAACACCTTGTGGGTGTAAAAAATAAAATAGATTGTATAAAGCCCTTGTAAGAGATTCAAGCCAAAAATTTTCATCACCAAATCATACCAAACATCATACAATACAACATAACAACCAAGCTCATCATGATCATAAAATAATTTCATCAAGTAATATACAAGAAAGCCATAAACTCGATGGTTCAACCCATTTGAGCAAAAGGAATAGAATTCTTACCATTCGATCGGTAAAGATGAGCGATGATGATGATAAACAAGCCATATAAGGTGTATGATATGAATTGAATTCATAAAAACAAATTTTGAGTGAAATTAGTGTGAATTTGGCAAAGGGACGAATAAAGGCAAAAAAAAAGTGAAACTGTCAAATGTCAAGACAGAAGCGAACTTAAACCAAAAAATGGCTTAGGCGGCCGGTCGTGGTTGAGGCGACGGTCGGCGTTGAGGGGCGACGGTTGCCTCAACCTCTTCACCCCATTTGTTTGAAAAAAATTTCAAAATCCGAATTTTCAACCAAAAATCCGATTTTTCGCCCCTAAGTTTTAAAAACATGCAAAATGCAAACGTAGACCTCATTCAATATGCATTATGCCTAACCGAGCTCGTATTGATGCAAAAGTCTCGGAAGTTAGCGGTTTTGTAAAAATGTCCGCTAATTGATCTTGAGATGGCACAAACGATATCTCAATTTTTCGTTTTGAGACACAATCCCTTAGAAAATGATGTCGAATCTCAATATGTTTAGTACGGTTGTGATGAACCAGGTTTTGAGCAATATTTATAGCGGATATATTATCACAAAATATAGGAACATTTTCAAAAGAACATTTGTAATCCGCTAAGGTTTGTTTCATCCAAAGAAGTTGAGTACAACAAAAGGCGGCGGAAATATATTCGGCCGGCCGTTGAAAGTGAAACACAATTTTGTTTCTTTGAGAACCAAGAAACTAGGCAATCGCTAAAAATTGACATGATCCGGGAAGTACTTTTCCGATCATCAATATTTCCCCATAGTCGAATCACTATAACCTTTAAGAGAAAAATTTTCATTCTTTGGATAAAATAAACCATATTGAATGGTGCCTTTCAAATATCGAAAAATCCTTTTAACGGCACTCATATGAGATTCTTTGGGATTGCTTTGAAAACGAGCACATAGGCATACGGCATGAAGAATGTCCGGTCTACTAGCGGTTAAATAAAGTAAACTACCAATCATACCTCGATACTTGGATTCATCAACCGACTTGCCTTTTTCATCTTTGTCAATTTTGACATTGGTTGCCATAGGAGTTGACACGGTTCTTCCTTCTTCAATGCCGAACTTTTTCAAAAGTTCCTTTGTATATTTTGATTGTGAAATATAGATACCTTCTTGGCATTGCTTGATTTGTAGTCCAAGGAAGAAATTTAGCTCCCCATCATGCTCATCTCGAATTCACCTTGCATTAACTTGGAGAATTTCTTGCACAAAGATTCATTAGTAGCACAAAGATAATATCATCAACATAAATTTGCACAAGTAAACAATCTTGCCCTTTTTCAAAAACAAAGAGTGTAGTATCAACTTTACCTCTTGTAAAACCATTTTGCAAAAGAAATGAGCTAAGTCTATCATACCATGCACGGGGTGCTTGTTTTAAACCATACAAAGCCTTTTAAGTTTATAAACATCATTAGGCCTAGAAAAATTTTCAAACCCGGAGGTTGTTTTACATAGACTTCTTCTTGAATAATACCATTTAAGAAAGCGGATTTAACATCCATTTGGTAAAGTTTGAAATTTTTGAAACAAGAATAGGCAAGTAAAATACGAATAGCTTCTAAACGTGCTACGGGTGCAAAAGTTTCATCATAGTCAATACCTTCTTCTTGACAATACCCTTGAGCTACTAACCTTGCCTTATTTCGAACAATGTTGCCTTGATCATCAAGTTTGTTCCGAATACCCATTTTGTACCAATAATTGTTTGAGATGGAGGACAAGGTACTAATTCCCATACATCATTTCTTTCAAATTGATTCAACTCCTCTTGCATTTCCAAAAACCAATCTTCATCCTCAATAGCTTCCTTAGCATTTTTAGGCTCTTTTTGAGATATAAGAGCTTTCTCGGCAAAATTCCTTCGAGTCATTACTTTATCAAGGGGATCACCAATAATAAGATCTTTTGGGTGATCTCCTTAAATTTCAATGCTACGGGAAGATTCAAGTATCACCCCTATCTTCTTGAGGAACATTTGAACTTGAAGGTTGATCATATGAAATAGAAGGTTTATCATTATGAGCATCACTTTGAACAATAGGTTCAACAATATCCTCTTCATCACTATCGTCATTGGGTATTCTTTCAACACCCGAGGCTTCATTAAATTTGACATGAATAGATTCTTCAACAACCATGCTAGTCTTGTTGTAAACCCGATATGCTTTGCTCTTGGTTGAATACCCCATAAATATTCCTTCATCGGCCTTAGGATCAAGTTTTTCCAATTGATCCTTAGTATTTAAAATAAAGCACTTACATCCAAATATTTTGAAATAACTAATATTTGGAGTTATTCCTTTCCAAAGCTCATATGGAGTTTTATTCATTTTAGGACGAATATAAACTCGATTAGTGACATAGCAAGCGGTACTTACGGCTTCGGCCCAAAAATATTTTGGAAGAGAAAATTCATTGAGCATGGACCGACTCATTTCTTGTAGCGTCCGATTCTTCCTTTTGGCTACACCATTTTGTTGAGGTGTCCTTGGAGCCGAAAAATTGTGCGTATATCCCTTGGTTTCACAAAAGACTCTAAACTCACCATCAAATTCTCCGCCTCGATCACTTCGAATAGTTTTAATGGTATCTTCCTTTTCATTCTCAATGCGTCTACACAACTTAACAAACTCATTAACGGCATCGCTTTTATTTGCAAGAAAAAGAACCCAAGTGTATCTAGAAAAATCATCGACAATAACGAAAGTGTAATGTTTTCCACTTAGACTAGCCGTACCAATATCCCCATACAAATCAAGGTGAAGCAATTGTAGAGGTTTGGTAGTGGAAATTTCATTTTTGGGCTTAAAACTACTCTTAACTAATTTGTTCTTTTGACAAGTGTCACATAAGCCAAGATTTTCAAAATTCAATTTGGGTAGTCCTTTTACATGTTGGTTTTTGTAAATATTTTTCAAATTCTTGTATCCAACATGTCCGAGTGGCCTATGCCATAAACTCGTTAAATCATTATTGGCGACAAGACAAGAAACATTTTGACTAACCAAATCACTAGTACAAATTTTGTAAAGATTGCCTTTTCTATTTGCTTCACAAATAATATTACCATTTTTAAGAATAAGGCATTTTTCTTTATTAAAAGAAACATCATAATTAGAATCACAAAGTTGGCTAACACTTATCAAATTAAACTTAAGCCCTTCTACTAAAAGAACATTACAAAGAGAGAAAGAAGAGTTACCAATTTCTCCATTTCCAAGAATTTTTCCTTTGCCATTGCCGAACATGACCATACCCTCTTCTTGGAGCTTGATGTTGGTAAAAGCTCTCCTCCCGGTCATATGGCGTGAACATCCGCTGTCCACGAGCCATTTCGAATCCTCCATGGTTGTTATAGCCCCTATTACCTACAAAATCATTTCTTTTAGGTACCCTATAATTTTGGGGTCCATGGGGGTTAGTATTGAGACCTTTGGGTCTCCAAATATAACTAGAGCTATTTCTCAATTTGCAATTATTAGCATAATGTCCAATTTTGCCATTACAATAAAAACAAGTAGGAGTATGAGAGCTACTAGCACATATGAAAGTCGGACCTTGGTTATTTTTCTTAAAGACTTTTTGAAATGGTTTGTAACCAAGTCCTTGTTTTGAATGCTCACCTCTTTGTGCATCTAAAATTTTAGTAACCTTATCCGTGCTTAAATTAAAACGATGCACATCCTTTTTCAAATTATCAATATCATTAGTGAGCATTTGTTTCTCGGTTTCAAGAGTTTGAATTTGAGTAAGGGTAATAGCATGAACATGATCAAGAGTCTCATAAGATGTAAATAATTTATCCTTTTCTATTTTAAGCTCTTTATGCTCCTTCTTTAAACTCTTGTATTTAACAATTAATTTATGAAATTCATTTTGCAACTCATCAAAATCACATTGCAATTCATCAACTAAGGAGGAGGTAGAGGAGTTAGAGCGCACCTCATTATTTTCATCGCCCATAGCCATAAGACCATGTTCGGTTTCACCTTCCTCGTCGGATGTCTCGAGTAGCTCATCCCAAGTTTTGACATCCGCATTTAGAGCCTTCTTTTTCGGAAAAAGCTTCTTTTTCTTTTGTTCCTCCTCATTGAGTTTTGGGCATCGGCTATGAAGTGCCAGGCTTTTCCGCACTTAAAGCAAGCATTATCTCTTGGTTTTCTTGCTTTATTTTTATTCACAAATTTTGCAAATTTTCGAACAAGTGCGGCCGTCTCTCATCATCATCATCATTATCATAGTATGCATTATTAGAAGAGGAAGCAAGACCTTTAGGAATATTTTGCATACCCGATTGATTGATGGTTGGTTTGGTATTTTTCCTCTCCTTGAGATAGACTTCATAGATGAGGAGGTTCCCGATGAGCTCGTCAAACTTGAGTGTCTCAAGATTTTGTGCTTCCGTGATTGCCGTCACCTTTTTCGGACCATGAGCCGGGAAGAGCATTCAATACCTTAGTCACTTTGTCTTCTTCGGAGATGACTTTACCGAGGGCCACAAGAGGATTGATAATGTTGTCAAGCCTTTCCACCATCTTGGAGATGCTTTCACCATCATACATGTTAAAGTTTTCAAAGTCTTTAACAAGCATGGTCTTTCTAGCTTGCTTGACCTTCTTTGTCCCTTCATATATAGTCTCCAATTTTTCCCAAACCTCATGTGCCGACCTTATGCCTCGTATGCGATTGTACTCGGTGGCGGTAAGTGAGCAATGCAAAATATTTAAGGCCTTACCGTTTAGAGAGAAAGCCTTCTTATCATTTTCATCGAACTCCTTGAAAGGTTTAGGAGTCGAGGTGCCATCCTCCATTTTTTTGTTGGTTGATCAACTCCTTCAATAACCACATTCCATATGTCAAATCCGCACCCTTGTAGAAAGACTCCATACGGTCTTTCCAAAATGCGTAGTTGTTGGCGTCGAACAATGGTGGCTTGTTGGTGGAGGCGCCGGTGGTGAGATAAGCGTCATTCGTAGCCATGGATCTTTCCTCTTTACTCGAACGAGCTAGCCAAAGAGTTTGGCTTTGATACCACTTGTTAGTCCAAGTGGCTACGATAATCTAGAGGGGGTGAATAGATTATCTCGGTTTTTCAGATTTTGCCCTCTTTTTCGAATAATCAACCAAAGACGAGAATGTAAATGCGGAAATAAAACAACACTCGTCGATTTAAAGAGGTTCAACCCACCTAGGGCCTAATCCTCTACCACCACCCAAAGATATCCAAGGGATGGATTTCAAAAGAAAAAAAGATTTTATTAATTTACCAAAAATTAATACAACACCTTGAGGATTACCACAACCCTCTTACACCACCTTGAGGATTACCACAATCCTTTTTCACCACCTTGAGGATTACCACAATCCTTTTACAACACCTTTGAAGATTACCACAACCTTCAAACACCTATCACCTAGATCACCCAAGTGTATTCTTACCACAAGAATACTCACAAGGATGTCTTGTGTTGAATGATGACCAAAATCAAGATTACAACTCAATAATGATTGATACAATATGAGTACAAGTGTAATCAAGAATTGAAAGCCTAGACCTCAAATTTGTGCAAGTGAAAGTGCTAAGGCTAATACAACAAGATATATGAAAGTGTTTGCTTTGTTTGCTCTTTGCTTGTATAGAGTGTTGTATCTTGTTGCTTGAATGAAGCCTCTATTTATAGGAGAGGTCTTGGCTTGATTTCCAGACATTGGCTCCTCCTTGGGGAGTGATTTGCTGCAAAAGAAACCATTTAAAATCATCAATATAGCTGTTAGAAATCAATCCCACAAAATAGGGAAAAGCTGCAAAACGCAACGGATAGTTCTTTGTCAAACATGGGGTTCGACCGTCGCGCAGAGATAAGATTGAAATTGAATTCTGCGAATTTTTTACAGGGGGACCGGTCGAAGGGGGTGCGGCCGTCGCCTCGGTGTGACCGGTTGCTTCGCGTTTTTACGAAACAGAGAAGTCGGAACAAAAATCCAACTTGCAGTGCAGTCGCCCGCCGTCGATCGGGTCGACCACACCGCCGCCCACCTGGTCGACCGGTCGCGCGCCCTTTTTTTCTTACGCCCCATTTTCTGTTTCAAAACTCAACTCAGGTACGGGTTGCCCTATAGGGCGACCGGTCGAGCCTGAAACAAAAGTGTTGTCCAATTTTAAATCGAATATTAACTTCAAGAAATACTCCGAAAAATAGTAAAAACATTTTAGATCGATCGGAAGTATTGGGACAACATTTAGGGACATTGTTTTGGTATAAAAACTCATTTTAATAAAATCATCAAAATCATGATAAAAACATTTATCTAACAATTTGTTCTTAGTCCAATTGTTGCTTGATGGACTTTTATAATTGTTTAATGATGTTTTGTGTGAGGAGGAGCTTATAAGCTCTTGAACAAATTGTAAAAGCTAAAGCTTTTTAGCTTATGGAGAATTGCTTTTACATTATTCTTGATATGCTTGTTGATAGGGGAGCTTGTGCTTATTATTGAAAAATATTTACTCCTACTTGGTTGCTTTAAATTTTTGGAAATTTTGGTTGCTTCCAAACGGTCAAATATTTTTTACCGGAAAATCATTTCTAAAATTGCTCTCTTAGTTTGTGTTAAAATTGTTTTGGTTTGTAATCATCAAAAAGGGGGAGATTGTTTGATACATGTTTGTATCTTAATTTTGATGATTTTATTTTATCACCAAAACAATGTTTTTAAAGGTTGTCCAAATACTCCTAAATGATTTAAAATGGTTTTAATATTTTAGGAGTATTTCCTCAAGTTTATTTTTGATAATAATGGACAACACTTTTAATGATTTTATGTCAATGGGTTTTTACTCCTAAAACAAGATTTCTAAATGTTGTCTAAATACTCCCGATTGGTTTAAAATGTTTTTACTAAATTTTCGGAGTATTTCTTGAGTTTTATTTTCGACAAAAATTGGACAACATTTTGTCTCGTGGTCGGCGGCCGCCTCTTCATAGGGCAACCCGCACTGAAGATGTTTTTAGAAACAGAAAATGAGACGGAAAGAAAAATAGGCAGTCGGCCGGCCGCTACAGGCGTCGGCCACGCCCGATGGTCGACGCAGCACTGCAAGTTTCACATTGAAACAAAACTTCTTTTCTCCATTCTTACACTTAGGGGACCGGTTGATTGTGGGTCGACTGCCGAAGCTCGTCGCCGACGTCGCCTGTTGTAATTTTCAAAGTGTTCTTATTTCTCTTATTTCGTGCGACCTGGCCCCATGTGTATTGACAAAGACAAAAAATATGACCGTTTGACAAGACACATTTCCTTAAATTGTGGGATTGATTTCTAATGACTATATTCTTGATTTTAATTGTATTTTTCTGTAGATTTTCAATCCCCAAGAGGAGCCTATGCTTGATCAATCATCTCCTATAAATAGAGGAAGTTTTGGAGCAACCAATACAACAATTGAGATACAACACAACAAGATACACTTCAAGCATATACTTGGTCTTTCATTGTTATTAGTTTTGTTGTAAAATTGCCTAGCTTATCACTTTCACATCTTTGAGGTCTAGGCTATTCTTGATTACACCTTGCACTCAAATTGTATTATTCATTATTGAGTTGTAATCTTGATTTTTGGTTATCATTCAAACACAAGATATCCGAGAGTGTTCTTGTGGTAAGAACACACTTGGATGATCTAGGTGATAGGTGCAAGAAGATTGTGGTAATCTTCTTATTGAGGTGTTGAAGAATTTGGTATTCTTCAAGGTTGAAGATTGTGGTAATCTTCACAAGGTGTCGTTGAAGGAAAATTGTGGTAATCTTCAAGTGAGATTGTGGTAATCTCCAAAGGTGGTGTTGAAGAAGAGTGTGGTGCTCTTCAAGGTGTTGTAAGTTGAATTTGTATTAATTTTGGTAATTAATAAATTTTTTTTTTTTTCAAATCCATCCCGGATATCTTGGGGTGGTAGAGGATTAGGCCCTAGGTGGGTTGAACCTCTTTAAATCGACGTGTGTTGTTTACATTCCACACCTTGATTATTTTGTTTGAGCATTCGATTGTAAAAAGAGGCGAAGTCGAAAAGATGGAGATAATCTATTCACCCCCTCTATATTATCGTAGCGCTTGGACTTACAAAGTATGCCATTATCTTTATTTTAGTGATTAATCGTAATAGTGGTTGTTAAATATCCACTAATAAAAAAAGTATAAACAGGCATCATTTATGAGGAAAAAGACAAGAGAGAAAAAATAGGAAGCGAAGTAACACTTGTACACAAAACGTCGTAAGCAAACCGACCGAAAATTCGGCTCGGCAATATATAAAGAAAAGGCAAGATTAGCCCGTTAAAAATACTTATCCGAATTTCCACGCGTGACACTTTTCATACACTTTGCTTGTTGGCCGAAACATACGTCAACATACATGCACACATGTTGATTAAAATCAATAATTTCAAGTTTTTTTATATCTCCTTCATGATTTATAGAGAAATTTTATATTTTTAAACTGCCTATTTAGGTACTGCTTTAAGTGGATTGTAAGTTATTTGAAAATATAGGGTTATGGCCTGATATATATATATATATATATATATATATATATATAATGCTATGATTAATAAAAAAATGAATATCTAACATTACCATACACAATCCAACGTTAAACACCACTTGAGGGGTAATAATAATGTAATTAAGTGGATTATTTACTTTATTTACATTTTTATGCTAAAAAAGATTCTAAGAAAAAAATTGAATCCATAACAATGTGATATTAAAGTAATAAAAATGAACTGTTGGGATTTATTTAATTTCTCATGTGAAATAACATTTATAAATAACAATTATTTTAGGAGCTAATGGAACCAAATAAGGGAAAATATGTTTTTTAGTCCTGTAAGTTGGACCTTTTTGAAAATTATTCCTTTAAGTTGTCACCTTCATGTTTTAATCTATTAACTTTCAAATTTTTAGAATTTTACTTTTGATCCTATAACTTGACATATTTCAGAAATTTGGTCCTATAATTATTTTTGAGGGGAATTTAGTCCTAATAACTTAAAATAGTTAAATTTAATTAATTTACTAAAAGTTTATTTCTTAATTAAATTTTATTTTTAAAATTGAATGATTTTAATTAATAGTTATTTTTTATGAAAAAAATAATTAATCATTGTTTAATTTACTTAATTTTTTAAAAATATTTCAAGCGTTAATTTTTTAAACCTTCTGAAATAAATACATATTGCACTCTAGTCCAGATCCATTTCTCGGAGATAATTATTCTCACCAAAGGTTAATTACATAAACATGACAAATTATTCTTAATTTACTAATTTAATGTAATTATTTTAATTTTCCTAAAATTCGTAAATTATTTTTGAAATTTCTATTCATATAATTTTTTTATCAATCAAATTAATTTAATTTTTAATTGCTTTTATAATTTAATTAGTTTTCAAAAATTAAATTTTAATTATTTTACTTTTGGTCCTATGAAAAAAATGTGAAGTGTATTGGGTACTAAACTTTTAATAAATTAGTTAAATTTAACTATTGCTAAGTTATAATACTAAATTTCTAAGATCTGTTAAGTTATAGGACCAAAAGTAAAATTGCTAAGTTAACGGACTGGATATCTGGAAAGTTTGAAAGTTGAATGACTGAATATCTAGAAATTTGAAAGTTAAAGGACTAATACATGAATGTGACAATTTAGAGGACTAATTCTCAAAAAGATCCAACTTACAGGACTAAAAATCTTATTTTTCCACCAAATAAGCCAGTGACGTGTTAGGTAGACTCTCTCTCTCTCTCTCTCTCTCTCTCTCTCTCTCTCTATATATATATATATATATATATATATATATATATTCGACATGGAATTTGCAACGCGTAGAGACCCTATATTGGAGTAGTTAGAGGTGACCATTTCTAACACGATACGGAAATACAAAATGAACTAACTCTTTATAGCGAGTTAGAATTGAGATTTGGCGGGTTAGGGTCAGAATCTTGCCAGACTCGGAATAACATGAATAATAAATATGTTTAGGTTAATATGAAATGACACTCTTAACTCGCTATGTATTGCCTTTTGTAAGAGTTCTAATTGATTTGATATATTGTTAGTATAATTCTTGAATTTTAGAAAATTATCAAGCATATGAAAATATAATTTTCGGGTTGAAAATTAACTCATAAAACCTATATAATTCTATTGAAATTGATGGGTTATGCAGGTTTTAAAATACACATGTCATTTGGTCATGTGCAAATTATAAATATATAAACATATTAGGTTGGGTTGAGAAATGTGGCACATATAAGTACACGGGTTAGGTTCAGAATGACATGTTTGTAGTGGTTCGTTCTCAACTCGAACCGAGAACACGACCCAAATTACAACCCTTAATAGTAATGGCTTGTAAGTTGTATAGAATATTGTAGAATTATAGCTTCCATTTTCCGTCAAGTTATTCCATCTTTTGCTCTTATCATTTTTCCCCATCTTATAGAGTAGAATACATTAGGCCGCCAACTTGAACATTATCTAGCAATGTTAATAGGTCGGGTCCGCCCGGACCCAAAATCACCCACATTAAGGTTGCAAACGATCGAGACTCATTTCAGACCCGTCTCTTTAAGGTGTACTAAATAAATGGGTTGTTTTTTTAAAGTTAGAGTGGGAATCCTTGGTTAATTTGGGTTAAAATAGGAAATGGTCTTGAAGATCATTGCAAATCCCAACATAATCCTTACAAAGTATATTCTTCCATGAGCTGACTCTGAATTTAATCACTTTGTGCTTCCCCAATAACAAGAACAAAAGATTCACCATGTGAGGTGAATCTCATTATATATTCAACAAATCAGATTTGATTCCATGCAACTTAAGATCTTTAATGTACAATTTATGACAACAGAAAACATTATATTTAATGATTAATATTAACTGAACAATTGTTAAGCCATTTATATTTGTTAGATTATCTGCATAAAATCTATATAGTAATTAATAAATATAGTTGTTGAAACATCCAAGCAAATCTTGAGAATGAGTCTAAAAGTGACTAGGCTGTCACAAATCACAATTCACAAGCCAACATATTAACAAAAAAAGCTTTTAAATAATTGTTAAAAATATTTTGAAGAAAGATTCGTAATAAAAGAAGAATCTTTCAGGTTACAATATATTTAATAGAAAATACAAGAGGTTGTTCAACAAAAAAGGGTCAATGAATCCGAATCCTCTGTTTCCATATCTCATACATAGATGATTTGAACAAAGTCCAGTTTAATTTTAATGGTATAAAATATTAAATAGCCTTGTAATTTGCCATTACTTAGAAATATACATTTTTTTACATTATTTGCTAGTTCATTTGATTAGGTTGAATATACTAATTAAAGTACCCATTTTAAAGATATTTACTTTTAGTGATTCTCATCCATGATAAAATTTAAACCTTGGTACAATATGTGTGTTTTTTTTTTAAATAATTCATCCGACCTCATAAGTGGGGTGAAATAATCTCCCCCGCTCTATTAGAGTTTCCAAAATATATTTTGACCATAATACTTAGGGCTGCAAATGAATCAAGCTGCTTGTGAGCTATTCGGAGCTCGATTCAATAAAATCTCGTTCGAGTTCGTTTAGTGAGGTTCGTTAAAATAAACGAACCAAACTCAAACTTAGAGATATTCGGTTCGTTAGCTCGTGAACATGCTAGTTAGTAAGCTCGTGAATAAGCTCGTATAAATTAAACTAATAATTTAACTTTAATTTTAATTTTTCATATTTTTACTTATGATAATATAAAAATATTTCAATAAACTTATTTGTTTGAATAAAATTATACGTTTTAGTAAATATATTATGCTGCCCGCCTTGTCCGTCTATATTATTCTTATGATTAGGCCATATCTAACCCCACCTAAATCCCGCCTAACCCCTCCCAAGTTCTACCTAGGCGCTAGACCCTAGTCCATCTAGCGCCTAGCGCTCAGACTGGGGCCTAGCACGTTTTATAACATTGCATAAAATGTACATCAAGTTGAACTACTAGCCAATTACCACTACAGCTATACTTGTAAGTGGTAATATTTTAGGACAACATGCATTAATTAACTCATTTCACAACCTGAGTTTATTTAGAACTTGGTGGGCTTCTTCTTTCGGTGGATGCTGGACGCACGGGTTGGCTAAGGCCAAGGGATAACTATAGGTGTCGCCTTTTTCATTAATTGACAATAAAAATTCAACCTCATGAAGCTTTATAATGAAACTTTCCTTTTTGTTTTCATTTATTTTTTTTTTTGATTTTGGTTGTGGTTTGATATGTGGTGGATGTACGACGAGGAAATGTGTTTTCAATTTTGTCAAATATGTTGTTGAAGTAAATATGTATTTTGGTAAAATGTATTATAAACATTATTACACCTTAAAATAAAAAGTATTATGTGTTGAATGAGAAACATTACAAATTGAACTTAAAATTATTATAGTTTTATGTAAAAAATATTAAATTTAAACTATTACATGTTGAATTAAAAAAATATTACAAGTTCCAGTGAAAATTATTATATTTTGAATTTAATAGCATCACATGTTGAACTACAAAGTATTACAGTGAAAAACATTAATTTTCAAATTAACAAAACTAATATTATTTATTTGCAAATTTATATACAACCTTGTTAAAAAAATTACATTTTATTACAAAAAGTGTGTGTTTTCAAACTAATAAAACTATAAAAAAAAAGCATTTTATGTGGAGTCACTACCCATCTCCAGCACCATATTATCAAAAGTATTACATTTTTTCAATTAAAATATTAGTTTTTTGCTAAAAAAATATTACTTCTCTATAAAGTATTATTTTTTTCTCAAAAAGTATTACCACACTATTTGGCGTATCCTTGACTGTTGATTTTTTTTTTACCCGCAGATTTTTTGTTAGATCCAATTCGATCCATCTCACATACATAGCTATGAGATGATCTCCCAAGAGACCTACTCTTCTTTTAAATTACGTATTACATTTTGAACATTGACTAATTTATGAGAAATATTGACTAAGGGTATAGTCAATTACATAATAATCCATCTAATTATCAGAAAATAATTCAACAACTATACCATTCAATATTCATCAATTATTAATAAATGTAAAATATACGAAGAATCGTAGAAGTCCAATATTTTTTTCCTAATCCTAACATATAGTAAACAAAATTGAAATTGTTGTTTTAATACTTACTTTCTAAATTCCAACGTATCAGATTTTATATCTTAGGTTGCGATTGCTGCTAAAGAATAGTGTGAAAATTTTGATAGGGAGAATAAAAAACATTTTTGGAGATGTGAATGGATATGAAATGGAAATATAATGATGATAGATGATGTGATATAAAAATAGTAAAATAATGATTGGTAATTAAAAATATGTGAGTGAATGAATAGTAAAATTTATGGGGAAAAATGTGTAATACTGATTTTGTGTTTTTGGAAAGTAAGTAGATGTTCTTGGTGAAAGAAAAATATGGGGGGTGGGGGGAGTAAGAGTGAAACGAAAAATGAGAAATTTTGGTATCCAAGCGCAACCTTAGTCTCTTCTTTATGATAAACTTCCCTCCAACTATCATCACCACCCGAACCCGAACCCTCTTCGGCTCAATACATGTGCACGAAGAGGGATTGCTTCAATCAACATCATCAACTAAGAACAAGTATACTCTCATCTATATTAACACATCAAATCAGATACAAACACTAATAACAAGTAATTAAGCAATAGCAATCAGATAATAAGTCAATGCCAAGACTAACAAGATAAATGCGAATATCATCAATGCAGAATGCGTGCAAATGACAGACATTTTGATGGAAAAAAGAGACTCATACATAAGTTAAGACACAACAGAGAATGTAGAGAATGTCATTTTCATGCAAATATCCTGGGTACCACTTTCTCTTATTGGTGACCAACGATAGAAAAGCGATGTTGTAAAAAGCCAAAGACTAGTCGGGCGGCAGACAGGGCCTGCAGCAGCAGGCGGGGCTAATTCGATAAAAGACGTAAACGGATAAGGGAGCCTAGCAGTTGGGGGGGGGGGATTTACAACAGAGATAGAAGGTGACTTGCACCATAACAAACCACATGCACTTGCTATTTCTCCAGGAGTATGTATAACTCTCAATAAAATCACAATTACTATCAATAGATAATCCAAAGAGCTTAATCGGTGGCTCACCCGAACCATTCTCTTGAGAATTCTTCAACTTTATCTTGAATTCTTCAGACCCTTTCTTCAAAATTCTCACTGGATTTCCCCGAGCAAAACATAGCTTGGATCTTTGGGCATTTTTTATAGATGGGTTTTGAGTTAGCTTTACCATGTAGCTTCTATGACGGCTGGTTTTTATTTAGGGATAATTACAAAAACTACCCCTGAGGTATGGGGAATTCCAAAGAAACCCAGAGATTTTTTAAAATTAAAAAATTTCCCTTGATGTTTGATTTTGTGTTACATTTACCTCCTTCATAAGTAAAAACATTTCAAACATCTCCTTTACATTTGTAAAAATATTACAGTTATCCCCTTACATTTAAGGCATAATCAAATCCCACGGTCTTTTTTGTTTTTGAAACTTCTCTGGGTTTTTGTAATTACCCCAAACCTCATGGGTAGTTTTTGTAATTATCCCTTTTATTTAATCAAAACCGCCGAAGGATCATTGAATCAGAGTTGAAGCTCAATCTGCAACTGCTATATAGAGAGCAGTATAGCCCTCCCCGAGGCCCCTTTCTCAACCAACTTAATCATGCATGTAACATTCACCATTTCCAGTACTATATAATAAGAAATTAAGAATGGACGCCTACAGTTTGTAATAGATGGTTTTCCACAGTCCTCTTTGCAATAAAAATGGCAGTGTACACAATACACTCTCTAGTTTCTTTTTTTTTTTTAAAAAAAAAAATTATTATAATTCAGTAGGACATAATACCCTCTACTTAGCTTCCTCGAGTCATAATTGATAACTAAATCCACACGTAACACGGATCTATCTATCTTTCTTCAATATTTGCAGCAGCAACTAAAGTTCTCAGCCAACGGGATAGATTTATCAAGAACGGTGTATATACAAAATAGCAAGTGATAGTCCAAGTCACTAACCCCTGCATTCAACAAAAAGCTAGCTAACAGCTGAAAACGAAGCATTATTATATATAGGGATAATTACAAAAAGCCCCCTAAGGTTTGGGCTAATTACAAAAACCCCTTCACGGTTGATTATGACTTAACATTTTGACAAATGTAAAGAGAGCTTTTGAATAATTTTTTTTTTGAAATGAAGATGGAAAATGTAAGACGGATCAAACCTAAAAGGGTTTTTTGTAATTTAAGAGAATTTCTGGGCTTTTTGTAATTAGCCCGAACCTCAGGCCTTTTGTAATTATCCCTTATATATACGGTTTAACTTACGGATACAATGCGTACCTGGCCGAAAAATTCAACATTTGCTTGAGGATAGTACCACAGATGGAATAATCTGAAATAATCACATAAAAACGGCAAAAATCATCTAATAAGCAAATGGTTTCGATCGAAGAAATGCTCAACGACATCTTACTGCATTATCGGAATTTCTGCGAGTGGGCAAGCAAGGCCGACAAGACAAGCAAACGCAAATCCCACCCTACTCCTATCCAACAACAGCCATGCTACTTCTGCCCCTGCAAATAATATGTAGGCTTCTATGTTGTCTGGCACTCCAGCTTTGTACAATTCAGCACTTAATTCTATGAACAGAACCAGGGCTCTGAAAATTATATTCAATGTACAATTCTCACAACCAGCTTCTTTTTCATGAGTAGTGGCACAATTACAGCACATGGATAATTACAAAAACTACCCCGAGGCTTAAACTAATAACAAAAAACCAAATAGGTTTTTGAAAATTACAAAAATAAAACCTTAAGGTTTGATTCTGCATTACACTTTACCCATTCATATGCAAAAACATTTCAAACATATTGCAGTTATCCCCTTACATTTACGACGTAATCAAACCTCGTGTGTTTTTTTTTTGTTTTTTCTTAGGGATAATTACAAAAACACCCCTAAGGTTTGGGCTAATTACAAAAAAAAACCTTGAAGTTTGATTCCGTCTTATATTTTTCCCAGTGATTTCCGAAAACATTTCAAAAAACCCCCTGACATTTGCAGAAAAAATACAGTTACCCTCCTTAAATTTAAGACAAAACGAAATCTGAAGGGTTTTTTTGTAATTTTGAAACATGTCTGGGTTTTTTTTATAATTAACCCAAACCTCAGGGGTGTTTTTGTAATCATCCCTTTTTCTTATTAATTTGAAACTTCTCTGATTTTCTTTGTAATTAGGGGTGTAAACGAGTCAAGTCGAGTCGAGCCGAACATAGTACTGTTCAAGCTTGTTTGAAATTTAATCGAGCTTCAAAATTTGTGTTTGAGCTTGGTTTGATTATTAATCGAATCGAGCTCGAACGAGTTTAGTCGAGCCGAACATGAATCGAGCTCGAGTAGCTTGATACTTTTACACATCTTTTATTATATTTTTACTAATCGAGTCGAAAAAAATGTGTTCAAGCTTGGTTAATTATGTTAATGAACCGAGCTCAAACGAGCTTATAAAGATCGATCTCGAATCGAGTATCGAGTAGTTTGTTTCGTTTTTCAGCCCTTTTTGTAATTACCCCAAATTTCATGGGAATTTTTGTAATTATCCCTTAAAGCGCATGAGAAATACGAACGAACAAGAAAGAAACACTCACATTAACGAAGCAGCTGCTTTATCGGCGCTACCTTCCGGAGGTGGTGCATCGGGAGACAATTTTTCATCAAAAACAAGCTGCAATAACCCCACACTGCAGTAAAACAGTCCAAGTAAAGGAGGCACCTACAAGAAATACCAATTAACCAACATTAATCATCAACATATAGACATATATTTCAATTTTCGTTACTTACTGCATAATTAAATGTTGGAAAAAAAGTTTTTAGTAAAATTAGGGTTTACCCAGATATTGGTGTGAAGAGGACCAATATCAATTGCCCCATTTTGGTAGGTTACGAGATTTACTCTTGAATGTAATCCATCTATGAGGGGACCGAGAAAGAAACCAGAGGCGAAAAGTGAGAGCGAGAGTGTTGGCCATGTTTTACTGAGGCGGCTTATTTTGGTCTGCTTTCTCACACTGCAAATTGGTCTGCTCGCAATTTGCTTCAACTGATGAGATGACTTGTGAAGAAGAGGGAAACCAAAGCCATGAACCAGGAGGGTCTGCATATTACCTTACATTCCTTTCTCCTCCATTTGATTGGTTTCTCTTTTAGGGCGCAAACAAACATTAATCATTTGGGTGGCGCTGACACCCCAAAATTAATTAATATACTCACCTCCATATAATTGTAAAAATATCATTCACTTAAATTACTATATTATCTTTACTTAAATAAGTTTTGAATACACTCACATCATTCACCCACGTTCTTCTTCTTCTCCAAGAAAGTTAAATTTTTTTTTATACAAACCCTAGATTTTTTTCAACGTCCAAATTGTCGAAGATTCGAACAATAAAGTATTCATACCCCCAAATAATGAATGTATATTCTTAGTTTATAGCATAAATATGTTATTTCTCAAATTTTCATGTTAAAAAATATTGTCGCACAGTAGCAGTGCGATATTTAGCACGATCACGCGCTATGACAAAAAATTCATTGTGTCATCTTACCACACCCATCGTGCCACATGGGCCATCGTGCCATGTTTTTGCCATCATGCCATCTTGCCATTGTGCCATGTGGCATGATGGTGAAAATGCTATCGTGCCATGTTTTTGACATGGCATGATTACAGAAAACCCATCGTGCCATCATGCCACCTAGGTTTTTTCATAAAAGGGTAAAATTGGAAAAAATGGGGAGTGTATTTAACAATTGTGTCATATTTAAAAACGTGGGGAGTGGTGAACTTAGAAAGTGGGTGTACTCATAAAAAATAGGATGCCAATAGCGCGTGTCTAATCATTTATCTGTCTCAACCACAAGAGTTACCACAGGTTTTCTTTTTCATTCTTTTTAAAATCCAGAAATATCCTTCATATATTGATTTTTTTAATTAAAAAAAATATGTCATCTTTGTCATAAAATAAGTCCCAGCTCTCCAATGGGTGGCACGATGGTATACTCGAGCGTGCCATAAGGAACGATCGAAAAGTGGCACGATGGCATGAGCAAAGTTTTAATTATGACCATGCCATCGTGCCACTTGGCACGATAGCATGAGCAAAATTCTAATTACGATTGTACCATCGTGCCACATAGCATGATGGCATGACCAAGGTTGCACTGCGATCGTGTCAAGTGTCGCACTTTTGTTATTCAACAGTAAATTTTCAACTGTAAAAAATGAGAGAAAATGGAAAAAATAACACATTTTTAAGTTGCAAATTAAGGAGATACTCATATTATTTGACAAAATTAATTTTTTGTTGTCCATATTTTCAACAATGTGAGTGTTTGGAAATCTAGGGTTTACAAAAAAAAAAAAAATTGCTTTTTACAAGAATGTGGGTGGGTGTGAGGAAAATGAAGTGTATTAGAACTTATTTACGTAAGTATGGGTATCATAGTCGTTTGAACTAACGATATTTTCAAAAATTATATGAAGGTGGGTGCGTTTATCAATTTTGGGGATGTGAATAGCGCCACCTGCCATAAATTTATTGCTTTCTTGGAATATTTTTAAAATAAAGCTCTATTCTTTTTAAAAATATGTGTATTTTAAAATACCTCATTTTAAAAGGGAAATTAGGTAAAATACCCCCCAACAAGGGGGTATTAAGGAAAAATACCCCCACTTTATTAAACAATGAAATCTACCCCTTTTCCCTACCTAAAATGTCTACTTTACCCTTAACTTAAAAAAATCAAAAAAAAAGGAAAAAGCGAGCACATGGGCGGGAGTGAAATTTTCAAATTAGCGGGCCTTTCATTTTCACCATTACAAACCCTAGTTTCACCATTACAACTCTTCTCAACATTTCGAGCAAAGAGATCAACATTACAAGATTTTCGAGCTCTTCTTCAAAATTACGAACCCTAGTAAATGCGACGCGTTTGAAGGAGGCAAAATCGAGAACCTGTGTTCGACAATAAATCTCAGTTCTTGCATCAAAAAATATGGATAAAGGTTAGTTTTGATTGTTCTTTCGTGTAATGTTAATGATTTTCATTTTCGCAAAATGGTTCAATTAACCAATTTTTCACGATTTTTGAAATGGGTATAATTTGAAGAGTTTCGATTTTTCGCAAGTTGTATCAAGAAGCAAACACGTGGGCATAACCGTAGCAATTGGGTGGGCGATTATGTTAAATATTAAAAATTGTGGGTGGACAAGTGAAGGAAGGATGTGGGCACTTGGGTGGGTATTTATGTGGGCGGCGATTGTGTGGGCGGTTTGTGTGGGCGATTAAATTCAAATGTCATTTTGTTTGGGAGGACAAAGTGAACCGACAGATGTGGGCACTTGGGTGGGCATTCATGTGAGCGATTACATTGAATGTCAAAATTTTTGGGTGGACAACGAAACCGATCTTTTATATCTATCTATTTGTTGCGGGGTTCATATAATGCTCTTATGGGATGGAGTTTGGGATTGTGACATAAGTACATCCCGATGGAGGTATACAGGGAAGCATTCCAAAACTGTTCTCTTCCCTTCAGAGTTCACTTACGCTGAATTGTTGCGGAAAGCTTATATTTTCTCTAAATTCAATCCATATGAGTGTGAAATAGAGTTAACCGGTTGGTTTGGCTATGAACATGTTGATCCTTTGCCACCATGTCCGATCACCGATGATGACGATGTCAGCTACTTGTTCGCATGAATAGCGAGAAACCTTTGTCTATTCCGGTTTGTCGATTAGAAGGAAAATAAGAAGAAGAAAAACACTCTTTGGAGTCACTAGTAGCAATCAAGTGATGTTACCAATTAAAAAGAACCTATCATTGAAGAGCTTATGCCACCTCCGGTGCATTTACCTAAAAAGCGTAAAATGAGGGCTGCAAAAAAGAAAACCAAGTACACTTCCATATTTTGATATGACTATGGAAGAACTTGAGAATGACCCTATGTTTTGGGAGGATGTAGATATGTCAAGTGGCGATGACTGTCCTATTACTTCTGAAGAGAATGATGGTGGTTTTGATACTATCTACATCCCAATTGTTCAAGAGGATCTACCACGCCCCAAGAATAACATCGATAAAGGCAAAGGGGTTGTCAAAGAAACATCTGGTTTTGAAGAATATTTAGGTATGACTATTGAAGACCTTGAGAATGACCTTCTGTTTTGGGAGGACGAAGATGGTAGTGGTGGTGGTGTTGAGGCAGCAGCAAGGGGGAATGCTAAACTCGGGGGTGGGCACAAAAGTCGTCTAGAGAGTAGGCAAGAACATCAACCAGAAAATCGCCATGATGATGGGCAGGATAATGGTAGGCATAAGTGTAGGCAAGATTGTGGGCGATTGAGTGGGCATAAGAATGATAGAATGTGGGTGCAAGATTGTGGGCAAGATTGTGGGCAAGATTGTAGGCATGATTGTGGCGGGATTGTAGGCATGACGGGTGGGCATAATAGGCATGGTAGTCAATCATGCAAAAGGAATTCTGTAAACCAGGCAAAGTGGTGTGGGGCCTATTAGCAATCAAACAAGCGATTTGTAACTCTATCTCAAGTAGATGATGATTTAAGGTTGGTCAAGTTTTCCGTCGAAAGAAGAATTTACTCAATGACTTGCAATAATTTGTATCTTTGAAAAATAGACAACACATTGTTAAAAAGTCGCATACGCGATTAGATTTGTTGCCAAGTGTGTGGATAAAAATTGTGGGTGGATGATACGCGTGACTAAGGCGGCGAGGTGGGCATCTATGGGTTGTTGTGAAATATATAAATTGTCATGAGTGTTCGATTGAAATGAACAACCATGAGCATCAGCCGGGAGTAAGGTGTTGGGTGAGGCGATTATGTACGGTATAAACAACCCACACATTCATACCCACCTCTAGCTATTATTCTTTGAAATAAAAGATAAATTCAATGTGGACATAAGTTATGACAAAGCATGGAGAGCAAAGGAAGAAGCAATTAAATTGGTTAGAGGTTCTAGGAAGATTCGCTCAAACAACTTGCGGCTTACTTGGAGCGTGTCCAACAAGTCAATCGAGGTAAGTCTTGTGACCGAGATTGAGATTGATGAAGGTGGTTGTTTCAAATATTGTTTTATGGCTTTAGGTGTGTGTATACGTGGATTTTGGACATGTATTCGAAGTATTAGCCATGGATGGTACGCATCTAAAGGGAAATACCGAGGTATGTTATTAGTGGCTACTGGTATGGACGGTAACAACCAAATTTACCCTTTAGCATTTGCCATTGTTGACTCGGAGAATGACGCTTCATGGAAATGGTTTCTTGAAAAGATAAATGGCTTGTTGGCGGAGAAGAAGGATTTGGTTATTATCTCGGACCGCCATCGCCCATTGCTAATGTCGTTAAGGAAGTTTTCCCGATGCACACCATGGAATTTGCATCTACCATCTAAGACAAAATGTTGTTGCCAAATTTAAGGATGTCGATGTATCGGCTCTACTCTATTGCCGCTAAGACATATAATGAATCCAATTTCGACATATCATGAACGAGATATATTTTGTATCTAGTGATATATATATAACTACGACGATCGAAAATATTCGGAAGGAGCAATGGGTTCGTGTTTTTTCCGTAGAAGATATAGCATCATGACTACCAATATCGCGGAGAGTCTTAATGCCGTGCTCGGGGATGCTAGGGAATACCCTCGGTGGCCCTTTTGGATGCAATCTTAATGATGTTGATGAGGTGGTATGCGGAACGGCGTAATGTGGTTGTGAAGATGAAATATCCATTAATGATTAGGTGAGAAAATTGTTCGAGAGCGGGATGAAAAGAGTAGGAGGATGAATGTCCAAACATCGCATTACTACACCTACTATGTACTTGATGGTGATAGGAATGCCGAGGTCGATTTGAATGCAAGAAAGTGCACATGTAATGTGTTCATTTGGATCAATTACCATGTACATGCACTAACAAAGCAACTAGGAAAGTTGGAATGCCAAGGTACGAACTCGCCTCTCAATTTTACACAATCGATGCACTAATAGCTGCATATGCGAGAGGCCATCTTCCCTGTAAGCCACGTGGACTTCCTCGAATACCCCAGGAAGTATCCCGATTGAATGTGTTGCCTCCAATCATGCGGCCCCTAGCGGTAGGCCACGGAAAATGAGGATATTGTCCCAGGGCGAGCAAAAAATGAAAAGGAAGTGTGGCCGATGTAAAGGCACCGGTCATAATCGCAAAACATGCAAGAAACCCATTCCGGTGAGAAGTAACATCAAATCTTAGAAAGTGGGCAGGGTTGTGGGCATTTGTGTAGGCAGGATTGTGGGTATGACATCTGTGTCCTATACGAAAGTCTGTAATAGTGGGCATTTGCGTAGGCATTATTGTAGGCAGGATTGTGGGCATGTAAACCCTTTAATGTTTTGAGATTTTCACATTGTTTATGATTGTTAAACTGTTTAATATTTACATTTGCTTAAGCAGATGTGTCTTATACAAAATTTTGAAATAGTTGGCATGATTGTCAGGATTGTGGGCAAAACGGTGGCGGGAGTGTGGGCGAGGATTGTGGGTATGACATCCGTGTCTATACGAAAGTCTGTAATAGTGGGCGATTCATGAGGCATTATTGTAGCGGGATTGTGGGCATGTAAACTCTTTAATGTTTTGAGATTTTTACATTGTTTATGATTGTTAAACTTTTTAATATTTACATTTGCTTAAGCGGTGTCTTATACAAATTTTGAATATAGTTGGCAATTTGGAATTACAAGAATATACAAGTACTAATGTCATATATAATTACGATTGATATACAAGTACTAACGTCATAAATAATATACAAGTACTACATTGACATCTAATATAGGAAACATAAATAAAAGTTTAATCCACACAATATACTTACAAATTAACATCTAATATTTCCTTCTTTGTATAATTCTGAGCAAATTCTGAGCCTGAATTCATCGCACCTCTTGGGGTTGATTTTCACTACACCGCGCCCCGTGACCAAGGACTCCACAATCTTCATGCACATTATTCCACAATCACTGGTATTCAATTGTTGCGGAGGATGCTCATACCGTTCAATATTCCAATCCTTTTGGGTGGGCTCGACCTGTTGTCCCAAATATGAGCTTCCTCGCACAAACTTGGTAAAGATCAACGCTAATTTACGGAATTGTCCAATATAAGTATTGAATGACTTGGACTCGGACATTGAATCATATACAACGATCAACTTTTGTTCAAGTCCAACTCATATACCACCCAATGGTTGCGGTGACGTGGCCTATGCCATGACCTTCTCAACATCGGCCCATGATTTCCCTACACCGTCTATATGGATATGTGCCCATCAAATATTCCAAAGATAGTCCGTCCTCCTTCCACCAAGACCACGAGTTTCTTTTTGTTCTTTAAAGCTTTCACAAACTTGGCACCCCATTTTATAGTCAAATTATTCTCACAAATAAAAGTAAATCAATGTCATAAACAAATTTATATCAAAAAACAAGATGAATGAAATGTTTGTGTAAATGAATGATGCTACGTACCCAAAATAGCATATCAACGGTTGTCGATTCGACAAGAAACGTTCGTGCCATTTTTTTTTTATACGCAACGAGGCGCATCAACAAGTCCATTTGCCGCAATGTGGGCACATATGTGGGCAAACAAGAAAGCAAGCGGCGTTGTAGGCAAGTAAAAATAAAAGTGGGCGGGGAAGATAGGTGAAGAAGTGGGCGGGAAAATGGAAGTGATTTTATTCACATACCGATCATCCGGCCATCCATCGTGTCACGGATATTCAAGAACCACGAGGCACAAAATTTGTGACCTTCCTCAATCAACAATGAACAACTACGCCCTTGTTGTCCTTGTTTTCATCAAACCACTTCTCAAATTCTTCAATCAAGGCCTGTGGGTAAAGGCCCATTGGATCAAAGAGTTGCGATTGAGGAATTTCAGGAGCATCCTCCACAACCACCTTACCCTTCTTCCTCGGTGGGACATGATGACTTGGGTCCGTAAAGGTGATTTCTTCGTAGGGCCAGGTTTTATCGCCCTTTACGTTTTGATAAACAACGTCACCAAGTTTTGGAGATCCGAATCGACGGGACTACGAATATCGACAAAATCGGGCTTGGCATTATCCCCATCACTTTCGGATGCACCATCCTTAGTAATTGTTGGATTTGAAGCCACAACCTCAATGGTTTGAACCCAAAGTAATGCATCAAGTTTTGAAGGTTTGGCAATCAAATTTTCAAATCCTTTGTGCGGGACATATGTAATGGGTTGGCGTCGTCACCGGAGAACAAGGGCAAAAGGACCTGGTGTATCTTTCTTTTCATCGAAGTGGTTTCATCACACACGGTCCTGGTATACCTTTTGAGGAAACATCGAAGGGGATGGGGCTTGTCGGCAACGACGTGGCGGGGAATGTCGGCAGTTTGTCGGCAACAATGTCGATGGGCTTGTCGGCAACAATGTCGGCAGGGCTTGTCGGCAACAATGTCGGCGAGGCAAGTCGGCAACAATGTCGGCAAGCAAGTCGGCAACAATGTCGGCAGTAAGTCGTCGTCATCGTGTTTAACGCGGGTCGCGGCTGCGTCCATCCTTCCTTGCGCAGACAAATTTGTCGGCACCATCGTCGGCACTACGGTGGGCACTCGATGGAGCTTGTTCTTTGCCCACCTCTTGAGAATTGAGCATCCCAAATGCTCCATTATTGACTTCAAAGATGGACTCAATTTTGTCGACTTTCCTCGACAAACCAAACCGATCCGTGGGAGGATTTGGCCCTCCATCCCGATCATTACCTTCACCCTCCTTTTTTTCCTCAAACATTTTTCTTTTCAAAGATTTCTTCTTTTTTTTTCTTCATTTTTTTTGTCTCAAATCCTCTTTCTCAAGTGCATCTTCCCACACAATAATTTTTTGCAAGGACTCGATATCTTGCTCCGGTTTTGACGGTTTGGTGTTTGTGAACAACGAGCTACAAACATATAAACAAAAGTAAAAAACATGGGCGTGAATGTGGGCACAAAAGTGGGCAAACATGTGGGTATAAGCGTGTACAAGCAGTTGAATGTCAAATTTAAGGTGGGCAAACATGTGGGCGAATGTGGGCATACAAGTGCCCCACGATGGTGGCATGCATACACAATAAAAATTGATTAAAAAGCTTACCGTATCATCATCCCCCGGAAGCAAAGTCCGAAGATTGTTGTTTTCAATTTATCAAATGTAAAACCGTGGCTTCGGTTGACCAACGCAAAATATGTGGCACCCGATTCTTGGAAGCTTTTGTTGTGATGGCACACAATTTGGCGGACTGGGATCGCCTCATATTCCCATACTTGTAAGGCGGTGGTGGAAGCCGTGGATGTCAAAGTTCTCAAAATCGTGCTTTTCTTTCGTTTCTTTTCTTTCCCAAAAACCCTTTACTCGTCCGGCCATGCGTGCACGTGTTTCTTTCACCAAGAAATCGAAAGCTACTCTTCCCAAGGATAAGCATTAAATGCTTCTAGATCATCGGCAAGGTGAATATATTCTTCCACAATCTTTTTGGTTTTACGGTCTCTTACAAGAAGAACACCATATAAGAAACATAGCAAAGCCAAACTTAATGGTCATATCTCTATCCCCTTCTCTTTCTTGGACCATTCTTCTAAAGCGTTTTCCACATGTATCGGTGCAAAGGGATTAAATCTCCTAAAGCATTTTTTGAAGATCCCCGAGGATGATGGAATAGTAGACTTGGACCCAAAACCAAGTCCTCGTGATCAATGAGAATTCGGTTACTCCAAAATCGCTCTTTATTGTTGAAGTGGAATGTTATCTTGTCCAATGACATCAACTTGTCTTGTCGAAAGAGAAGGTGGAGATATAATTGGCCTTGAAATTTCAACTTTTGTACATCCATGAATTGGCCAAAGCACGATTCCCAGAACCTTTGTCTATTCCTAACGCTAAAAACCAACTATTCTCATGCATTTACTTCCTCATTGATTACGCAACGAGCACTTAATCTCGCCGGAAATTGGTCCTTTTCATTTTGAACAAGCGCCATCTTTCTTGAATCGCACAATGAAAAGTAGTGTTAGGTACAAGTAGGCACACATGTGGGCGATCGCAAAGGCAAATAGGTGGGCAAGATAAAAATTATCAAAAACACCCAAGTCCATACATATTCCAACCTAAAAACACATTATAGACTCTCTGAGAATATGATCATAAAATCCACACAACACGTCGCGGACTCCACAAAGTAGTGTTAGATACAAGTAGGCAAACATGTAGGCAGATCGCAAGGCAAATAGGTGGACAAGATTAAAAATTCATGAAAAGACCCAAATCCATACATATGTCAACCTAAAAACACACTATAGACTCTCTGACGGACTCCACACAACACATCACGGACTCTCCACAAAGTGGGGAAAGAAGTGGGCAACGACGTGGGCACTCATGTGGGCAACTCCGTGGGCACTCATGTGGGCAACTCCGTGGGCACTCATGTGGGCAACGCCGTGGGCAAAACACATGGCTAATATGTGGGCAACAAAAAAATGTTGGAATAAAGCCAAGTACAAGCACATTCCAACATAAACACACCATTAACTCCGCAAAACATGAATCATTCAACGTTAAATCTCGTTTGGAGTCATATAACGAAACCCTAAACTGTTTATTATTTTGTTTTCAAAACAAAACCCAAAATGGTTCAAAAAAACTAACTAAAATAAACATATAAGAGAAGAAAATGAAACAACAAACCTTTTCAACCGAAGAATGACCTTTGATTTTCAAAACGGAGGCGTCAAACAATCGCGATGGATAACACTAACGGAGACGTCAAACAACTCGTTGAACAGTGTGCTTCGGAATAGGTTCTCGTGAGGACGTTCGCTTGTCGAAGAGAGAAAGCAGTGGAGTCGGACGTGAGTCGGACGTGGGTTGGAAGGTGAGAAGAATGGAAGATGAGTCGGACGTGAGAGGGAGAGAGAGAGTAATGGGCAAATGAAGGGTTCCGCCTATTCATATTCTTTTTTTTTTTTTTTTTTTTTTTTTTAAATATAAGGGCATTTTAGACTTTTCAGGAGAAAAAAGGGGTATTTTTCATTGTTTAATAATGAAGGGGTATTTTTCCTTAATACCCCCTTGTTGGGGGTATTTTACCTAATTTCCCATTTTAAAATTATCAGAGAAACGCTTTTCAAAGCACTCAGCTTTCAGTTTTCAGCATGCCCAAAAATTCACCCTTCTCTTTGTTTCTCACTACAACATCAAGTTACAACATCACGCGAACTATTCTCCGTTAGATTTTGAACTCACCTGGTATGCGTAAATCTCCAGTCCCAGCTCTCCTACTTTATGTGCGCAAAATTTCTTGATGACCTTCACCTGTTCGACGAATTGCCTCAACTTGTATGGCTGTGCTTGTAATTCTGTGTACCCGTGTTCTTTTCAATTCTATGTTCAATATCGTAATGCGTTGAGGATTTTTGTGCTGTTTTTATGCATTTTGTACCGTGATGTTACGAGAATTTTCAGTTTCACATGTTCTGTATAAAACTCAGAGATTCTTGAAGAATGCTTCTTCCCGGCCATTCGCAAATTTTCATCAACTATATAAAACGCAGACGTGCCCTTTTTCTATATTGAATCGAACTTTGGTATTGAATCGAAATTTTCTCATCAGCCCATGTTACCTAAGTGGTAGAATTTCGAGTTCAGCTATTGAACATTCACTTCTGTCAAGTTCATCACTTTTGGGCCATTTTCTTAGACAATTTTGTACTTTAGGCTTTTGAATTGGAGAAAACATTGGATACTGGTGGGATCAATAATGTTGATAAGGTTTATAAAACGGTGTTGGATTACTCGAATCCCGAGTATAAAATGGAGTGGGCTCTTGATAAACTAGGCATCGAGTTGACAACACCTTTGGTGGTAGAGGTTTTAGACAGGTTTCATTTTGAGGAGAAATTAGCTTTCAGGTTCTTTAATTGGGCAGGGCATCAAGAACATTACAGTCACAAGCCCGAATCGTATAATAAGATGATTGACATTTTGTCTAGCACTAAGTACAAGGTGAAGCAGTTTCGTATCATATGTGATCTTTTGGATTACATGAAACGGAGCAAGAAAAATTCCGTTCCCATTGAGGTGTTGTTGACCATTTTGAGACAGTATACCGAGAAGCACTTGACGCATCTTCAAAAGTTTGCGAAGAAGAAGAAGATACGAGTGAAGACACAACCTGAAATAAACGCGTTTAATTTATTACTCGATGCTATGTGCAAGTGCTGTCTTGTTGATGACGCTGAGACGATGTTTAAGAGGGTCAAAAGCAAAGTCAAACCAAATGCGGACACGTACAATATTTTGTTTTTCGGATGGTGCAGGGTGAGAAACCCGAAAAGAGGCATGTGTGTGCTTGAAGATATGATTGAAATGGGACATACGCCCGAAAATTTCACGTATAACACCGCCATTGATACGTTTTGCAAAGCAGGGATGCTGACAGATGTTGTCGAGCTTTTGGAGTTCATGAAAACCAAAGGCTCGACTATGTCTTCTCCCATGGCGAAAACTTACGCAATTATGATGGTAGTGTTAAATAGTTTTCCATATTTTGTTTTAGTCTTTTTTAAGGTTAGGATTTCTAGTTGCACTATATAAGTTTCTTTCTCTATTTAGTTTTGCATCACAAGAATACAAGTTGTTTTTTTCAGGTAGCACTCATTCAGAACGACAGAATGGACGAGTGCTTCAAACTCTTAGCGGATATGATAGATAGCGGATGCCTTCCTGACGTGTCGACATACAAAGAACTAATCGATGACATGTGTTTGTCCAGAAAGATCGAAGCAGCTTATAAGTTTTTGGAAGAGATGGGACGGACGGGCTACCCTCCCGATATCGTCACTTACAACTGTTTTCTCAAGGTTCTATGTGATAATAAGAATAACGATGAAGCGGTTCGACTATACCAGAAAATGATCGAGGTGGGTTGTATGCCTAGCGTGCAAACATACAATATTCTGATCGAGATGTTTTTCCGGATTGGTGATCCTGATGGTGCGTTCGAGACATGGGATGAGATGGATAGAAGGGGATGTGCACGCGACACCGATACTTACTGCGTGATGATTGAAGGGTTGTTTGGGTGCAGTAATACCAGGGATGCAATGTTTCTTCTGGAACAAGTTATAAACCGGGGGATGAAATTGCCGTATAAGAAATTTGATTCCTTTTGATGCAGCTTTCTGCAATTGGTGATCTCCAGGCGATCCATAGACTGTCGGATCACATGAAAAAATTCTATAATCCTGCTATGGCGCGTCGTTTTGCTTTAAATCAGAAGCGTAAAAGCAGGAGTTACAGGGATAAGTGAGTGGAATGCTGTTGGCAATCAAAGAAGGGATGATTTCCAAAAAACCCTGAGGTTCGGGCTAATTACAAAAAACTCCTTCAGGTTTGATTCCGTCTTACATTTTCCCCCTTCATAAGTAAAAAACATTTCAAAAACCCCATGATATTTATAGAAATATTATAGTTGCCCCTTAAACTTACGACATAATCAAATGTAAAAGGGGTGCTTGAGATGTTTGTGCTTATGAATGGGGCAAAGTGTAATACATAATCAAATTTAAGGGGATTTTTGTAATTTTCAAAAACTTCTAGTTTTTTTGTTATTAGCTCAAACCTCGGGGGTAGTTTTTGTAATTATCCTTTATCTTAAAGTACAGTGTTTGAGTATATCTCCAAGCAAGCTTTGCTTTCAAGTTCTTTTATTGGCGTGTGCGTGCTGACGATGGATTCAATACGAGGGATGGCCTATGACTTATAAGCGTCAGCATTTTGCCCTTTTCATGGAAAAACATTTGAGGCCAGCCAAAACGGACAATAATATTACCATTCTTGGTGTGGTGTAACACCTTGATAATCATTTGACCAGTTAATTGTTTCAACCAACATCCATAAATTGAATTGTTTAGCCACAATTCAGACTTCAGACATTGCTCTGAAGTGTATTGCACAAGATCATGATTTCTTGGAATGAACTAATTAGAGTGGGGTTTTGGATTTGGATCCGAAATGGAAAGGGAATTGGATTGAATACGAAATTATGTTTAGAATCTTCAGTATTCAGTAGTTTCACTTAGGATTGACCAAATGCAATTCCCTTGCCAAGAGTGAAAATAAAGTTGATTTATGTTTTACTGTTTTCTGTATGCGACATTTTTGTTCTTATTGTGGACAAAAATCTGTAATTCTTCTTATTATATAAATTATTAATATATCTCATTGTTATTTGTATTACTTTTTTTTAGCTATTATACCATATTAAATAAATCATCATCATCAACTGCACCTTATCCCACCGTGTGAGACCGGTGGCGTGTCAATTAACTGTCTAAAATTAGTTAACACCACAAATTCACACAAAAAACAGTGTGTTCTTGAGTTCGCTGTGATATGGCTTAGTCATTGACTATATGATGGAGGTGAAAGGGATTCCACTAAGACATGGAAAGCCATTTCATGTCAACAAGAGAATTTTAAAGCTAGCCTCTTTGGAGCTCAGAGGCAAGCTCATGCTAGAAGGGCTGACATTAGTGAAGATGAGTCAGCTGACCATGTCCCCGAGGACACTGCTGCAACCACCCCAGCTCCTTCTTCGAAGCCAATCCAAAAGAAGAAAAGAGGTGCTGCATCTAAGAAAGCATCTACCCTTCTTCTTAGTAATGGACCACTGGTGTCATCCAACTAGGTTGGCTATTCGAGCCGGCATTAATTTCGGCATTGTTCAAAGTCGAAGAAAGTTGGTATCCCATATTTACGTTTTCTGAAATCGGCATCTAGGCGTGCCAAAACGTCTACTTGGACTTTCTCGGTCCATGGGACGTATGATATCGACGTTAAAATTTGAACGTTAGATTTCATAATTTGCAAGTATTGAGTCAACTTGGGTTCTTTAGTTTTGTACTCTCCATTTATTTGATTGACAACTAACTGGGAATTGCTATGAACGAGTAGCTGTTTGATACCCATAGACGATGCCATCTCAAGTCCGGATAAGACCACCTCATATTTAAAAATACATCTGATTTTCCACGTTAGTATGTTGAAGCCATATCATGGGGATGAGGAAGACTCAAGCTGAGGGCAATCACAACGAGATAGTGACCAAGTCATATGACAAGGACGTGGAAGAGGTTCTTATGAGGAGGATCGTTCGAAGGCGAGGCGTTCCACCCCATACACAATACTTAATCAAAGAGAAGGGACTACCAGAATCTGAGGCAACATAGGAACTTAAAGAAGACTTATAGTTGTTCCAACCACAATTCAGCCAGTATGAGGTGACGAGGACGCCACAGAATTAGGTGCGGGAGGATGTAACGGGGCCGCCAAGTTGGACCCAATTTTCTCTATAAAATTGCCAAGAGGTTAGCCCCAATCCAAACTCACTTGTTGGCCTACTACTTAGGCCTATTTGTATATGGAACTCTCTAGAATCTTGTAGGAGTTTTTGAAGAGATTGTAGGATAATTCTAGAAAGCTCATTTGTAAATATCTTAGATTATCTTCTAGGAATATGCAATGGAGAAGTCTAGAGACTTACTCCCAACTATTGGATCAAATGAATCCTCACCGTCCATTAAGGAGGTAGAGTAGTATAATAAGATGTAGAGTCTCATTTATAAACCATCAACCAATTATAAGCAAGTCTGAGTGAAATAGAGTCTCATTTGTGTGCTCCTTACTTAGTCATCTTCTATACTTCTCCACATACAAGCACTTCGAAATAGAGGCTGACTTAGTACCGCGATGGGCAGAGAATCACTAAGGTAGTAACATGTAAATTCAATAAGACGTAAGTGAAAACTTCTTTTGCGCTTCAAAGAACAAAGATATAATATGATACTGGTGAAGTCACTAAAGTTAATGGTTTAACACTAAAGGTCGGTATTCAACAAGAAAGTACATGCGACTTGTCTCTCTCTACTTTTGTAGGCCGATGGATATAACTTCAGAAGTAAATCATTCAACAATTCACATATTCTAGGAAAATGAATATATGTCTTCCGACACACAGAACAATGTGACCTTTTTCTATATTGAATCGAACTTTGGTATCGAATCGGAATTTTCTCATCAGCCCATGTTACCTAAGTGGTAGAATATCGAGTTCAACTATTGAACATTCACTTCTGTCAAGTTCATCACTTTTGGACCACTTTTTTAGGCGATTTTGCACTTTAGAGGCTTTTGAATTGGAGAAAACATTGGATACTGGTGGGATCGATAATGTGGATAAGGTCTATAAAACAGTGTTGGATTACTCGAATCCCGAGTATAAAATGGAGTGGGCTCTTGATAAACTAGGCATCGAGTTGACAACACCTTTGGTGGTAGAGGTCTTAGACATGCTTCATTTTGAGGAGAAATTAGCTTTCAGGTTCTTTAATTGGGCGGGGCATCAAGAGCATTACGATCACGAGGAATCATATAATAAGATGATTGATATTTTGTCGAGAAGTGAGTACAAGGTGAAGCAGTTTCGTATCATCTGTGATCTTTTGGATTACATAAAACGGAGCAAGAAAAATTCCGTTCCCATTGAGGTGTTGTTGACCATTTTGAGACAGTACACCGAGAAGCACTTGACGCATCTTTAGAAGTTTGCGAAGAAGAAGAAGATACGAGTGAAGACACAACCTGAAATAAACGCGTTTAATTTACTACTCGATGCTTTGTGCAAGTGTTGTCTTGTTGAGGACGATGAGTCGATGTTTAAGAGGGTCAAAAGCAAAGTCAAACCAAATGCGGACACATACAATATTTTGTTTTTCGGATGGTGCAGGGTCAGAAACCCGAAAAGAGGCATGAGTGTGCTTGAAGATATGATAGAGATGGGTAATACGCCCGAAAATTTTACGTATAACACCGCCATTGATACGTTTTGCAAAGCAGGGATGCTGACGGATGCTACTGAGCTTTTGGAGTTCATGAAAACCAAAGGCTCGATAATGTCTTCTCCCACAGTGAAAACTTACTCGATTATGATGGTAGTGTTAAATATAATATTATATTATTAGAATAGGTAGTCTTAGTCCTTTTAGGGGGTTAGTCATTTTTGTAATATGCTTATTCACATATTACAAATTGCCTATGCGTGGTTATTATAATGCTTATTACTACTATGTACTCAACTTATTTGTGACTGTTGTAGTGCTTTTCGAGCAAATAATTCAACATTTGTGCAAAATTTGGTTACTGCAGTCCCATATGTTCAATTGCTTATTTGTGCGTAAAGTATTGCTTGTGAAATGATGTTATGGTGCTTAGAAAACAATTGAATTATGCTTACAATACCATCAAACCATGAAAATAATTGCTTACAAAGCAACTGAATTCTGCTTACAAAGTAATTGAATCCTACTTACAATATCTAAAAACCATGAAAATAAATACGGCGCTAACTAGAAAATATTCCTATATCAACTATGCATGTACGTCAAAACCAACCATATTTAAAATGGCTATAAAATACTACAACATTCAACATTTTGATCAAAAGTATGAAACAACAATGTTTCGTTGTGATCTTAACTTGATTTAACAAACTCCTTTGCCAGTCCCAAAACTGACTCCCTCTGCTCGTTCATTACATCTTTTGCCATTTCCAACAGAAATTCTGTTAAAAAAAAAGACACTAGTCATTTATATAAAATATTTATTAACAAACAAAATATTTATAAGCATAAAAACCAACTAAGCATAAGCATAATATAACACATGTATAAGCAGAAAACAAACTATAGATAAGCATAATTATCAACAACAATAAGCAATTGAAAACATCAATAAGCAATCCCCCAGCCTCAGAAAAAAACATGACAATTTACCCCCCTAATTTGAGAGCATAATATAAAACATAGCTAAGCATAATATAAAACATACATAAGCATAATTATCAACAACAGTAAGCAATTGAAAGCCTCATTAAGCAATCTCCTATCTGCCAACTTTGTTTTTCAACTAGTAAAATCAGTAAATAAAAAATAACAAAACACACAACAGATTCTAATTATGCATTTAGAAGAACATAGATAATACACCCTAACAATCCCAAAGACTTAGAAAAAACATGGCAATACTAATTACCCTCTATTTGAGACCATACTATAAAACATACATAAGCATAATACAAAATATGTATAAGCATAATTATTAACAATAATAAGCAGTTTATTGCCTCATTAAAGCAATCTCCCTAGACTTAGAAAAAAACGGCAATACTAATTACCCCCTGTTTGACATTCATAAGCATAATTATCAACAACAATATGCAGTATAAAACCTCAATAAATCAATCTCCTAGACTAAAAATTTACACCGACTAAAAAGCAGATAATTTTACCACTTATGAACTGAATTTATCCGACCCTATCAATGTCCTACAAAAAAACGCAACAATACACCCTAACAAAACCAACAAGAAATAGAAAACCCGAGTCTCTATATTTTTTAAAACATCAACAATAAAAAATAACCAAGAAATTATCAAAACAAAATGAAGAAAAAATAAAGAAAAACAAATTGCTCTACCTACAATGTGGGGTGTCGGCACGGTGAAAAGATTTTTGCTGCCTCGAAGAACAACCGTGGTGCCGCTTGCCGCCTCGAAGAACAACCGTCGATTTTGGGGGTTTTCATAGATATGGGGTTTTTCACACAAAAAAATTGGGGTTTTTCACTTCTTGTGTGGAACTTCACGATGGCTGGGGGATGGAGATGGGTTTCATTGTGGATTTGATTTTCGACTGAGGGAGGAGATGGAGATGGGTTTCACGATTGCCGGGAGGAGGAAGATTTGTGACAGAGATGGAGTTTGATTTTCAACCGAGGCGAAGGAGATGATTTTTTCACGATTGTTGGAGGGAGGAAGATTTGAGACGGATGGAGTGGAGTTTGATTCAATGTGGAGTTGTGACTTTTTAGTTACCAAATAAGAAAAGATTTGGAAGATAATTGTGAGAGAAAACTGTTTCCTAATTGTAGCCCACTACCAAAAATAACTTCCCTCCTAAAAACTGATATAAATTAAAATTACCAAAAAGTCTTTGTTTTAATAAGTTATCTATTAAAAAATAATAAAAACTGTTTAATCTAGATCATTTAAAAATTAAATCAACGCTCTAGATTTGGTCTCACATACTCACATAATTTATATGGATTCACCATCCAAATCCTATATATATATATATATCGTGCCCATATCGTGCCAAAATCGTGCCCCTATTTTATATTGTGCCCATTTCATAATTGTGCATCTAAAATATTTTTATATCGTGCATGCATTGTATATGGTCATGCATTGTACATCGTGCATGCATTGTATATTCATATCGTGCATGCATGCATTGTATATTTTATATAGTGGATGCATTGTACATTGTGGATGCATTGTATATTCTATATCGTTCATGCATTGTATATCATGCGCGCATTGTGTATTATATATTGCACATGAGCATGCATTGCATATTCTACATCGTACATGCATTGTATATAGTTCATGTATAATATATCGTGCATTGTATATGGGTCTGCATTGTATATTGTGCATGTAAATAATTTTATACCGTGCATGCATTGTATATCGTGTACACTCCATTCCAAATACACACATCCCTATGATATATATCGTGCTCATATCGTGACATATCGTGCAACCCCAATTGTTTGAAAAATATGTAAAATTGTCTATTAATTCTGAAAATTGTTTCAATAAAATTTAAAAGTACTTACAATTTATTACAAAACGTTAAAAAAATCCACAAATTTATTTAAAATCTAAATATTAAAATATAAAAAATACGATAATTTGTTTTAAAAACAAAAAAAGAATCAAAGTTATTTTAAAATCAAAAATTTAAATAAGAAAATTAGAAAAAAAAAACTATACACTTTTTTTTAAATATTTGCCATTTATTTAAAATATGGAAATTTATTTAAAATTCTGAAAAATTGTTGAAGTCTTTCGAAAAATTTTAACAAAAAATCAGATTTTTTATAAAATCCAGAAAAGGAGTAGAGAGAAAAAAAAAATAAAGAAATATGACCACACCTACTTTTTGGTTTTGTATTCAAGTGTAGGGGTATTTGGGTAAAAGAACTATTAAAGTGAGTAGAAAAAATAGTTTTTTTTATCTCACATGTTAGAAAAGTTTTTGTTCTATCCATAATGGGTATTTTGAACAATTTGTTCTTACGTAAAATACATGTAATTCATAGTTAGAACGTAATAGTTGCTTTAGCACTTCGATTTGAAGGAAAAAACGAATAAAACTTGAAGAACGGCGAAGGAAACTATTTTTGATGTATGCTGATTTTCCGGACTTATGGTAATTGTGATGAAATAGAAACAATGCAAAGTTTAGTACTAAATCTTGATCATCAATTCTTAATTACAACGGCGGTGATTATGACAATTGCCCATCATGAGTCGACCATATTTATATTCATAAACATATCTTTTCGTTTAGATGATTTTCTCAAAAAAAAAAAAAAAGATTCAAATAGGCCATTATCGAAAGATTAGTAAGATTAGTGATATATGCGGATTCGTGATTTGTCCAACATTTTTGCGATATTTTGATTCTAGTGGATCAATTAAATCTTTATAGGTTTGAAATATGTCTATGTTTTATATCTAAAGCCTTATGATTTTGTAGGTCTTACGATTTTGATATTTTGATAATAGCTGTAAAGTAATTGATTGTTTAAAAAAAAGGTTTATTGCTTTCTTGGAATACTTTTTGATATAAAGCTCTATTTTTAAAAATAATAATTTGTATTCCTAAATACCTCATTTTTAAAGTAATGATGGCACTTAACACATATATAACTATCAATCTTTAAGGAAAACAATATAATTGTATATAAAAAAATAGGATAATTACAAAAAGTACCCTTTAGATTTGACCTAATCAATAAAAAAACCAGCTAACTTTGAAATTACAAAAATACCCTTGAGGTTTTAGTTTGTCTAACATTTTTACCCCTTCATAAGCAAAACACATTTCAAAACCCCCCTATATTTTCAAAAATATTACAGTTATCCACTTAATTTTAATATGAATCAAACTTTAAGGGTACATTTTGTATTTTTAATAGTTAACTGTGTTTTTTTTATAATTAGGTCAAACCTGTTACTTTTTGTAATTGGCCCCAAGAAAAATTAATTTTCAAGGTGCCATGAGAAGGATGCCTAACTCCCAAACGGACGAGGACTAAATAATCAAGAGAGAGAGACATTTTTCGACACTCAAGCTTTCAGTTTTCAGCTTGCCCAAAAATTCACCTTTCTCTTTGTCTCTCATTACACATCAAGTTACAATCTCACGCGAACTATTCTCCGTTAGATTTTGAACTCACCTGGTATGCGTAAAATCTCCAGTCCCAGCTCTGCTATTTTATGTGTGCGAATTTTCTTGATGACCTTCACCTGTTCGATGAATTGCCCCAACTGTATGGCTGTGCTTGTAATTCAGTGAACCCGTGTTCTTTTCAATTCTATGTTCAAAATTGTAATGCGTTGAGGATATTTGTGTTGATTTTATGCATTTTGTACCGTAATGTTACGAGAATTTTTTTTTTTTTGAAAAAATGTTACGAGAATTTTCAGTTTCACATGTTCTGTATAAAACTCAGAGATTCTTGAGGAATGCTTCTTCGCCGCCATTCACAAATTTTCATAAGCTATATAAAACGCAGACATGCCATTTTTCTGTATTGAATCGAACTTTGGTATCGAATCGAAATTTTCTCATCAGCCCATGTTACCTAAGTGGTAGAATTTCGAGTTCAGCTATTGAACATTCACTTCTGTCAAGTTCATCACTTTTGGACCACTTTCTTAGACAATTTTGCACTTTAGAGGCTTTTGAATTGGAGAAAACACATGATACTGGTGGGATCGATCATGTGGATAAGGTCTATAAAACAGTGTTGGATTACTCGAATCCCGAGTATAAAATGGAGTGGGCTCTTGATAAACTAGGCATCGAGTTGACAACACCGTTGGTGGTAGAGGTTTTAGACAGGCTTCATTTTGAGGAGAAATTAGCTTTCAGGTTCTTTAATTGGGCGGGGCATCAAGAACATTACAGTCACGAGCCCGAATCGTATAATAAGATGATTGACATTTTGTCCAGCACTAAGTACAAGGTGAAGCAGTTTCGTATCATCTGTGATCTCTTGGATTACATGAAACGGAGCAAGAAAAATTCCGTTCCCATTGAGGTGTTGTTGACCATTTTGAGACAGTATACCGAGAAGCACTTGGCGCACCTTCAAAAGTTTGCGAAGAAGAAGAAAATAAGAGTGAAAACACAACCTGAAATCAACGCGTTTAATTTACTGCTCGATGCTTTGTGCAAGTGTTGTCTTGTTGAGGACGCTGAGGCGATGTTTAAGAGGGTCAAAAGCAAGGTCAAACCAAATGCGGACACGTACAATATTTTGTTTTTTGGATGGTGCAGGGTGAGGAACCCGAAAAGAGGCATGAGTGTGCTTGAAGATATGATAGAGATGGGTCATACACCCGAAAATTTCACGTATAACACCGCCATTGATACGTTCTGTAAAGCAGGGATGCTGACAGATGCTACTGAGCTTTTGGAGTTCATGAAAACCAAAGGCTCGACAATGTCTTCTCCTACGGCGAAAACTTACTCGATTATGATGGTAGTGTTAAATATAATATTATATTAGGGTTGGGATTTCTAGTTACACTATATAAGTCTCTTTCTCTATTTTGTAATTCACTTTGGCTTTGCATCACAAGAATACAAGTCTTTATTTTTCTCTCTCAATATTATGAATTCTTTGATTTCTACAGGTAGCACTCGTTCAGAACGACAGAATGGACGAGTGCTTCAAAATCTTATCAGACATGATAGATAGCGGATGCCTTCCTGACGTGTCGACATACAAAGAACTAATCGACGGCATGTGTTTATCCGGAAAGATCGAAGCAGCTTATAAGTTTTTGGAAGAAATGGGACGGACCGGCTACCCTCCCGATATCGTCACCTACAACTGTTTTCTCAAGGTTCTATGTGATAATAAGAATAACGACGAAGCGATTAGACTTTACCAGAAAATGATCGAGATGGGGTGTATGCCTAGTGTGCAAACGTACAATATTCTGATCGAGATGTTTTTCCGGATTGGCGATCCTGATGGTGCGTTTGAGACATGGGATGAGATGGATAGAAGGGGATGTGCACGCGACACGGATACTTACTGTGTGATGATTGAAGGGCTGTTTGGATGCAGTAACACCAGGGATGCAATGTTTCTTCTGGAACAAGTTATAAACCGGGGGATGAAATTGCCGTATAAGAAATTTGATTCCTTTTTGATGGAGCTGTCTGCAATCGGTGATCTCCAAGCGATTCATAGACTGTCGGATCACATGAAGAAATTCTATAATCCTGCTATGGCGCGTCGTTTTGCTTTAAATCAGAAGCGTAAAAGTAGGAGCCACAGGGATAAGTGAGTGGAATGCGATTGGCAATCAAAGAAGGGACGATTACCAAAAAATCCTGAGGTTCGGGCTAATTACAGAAAACTCTTTCAGGTTTGATTCCGCCTTGCATTTTTCCCCTTCATAAACAAAAAACATTTCAAACCCCCCAAACCCCCCGATATTTATGGAAATAATTACAGTTGCCCCTTCAATTTAAGACAAAAAAACCTGACCTTTTTTATAATGAGACCAAACTTCATGTTCTTTTGTATTCATCCCATCAAAGAATCGTAATACTTTTGGAACCAATGGTAAAGGTAAGAACTTTTAAGTAGGAATCGAACATTTTCGGTCAGTTCACTATGAAATATTTAAGCTATAGTATCATGTACACTATTTGTAAAACATTCATTTTGCCAGTGGAATTTGAAGTTTTTGTGAAATGGTACCATGTACTCTGCCTATCCACTTCTGTAACGATGGCATATTACACAAAGATTATGAATTTCTTCAGCATTTATATTAATAAAACACTTTCAGCCAACAAATTGCCCTTCGAAACATGCGACTTTTTCATTTGACCTCTGAATATTTGCTCTTACAAATAAACTGTTGCATGTCTATTTATTCGTTATGTGAATTTATCTTCTCTACAAGGAGTTCTTGTTTTCAATCGTAGGAGCTAAATTTCTTCTCGAGAAAATAGAGTAAATATATTTTTTCCGCATGACTTTATAGTGTGTGTTTGCTATAAATGCATATATATATATATATCTGTAATCTGTGTGTATGTATTCTCCAAAATTTAAGCTTTTCTACTCCCATTGCTGAAGGTTGACATATGTGTCTGAGTTATAGATTTATCTTAAGTGCATAATTGCAAAAACTACCTCTGAGGTTTGAGGTAGTTATGAAAAAACCCAAGAAATTTCAAAATGACAAAAGACCCTTAGGTTTGATTCTATCTTAGATGTAAAGGGATAACTGTAATATTTTCACAAATGTAAAGAAGATGTTTTAGATGTTTTTGCTTATGATTGGACCAAAATGTAATACATTTTTTTTTTGAAAAAACCAAAATGTAATACATAATCAAACCACAATGGGATTTTTTAAATTTTCAAAAACCTTTGGATTTTTTTTGTTATTAGCAAAAAAACCTCGAGGGTAGTTTTTGTAGTTATCCCTTTATCTTAAAGTAGTGTTTGAGTATGTCTCCATGCAAGCTTTGCTTTCAAGTTCTTTTATTGGCCCGTGGGTGTTGACGATGGATTCAATACGCGGGGTGGCCTATGACTTATAAGCTGACACATGGAAAAACATTTGAGGTCAATCAAAACGGACTATAATATTACCATTCTTGGTGCGGTGTAACACCTTGATAATCATTTGACCAGTTAATTGTTTCAACCATCATACATACATTGTAATGGAAAGTGAATTGGATTGAATACGAAAATTATGTTTAGAATCTTGCCATTGGATATGATTTCATTTTAAAAATTTCCATTTTTCTAAAGAATAGTGGTAAAAAAATTTTGGAAGAAAAAAGATGATTTTTTTTTCTTTTGAGAATGAAAAAGAAAGATGAATTTTGAGAGTGATTGGATGTGAGATAAGAAAACTAATGATGAAAATTGATTTGATTTAAACATAGTAAAATAATGATTGGATATGAATGGTAGTTAGAACTAGAAATGTGAGTGGGTGAATAGTGAAATTTGTGGAAGAATGTGTAATAAAGATTAGTTTTTGTGAAAAAATGTGTAGATGTGATTGGTAAAAGAAAAAATAAAAATAATATTAGTGAGATAATAGTATATTTTTAAAAATTTTCATAAGTCGCATATTTGGTCAAACAAATTTCTCCAGGTGAAACAAAGATGAAATCTCTTCTATATCCAATCACGGCCTCAGTATTCAGTAGTTTCACTAAGGATTGACCAAATGCCATTTCCTTGCCAAGTGTGAAAATAAAGTTGATTTATGTTTTACTGTTTTCTGTATGTGACATTATTGTTCTTATTGTAGACAAAAATCTGTAATTCTTCTTATTATATAAATTATTAATACATCTCACTGTTATTTGTATTATATTTTTTTTACTATTATAGTATATTGAATAAAATGATAAAAATTTAAAAGCTCGCAACAGATGACCCATAAACTCATCATGAGTCAGCCACTAGTTAAAACACACATGAAAATAAACCCTAGATTCTGGAAACAAATCAATAGATAATAACAATATCGACATAATTATGATTAAAAATGGAGATTCAATTCAAACAATATTTGATACAAGACAAATCCTAATACACAACAACCTTCATTCGGATCTCCAAGAAATAGAAATACACCTCCTGATTAACCTGCAATGCCAAAAGCAATGAATCTGCTATTGTAATTTGTAATAGAATGTTTATATCAGATTTGAATGGTAAAGGAAATTCAGATTTAATGGTTCAGCTCAAGCATTTTAACGACGAAAATAATTTAACGATGTCGCGTATATAATAATCTCAACAAGCATACTCAAAACGGGTCTATTTCAGTTAATTTGAGGCCATCCTATGAGGCCTTAACATTTCGTAGTCTTCCGTTTCACATTAGTAAGGGATAATTACAAAAAAAAACCTAAGGTTAGGGCTTACAAAAAAAATCCAGAGATTATATCTTAAATTTAAGAGGGTAACTGTAATATTTCTATAAGTGTCAAGAGGGGTTTTTGAAATAGTTTTTGCTTATGAAGTAGGAAATGTAAAACGGAATCAAACTTCAAGGAGTTTTTAGTAATTAGCCCGAACTTCAGGGGGGATTTTTGTAATTATCCCTATAAGTAATCAATTTGCCATATGAAATTAGATAATACCTTTTTCAGCTGCTTTTAATTTCATGGCCATTCACCATAGAATGTTCCTTCCCTCTCCAAATTGCTAATACTTCATCTGTTCTGAATCGTTGGGTAAATGTAGATTCCTCTAGTGGAGTTGATGTGCCATGAGCATATGCAAGGAGCCCTGTATAAGCAATCATTGCCCCGTTGTCAATGCAGTAACGATCATCAGTTGCAAATAATTTTCCACCTCTCTCAGAACACATAATACGCATCATCTCCTGTAACCGTTCATTGCATCCCACACCACCGACAATCAGCACATCCTTCTTGTCACAATGAGCCATTGCTCGCTCCGTAATTTCCACAAGCATTGCAAACAAGGTTTCCTGGAAAAATTCCGATATACACAATAATTCTGTAAAAATTCTGCCTTTTGACATAAGAAACAGTCGAGATGAACTGTTTGCCTGAGATTTATTCCTAGAGAAATAAGTATTTCAAAACCATTACCTGCAGTGAATAACACAAATCCGCAGGGGTGCATTCATTACTTTTAAGCTTCTCTTCAGCGGTGGTTTCAATATAGCTCAATATCCCACTAAAAGAAACATCCATTCCTTTCACAACGTATGGAAGGTCTATAAACTTTTCTCCTTTCTTTGCAAGCTGGCAGGAGGTCAAATGAACAAGGTCCAACTTAAAACATTTACTTTTGTATCACATGCAACCACAATTGACATGGGAAAATAAGATGAATCAGCTACAAATCTTTAAATCCATCCAATAAGATAACATTTCAGTATAATCACATGGTTAGTATGGAACGGAGTTAAGTTAGTCCTAGAACAACTTGATTTCGCTGATCAATAAAGACAACCTTCTATCGAAAAGCAACAACGGAGGCAAACTAAGTACAAACAAAATTGCAATAAACAAACACAAACATACAAAACAAAAGGTGTTATAGTCTTAAAGTTACAAAACGTAACTTATATGCATCTTGCAGTCATCCATAAGCCAAATGAGCAATTTAAAACCAATTGCTTCATGAACCAACTTTTCAATTGTCATTGCTAACATACCTGCTCAATGTTGTATCCAGGGCTGGGATCATTTGACAGCGTGAGAACCCTAGCAAATCTGTCCAAGCAATTTCCAACTGCAATATCTATTGTCTCCCCAAAAATACGGTACCGGCCCTCGCTATATGCAATAACCTGAGTATTTCCCCCACTCACATACAACACAACTGGATCATCAGCCCCAGTCACTATTCTCCCCATTTCAATATGCGCTACACAGTGATTAACTGCAACAATTGGCTTCTTCCAAAGTTGCGATAGGATGCGGATCACTATAGCTGATACCTGCAAAGAAATACCTAAGCATAAACCTCCACTCATCACCATATTGTATACAGAAAAGACAATCTCGTTCCCTAAAGCATTGGGAACATTTTCTAAGAAAAATGCACACCACATTAATGCTTGAAGATATTGTGCACCACGAGTTACACCTCAAAGATGGTAAAATTCTAATAACAACCACTGAAGGAAAACATACATATCCTGATGTTGTGTCCAATTGTTGATGTAATTATAAAAACCCTAAAGCATAATGAATAATGCACTGATATTGTAACTCATATAAGAAAATTCTGACACTCAAAAGTTCCAACAATGAGCTGCATTTATAATCCCATAATGTTCTGTAATCAGGAATTATACCGTAATGGTTTGATCATATAATTTTCACGGTCTCCTCTATCTTTACAGATTTATATGATTCTTAGCACACAGGACGAAAATGAGAAATCCTATGGATAAGGAAACGACAAACTATACACCACCATAAATATGTAAACTTAAGCACAACCACCTTGATAATTCAGATAAAAGTTCAAAAACTTTATGTTGATGCGAGAGATCTGATTTCCCCTGAAGTAGTAATAAGTAAATCCCATAAGATATACACATTTCATAGTATAGCACCAGTTTTGGAATGGAAAAAGGCTAAAATTTCTATATCAGGCCTTGGTCTTTTAAACTTGACAAAAATATTAATTAGAAAATGTGTGGATAAGATTAATCTACTACTAAAGTCATAAGACTGCTAACCACCTTACAATTTTATTTAACCGTTGCTGAAACTCTGAACTATTATTAGGAAACACAAGCATTCAAATGAACCACATAGATTACAAATTAATGAATTCCAACCAACTACTCGTAGTTCTGATTTCTGAATACTAGCCTCTATGGATTATGGAACACAAACTACAGCTCCACATTTGTATCTGATGACTCATGGTACTTAATCATCCCCTAAACAAACTAATTCAAAAGTTTAAGAAAAGAAGAAAGACAAAAAAAAGGAAAATATAGAAAAGAAAAAAAATACACATAGTAATTCATACATGCCACCCAATATTGGTAATGCTGACAAGTACAACCTATTGAAATTGCCATTCCACCTGAAACAGTACAGCCTCAACAGCACAACGTACACCCCCACAAATTGCATTAAGAAACCCACAAACCTCTCAATCCTAAAATTGCTAATTAAACAAATGAACTACAATCAAACATCAGTAATTTTTGCAATTAACAAAAATGATACCTGGAGTGGGGCGCCCATGCCCGGGCCCTTGGTGTAGCAGATGCAGTCAACGTCTTCGGGGGTTATCTTCGCCTCTAGCAGCGCCAATTTAACGAGCGGCAGCACGTGCTGGAGGTGGTGCTGGGCGGTTTCTCTGGGGAGAAAGCCTTGTCCCGGCGGAGTGATGTAAGTGTGCCGTGGATTCGACAGAATGCTGCCGTCCAATGTCACGACTCCGACGCCGATTTTGTTGGCGGAGCCCTCGAACCCTAGCGCAATCAATCTTTTCTTCTCCGCCATAACCGTCCGCCTTTTCTCAGAGACTGTTTGGGTGGGGGCGGGGTTTTAGGGTTTTTAGATAAACATAAGGTACAATTGTGGATGCGCTGCGTACGAGTTCTCATTTTGTACCTATTTTCTGAAAATTGTTATGATAATTTACTAATCGTCTTACTAATAGAAGTTCCATTTTCTTTCCTACAAATATTTTTATTTCTTAAGTGTGATCACCTTTGGAGTCTTGTAGATGTTACTGTAGAATACACGTGTAATATCTATCGTAGCTTTGTATACAATATGTCTTTGGAGAAAGACAATTACATTCCTCGGCAACTATCGATTAATTCGCATGGAATTACGAGATCATAATTTGTTACTGCGTTTGCCTATCTTGGATTCGTGGAACTCAACATATATGTCTAAACCCCAATTACTGTATACTTATTTATTTTTATCTAAAATAGTTCAAATTTATTTAAGTTAAAAAGATAATGCATACTTTATTTCAATTCCAATAATTTAAAAAATATTTAATGTTTTTTTGTGTATTTTACTATATTTTTTTAGAAGATTTGAATTACACAAGTTAATAATTGCATCAAAAATACTTATAATTTAAAGTTTCTATAATTTAAAATGAATTTAAAATTGAATTTGGGGTGCAAAATATTTAATATATAATTAAAAATCATATCCACATATTTAATTACAGTTAAGTTCACAGGGTATTTGCTACCATGGGTGAAATTTATGGGAGTTCAAGTATTTTGTTCAAGGGGGTAATACATTTAAAAATTCACAGGGGTGTTTCCTATTGTAAATAAAGCATGATAGTGTTATATATTTCATTTAAATTCAAATATTCTAATTTTCAAGCAAAACCAAATTGATGGGAAACCTTGTCCAAGCAAACCAAGACACCATGTTTTTTTTTTGTAATTACCCCAAACCTCAGGGCAGTTTTTGTAATTATCCCAAAAAAATAACAATTACAAGATAGACTATTAATGCAAGTCTCTACCAAATGGAAGGATACCTATATTGACAGAAAGACTTCCTATGAATGTATAAATACCATTGATCAGTTTTACATTCTTCTTCTCCTCAACTTTTTCTTGCTCTTTAGTGCTGAAATCTTCTCATTTCCCAGAAACAAGCTAGCCAAGAAAGACAAGACAAAGAAAACCGGATACGACACAACGAACGCGAAAAGGAACCAGTCCGAAAGCCCTTCTTCCTTCTCCTCATCTTTTCTTGGCATTGAGGGACTAATTCTATTTTCATCCTCCATCCAAGATGGTAGTTTTAACAATGGATTTCCCAAAAACGACGATCGAGTAAACGTTGCTAGCTGACCGGTAGGCGGTACTCTACCCAAAATGTAGGGATTGTAGGAGATGTTAAACTTACTGAGTTCAGTTAAATCAACATTCTTGTAGGAAATTTGCCCGAAAAATTGTTGCACGATAGATCAAGACTTTGTAAGCGTTTCAGCATCCCAATCTCTTTCGGTATCTCACCCGAAAATGCGTTTTTTGACACGTTTAGTGATAAAAGTGGCAAAATCCGATTTCCGGAGGAAGCTCACCATATAAATCATTGTCATCAAGATATAACATTCCCAAGTTCTGAGACATACTGATTTTAAGTTTACCAGACAATTTGTTGCCTCTGAGTTGAATATAACCGAACGCAGATTTTGACACGGATTTTAAGTTCACCAGACATACTGATTTTAAGTTCACCAGACAACATGTTTTTCGATACGTTGAGTGCTAAATGTATGTTTCTAGCAACAAATTGCGTCTCTTGATTCGACACCTACTAAGAGCATAAAACGAAAATGAGGCGAATGGTGAGTCTGGTGAAGGCATCCATCTTTCCAGAATCGCACATTGGCCAAATCCGTAAGTCGTTTGATCCGTTCGATTCAATAAAACTATATCTGCCATTGCATTGCTGCCAATGTTGAAAATTTCAGGTGGAATAGCCCCTGAAATTTGGTTTTGCAAGGTTAAAATGTGTTGGAATTTCGTTTGTGAAAAATGGGTATTGATTCATATTGGACCAAATATTTAATTGGTTTCTATTGGTAGAAAATGGAATTTAATTATATTATAAAATTCTACTAAGTGAATAGATGATACTGACATTTTGAATTTCTCAAAATCAATTACGGGTGAATGAGAAATTAATGCTACAACCACTTAAAACTAGAAGAAATTGACGTGAAAATTGGTAAATGTGGAGGAGGAGTGAAACTCCATCCTACATAGGATAGAAAGCAAAAATTTGCTCTATTTATATAACCCAACTTAGAATAATGGGTTTGGCCGGCCCTTGGGGCACCTAAGTTTTTAAAGGAGGGAGGACCTACATGCTTGTGGATTTGGTTCAAAACACACGCGCGCGCGGGTCCAGGTCGTGGGCATCAAGGCCCTTATAGTTTTGGACAAAATTTATTTTAAACCTTAAAAATAATTTTTTTATTCAAATTGGGTTGGGCCTCACGAAACTGGGCCTTGCGTTGGGTCGCGCACTTGGGTAGTGTGTGCGAGCGCGTACCGGAGGCAGAAACTTTTTAATTTCACGCGCGCAGAAATGCGCGATCACGCAATTTCGAACTGAGGCACCTGTTCGAGTTACCAGGTGCATTTTTTGGCTGTAGACATTTCTTTTCGACTCAAAAGATATGACCATTCCATAAAGACACTTAGATGCCTATAAATATGAACCCCCTGCAGATGAAAAACCACATGAAATACTCAGATAAAAATCGAGCACTCTGCATCTGCATATTGTTTACATTTCCTTACAAAAGTTTGAAAGCCTTAAACACTTTTTGTTCACTGTTGGTTCGACTTTTGCAAGTGTAAGTCGAACCCTGTAAAGTCGTTGTATCTTAGAGACGAATTTCAGAACCGTAAGCACTTTGTAACAGGGCAATTTCGTCTTGCAGAAATAATATCCAATACTAGCTTCGACTTTAAATATATCCAGTCTCGTTTTATATCCTAAACACTTAGCCTTTTCTTTTAAACAGTACCACCCAAACAATAAAATGAAATAGGAACAAAAGCGATTTACTTCAATTGCAAACGAGTGATCTATTACATTGATACAACATAAATCCAACAATCAAAACTACCAAAAACAACAATTAATACTTATTATAACAGCAAACTACTTTCCTCTTCTTTCAAGATGCATAATATTGTCTTTGAAATTAAGGATCTCATCATGATCACCACTACAACTGGGTACCATTTTACAAATCTCTTCATTTTTTTTTCTTGATTTCAGAAAGCAAATTAAACTTTGCGGACTTCCATATTATATAAGAATTAGTTTAATTTACTCTTGAGAGGACTCAAATAAAAAACAAATTTTTGACACTAGTTCATTGCATATTCTCTTATTTCTATTATTCTTTATACTTCTTTAACTTTTCAAGAAATCTAGTACAATGGTTCTCACTATTTTAGCATCTGATTCTTGTTTGAAATGATCGTCGATCGGCATCTCATTTCACAAAGGTAGAACAAACAAAATGTCAAATCCTGGGTTTGCATCTTACAATCCTGATCACATGCACTTGTTATTCTCTGCCAAAAGCTTATAAACAGATATCCACATCTCATAAAGAATTTTACATAATAGATACCCGTACAATGTCTATAAAGAATTGCGACTCTATAGGACAATTTGCGAAAAAGTCGAGATAGATCTACACGCCATTGCATTCATTTTTAAGCGTGTTCGTGGTTCCTACAAAGCCTCGACAAAGATATGTAGTATTGTGATAAATGTACTTATGAGGATCGTTTATCTTAGATCCAATTGAAATTCAGAAACAAAACAAGAACACCGAAATAAGATTCTTATGCATAGAGAGAAATGATCGTTCATCTTAGATCCAATTGAACTTAAAGAAACAAGAATATATAAATAAGATTCTTATTCTCTATTCTATATACTAGATTTTTATTAAGTTCACTATTTAATGAAATGACAAATTATTGAAAATATTCAATTTGAACCCTAAAGTGTAATTAATTTCATTTTGGCCACATATATAATTAATCGAAACAAACTTGAACAAAGATTGTGCTTGATTCTACTCAATTCATTACAATCTAGAAGTGAAATTCACCATTTAGTTTGGTCTTACTATTAGTTTATATATATAATTTTTTGTAATAAAAACCGCCGCTAATCTCTAGGCAATCCGTCGGTAATTACCATCGAGAAAAGTACTCATCGGCCAACTTTTATAAGAAAATCGATCGCTAATCTCTCGTCATCCATCGACGTAAAATATTTGTCGGTCAAGAACGATGGATATTTGACGGTAGAATTTTTCAAACTTTACCTACAGATTAGCGAGAGACTATTGTTCGTCATTATATTCCATTGGTATTCCGTCAGTGTTTTTATAAATGCATTTCCATCAGTAAATGGCGAGAGATTAATTCTTTCGGTATTTTTTGTCGGTAAAAATCAATTTCTTGTAGTGATGGTTTAGCAAATAACGAAATTTTTGAAAATAAAAATTAGTTTAACCATTTGATTTTTTTTGTTGCAGTTCAGTTGAGTTCGACCGATTTACCGAACCATGAGCATCTTAATTAATGCTGCTTGAAAAATCAGATCACTCCAAGTTAAAGTAGCTTAATTCGTCGATCCAAATTCCACTTTGTTTTTTCTTGTGGAATTCTAACCAAGCCCGGTTGAACATATATGGGCCTACGGTAGACACTAGACAATAATTTAGGGATATGAAAAAGTTCCCTCTAAAATGAATTTATCTAAGATTTTGAAATTCAATGGAGTGATTGTTTGACCTTTTGTTTTGCCTTTTTTTTATTTTTAGAAGGAATAATGAAAAAAATATTTTAAAAAATGATAATAGAGTTTGAGAATGTGATTGGATATAAAATGAAAATATGAAGATGATAATTGATTAGATGTGGATTTTTATTTTTTGGTATAATAGTGATTAGATGTGATTGATGATTTGAAAAATAAGAGAGTGAATAGAGTAATTTATACAATCTACATGAGTCTTAGAAACTATCCACACAAGATATGTGTTATTTTTATTGGATGTTTATATTTGAAGATAAAATGAAATAAAATACTGATATATGTTATTAAATTAATGTAATTCATCGACTTCCACTCTTATCACACCTTTTTTTCAACAATAATTGTAAAATCTACAAAAGACATAATCAAATGTTTGGTGTTGACTGTGGAGTGTGGTCCTTGTGTTGACGTCCTTGTGAACCTCAACACAAGGCAATTAAAATTTAAAACCATGCATCAAATTATATTTCTTTGACTTTTTCTTCCTCAAATTTTCGTAATTTGGAGTAGATCATCCCAGTGCCCAAAATTAAATAAATTAAAATTCAAACTTAATAAATAATAGAGGTCTTACCTAGCCATACTAGAACTCGCAGCCACTTGGACTTTATTCTAACGAACTTCTTTTCTATATTTCGAATTTATGGTTATGTTTTCCTGATTTATTTCTAATTTCAGTGTTGGAAATGAATTTTGAGAATTTATTGGTTTTTGTGTAAAAAAAACCGAAATTGTGTTTGGATGAGTGAATGAAAATGAGTTTTATGTAGGTTTGAAAATGAGATTATGTTTGGTTCAATAGTTTTGAAGTAATATTTTATGTATATAATAATTTGAAAAGTTGATAGTGATTGAATGTTTTAATTAAATATATAATATTATATTTGTAAGATTGCAGACTAGTGGGTCCCATTATATATATATGATAATATTTTAGTAGATAAAAATGATAATGGAGGGTCCTACATATATATTTGGATAAAAATGCGAATAATGATTGATGAGTGATGTAGGGTAGTGTATAGGGTTGAGAATTGAAATTATAGATTTGAGATGTTGTTTTATGTGAAAAATGAAAAGTGAAAATGATGATTTCTATTGGAAATTTTATAAACAAACATGATTCCATTTCTATGAATAGTTGGAAATGGTGGCTTGAAACATAAACAAACAAGGCCAATAATTCGGTAAATCGGAGTTTTAAAAAAGTAATAATAAAATAATAAAAATAAATACTACAATTATAGCAATATAATTTAATTAATTTTTAAGTTTAATAGGTGAATAATTCATTGTAATATAATAATAGATAATATATACATAAAAATATAAATATATAAAAATAATTTTTGTTGGTACAGTTTGGCCAATACGAGAATTTTGTAAAAATAAAAATCAACTAACCAATGGAATTTTGTTGGTTGTAGTTCATTGAGTTCGAACAATATTTACTAACCATGAATATCCTAATTGATGTTGCTCGAAACCTAATTGATGTTGCTCGAAAGAGCAGATCACCCAAGCCAAGGTAATTGAATTTTTAGTCCAAATTTTAACTGAGAGCAAGGGAAAATTTCAAGTGGCAAAATTTGTAATGACCCGGTTTTCAAAAATACAAGTAATTCAATAAAAAAAAAAAAACATATTTTATACAACATTTCCTATAATTAAAATTTTTGCATCTAAATAAAAAATACTTTATATCGAGAAATATTTGTCCACTAAAAATAAAACACCTTGCAATTACAATAGTTCAAAATCATCAATAAAATAAAGTTTTCTTAAAATTTTCAAATTTAATAAAAACCGTTGGCTTCACATCCACCGCCTCTAATTCTCGCTCGGGTTCCTCAACCTGAAAGATGTTAATAAATATGGGGTGAGCTTTCAACTCATTTCAAAGTGGGGAACACACTTGTCAAAACTAAATACAACATATGACATAATCGTAAATATTCAACATGTAATTTTCCTCTATAAATTTTCCTCTGTGATTTCCTCCGATCGCCGTTAATAAATTTAGTACGGCGGGCTTAACCCGAAGATCAACTTCGATCCCGGACCTATTTACGGTCCCTAACTAGTTCCTCTATCATATTGCACATAAACGAAAATACATATATGAAGCATTTAATAATGACAAACAACACTTGAATAGAAATATCCCCACCTTGAAATAGAAGAAAATCTTTGATGCAAAATATATGTCGTTTCCTCTTAATGTTATATCTCCTCACTAAACAATGTCGAACTCACACATCACATATCACTATATATATGTGTGTATATATTATACCATTACATACACTATAAATTTATATATATAATGTGTGTGTTAAAAAAATGAACATACTCCTCTCTAATATCGGTGAAAGTATACAACGTTTTTGGTATGAAATCTCCAGAGGAATTAAATAAGGCTTTATATATATTAGATAATTAAAAAACGTAAACATTAATTTAGATATGTATTAATTATGTTATTAATTGCTTATAAATCTCATAAGTTCTAACTAAATATAATTTAACGTAAATCTTAATGAAGTTGAATTAATACATGTAATATAATATGGATTTATTTCTTAAGTTAGCCAAGTAAAAATGTAACTGTTTAAATTATTAAAATTGTATATTTTGATTAGGAGAATAATTTGAAAATAAATAACAATCACATATTTATTATACTACACACATATGTTTATATATATATTTATTGTTTATACTAAAATAATATTAATAATATTATTATAAGTCGGTGGCTATTACAAACTCCCCACTTAAATTTTTTTAAGTTACTAACCTAATTTAAGAAATTCACGATACTTAGCTATGATCTAATCCTTTCATTTACCATAATTGTGATAGGAACTTTTGAAATCTATAATCGAAATTTCATTAAAAATGACTAATTAAATATATTATAATTTTTAAATTAAAAATCGATTAGATAAAAAAATTAAGGTTAGAAACCCTAATTGAAATTTCCGCACCAAATTATGAAATTAGGGTGCATTGAAAGAATTTGTTTTTATAGGATGATTTTATAGAGTTCAAGATAAGTAGGGTTTTTTTATGATAAGATAAAAATTTTATATTTTTTATATATCTAGAACGAGTGAAATTCTATCTTAATAGGATTTAATTAAAAATTTGGATCGTAAAAGAATAATGACTGAATTATAAATATTAATATCGATAAATAAAATTATAATGTATATAATAATAATTGAAAAAATACGGGATATTACAAGCTTGTCCTACAACACATAGGAAAAGGTTAGGTGGTCTCACTGAGGCCTTCCTTTAAGTCAATGACTATGGGGAGAAAAACCATAGTACATGATGATAATTAAGAGTAATTAATTGAACTTACTTAATTACAAATAAATATGGATGAATTTTTATATCTAGGATGATCCGTAATAGGTCTCGTGGTCGTATAGAGTGAATTGAGCCACATGATAAGATGCTCAATAAATAGTCTGGTCTTCATGTATCAATTAATAATATTCGGATCCAATAATAAATATTTATGAGTAATTAATTAAATAATGATATAACTAAATAAAAAAATATATTTCCTCAATATATATATATATATAATTACGATATTACCCCAAAACTAATAAATAATCAAATACTATCTTCATAATTTGTTCTTACTAAGACTTCTTCTCCCACTTTGATTCTACGCTAACTCCAAACCCCCAATACTTCACCTATCTATATAAATCTCCCCTAACTCCATGAGTTCCTTCATACTTACTCCAACAAATACATACACATATACGTACATATTCTCGTAATCCTAAAGCAATGGCGGCAAAAATTAACAGCGATTCGAGTAACGGTTTAATCATCAGCTTCGGCGAGATGCTGATCGATTTCGTGCCGACGGTCTCCGGCGTATCGCTGGCGGAGGCGCCGGGATTTATCAAGGCGCCCGGCGGCGCTCCGGCGAACGTCGCCATAGCGGTGGCGAGGCTGGGCGGAAAAGCCGCGTTCGTCGGCAAGCTCGGCGACGACGAGTTCGGGCACATGCTCGCCGGAATTCTGAAGGAGAACGGCGTCTCCGCCGAGGGCGTGAACTTCGACAAGGGGGCGCGGACGGCGCTGGCGTTCGTGACGCTACGCGCCGATGGGGAGCGTGAGTTTATGTTCTACAGGAATCCCAGTGCGGACATGCTGCTCACGCCCCAGGAGTTGAATTTACAACTTATTAAATCTGTGAGTGTTTGCAAAATCAAATTTAAATTAATGTTGTTTTTCTTATTTTGGGGGTGTCAATCATTTACCCGACATAAAATTAATTGGAAGAAATACGAACATGACTAAAATGAATGTAACTCAAAATTATTAATTTTTCTAAAATATAATTGTTTTATCTTTTACGAATCTGATAGAAAGTTATTAATATGTCTAAAACATTATTGTTTTATGTTTTACTTAATTTTTGATGTGTTTGTTTTATGTTTTACTTAATTTTTGATGTATTTTAAGATAACCCGAAATCAACACTTAAACCAAATAAGAACTCGACACGATTGCTCAAATTGACACCCTTAGACTATCTCAGGTTGAATTTGGCTCTCCATTTGTTAGTTTTGAAGTTGTGTGGAATTTTTTTTTTTTTTTTTTGGGTATGTTTTGGTCAAATTTTTTGGATTGTAACCGACGTAGCACGTGAAATTCTCGTTGACTAGGTTTCTGTTGTCTTTTTATTTTGATTTTAATTTATTTTGGTAAAATTAGTTTATGTAATTTTGGGATATTATTTAATATAGGGTATTCAAGGACTTACGCAACATGGATTTATTTAGTCGTAATAATGGTTGGTAAGATAGCGAAGCATTTTCATTTTATAAAGTGGTAAAATAATTTATGAAATTTAGTGCGACACACTTATAGAAATAAATAGGAGTCTCTTTGACTCTTTTGCTACTTGGTTTTCTTGGAATTTGTTATTTATGTTTATCTATTAGTCCTTTCAACATTTTATGCAGCTTAATTTGTTAAAAGTTTCTAACAAAATGATGATTATGAGTAACGTTATTTTATTAGCAGAAATACGTGAAAAATATTCTTTTTAGAAGCTACTTAAAAAAAAGTCATAAATTTGGGCCGAAAACATATGTAATTACTAGAACACCCATTTGTGTCACATAGCCCATAGGATCTCACATGGAATAGTAACATCTCTCTTGTGTCCTTGATTTTTATGATTCAAGAAATTTTATCTATGTGATGCTACATAAAGTAAATAGATTGTATAGGTTTCTTTTTTTGCCTTTTATATTATCTTTTACCTTTTAGATTATATATGGCCAAATATGGGAAAAAAATGATTAACCATGGATAAATGTGACAATCAAATTTCAATTAATATACGTACACATATATACTATTCGTGATTTTATGTTGTTTTACTATATTGGGGGTGTCAATCTTTTACCCAACACGAATCGAACCTGAAGTTATTAAGAAAAACACGAAGATGATCGGAACACGAACTACACGAATCTGACACGAAGTTACTAATTTAACGTAGTTGTGTTATCTTTTTTACAAATCTAACACGAGGTTATAACCAATTTGTCTAAAATATAGTTGTATTATCTTTTACTTAATTTTGGTATATGTTAAGTATAACCCGAAATCATTGAGGTTAGATTAATCTTATATTTTTCCTTATCCTTGTATTTCTAGAAATATTATAATTACAATCTTAAATTTAAGTCAGAATCAAACTTGAGGGGTTTTTTGTATGGTTTTATTGTAATTAGCCCCAAACCTAAAGGGGTCTTTTGTATTTATCCTAATTTATATATATACGACTTATTCTAATTTTCTCACAATAATCTTGATATGGACAAGGCCAAAGTGTTCCATTATGGATCAATAAGCTTGATCGTGGAGCCATGTAGATCGGCACATTTGAAAGCAATGGAGGTGGCTAAGGATGCCGGCGCGTTGCTGTCGTACGATCCGAATCTCCGGCTGCCGCTTTGGCCGTCGGCGGAGGAGGCCCGAAAACAGATAATGAGCATTTGGGATAAGGCTGATGTGATCAAAGTCAGCGATGAGGAGCTTCAATTCATTACCCAGAATGACAAAATTGATGATGAAGCTGCAATGTCCCTATGGCACAATAACCTAAAGCTTCTTTTGGTCACACTTGAAGAAAAGGGGTGCAGATATTACACCAAGGTATGTATGGCTAATTATTTAATTGTGGTTTTTACCATGCACTTAATTTTTCTGATATATATTGACTTCATAGATTTTAAAATTAGAACTGTCAATGGATGGGGTTGCATCAAAATCTCAAAAAAATGTAAAACACACTTATAAAATTGCAATTTTAATCATGTAACTATAAAGATGCGGCAAAATTTGATCATTTTTAAGTTTGAGGTGGTCTTATATGAGACCGTCTCATGTACTTGAAGTTCATGAGACGGATTCTACAAAACACAAAAACCTGGGTTTTATTGGATTTGGATTTGTGTTGAAATTTTGTTTTACATATAGGATCGTCGACAATGCCCGTGAAATCGTTTCATAACAGTTTTTTCCTTTAAGTTTTGTTTTGCAAAATCAACCTATATCATTTTTAGAAAAAAAAATCTTGGATTTAGTCATCAATTTGCCGAATATCGAAATTACTAGGAAAATCTCATGTTATTACACGTGAACTCAAAAACTGGCAATTTTCTAAACTCCGGCCAAAAATATTGATGTTTTTTCCCAATACCTTACTCATCATCTACCTACATTAGCATAAACTCTAATTTTTGTCCGAATATTGAAAATCGCCAAATTCGCGCTTGATTTTGTTAAACATAATTAGAAAAGAACCAATTTTGTGTCTAGTTACGTGACTAGAACCGCAATTTACCTAGGAATGGCAATGGGGCAGGCGAGTATCTCAATACCTGCACTCGCCCGTCCCCTCGGGGCGGGGGTCGTCGGTGTTGAATTATTTTTATTTTTATTATATGTTTATCTTATATTTTATATTATTAATAATTTTTAATATTATATTTTATATTATATATTGTTTATAAAATTTGTCATTATATATGTTAAATATAATATTAAGTACATAAAACTATATTATTTTATATAATATACATTAAAATATACATTAAATGTATTAAAAGAATAAGAAAAATAGCACGGGGCGGGCGCGGTGGAGGTGATACTCGGACCCGCCCGCCACGGGTCACGGGGCGGGGCGGGCATTTTGCCATCCCTAATTATTTACCTCTCACGAGATGATATTTGACTTTTAATTATGTCCTATAAAGAGATTTGAGATGACTCGTATGTCTTTTTATTTGTTTAATTTTTAACCTTCTAGCTTTAATTTTGGTGTGCTTATTGGCTCATTATGATAAAAAAATCTAAAAGTAATCCATGATGGCCCACGTCTTCAATTATTAAGAGAGAAATTAAAAACAAGGAGGATAAATTTTGTTCTGGATTAGTTGAAACAAAAGACATAAACTGATGGAAATGAAAGCAAACATGCCAAGATGGACTATGTTGGCATCTTTAAACTTGCATTTTAAGTTTGGATATAGGGACCCTCATATATATATATATATATATATATATATATATATATATATATATATTCTTCATTAAAATAGACTTGGCCTTAAAGCCAAATATTCTGTGTAAAACATAAATAGCATCGGTCTCTTTACTTTATTCGTGTCTCTCGGAAAAAGGACCTTCTAATAATTAATTAGTACATTTTACTTACCATTAATTAACTAAACATAATATAGAATGAATTTATCCACGTATAGTAGTATAGTACTCCATCCGTCCCAATTTGATAGGCAAATAGAAGAAATCACACAGATTAAGAAAACATACTAAATGTAATTGGGATTACAATTTTTTTCCATATTGTTCCAATTTTACCCTCACATTAAATTGTGAAGAGACATGATATTTAGTATGGTATTTTCGTGGATTGTGTTGTTATTGGAAGATTAATGCACTCGTATTTTAATTTTTAGTATTCCAACTATCTTGGAAAAATAAAATTTGTTAAAATTAAAGTGAATTAAATAGGAGTAATTTGGTCTATTGTTGTATAATTAATACTCTCAATAAGGAAACTAAATTTATAATTTGGGACGGATGAAAAAAAGGAAAGGTGGTCTATCAAATTGGGACGGAGGGAGTAGAAAACATGTTGAAAATTGTGTTAATTAATTGATTTGGGGGAAAGTACAGAAATTCCGTGGAGCAGTGGATGCATATAATGTGAAGGCAGTGGACACAACAGGAGCAGGCGATTCTTTTGTTGGAGCCCTCCTCCACAAAATTGTTGATGACCATTCCATTATCCAGGTATAGTTAATTAATTAATTATTATTTTAATTTCTTTTTTTTTCTGAGGGATTATATATAATTTAAATGTCTAATTTACCAGTACGTATTGATCATTTCTTATAACCAAACCAGTCGATCGGGTTTTTGGCCACTACTCCATAACAAAATATTTTTTAGCTGTGTTTTTAAAAAACACGTTTTTTAGCTATTTTTATTTTAATAATTAATGTGTGCCCTTTTTTTCATTTCTGGGACCTGTACCTAGACATGTTTCCCAGTACTAAGAAAAATTGACCAAGTATCTAACTAGTAGGACGGATCTAGAATTTTTTTACAATGGGAGCACAAAATAAATACAATTATAAACTACATTATAAATAACTAATGAGACATTGTTTTCTTTACTAATTAATTATATGTGTAGATGTTAAAATTTTGTATAACACTAATAATATTATAATAATACTATTAACACTTGTTTTAATAATGTTATAATAGTTTCTTTTCATTTCATAATGTTATAATGTTGTTAATGTTATAGTTTTGGGTACACTATTAACCTAATGCTATATAATTTATAATGTTATATACACTTTTTTAAAGAAAAATAATAATGCATGTTTATATACACTTTGTGGAAGAACTAGTGGTGTTATAAATATAAAACTTATGTAACATAAATAATAAATAGCTATATATATATTTTTTTTTAAAAAAAAAACTTTGGGGGCACATGCCCCCATAGGAGGGAATGTAGGTCCGTGTCTGCTAACCAAGGAACACATTAAAAAAGGGTATAACCACCAGTTTTTAGTCAAAATGACCGGAAAAAAAAAACATATTTTTGAAAAACGTGTTTTTTTTTTATTTTTGGAAAACGTAAGTGACCAATTTGGCCTATTACCACCAACCAAGATCTTGTCATGTTATTATTGCTGATGATCAAAAATATATATATGTCACAGTAATGATCATATTTTGGATGTCATTTTTTTTATCAACAGGACGAGGCAAGATTGAAAGAAGTGCTTAAATATGCATGTGCATGTGGAGCTATAACCACTACTCAAAAGGGGGCAATCCCAGCTCTTCCTAATCACTCTCAAGTCCTCACTCTTCTCAATGGACCTAATTAATTAGTAAAGGAAAAATATAATTTTGCTCTTTTTTAGCCTTTTTCTTTTCTTTTTCTTTAGGTGGTCTTTAATTTCTCTACTTTATTAGCTTTACGACTTTTAGTATTATTTGTTTTTTAACTGGTACGATGAAACACTTTTGTTGAAGTGTGGTTGATAATAAAGAAGCAATGGAAGTCCAGGTTCTTTTTTTTTTTTTAAGGAACATCAAGTTGTGGATTTTGTCGATAAGAAAAACATATGGATATAGGGTGGATAGGAAAGCGGATGAGATCTTCTATTCCAAAACCAGTGTTCGTCTCCTATTCCCATTGTGTGGATGATTGACACGTGTATTATACTTACCATTTTAGAACCCTATAATTTCTCGCTTGATTTATGCTTGAAAATTAACATGGTAAGTGTAATACACGTGTCAATCATCCACACGGTTGAAATAGAGATGAAACACGGATTTTAGAATAGAAGGTCTCATCCGATAAGAAAGTAATCAATATGAGAATCTTGCAGTTGTAATTTCGATCTACCTTTGCTCAATTTACTGCAGAATTATGACAGAAAAGTAACATTATGCTATAAAAACTTTGCCGTATCCGTTACATTTTTGTCTTACTCCCTTAATTTTAGCAAAAACATAAAGTAAGAATAGACTTATATGGATTTAAGTATCCAACAGTTATATAATAAAAAAAGAATACAGCCTTACTATATCACGAAGATAACAGAGAAATTTAAATCATGTTTAATTTGTTTTACTCAATTTCATTTGGAAATCTCATTTTTCATCATTTCATTTTCCACCAAAAAAACTTTTCAACTCCTATATAAATTCTCAGATTTCACATTTATATATGGATGACAATGGGGCGAGTGGAATCGGGTACCTAAAGAACCGGACGTGTGCCGTTCTTAGAATGAGGCGGTGGGCAACCCGTTATCTTGCCCCAAATTAAATAAAATTAAATGCAAAAAAAAAAAAAAAGGGAAAACATATATATATATATATGTATATATTTATAAAGTATTCCTTACAAATTTGCTATTATCAATTTATAATTGCTATATAATTTTAATAGATAAAACTATATTATAATATATATTATATATGCAAAATATATATTAAGTATATTAAAATAATAAATGTGATATGCGGGCGGATCAAGTGATACCTGACTCGTCCCCATCCTCGCGGTCACGAGGCGGGGCGTGCCACTGGGCGGGGCTAAATTGTCACCCCTACATTTATATATTCAATTGGGACTCACTACTACTATTTACTCATTTTTCCAACCATATATTACATCGGTGAGACTATTACTACCACTTAATAACTTACATCCACATAAATTAGTTTTTTCAAATTAATTTTTCAAAATGAACCCACCATTATCAATTTCATCCAATTATATATATTATTACGTACTTTTCCATACCAAACCAAATAGAATCTCATTTTTCACCCTATAAATTCCTCACCAAAATTACTATAAACAGATATATTTTCAATTTTACACAAATTTCAATAAAAATTTGAAAAAATTACTAAGTTTATTTAAAAGATATTATAAGTTCCTACATCTTATAAGTTATTTATAGAGCATATAAGATGTTGGATCTTATTTTAAGAATAAGTTGTTGAACTGTTTGGATAAAATAAGATGGTGTAGCTTTTAATATGTTAGTAATGACAATTTTGTAATTAAAATAGTCAAAATTAAAGGAGGTTGTTGAAATAAGATCTTATTTTGAAAATAAGTTGGGGTTCTACTCTTTTTTTAAAAACAACTTATAAGCTCCGACATCTTATTTTGGGAGCTTATAAGATCTTTTTCTAAAAAAAAATTACCAAACAAATTTAAAACATTTATAAACTCTCAAACATCTTATAAGATATTTTCAAGAGCTTATAACACGAGTCAAACGCCCTCGAAGTGAAATTCTCCCCAGGAATGAAAACCATACAAGACCCATTTTCACAAATTCAAATACGAAAAATAAAGAAAATACTTCTTAGATGCCAATATCAACCCTTTGGTATGCTATGGCCTATGGGCGATGAGGATCTCTTTTACTTGCAACACAAGAAATCAAAGAATAATGCTCCTATATATATATATATATATAAACCCCCTTTCTCCCTAAAAAAAAAAAAAAAAAAAAAAACCCTTTCAACTCCATTTCTGCTCACAAATATTCACACGCAATTTCAAAAACCAAATATGGCTGAAATGTCCAACAGCTACCCGAGTAACGGTCTGATCGTCAGCTTCGGCGAGATGTTGATCGATTTCGTGCCGACGGTCTCCGGCGTCTCCCTGGCGGAGGCGCCGGGATTTCTGAAGGCACCAGGCGGCGCACCGGCCAATGTTGCCATAGCGGTGGCGAGGCTCGGCGGAAACGCCGCCTTCATCGGGAAGCTAGGTGACGACGAGTTCGGGCACATGCTCGCCGGAATCCTGACGGATAACGGCGTCTCGGCCGACGGCGTTAATTTCGACCAGGGCGCGAGGACGGCGCTGGCGTTCGTGACACTACGCGCCGACGGGGAGCGTGAGTTCATGTTCTACAGGAATCCGAGTGCGGACATGCTGCTAGCCCCGCATGAGTTGAATCTCGACCTCATTAGATCTGCAAGTATATCTATACCGTCATGTCTACATATAACCCGTTTTAACAAAACAAATGACATTCATACTCTTCTAACATATTATTTTGAGTTGTTGAGTTGGTCTCTCTCTTTCTCTCCTTCACTTTTCTCTCTCAGATTATCCTGTTCTCTCCTTCAATATTTTTAAAAATTTTCCGCCTGGCAATATTAACGGCAATTCGATGAAATTTCGGGAAAAATGTAAATATTGTATCCTATCTCTAGCTCATCCTTTAGATATTTCAAGATCGTAATTATTTTCGGATTGAGTTATAATAACTAATTTATAATATTCCGACGGTCGTCACTGCGTTCAATATGTCGGATACTAGTCGAACTTCGTGTGTATATTAAACTTTCCAATTTTGTGGTGTGCCCAATGTCCATTATCAGGTTTGCCTAAATTTTTTATCTATCGAATTCGAACATATATAAGAAAAGAAAAGTAGATGTTCTAACAAGCCAAGCAACTAGCTAAAGAATGTCGAAGTGCAAAACAAAATAGAAGTACCCAACAAGGATCGAAAATTGGGGTCTCGTTAAAACCTATCAAAGTAAAACCCCGTAGAGGGGAAAAACTTTTGATAGGAAAAAAAGAGTACCCCAATGAAAATAAAAGCTAATTATAAACCAAGCGGTTAGCTTAAAAGATGGGGCTCGTTAAAACCTATCAAAGTAAAATCCAAAAGGGAAAACCTTTGATAGGAAAAAGAGTTCTCCATAAAGATAACAAAACTATGCCAAACGATAGAAAGTCTTGCCACTCGCGTCATCATGAAGCTCAGAGAGATCGACTGCGGGATCGGTGCGGACGCAGAGATTTCGACTTTGGGGGCGGAAAACGGACCGAGTTTATAAATTTATACTATGTGAATTTTTTCCATATACTACCCATAATTAATGGTTTTTTATATTGTAAAAGACAACTATTTAAAATTTTATCAAATTTTGGGGGAAAATTGTAAATTAGTTCATTTATTTTACCTTTAAAAAATAATTTGGAAAATTTTGGGAGGAAAAGAAATTTTTGGAAACTTTTTGGGGGAATTCTTTTTTTGAAAATTTTGGGGGCAATTGTAAATTAATTTATTTATTTTACCCTTTAAAATATAATTTCAAAAATTTTTGGGGGAAAAAAATTTTGGAAAATTTTGGGGGGTGGCCCCCCTTGGGTCCGCCATTGTGCGGGATAATATGAGACAGTCAAGATGAGCGTCCATCTTGAATGCTTATCGGCCACTCTATTCCCCTTGAATTTGTTTTGAAAAACATTTTATAAATTGTATTATTATTTTTAATTATAATAATAATAATAATAATAATAATAATAATAATAATAATAATAATAATAATAATAATAATAATATGATTTCAACTCCAAATTATATTATTCAAGTGGTATCTTATGACGTGAAAATTTGGGGTCAAACAAATTGTCTATTTTAGGAAAGGTCCCAAACTTTTATGACCGAAATAATCATGGAGCCTTAAGGGTCCTGTTTGTTTATATTTTCATGGTCTATTTTCAGTTTCTGGAGTTAGAAATAGAATTTTGAGAATTTAATGTTTTTCGTGTGGAAATTGGAATATTATGTTTAGATGAATGATTTGAAATTAAATGTGTTTTATTTGGTGTTGAAAATGAGATTGTGTTTGGTTGAGTAGTTTTGAAATATTATTTTATATGTATATAATAATTGAAAAGTTGATAGTGGTGGGGTCCACTTTCAATATTTTAATTTGAATATATAATATTATATTTATAAGATTGTTGGTGGATCCCACATGATAATTGGGTTAAAATATGAGAATATTGATTGATAAGTGATGTAGGGTAGTTTATAGGTTTGAGAATAGAAATTATAGGTTTGAGATGTTGTTTTATCTGAAAAATAGAAAATGAAAATGATGATTTCCATTTAAAGCTTTATGGACAAACATGATTCTATTTTTATGAATAGTTGAAAAATGAAAATAGGCTCTTGGAAACATAAACAAACAAGGCCTTAGGGTTGTACATGTATGGTTTCCATTTCATTGTAGTGTTTCCCACTTTTTACTGTTTGATACATATAAATCATATTTGTTTTACTTAATCTCATTAGCAATATTTTATTTCCAATTTCTCATTTTCCAAACTCAATATTACACCTGTATATATACTCAATTTTTAACCCTATTCATACTCAATTTAACGTTATATAATTACATAAGACTCACTACGTACTATCACTCATATCCACATAAATTATCATTTCAAAATAAAATTTTCAATCTGGATCCCACCACTGTCAATTTTATTTATTTTATATTTTATTACTTTTCCAACAACATCATTTGCATAAGTCCCACCACTTACATCTCTCTCTCTCTCTCTCTCTCTCTCTCTCTCTCTCTCTCTCTCTCTCTCTCTCTCTCTCTCTCTCTCACACACACACACACACACAAATTATCAGCTTATCATAATTTTCAATAAAAAGGTACTACAACAAATATATTTTCATATTTTCACCCTATCAATACTTCATCAAAAGAAGTCTTTTAACCAAACATATTTTCCTTTTCATAATTTTGAATAAAAAGTTGAAAATTTATCTTAACGGAGTAAAAAAAAAAATTCTCATTGGAATGACTATACAACCTCTTAGAGCTTCTCCACAGGTGGGTATAATGGCGCCAGCGCTATTAGTTGCTCTCCAACACTGCGCTATTTTGCATTTCTCAAAGTGCAACGCCATTTTGGCGTTTATCGTTTTCTATTCTTCTCTTCTTTTTTTTTTAAGTTTCTTTAGTTTATTAAATATGTTTTTCTTAATTTGATGTTGCTATTAATTTGTATTTCAATTGTTCTAATACAAAAATAATATTACTTTTTTCCTATATGTGATATTTTTCTAAAAAATATGTGTAAATTGAATAATAATATATAAATTTAAAATACCACACACAAAATTATAAATCTTACATAAAAATTACAGTAAAATATTGAAACATAAAATTACAACAATGATAAAAATTAAAATAATTACTAAAATAGATAAAATTACATAAAACAACTAAAATATAATTTTTTTGGAATATTATATATAATAAAATTATATATGTAATATGTTTATCAATTATAAATATAAAGTAGTAAAAATCAATATTGAATGAATAAAATAAAGAATCTTATGGAATATTCCTTTTAGTGCGAGAAAGTAGTAAATGTTCTTTGGAGATAGAATGTAGATTTTGCACTAAAATAGTGTAAATTCTGCAGTAAAGTAGTGCAGACTATTGGAGATGGTCTTAGCATCTAAAATGTCATTAGTTACATTTTTGACTTAGCACATTTATTTAGGCTTTATGTTACAATCTTTTATATGTAACACATTTTATTCCAACTCTATTTAGCTTAAATAAGTTAGTGTTTCTAACTTACTCAAAAATAAACTTGATGTACGTTGAAGGCCAAAGTGTTCCATTATGGATCAATAAGCCTGATTGTGGAGCCATGTCGATCCGCGCATTTGACAGCAATGGAGGTGGCTAAGGATGCCGGCGCATTGCTATCGTACGATCCCAATCTCCGGCTGCCGCTTTGGCCGTCGGCGGAGGAGGCCCGAGAACAGATAATGAGTATTTGGGATAAGGCTGATGTGATCAAGGTCAGTGATGATGAGCTTCAATTCATTACCCAGAACAACAAGATTGATGATGAATGTGCAATGTCCCTATGGCACCCCAACTTAAAGCTTCTTTTAGTCACACTTGGAGAAAAGGGGTGCAGATATTACACAAAGGTATATATGTTTTATGGGTGTATTAAATAATCAATACTATTTCAAACATATTCACATTTGCAGTCTAAAGCCAGAGCATACACAAACAATACGTGAATATTCACAACTTGAGAATATTGATTCTCACTGATTTTGGCCCATGCACAGAATTTTCATGGAGCAGTGGAGGGCTATCGTGTGAAAACAGTCGACACAACCGGAGCAGGCGATTCTTTTGTGGGAGCCCTCCTATGTAACATCGTCGATGATCATACCATAATCCAGGTAATTAATTGCCAAAATAATTCATTTTTCCAAATTCAAATAACCCTAATCTTGCTACGTTATGACCAATGGCGGAAACTAGAGCTGTCAAAATTAGTCTGGCCCCACCGCCCCGGTTATAGGGTTAGGTGGGGCCGTGATATTGTAAACCCGAAACGATATGGGTCTATTTGGCCCGGACCATTAGACCCGGAATCTTGGGTCGTGCCAGCAGTCTGACTTTTCATGGCTTGGGCCTCCAAAATGACGGTCCAATGGAATTTTGGCCCAATTTGGCTCGGGACGATTTTCTCTTTAGCCTGGCAGGCTAGTAGCCTAGTCAGGGGCGGAGCTAGACCCATAATTTTGGGGGGCTAAAACATTTTGGGGGAGGGCTAAATCAATAAAAAAATAAATATTTAGCACTAAACATTAATATTGTAAAAATAAAATATACATATAAAAATGGGGTTTTCAAAAATAATTTTTGGGGCGCTAAAGCCCCGTTGGAAGTTAAAGAAAACGCCCATTTGATGAGTTCTAGCGGTGGCAATGGGGCCATAACGGGCCCACGCCCATCTCCGATCCCAACAGTGTCAAGATGTCAAAAAGAAATTAAATTTTTTGAGTTTTCAATTTGGCTCACCCCATTTTCGTGCGTTGGTTCTGCCATTGATTATGACATAATATTATTATGAATGTTTGGTTAAATTCATTCGTTTATCGACAGGACGAACCGAGATTAAGAGAAGTGCTTAAATATGCATGTGCATGTGGAGCTATCACTACCACTAAGAAGGGAGCAATCCCAGCTCTTCCTACTCATTCTCAAGTCCTCACTCTTCTCAATGGGGCTAAAAGGAGGAAACAGAGCTTTTCCTTTCAAAGCTGTTTTTCATTTATCTAATTTTGCGCTTATTACTCCAAATTATAAACATATATATCAACTAAGATAATAAGTTATAATATGTTATGTGCATGAATAATGGATAAAATAAATGTCTCATTTTTCTACTCAAGTAAGATGGGCTAATGTGGGGCTTCTACTTGAAAATATACTTTTGTTTCGTCTGACAATTTAAGTTCTTCGATTTTCTCACATGTGTTTCATTTATGTTAGTCAGAAATGGCTAAATTGCAAAATATGCCATGTAATTATTGAGTGGTGGCAAAACAAGATAGAAACTTATTCAATTTACAATTTAGGACAATAATTTTTAAAAATGGCAGATTAAGGACTAAATTGGCCGCTGATTTCAAAAATTCCCCGGGATCGATTCTCAATTTGGGTATTTCATTTTTCGATAATAATTGCTATCTAGACATATAACGTAACAAATTCGCGATGACTTGGAAAAAAAAAGAAGACAAGGGGAGGGAGTTTTTGCAAAAACTTAAAAGCACAAAGTGATTTATTCTAGTAGAAGTGAAAGTAGCTGAAAATCAAAATTTAGTAGTGTTTTTAAATAGAATCAGAAGTTGGGATTATTTAGTGAATAAGTAGTAAAAGTAATTTTTTTATTTGTAAAAGTGAAACCAAAAGCAGAATCAGAACACATCTCCATATTTTTAGATTTTGATTAAAATTAAATGAAGCAGACTCATAAGCACAAATTGGCTTTTACAAGCACTAAAAATGATTTTTTTAAACAACCAAAAGCTAAGAAGCACATTTTTCAGTAATTGCAAGAAAAAAAAAGAAAAAAAAAGAAATAGGAGAATGATGAAAAGAATGCAATAGAGACAAAATTACCATGTAACTATTAAAAAAAAAAAAACAGAATTTTATTTAATTTCGCAACAGAGCTCCCTCAGTCTTTCTCCATTATCCACATTCAGTGAAAACACCATAAATCCAACGTAAATACATAAAACACTCATTCAGAAATCCACATTATGCACAAGCATAATTATTCATGGTCATGGCATGCTACATATGACTACTAACCATTCTACATGTAGTCAAAACACCATAAAAAAATCCAACATAAACACACAAAAAAACACAGTTCAGAAATCACGAAAGCTCATTTTCGGATCTTGCTGTTTCCTACCGCCCCTTCCTCTTCCACCGTACCCTCTCCGCCCTCTCCCCCTACCCCTTCCTCTGCCCCTTCTATAAAACGACTTCCCGTGCTTCATCTCCACAAGCGAATGCAAAAGCTCATCACAAAGAATGCATCCAACGTGCAAAGTAGCTCCGTCCTTCAAAGGAGTCGTCTTCTTATTGAAATCCACCTCTATGATAGTCGAATCACAATTAGGACAACGGTCCTTAGTTGTGGAGATCCTATGAGCGCCTTCCGGAAGGGAAACAAGACAGTTGCACATATTGCAATAAAGTCTCCATCTCGGAGCGCTTATTGGGTCGAGCACTAATGTACCGTCGCACTCTGGGCAAGCACAAACGCCTTGGGATATCATAGAATGTTGGCACGTTGGGTGTGGGCAGAGGAAACATGGCATGCCAGCTCCTTTGCCCAATTTGATAGCGCCCGGCTGTTTTAGTTGCTCGAATAAATTATCGATGCCTTCGAATGGAGGACTGTTGTAGCAGTAAGGGCAGAAAGGGAAGTTTTTACCCTCTGGACCAGGCATTGAGCAGATCAAGAGCTCAAAATTATCAAGAGGGCAAGTGAGTTCCTTGTATAGCTGAAAAAAAGACAAAAATATCTTTATGTGAAATCAATAATGAGTAAATTGAACTACAAGGTATCTTCATGTGAGATAAACAGGAATATATAGATCAAAAGAACGGACAATCAACAAGGTACAGTATGAGTAAGTTTATCGAATCATTTAGGGACAATTACAAAAACACCCCTGACGTTTGTGCTAATTACAAAAACACCCATAGATATTTCAAAATTAGAAACAAAAAAACTAAGGTTTGGTTTTGTCTTAAATTTAAAGGGGTAACTGTAATATTTTTATAAATGTCATTTTTTTGCTTATGAAAGAAAAATGTAAGACACAATCAAACCTCATGGGGTTTTTTGCAATTTTAAAAACCTCTGGATTCTTTTGTAATTAGCCAGAACCTCAGGGTTTTTTTTGTAATTATCCCAATTATTTAAGTGTGGTGTCTTCCTGTTCAGACTCATGCCCTTGAATTTGTTTGAGAATTATTAATGAAGGCTTAATTTGGTTTTACCAGTGATGATGAACTGCTGACGTAGTAAATCCATCACAGCTACAGACATTCCAATAGTTCATGCAATGACTTGAGGAGTTTGTGAGCTATTATGATTAAGATATTGTCAAAGATTTGAACTTATGGGATGGCGAATGAGACTTTACTGTGACAACAAATCCACAATAAGCATTACACTTTATCCAGTACAACACGACCAGACAAAATACATCAAGATAGACAGGCATTTTATCAAGGAGAAATTAGACGGTGGATTGATCTGTACTCATAAGTTTATGTGTCTACTGCTCGTTAACCTAAAGATACACACACCAAAAAGGTTTTTAAGCAGTGCAGTTTTTCAAGCAAATATATCCAAGCTGAACAGAAAATATCTATTCACCAGCTTGGTAATTTAGATCGTTATAACTATAACTAAAAGAGGCAATCCTAACAAAGGGCATTTTGTTGATGTAAGCTACAGTTATGGAGATGATCCAGTAATCCCTTAATCAAGGGGATCTGATGTAATTAGGACAAGAAATTCCATTTGTGTTATCATTCTTCCAAAGCTCGACAGAACAAGTTGTAGTGCATATATTATCTGTTTGACATGAATATGTTACCTATATACTTCTAAGGAAGAAATTGCAGGCACTAAGCTCTGTTTGGAAATTTATAGTAGCTAGTTTATTCATTTGATCTTCAAAAGTAGATAATCAAGTAAAAAAGTCAGTTACTAGTTCAGTAATTTACTCTTCCAAAAACAAGTTTAAAAAAAAAAAAAAAAAGGAAAGGAAAAAAGCACTATTGCGGCGGAAAGGACCTTGTGACATTACAAACTGATAACTGTGAAATTATAATATCATAGCTGTTCAGGTTTCAGAAGCATTCCACATATTAGATACATTGCATACAGATACAAATAAGAACAATGAATAGTTAATGGAATACTGACTGGTGTCTAGGATGTAAGAGTCACAAAATATAAACAAAAAATTATCATTGATCACAAACATCATGGTTGGGAATCATATGAAGAATGCCAGAAAATGCGAATTGGCTCTAAAAAGTATCTCCAACCTCAGGAAAATGACCAGGATATAAAAAACACTTCAGGTGATATATGTAATTACCTTGATTGTACCGTTTGCAGGAGTGTAATAAATTTCTTCACATGTCCCACAATATAGCCGTGATGGCTGGTAAGATATGTGCTTCATGTACCGCAAACATTTGCCACATTTGCTAAGCACGCGTCCAGAGTCTGAGAGCGGAGAAAATTCTGCTTCAAATAGTGCATCCATGTTTTCAATCTACATTAACCAGGAAGTATGCTTTCAGGAAAAGCACAAGCAATCTATAGTGAAAATAGGACTTTTTTTTTTTTTTTTTGAGAAAGTGAAAATAGGACATTAGACATTCAATAATACTATTCGACTTGTTTCTCTTGTTTCTCTTGAAATTCGTCACAGTTCATTGTTCAATTCGCACTCTTGTTATCTAAGTAACAACTCAATTCAAATATTTTTCTCAATATTCGTGTGCGTGGACAAAGGAGAAGGGCGTCTCCAAGGATTTGGAATTACTAAAGGCATTTTTGCAGAGAAACACTCATTCATAAATAACTCATCTTTTAGCACCTTGGAAGAAAGAAACATTGGGAAGCTATTCGTAAAACTGCACAGACATAATCTCTAGTGCTTATGAAAGTAACTTGTTTATATATTTTCTTATATTTATATCTTAACCAAGAAAATGAATAGTGTAGTAAGTCATAATGTAAGTCAATGAGAACATACTTCATTGTAACAGTAAATTTTGTTAAAGACTTAGCACTCGATGTTCAAGATAGCAATAGATTCTCAATGTTATATTGCCTAGCTAAGATTAGGGCTATTTATAGGAACTACCCTTCTAAGTAAAAAATTATTAAAAAACACCTAGTTGCGGTAATTATAAACAAAACCCTGATATTTGCCTGTATTTTGCAAATTGCACCTACTAAGGGGGTATTTGTAAAACAGATACAAGGCTCAAGGGGCTAATAAACAATGTACTTTTTGAAAATAATCAACCCTTAAAATTATAATGCTCCTAATGACAATTATTCCTCAGTGTAAGTCGAGCAATAGGTGTCAAAGAAAAACAGAACAAAAAGAGAACTCAATACCTGCCACCAAAGCTATTCAAACAAAGAAACTCCCAAGAAGCATTTATAAAGAAGAAACACTACCAATAAACAGATCAAGCTAAGAGCAAACACAAGGATTAACATACATCTTGAAACAGATCACCATTTCGAGGAACCTTTGCCATGTCAACCGAATAACTTTTTGGGCAGAACAGACATTTTGAGAAAACAAAGGACACAAGATAAAGATATGCATCACAAAAGGCAAATGGAAGCAAAAAACTTCCAAAACTACAAGCCAAAGCAAATAAACTGCTTTTCATTACCTGCTTGACAAAGTAACTAAACTTCCCTTTAAATTGCTCTATCACATGCTTAACAACTAAGCCATGATCTGCTTGACCTTTAGCTACAAGGGAAATCTGGTGCTCAATGAAACTTCGAATGTCAGGCAAACAGAGATCTGGGTCTATACATTGGTAGCCTCTTATTAAGCTGATACCTAAAGCAGTAGGAACCAATCTTCTTCCAGCTTGTACCTGCAGTTTGAATATAGATGGATGATACTATTCTCACTAAGTTACATTTTCCACATCAAATGATATAGCTAAAGCATAGTCCATGGTTCCCAAGCTCGTTCATGCATGCAAACAAATTCTATAGAAGTAATACATAGGTATTACAAACCTGTACGTAATTGCGTTCGCATATGTTGTTGATGTGTACAGAAATGGATGCATCCGTCCCTATTCCATTCTTTTCCATCAATGAGATGAGCTCACTTTCACTAAGGTAATCTGGAGGTCGTGTACTCCCCTGTAATGTTTAGAGTTATTGGTAATAGACAAGAATAGACTATAGAGACATAACTCTAGTGGGCTTCAGCAAAAAAATTTGTCATACTTGTATGTGTATTAACTAAGTACCTACTGTTCTGATTCACACAACCAATCATCTGTTAATAACCAAATATTCATACATACACACAAACATATGTTAACAATTTTTTTCAATGGCATTACATGGCGAAGAGCCATGGCCATTTGGCCATTATTGCAAACAAGAGCCTACACACTGAAAGCTAATTAACAGGTATGTAAAAATACTAAGAGTGGATTATCTGCCATCTTGTTTAATTTTCAAGTTTCCAGCATAAATTATCGAGAATACAGACATGTTTTGGTTACAAAATTCATACTTACTTAGTATGAGGAGATTACATGAAATGGAAATTAGGAAGGAAAAAAAAAACACATCCCTGCCTCGAGCACCAAAAAGAAAGAAAATTGCAAAAATAAACATCACATAACTAACTAGCCTCGGTGATGCTAGGATTTAATACCTCATCTACTTCGATTCTTGATATGTCAATTTTCTCCCCTTCAGTAAACTGAGGTATATTTATCTCAGCCACTGCCAACCATGGCATAATTGATGTGAATCCTTTGACCTTGACATGCTGCCCAACATAGTGGAATAATTCTCCACCAGATTCAAAATCAATCTTTATCCTGCAGATAAATAAATCACATATCTTATCATACCTGCACAGGAATTGCTAGCTAAAAGTAAACTAATTCATAAAAACTATAATATCATGTGAAGCTTCCCACTACATTAAATCTTACAGGGAGATCGAAAGTTGAAATTTCATATCACAAATAAATGAAAAGGCAGCTCCATATATTCACTGCCAAGAAATTAGTATTCTTGGACAAGTCATTCTGGCATCTCAGGACTTATTTAGTTTGTTTTCTTTGGATTCAACTGTCAACAGCTAAGCTAGTAGCGTACTCCCAACACTTAAGCAATAAGAAACATTAGAAATATCAACAATTACAACATAAAATAAGTTATAGGTTATCACACATCAAGTAACAAATATCCATAAAATATTTGACATGCTGCTGTAGTACTATAGAAAAAGTTCAAAACCATCAAATGTAGCTTGTGTCTGAAAATGATCACAACTATCAATGACTACTTGTTTCTAAGATATAGGGTACAAGATGACCATCTTTGATTCCATTTACCTACCTCTTTTGGTATGTTTCTCACAAAAATGAAGCAAAACATACTTTAAAAAATATAGCAGCAACCAACAGACCGTGGCAATTCATACGGAACGAAGAATTGAAAACACTAGAAATGGCCTAAACCAGCAAATGATAAGAATAAGGCGGCAGGGCTAGCTAGCATAAGAAGTAAGATGTTTATGGCACATCCAGTAGAAAAATTTAACGGGCCCAACAAGTACCTGTTTAGCATGATAGCATGGTCATAATACTTCAGCAAGTTCAGGTTGAGAAAACTTATTTTACCATCTCGAATCATGATTCCATTAGACAGCACAAAACACAAAAGAATAACAGTTTACCATATTCAAGATTAATTAACAATTTCTGCAGACATAAAATTGATGAAGTTATCAATAGAACAGGAACAGGGATGTAACTAATACTATACAGAATTTGGATATTCCTTCGAACCTAAACTGAGCAACTTCATGAACTTATTTGTGCCTGAATGATATGAAACCATGCTCAGCAATAACACATCTATAATGTGTGCTAGCCTAGACATACGGAATGGCATCCAAAATAATCACAATCCTAGCATAGAAGTCACAAGAAAATATGTCATAAATGTACACGATATTTGGCTAGTAAATCAATGAAACCGATTTAGCTGAATTTTTGGATGGTAATTGAAAGTGTCATTCAATATTATATGATCAAAACAATCCAATCTAAAAGAACATAGCATCTAGGTTGTATCACTCATGAAAACAAATTATATAAAGATGTATGTAAAAGAAAAATTAATCCTTCAACCTCGTGTATTTGCAATCTGGAGAAAGAGTTCCCAAAAAATGTTGACAAATGTACTGGTAGAGCTTCCATGCATCATGACCTAGGATATTCTCAGTAGCTGAACACATTGGGGTTATTGGAGGATGATCACCTGCATCAGTTCCTGATCGCGGTGTATGAAAGCCATCAGACAAAAGGTGCTGCACATAATCACCCCATACTGGATTGCGGGCCAGTGCTCCAAGAGTGCCTTTGTAGTCGAATGAAGATGGGTATGCAGTGCTTTCAGTTCGAGGATAGCTAAAGTAGCACGAGAAACAAAAAAAAATATGGAACAAAGATATATTGCATTAGGATCTAACAAATAGATGGATCACAAGAAGGTACTCACATTTTATGACCATCATTCTGCCTGACATCATGCTATTACTCTCAAGACTAGGCTAGAAAACGTACATTTTTCTCGCTACTTAAGATAATATGCTGGCAATATATGCCCCAGGTAATGCTGGAAAATTATATTGCCTAGTACTAACTAATAAATTGTGCTACAGTTTCGAGCGGAAAACAATGCAAAACACCAGAAATTTCTAGATGGTATGAATTTTATTGAGTTTTCTGTTCCCATGAAAGTATGTCAAAAATAAAATATTGCAGCACGGTCAGAGATAGAAACTCATTCCAGTTGATTTTTAGACAAAAGTTCACTGTTCATATCATTATGTATGAGACAGTTATAACAAAATGTGCAAAACAGAAAATAAAGGAAAACACCTATATGACTGGTTAACACACATTTCATTTTCTAAACCCTCATAAGGTCTCACATGAATTTCATTTTCCTAGTATTTAGGGATTCCTTGAATTAAATGAGGTTGCCAAAACATACTATAATTACAGACAACAACTGATGGGAACTAAAAACCTGATGAAACCTTGTGTATACAAACGCTCAGCCAATTGCATAGCCAGCTGAGGTCCAAAGCCCAAAGCACTTGATGCTACCTGAATTAGCCAAGACGCATCACAATCAATATTTATATATGCTTCCCATTTAAAGGCTCATACTGTGAAAGAAATTTAGTCATTAGAATATGAAGATATTTGTTGTTTTCCCTTTTCCCTTTCTAGGGGCCGACGGGAGGTTTCCTCGACTTTTAGTCCATTTTATTACCAGAAGATATGCTATTGCTTAAATGAGACTTTTGACATAATGAATCACTCTTTGCTGATCTTTCTCTCTCAAATACTGTAAAATAATACCGAATTTCATGTTTACACATAGAAATTCGAAAACTTTATACGATCTAGCTCTCCTCCCCTCTATCCCTTCTCTCACACTCTCTCCCCCTCGGAGCCCCTCCATCTCTCAATTAATTTTTGAGACAGCCAATGCCAAATATTCATGTTTTATGGTATAAACACTAAAATGATTGTACAGAATACCGACACTAGATACTACACCTTGTATAAATTTTGAGTGTCTCCGCAACTGGGTGATGCAGCCACAGAGGGGTGGCGAATAGGGTACCACAATCAACTTATGACTATGAGACTCCATGTTATCGGGTAATGAGTTACATATGTTTTTGAGCGTTATTTGTAAAAGTAATGAGAAAATAGCTGAAAACAAACTTAAAATCTGGCTCGCTTTTAACTTTTGTCCATCCTTTTACTATTACCGTAACTCAACACTCAACAGAGGAAAGGTCCCTCTCAACCGAACCTACCACTATTCGAGTCTTAGGTCGAGGGAGGAAGTTGAACACATATCCAAAACCAATCCTAGTTTACCCTAGAGAACACGATGTCACAACCCCCAGTCCAAGACCAACTGTAATCTAGGCGTTCCCTATGATTTAATATTTCCACTTTGTTTTTGTGCATTTTGTAGAGATTATAGAAAGGTTCTAGGATTTCTTTTGTAAATATCTAGGGGATCTTCTCATAATATTCCTGAAGAACTTTAGAAAGCTTCTCCTAGTACATCTTTTCAATCTCCACCGTCCATTCAAAGGCTGGAATAATATAAATAGAAGTGGGGCCTTCATTTGTAAACATCCAAGTACGAAGTGAGTTTGAGTGAATAACAAAGAGTTCTCTTCCAAGCTTTTTTGTGCCTTAGCTTTCTTTTAATGCTTGTTCAGATACAAGCACTTAAAATCCAGGCCCACTTAGCTACCGCGACGGGTGGTTGAGGAAGCTAAGGCCGCATGGTCATTGTTAAAGGAACAAGTCTGTGATAGGTGTTATCAGCCCAGTTGGGGCTTAGTGCTCTGAAGTTGCATGTGAAGGCTAGGGGTGGCAATTCGGGTTCGCGGATCGAGGTGGGTTCACATGTCGAATGTGTCAACCCAAACCCCACTTGTTTAATTGTTTAGTTATTCGTTTCAGAATTTTGAACCCAAATCGACCTATTTATAATAGGTACCTGAACCCAACCTCTTTAACCCATCTAATAAAATTGTTTTTATGTACATTTAATAATTTCAACTAAAAAAATTAAAATCAATCACCATTGACATACTATTCAATAAATAAAAAATATCATAATTCACAACATACAAAATGAAACACATGATTAGATAAATAACATAACATATTAATCATATTTTGAGGACAACATACAAAAAAAAAACATACAAGATAATAAATTAACTACATAATTAAGGAGGCTTTAGCATTTAAATTTAAGTACATATCTTGTTTTTGTATTTCTTACAATTAGTTATTTATTTAGTTTTCTATTAAATTCACAAACGGGTTATAGAGGTTAAATGGGTCATACTAGTTTGACCCAAACCCAACCTCTTCAATTGACAAGTTATTCGGGTTCGACCGATTTCGACCGGATCCATGAAGCCTAGACCCATACCCATTACTTTCATGTTAGATTCGTGTCGGGTCCAAAATTGGCACCCCCATTGAAGGTTGTGTTGAGTTTGATCGACAATCGTGAACGGAATAAATCAAACAAAAACAAAGAAGTGTGACTAAAGCAAGTGTCATGAAGACCCTTCTTTGGTACACATCATAAGATCGAGGTGAATGGCTCGAGAGGGTCGAGCATATAGTTGAACCGTCTTTAGCCGTTGGAGGGCCACATTCTCAAGCAGTTACACATACATAATGTCAATGATTTCACCACCTTGTATGAGGAGCAGTTTGATCATCCAACCCCTACAATGCATCAACACATGGATGCGAGAGGACTTTGGCATTGTGCAAGAGGGTTGCCACTGGGTGGAGCTAGCATTATGATCACTAGCCCAAAGGTGAACTACCCCAAGGTCGTGAAAAGCTTCTTACTTCCAAATGGAGCAACATCTCAAAGGACTCAACAAAGATACATGCAAAAGGTGAACGTCTTTAGCCGTTGGAGGGCCACATTCTCAAGCGAGTTACACATACATAATGTCAATGATTTCACCACCTTGTATGAGGAGCAGTTTGATCATCCAACCCCTACAATGCATCAACACATGGATGCGAGAGGACTTTGGCATTGTGCAAGAGGGTTGCCATTTGGGTGGAGCTAAGCATTATGATCACTAGCCCAAAGGTGAACTACCCCAAGGTCGTGAAAAGCTTCTTACGCCAAATGGAGCAACATCTCAAAGGACTCAACAAAGATACATGCAAAAGATACAACTCACTCATACATACATTGATTCTACACGAATATGATAAGAGAGACAAGAATTGAGGAATACTCTCGATTTTTAATTCAATAGTCAACCTCCCTAAAATTAATGACATAGTAAGTATTTATAGGATTAAACTCCCACCACAATAAAACTCCTAACTATTGAAAACTCTTAAAAATTAATAAAATACCAAACTAAAACTAATCTTAATAGATAATAAATTATCTCTAACTTTTATCTCCATCACATACTTGATACAACTATCTTGTGGTAGCATAGGAAGCATGCGGGATGTAGAATGGGGCACTTGTTGAATCGATACTTGGGAAGACTTCAAGAAGGAGCTTAAACAATATTTCTACCCAAACATCATTCATGAGGTTAAGCAAAGGAGCAACGTACATGAGTACATTAAGAACTTCACCAACCTCATGCTTCAAATCCCCACCATATCAAAATATATTATTTTCTACTTTGGTTGACGAACCTCAACAACATGTGAAAGCAAGAGTTGCAACAACGAACGTCAAGTCGGCAGATAAAGCTATCGACATCCCCGAGTCCATACAAAGCACCAACCACGCACGGATGCTCACAAGAAAAAGATAAGTGTGATCCGGCTAAACGTGAGGAAGAGAAAGCGGGACAATCAATAGCAACATTACTAAGGAGGAGATAAGTATCCATTTCAAAAGGAATGAGGAGAAGAAGCGTCTTCCATACCAAGAGGGGATGTTTCATTTGCAAATGACCACACTATGAGCAACGATCCTTATTCCTATTGTAGAAAAGCATGAGGCTATAATAATCATAGATGGGATCTTTCCAAAATCCTTAACGCCCTCAATGCCAAACCGATGCCAAAAACATCAAGAAAGGGGTTGGCGTATATGGAGGCACTCATCAACGAAAGCCAACTAAGCGCATTGGTAAACAAAGGAGCGATCCACAACTTCATATCAAAGAAGAGGGCACGAAAATTAGGCCTACAATAGATAAGGCACAAAGGTTGCTAAAAGACCATCAATGAAGAATACGACCACTTAACGGTGTAAGGCGAGGCGTGGAGCTACAATTGGGAACTTGGAAGAGCAAGTGGACTTGGTGGCACCAACGGAGGTCACAACGTAGTGGTCGGTCTGACATAGTAAGAAAGGTATCCACTATCCATAAGCGTTCTTTTTAGTTTTTGTGTGTATTCTACAGAAATAGACACCTTGCATGGTATCCCTCTATTTATCCAACTAACAGGCACCCAAACGAGAGAAAGACGCAACACGTGCGGTAGTTGTTAGCGATGCAAAAGACGGGCAAGCCAACATACTTAGCTTAGCTTAGCAACCTTAAAAGAAAGATCAACCCATCAATCAAGAGAAGAATGTGTTACCGATCACATGAGATGTCTTTGAAGAAAATAAGGGCGTGTTGCGGTAGAATTACTAAAGAAACTTCTACAAGTGTGAGGTGATCATAAGATTAAGTTGGAGCGAGAATACAAGCCACCGTCATGAGCCTCACAAAGACCCTATCGCATGGTCCACCCTAACACGAAGAGCTTCGGAGGCAACTAATTGAGTTGCTCGACATGGGAAGAATTTGGCCTTCGAAGGCCCATACGACTCACTAGTGTCATTTCCAAGAAGCACTGACCGAGTAAGGATATGCGTAGATAACTAGGCACTATTGTAACTATCAAAATTTAGGAGTAAAAATGAATAGATTTGAAAATGAATTGTAGGTGCATGGAAAAAGAAGTGAAATGTCACTACTTTGAGAGATGAATTAGGAATGAGAATAAATTGTATTTCGTCTTGAGAATAAATGTACTTGATGGAAATGGGAAACAAAAATGTATTTGTAGAGTTTTAAATTGTAAAAATGAAAGATGCCCTTTAAAATTGAAAGAAATACGACCTTAAAAGATATTTTAAATATTTTTTGATTATGTTTTTTTACTTCTTTGTTTATCCATAACAACTTTATTCTCTCATTAAAAAATAAGAGTCGAAACCTCCGAAAATAAAATGAATTATAAGGTTACATATCAATTAGATGAGTTGAAGACGTGATTTATATTGTCGTATATTTGATTTTTCGCTATACGAGATACATATATGTACATATGATATGCGATTTTGGTATTTACTAATTGTAGAGAAGAAAAGCTGATTGTGTTTTTATTGTCACTTCATCATGTCCGAAATTGTACATTATATAGGCATTAGTTAGCGACACTCACGTGAAATTAAGGAAAAGTGGAAATACACACTACCTAATTTAAGGCACTAAGTCGCCACTAAAACTCCCACTAAAACATATTTTACATTACTTTACAATATCTCAACACTCTCGCTCGAGGTGGAGCATATATATCATATGCATCCATCTTGTCACATATATAAGTTATCCGGGGCCTCGTAGAGATTTAGTGAATATATCGGTGATCTCTAGGAGTTGACAAATGAGGTCTTGATGATTCCAGAGAGAATCTTTTCTCTAAGGAAATGACAGTCGACTTCTATATGCTTTGTTCTCTCATGAAAGACTGGATTGGAAGAGAGGTGTAGAGCCGAACGATTATCACACACGAAGTCCATAGGACCAATGTCACCAGAAGTGTAATTCGTGCAGTAAGTGTTTTAGCCACAAGAGTTCACATGTTGCATGAGCCATAGCTCGATACTGGCCGCACTTGATCGAGCAACAACGGTTTGTTTTTGCTCTTCTTCCATGAAATTAGGTTTCTCTATGAATATCTGATAACTGTAAGTAGATCTTGATCACTCTCATCTCCGCCAATCGCATCGAATACCCGATAATATTAGTGTGGCCTTTATCGGTGAAAACAAGTCCTTTTCAGGTGATCCTTTAATGTACTTTACAATACGAATAATGACATTCCAATGACTATCACAAGGCTTGTTTAGAAACCGACTTACTACACTTATCGGGAAAGATATGCAGTCTGGTCATGGTGAGATAATTCGGTTTCCCAACAAACGCCCGGTATCGCCCTGGATCGGATAAGGCTCCCACGATTAGGAAGGAGTTTTACATTAGGATCCATAGGTGTAGCAACGGTTTACAATGTAAGACCCGTTTCTTCTAAAATATCAAGAGCATATTTTCTTTGAGAGATAGCAACACGATTTTGATTGCTACTTCAATCCCAAGAAAGTGAAGAAGAAGAGGGCCTAAGTCTTTAGTTTGAAAATTGAAATAGATGTTGTTTGGTGCATGATACCATCACAATCATCGCCATGTAATTACAATGTCATCAACATAAACCACAAGATAGATATAGGTATTTGATGAGGAGCACCTAAAGAAAGGCAGAATGGTCTCCTTCACATCCGGATCATCCTAAATTTGAAGAACTTTCTTTGAATCGGCCAAACCATGCTCGAGGCGATTGTTTTAGGCCATACAAAGATTTTTGTAATTTACATACCAATCCATACTCCCCCGAGCAACAAACCCGGGAGGTTGCTCTATATAAATCTCTCTCATCCAAGTCTCCATGCAAAAAGGCATTCTTGATGTCTAATCGAAAGAGGGCCAACGTCGCATGGCGCCCATGGCTAAAAATAGACGAGAGCGAGGGACATCTTTGCAACGGAGAAAATGTATCATTGTAATCGACCATAGACTTGTGTGTATCCTTTGGCCACCAATCGAGCTTTTAAGCGATCAACTTGTCCATCAGGACCTACTTTAACATTAAAAACCCATCGGCAACCAACAAATGATTTTCCGGATGGAAGAGGAACAAGTTTCAAGTGTGATTGGAGTCTAAAGTCGACATTTCATCAAGATTGCTTGTTTCCATCTGGATGAGAAAGTGCTTAAAACTGTCTTAGGAATAGAAAGCAGGAAGAAAGTGTAGTAAAACAAGAGTACTGATATGTGGGAGACAAACGATGGTAAGAGAGAAAGTTGTAAATAGGATAAGGGTTGCGAGTAGAACGTATACCTTTGCGGAGGGCGATAAGCAAATCGGGAAGCGAGATGGAGGTAGGAGTAGAGGGCGAGATATCGGAACATGGTGAAGCACGTGACTCTATCCGTCGTTCATAAGTGATCCGTGCTTAGGTTTATGGGCGGAGGAGGCGTGATGGAGAAAGAAGGAGTAATTGACATGCCTGGGGCTGAAAGGCTCATGAGCGGTTGAAAAATAAGTCTGAGCAAAACTGATCTAAGTCGTAGGAAGAAATATTCGTTGGGGCAAAGTATGAGATATCTTCAAAGAAGGTAACATCTCTTTGAGACGTAGAAACGATTTGTAGGGGAGAGTAGCAACATTAGCCGTTTTGGGGAAAACCATGTAAGCTATAACATCGATCCCGAGTATGGTTATCCCAACCACGGTGAGTGCGATAGAGATTTCCTCGACCCCCTCGGCCACGACCTCGACCACGACCACGGCCCCGCCTCCTTTGCCACGGTCATTCATGTGAGAAACAAGAGCGGATGGCTCGGGAGATGGTTGTGTGGAGTCTTGTGAAAAAGAGACTATGAGAAGGCGACTTATAAGCTCTTCCTGTAGGGATAGTAGGATTTGTTAAAGCCTGGTCACGCGTGAGATCCATACTCCTTTGGAAGACCATGAAGAATAAATACCATGAACATATTGTCGAGGTTTGTCAACATTTGTGGAAGCTCGCGTACTAACTAACATTAACTTGAGCTCATCAATGGTGGATTGAGCCCGAGGTTAAGTAGTCGGACAGATCGGGATCGATCAAGTGAAGAGTGGCGGGATTACGAAATGGACTCATCTGATCTTTGAATATCGTTAGCATAAAGGTTTTTAGCCTTTACCCAAACATCATAGCAAGTCCGATATGGACGAAAATGTGCCATTAACTTTGGCTCAATAGAATTCCACAACAAAGAGACAAGTTGGTAATCAACTTGTTCCCAATTATCTCGCAACTTAGTATCAATATCTGAAGATTTCTTAGTAAGATGGTCCGAAAGATTCTGACCTAAAAACCATAATTCAACAGAGGAATGCCAATTCAAGTAATTTTTACCATTCAATTTTTCGATTGTAATGGTAGGAGAACCTTGAAAAGCAAACGAAACCAAACTCTGTTTTTTGTGAAGAAGTGTCAGAATTTTCAGTCATTGTAACTGAAAGACAGACTCTAGACAATCAAAAATATATGGAAAACTTTGGACAGAAAGAGCAAATGAGACTGAAAAGAAGAAAAAAGGACTTAAGACGTCTGAAACGGAGGGCCCACGATCTGAAAGTGGTACGGACAGAAAGAGGAGAAGGAGGCGCACCGGGCGGCACGGGTGCGACAGCGACCAGACGGGGGCGCGTGGGGCTCACGCGCCGAAGCGATAGACGGCACGTGAGGGCGCGTGTGGTGGCTGCCGTTGACGGGGTTCGGAGGTCTCGCCGGTCGGCACCTGGCGAGTGCGATGGTCCGGCGCGTGTCTCCGGCAGGGGCTCTGGCGGTGGTGAACTGCTCCGGTCAGTTTGGAATAACAGAAAAGAGGAGGGAAAAAAAATAGGGTTTTGAAGGCAAGGCTGGAAAGAATAAGCAAGATACTTCAGGTTTCGTACCTGCTCTTTGATACTATGTAGAGAAGAAAACTGATTGTGTTTTATTGTATCTTCATCATGTCTGAAATTGTACATTATATAGGCATTAGTTAGCCTGACACTCAACAGAAATTAAGGAAAAGTGGAAATACACACTACCTAATTTAAGGCACTAAGCTGCCACTAAAACTCCCACTAAAACATATTTTACATTACTTTACAATATCTCAACACTAACGTAAATTAATTTTCATTTTTAAAAATGAGGTTGGTGCATTAAAAGAAAAACACAAAGAGCAAGTGTAACAAGGAGCAGTTAAGAAACCCCAAAATAGAAATAGTGATTTTACATTACTTCAATATCATCCTTAGTTGTATTCACTACATATATAGGCGTATTTGTTTACTTGTCCAACCCATATTTATCCTAAATCTTTAACATTTATTGCATCTCATATCCGTATCATATTGCATGCGTCTTCTTAATTCTTGTCCATATCAGTAGGCATAGCACTAATTCTACATCCTTGAAGCACTTGCATATCCATATTGGATTCTGCACCCACTGCCACAAAAACACCCATTCTCACACGTCTGACCTGGTACACGTTTTTATGTTACAAGAGAGTTATAAAATATTATTTAGACTTCTCTTCTCCACATTCTATTTCCAGATTTGGACTGAACAATTTCTGAGGGTATATCCATATTTGAAACTGAAGTTGAGGAATTTCAATAAAACTAGAGTCAGAAGCAGCAATAAATTATTCTGACTATGAGGGGCAAATTGACAGCATATATCAAGGCGTATATCATGTACTGTAAAAATATTGTAATTGTGGAACCGTTACCTCATTGAGTTGTATATATATATATATATATGTGTGTGTGTGTACATATATATATATATATATATGTTGTAATACTTAGTAGTTACCAGAACAATGAAATCTTTTACCAGAATTTCATCCAGTTGATACAAATTATCCCAACAATAGGACATTTAAAAAGACATCTAGCAGGTTCTGACCTTCATAAGGTTCACAGTGTTGAGACCAGTAGGGCGACCTTTTAACTCCTGTTTTTCTGATATACCAATAACTTTCAGCGTTCCATCCTCTTTTACAAAGTTTCTGAACATCTGGGTAACCTGTAATCAGTAAAACACACAGGAATTAAGCATCTGAAGTGTTATACATTAGAATATTAAGGAAAACTCAAGGACCTCACATTTAAGTCAAATAACCTCTGGCGCTCCCATTCTAATTTGAGTTCATAGCCTTTATGTAATATGTAAGGATGCAACGCCCAAAACTTTTCTGGCTTAAAAGTAATAATATTTAGGTGTCGTTGCACACAAAAGCCAAGGGTTGGAGTTTGACACGGCCCATAACTGAAATTAGAATCAAACAGTTACAGAAGTAAACTTGAAAAAGTTCACTAACTATATGAAACTTCAGACCAGGATCAACAGTAATAGTTACCAAGAATGGTTAAAAGTAGATAAATGGAATAGATATGATATGTAAGCTAGTCCTAAAATGAATTATGCATTTTCATTATGCTATAGAAACATATTCAAGAATGCATGATAAATAGTTAAATACTAAAATAAATAAGATCCAGATAAAACATTTCCCAACATGGGTTTTTCAAGAATATGTTTCAAAACAAAAGAAGCTGTAAGAAGCATGCAACCAATAAAGAGAAAATGGAGCTCCTCTAGATTTATTGTAATCATGGATGGATTTCAAAAAAAAAATAAAGTAGGTGCAATATACCATTTGATGTTATCGCAGAAAGAATTGAACAGGAAACACAAGTGTGGTTTTGAAAAAGGTGGCTTTAGTAACATTCGAGTCCAAATCTGATATTTTCGAACTATCCGAGCTAGAAACAGATCAAACACTTCTTAAAGACAAGCGTAATTGTCCAATAGCTTTCAAACTGCTCACAAACTTTTATTTACTTAAACATATTTTTCTAGTATAGTTGCATTTGCTTGAATACATTAACTTTTGATCCTTCATTTCATGTACTGATCCATTTGTGTCCCAGCATTTATCTAAGCCGTCTTCAGCTTCTCAGTGTGCTTATCAAACCGTACCCTTTAACTCAATCATCTTCTCTTTAAAGTTCACCCACCATAACCAATGTCCTGCAAATGTGCTTTCACCTGCAACTGAAATGTCCATGCCAGGCCCAAGGTGAGTGAGGTTGACAATCATTGGAAAGAAGACCAATGGTTGAAAAATGAAAATATCCCACTTAGAAAGCCTCCTGAAAACTATGTTGCTTGGACTCGGGTATGGGTGTCCGATACGAGTGCATATCCGGAGAAGTCCGACTAAGTCTTCATTTTTCAAAAATTAGGAAATGTGGACACGGCTAAATAGGATCCAAAATTAGGATACGGCTATGGGGATACGTCTATATATACATGCAAAAATATATATATATATAAATATTCCATATGGAATAGTATAAATTAAAGATTCATCAAATTATAACTTTTAAATTGCAATACTTCATTTCATTTTAGTTCAATATAACCAGAAATACAAAATTATATATGGAGTCATGACCTTTACAAATTAAATTATATAATATTACATATGTGGATGCCTATCAAACTAATACGTGGACAGGACACCTTTGCTAACATGTGACATGTGTGGCTTTCATAACTTTCCAATGAGATAGATTTAGTATTAATAAAATATAGAAAAAAAAAAAAACAAGAAAACCTCAATCTGCTAATTAACCCATCACATTGCCCCTCGTCTTCAATGAGCGACACTTAGAATTCTTCATCTGCCTCATTTTTTTCTTGTTAAATCTACCCATTCTCATGTATTCTTCACACTACATTCTACTATATCCAGACCCATTTAGTAAAATCAAAGGTATTTTCTTAATTAGTTCATGAGTTCTTCCAGTCTGAAAGGAAAGAAGGAACCCACGTCTTTTTCAGTGTGGAACAGCCCGCTTCCACGTTTTTAGCGGAGGAACCGGTTCGATGCATATCCCGCACCCACATCGCACCCAAAGGACACCAGTACTCCTCCTGTTTTGAATAGTCCGAGCATCAGAGCTGAAAATCCCTACTCTTTTCCCTCTGTTCTCACACTACTCTTTCTTTATCCTTTTTCCTGCTGTTTCATAAGTTTTTCGACTCTTTTTCCCACAAGGTTCTGCGTTAATTCCAATATTGACCTAAATATGGACTCCCACCCCCTTCCCCCCGGCTTCCCACCGGTCTGAAAGGTTTTCTTCTGAATGTTGATTCACAACTTTTAAACTAGTGAGCCCAATTTCGAGCTCAAGCTAACAACTTTTGATACCCTTACTTTTGATACCAGTATCGACGGCAATTAAGATAAGACCTAACAACTGAAGTTAACAGAAAACAATAATAGCATAACATAGAAATGTGACAGGATCCAGTGAAAAAATGGTTAGACGGGAGAGACTGACGAGATAACTCTTGAATCAAGGTTTCCATATTTCCCATTGAAATAGCTCGTCTGGAACCGTGTGAAGGCAACTCCAACTTTCAAATCTATCTCTTGGCGGGCATCCACGGCCAGTGCCTCATTTTGTTAGGTTCAACAAGGCTATTCATGGCTTTCAGGATATCCTTCTCAGTTACAGATGAAAATCTAGCACGATAAACTTTTTGCCATCTTTTGACTGGAACCCAGTGCTCTCAATAACTGAAACCAAATGAATATTTGAGTCAGAGAGGACATCACTTTACAAAAATATCAGCTCAACTCAAGAGAGAAACATCAAATTTCGATTTATCAATAGTTCATTGTTATCATACACATATCATCATACATCAAAAATATTTTTAAGGCAAGTTAGATCAAGAACAAAACAACTATATATACGTAGTGATAACTTCTCTCATCCAGAAGTATTCAAGATAGACAAGATAACACAACCGAAATATGTATATTTGATCTCAAACTACAATACAGCAGCTAGAACCACAAAATCTGGAATAGATATAATACAGTTAAAATCTCAGGTTAGCAGGATACCTTGATCTACTTCATTATCTCTTAGGTTGTTTATCAATACTTGAGATCTTTTTCTACTTATAGTGGCTTTAGATGCCAATTGGGCCATTTTATCTTATTGATGTGATATATTATCATTTGTTTGCCTTAATTGTTTATCTTTTCGATTATCCTTTACAGCTGCTTTAGAAGCTTATCACTCGCATGATTGGTCCTTCTCTTCCTCCAGCATGGAATAAGAGAACACTTGATCTCCACTCTTGAATACATAGATTATCACTCAACTCAACAAAACCCTTATCCCTTAATTAACTAGTAATCCTATATGTATCATCTTCATCAACTCCAATCTTTACTCTTGTCTAGATATGGAGAACAACTCTTAAGTAAATCACACATTCATTTACCCAGATGGCGTGTCTCCACTGCGCATGCACAAAAACATCTTAGATAAATGGAAGTCATGTAAAGTGATCGCACCACATCCAAAAAGCCAGTAAAAATATTTTGTTGTGCTCTAAATATGGTAGTATGAGCTACCTAATAAAGAAAATTACCTTCAAAACATATGTTTTCTCCTTCACGATCACAATCCAACCACAATACTAAGTGTCCACAACCACGAGCTTCTTGGCTTAAATGCCTACATATATGAGCCTTTATCAAGAGCATGTTAGCAATTATCCCAGAAAGAAAATGGAATATAAAACCAATTCGGATAGTATCTAAGGTCTACAAACAGAATCAGACAGTTGTAATGACAAAACAATATGATTCCAATATATCATGCCTCTTGGAAATCATACAGGCTATTGCATATCCGTTATACTCCCCAAACTGAAAAAGATTGTGAGTCTCCATATATTAAGGTGGTGATTGAGTTATCTTTACCTTGATATATTTATTTTGGAGAGACCGAGGTTAACTTAATCATTATGGTGATTGAGTCACAAAATCATTTGATTCCGTAGAGAAATATAAAGTCAATAATGAACAATTATGGTGCACTTATTGCAAGAAATAGCCATGAGAGGAGCTGGAAACTTTATGGTAAACCACCAAATTTCCAGCCAGCATACTAAAATGGAGCACCCACAACCAACCAAGGAGGAAAAGGACAAGCATATTTTAGCTTACCAGCAAGAAGAAAAGAAAAATATTTGGAAAGAGGAGAATTTAATAGAGAAGAGAATGAGAAGCTAAGACCCCTCTTGGCAAGCGCAGAAAAATCCTCAGGTTCAGGCATTTGTTTAGTGACATTCTCAGGTATCTTAGATTTCTATGTTTTTCAAGTCCACCAAATGAAAAATGCATCGTTGGTTCAAGAGCTACCAACCATACGACACAATCTTCCAACAAGTTTGTTTCCTATGGCACATGCCCAAGTGATGGGAAAATTGCTATTGCAATGGGACTCTGGTTGCTCTGGCTGGTCAGGAGACTTTATTATAAGGGAAAAACTTAATCTAAAGAATGACTAATTTGCCAAAATTATCTATTAATCTTGTTTCAATTAATTAGCTTACAAGAGTTTTGGGTTGCATAGTAACTTTTATCTTTCATCAAGCAAATTTCAGGATTAAGATACAAGGGAGACAATTGGACCTGCTGGGGAGATACATGAAATATACTTCTAGAAGAATCCAATGAGCAAAATAGCACTGAGCTTGTAGTTCTTTGTCTTTACTTTCATGGTCATATGTTTCTAACAAAGAAAAGATTTGGTTGTATCACGCTGTATGGCCATTAGTTGCACACTGTCATCAAATGCTGCTTAACGGCTGTTTCATCTCATATGTCTTAGACATGTTGAATATTCAGAGCTCAACACTCACTCCAATTCGGTGGTCTATTAACCTATTAAATCAGCTTGGAAGTTGTTGTAGGAAAAATGCACTTTTAATAATATTAAGTTAACTTACTTTTGGAGCACTAGAGCTTTTGTTGTCTGAAAATTCATAAAGTTTCCATGACACTTGGTCCCTGAGGGGCCTAAGATTGCCGTTCCCAACGCGAACTTGAGAAACAGGTGCATTAAGCTCAAGAAACTTATACCCGGATGAAAAAGATTATATATAGCAGGGCTCTGATGGTGGGATTAATTAAGTAAAACGAGTCAAAAGTAGTGGGAAACTACATCTTGGTGAAAATGAACATGCTACTACTTCGTTGATCACAGCAAAAACGGAAAAGAACAAATGTCAAAATTCTCTTAAACTCCTTCACAGTTTTTATGTCTAATACATATAGAGCTTACACAGTACATATTAAATTTTGGTACAAGTGTACAACATATATTAATGTGAGGAATTTATGGTCCAAGACTCTAACTGAGTTCGGTTTTGTTTGGGTGACTCCTCGGTCGGCCGGATCTTTTTATGTTGGATTTGGGACGGTTCTTGGGAAGCAAAGGAGCGATTTTATGGAGAGCGGTTATTCCTATTGTATGTTGGTCCGTTTGGTTGGAAAGAAACAATAGAATTTTCAACGATAGTGAAGAGTTAAAAAAAAAAAAAAGATCAAGATCAACGACATGAAAAGATAAGAAATGAAAGTTCACCTTTGGTGTCGATTCTGTTTTAACAATTGGTGCATCAAAGAGATCCAGAGGATTTGTGGCATTCCAATCTTGATAACGTGCTGGAAAATCTACACTAAACTTCCAAAAACACATTATTTGGCAGTCAAATATTGAAACCGTTGAATTTTAGAGAAAAGCATAAAGAACAATTATCATAATAGTCAATACCCTATTGTTAGGATCTTATTTGTTCAAGTACGAAGATCCAACAAACTCTCACTTGATAAATTGTCCATTCAAATCAAACAATTCCTAGACAATAAAAAATATAAGATAACACTTGAATGACAAATTATATGTAGATTATGAAAAGGGATAATTCATAAGAATTAGAAATCAAAAATTGATACATCACATAGCTCAACTGATACATCATACATTGCAGCTCATCGATTGCTAATGCATGCTACAGTACCTTTTCTATCTATTTCCCATACCAGGTAATTAGGACTAATTTCACTCTGGAATTACTTTAGATATATCATATTAGTTTGTCTTTTGTCAATACTCATGTCCAGATTGCAGTGATTTTTGGGAAGTTCATCCAAGACTTACTCAAACAATTACGCGATGGAAAATAAAATTTGGCTATTGGGATAGGGGCAACTGGACAAGCAAAAGAGAAACTTTTTTTGTGGATCACTTAGATAAATGAAGTAACTCGAGAAGGGAGTATCCTATAGATTAGAACCTCACAATGGGGAGTGTTAAATTCGGGGGGCTTGGTACAGTCCCACACGAAGCGTACCCAATACGGGGGGAGAGCCCAAGCCCGCCAAGTGAAGTTCCATCCTAAAACCAATTGGTGATAGGAGTAGTAGCTCACTTGGCTTATAAGTACGGCTATTTTTCCCTAATTACGCAATGTCCCATCACTTGTGAGTCCTTCGTCAATTCTTTAATCATCACATGATCCTCCATGCTCCTCCATATCCTCCAAATGGACGGCCCACCCGGCCGAGCATGAGGCCTCGCTCCGATACCATGTTAAATTGGGAATTTGGCACGGCATGAAGCGTACCCAATACGAGAGGAGAGTCCAAACTGCATAATTCATTCACCGCTATACCTAGCACAATCTAAGAATCTTGACTAAAAAATACATCGAAAAAACTCACAATTTATTATTCATACAATATACTCCTCCGTCCCAATTATATAGTCCAGTTGGACTTTTCACACTGAATTAAGAAAAAGTGTTGGAAATTACAAACATACAAAACAATTACTTGATTTGCCCCTTTTTAATGTACGGTGTAAATACATAATGCGTATTAAATAGGGTTATAATAGTAAAAGAATGGAAAAAATACTATTAAATATGGAAACTGGACTATATATTTGGGACATCCCAAAAAGGAATAGTGGTCTATATATTTGGGACGGAGGGAGTATAATTAATTTTTATAGACTGGCTATTATTAAAATCAGAGCTTAGCCTGACCGTTTTTATAGAAACAGTAAGGTTTGTGTGAATTTTCTAATCTTCTCTCTTCCCCTTCAACGAGAAATATTCTCCCTTCTATTAATCTAAACATATTTGGTACCTATTACATTTATCAGATTCAGAACGCCAGTTAAGCAATAGAGGGGGACATGTCTCCAAACTAGAATTGGAGTCTTGTTTTAAGTTCATTAACTCAGCATTATCAAAGCAAAATGTAATGAGAAAGGCATCCCCTGATTGTATACCAAAAACATATCTTAAAGGAAACACTTTGTAAGTTAAAGTAATCGCAAACCTAAAAACATGGCCGATCACTGATGTCACTTTATAATGCACAGGAAATCCCAAAAACATTCCATCAAATTCATGGACCTCGGTGCTCCCTCTTCGGGTTGACATCTGAAATGAAATAAGCCTTTTCAGTTCATATAGTCTTAGGAAAGTCAACCACATAAAGAAATTCATATGCAAAGTAAATGAATTCCAAAGTCAGGCAGAAAGAAAGAAACCACTACTACACTGATGTGGAAGAAAATATCTATAGATAAGATGAATGCATATCCACTAAAAAGAAGAGACAAATGTAGTCTGCCTTCAGATGCATTATAAAAATATCCACCAACCAAATTTTAACCGAAAACAAAATGAAATAACTCAAGTAATGATATCACGAATAATTTGGTTGTTAAAAATGCAAACTAAACAGAAAATTTGGTGTCCATCCTCCAATGAAAATTGACTAGAAAATTGCAGGTACAAAATGCAATTTTTATGAACAGAAATACTGTATAGCATATCTTCCGAATAATCTCCATTCTAACATAAGTTCAGAAAGCTAGAATTGGGATTCGCTAGGTTAATGTAGAGCACCTCACACTTTTTCTCTTTGACTAAGATGCTAGAAATGCAGTCAATCCACAGGCCCTACCTTTTACACCATCTTCACAATAATATAAGTTCTTTTCCACCTTTTCAAAATTAAGAAGTTACTTGGTTCAGAAGTTTTTTCATGCAGCAGATATTTGTTTAGAGGAAGAAAACCAAAAGATTGGAACTGCAATCATTTAAAATCAAAAAGGATTTGAATGGATACTTTCCTTATGTTCATTACCACAATTTACAGAAACTGAACAATACAGAAGCATCTACACTTTTAATCATTGTCAAGAAGCATATCCAAAATGCAACTAGAAGCTTGACTTCATATCAATACCATGATGCTGCCACTTTGAAATAACAAATTCAGTCAATAATAAATGGAAAAATGCAAATGCAACCAAAAGATAAACTCTGAAAGTTGTCCTATTTAGTCAACTTATATTTTCAAAAGAGAAAATTGATGTCACTCTATAACTAATATCCACCATTTTCTCATTTCTCTCATAGTAGAAAAGCAAAATAAATAATACGGCGTCATGAAAAGCCATAAATTCTCATTGTTTTGAAACAGTAAAGCGGAAGAAAGGAGGGCTTACTCCACCACCCGAAAGAACTGTAGCAATTGCGAGAGCAATGCTTGGCTTCTCTGCCACCTGAATCCATGGAATTATATTAACAGAGACATAAAAAAATAAAATTAAAGAAAAGATAAACATCATTGAAACACATAAAATCAAGTAAATTTTGATTTTCTTTTAATTTTCTTACCATTAGAACTTTGGGAGCCATGTTATCAGAATATCAGGGTTTTCTGCAGTAATGCTGCGAAGAACTTGTAACTAGTAAAACAATGGGAAATTAGGTAAAATACCCCAACAAGGGGTATTAAGGAAAAATACCCCCACTTTATTAAACAATGAAATCTACCCCTTTTTCCTACCTAAAATGTTTACTTTACCCTTAACTTAAAAAAATCAAAAAAAAAAAAAGGAAAAAGCGAGCACATGGGCAGGAGTGAAATTTTCAGCTAGCGCCCTTTCATTTTCACCATTACAAACCCTGGTTTCACCATTACAAGCCTACTTCTCAACATTTCGAGCAAAGAGATCAACATTACAAGATTTTCGAGCTCTTCTTCAAAATTACGAACCCTAGTAAATGCGACGCGCGTTTGAAGGAGGCAAAATCGAGGACCTGTGTTCGACAATAAATCTCGATTCTTGCATCAAAAATAAGTTATTTTTCATTGTTTAATAATGAAGGGGTATTTTTCCTTAATACCCCCTTGTTGGGGTATTTTACCTAATTTCCTAAAACAATTTATAGTATACCCTAAACAGGGGTTGGATGGGTCGGTTCTATTCGAATCGGCCCGAATTCAATCGTAGGATGGCTTGATCTCATATATCAAATGACAAATATAATCTTTTAACCCAACAACTTATCAAGAATGGGCTTTGGCCGACATTTATTGCTAAAAGAAAAATAGAAAAAGATAGAAATTGTACACTTCCCGAAATGCCCATCATAAAAGACGTGGTCGATTAACCTAGGTCATTTCTCGAGTAGATGAAGTCGATTAATCGGTAGTGCGTATTTGCGAGAATCGGGTCGTTTAATCGACCCCAATGAGTCGATTAACCAACCAAAGATTAATGTGTCGATTGATCTACTCAAAATTATTAAGTCGTCGTCAATGGTCGATTAATCGACCGTTAATCAACCAAAATAAATGTGGGTCGGTCAATGGTCGATTAATCGACTTAAGTGGTCGATTAAAAATTTAAAACCCTCGTAGGGTTTATAAGCCCTCAATCGACTCTAAACGACAATCGTTCAAATCGACCCTCACCACTTTGTCAAAGCGACCGCCATTGATTGCCGTTAGTGTCGCCGTCGTTGGGAATATTTTCTTGCGACTTTTGTCATAAAGTAAGAGTTTTATTTTGTTTTTGAATTATTATTTTAACTTGCATTGTAAAATATGTTATGATGGTTTGAGGTATTGAATTATTGAATGAATGTTATATCTTGAATGGGGTTTAGGGTTTAGTTTGATTTGAATGTTAATGTTATTTGGAATGTTAAACTTGATTATGGGAATGTTGTGTTTTTCATTGCAAAAGTTTGTTGAAGTCTTTGGGAGGAATCCTAGGGTTTAGGCTTGAATTCAATCAAAAGACTTGTATTGTTTTTCAAAAAAAATGATTATTGTCTTTGTTTTGGAGGGATTCAATATTTATTAATGAAAAAAGTACTTTTTAAGCTAAAAGTGTTTTTTTTGCAAAAAAGCACTAAAAAGTGCTTTTTTAAGCCGAATAATTGCTTGATAATGCTAATAAATCGCCATCGCAAGATCTCGATATTTAACACTCTAAAATTTGTCTTTTTCTGTTTCAATTATACAGAAAAAATGGCATACCTCACCACCATTGAAAAACGGTTTGATTCAAGAGTTACATCCCGATGTAACTTACAAGTTCTAAGTCTAGTATATGATAAGTTAGACGCCGTACACAAAGAGTTGTTGGTGAACTCGGCTTTCGGAGACTTATACAAGTTTCGGGATAATATTGATTTCTTGTAAACTTCTTCATGCTCTATTATTTATGAGGATTAAATCAGGTGCATGATGAGGTATGGTTCCGTGTTGGGGATGCAAATGTTAGATTCGGGTTCTCGGACTTCACTCTCATCACCGGATTGAATCCGGAATTGAGAATGATTTTGTAGGACATCCCATCGGATAGACGGTTTAGGCAGAGTATTTTGCGGGAGGGAAAAAGCCTGTGAAGCCAAGTCGATTGAAGGCGGCTTTTGAGCACCATGCAAAGAATAAGGAGGACTGATACAAATTGGGATTGGCTCTCATATATGAGTGTGTTTTGCGGTGTAAGGAGCCTACCACTTCAATTGATATGAAGATTTTGCAAGTTGTTGACAATTTGGATCTTGTCAATAAATACCCGTGGGGAAGATCATCCTATGACTATATTCTATATAGTTTGACGAAAACTATTACTAAAGTTGACCATCATGACTTTTGGGGCTTTACACACGCTATGCGGTATTTATCAAAGTCATTTTCGTTAGATTACAATATATATTTTCAATTTCGAGAAATATTTATAACATTGGATTGTTTGTTAGGTATGGGCATTTGAGACCTTTCTGTAGTGTCTTAGGATGTTTAAAGCTGAAAGAACCGAACAAAGATTTTCTAGGATGTGTGGGTGGAAGTCCACATGACCACTTTTGGCTATTTTGAGATTATTGCCATCTTGGACGAGCCTATGGTAATTTTGAGATTATTTTTAATTGCGTATAATTTTTAATCGATATTTTGAGATTATTTGTAATAGATATTGTTTGTGAATTGACGAGGATGAAGTTTTGTTTCCATTGTCTCAACACAAGAAGAAATGGAAAAGGAATATGTTGTGATGTTTCTCGTCGCGTTCCCGAGGATCTCGGTTATCCTTTGGATGAGCGGACAGTGCCCACAGATGATCGGGAGAGTGTGGAAGAGTCGACAGAGAGAGAGAGAGTCGGGGCCTACAAGTGTGCCACCGGGGAGATGTCCATGACACGGAACATGGAAGCGAGTTCTCAGTACCCCCCCACCTTCCACCCGGCCCTTCCATCGGTATGAGGTAGGTTTTGGATATCGTGGCCACACCGACAAAAAGCAAGATGATGCTTTTTCTTTTCTAAACAAAAAGGTCGAAGATGCTTTTTCTCTTAGGAGCGGAAAGATCAAGAATGGACCGCAAGATTTATGCATTAGACCAAAACTTGAAGAAAGTTAAGTCACCTTATACGTGGTTCACTCCTGAGAGAAAGCGTGATGGAGACGGGGGCTGTCTCCGATTATGGGACAGTGGTGGAGACAAAAAAATAAGAGTCGACTATTGAGGAGGAGGAGCGAGGTTGTTGAGGATCATGCCGAGGATCGGTGTGTTGAGGTGGAGGAGGAGGAGGAGCATGACCAGGTTGTTGAGGATCATGCCGAGGAGCATCAAGCGAGAGAAGACTAAGTCTATTGAGGTGGAGAAGAATAAGGCTGGCGAGGTGGTGGATACGGAGATGCAACAACATTAGATGTTGAGGTGGTAGAGCAGCAGACACGGGGATTATCGAGGAACGTTGAAATATACAAGGAAGAAGAGGTCATCAAAACATGTAGAAAAAGAAAATGTTCTACAACGGGAGTGAAGCGGCGAGTGCCTTCAATTCATACAAGAACTCCTTCACAATCGAATCGAGGCCACAAACAACCACCTCCGAACTTTTTGGACAAGATGCAAATTGATTTCTTTCTCGGTGGATCCATTGAAGGCCAAAAATTTAAAGAATGGTACACAAAGGCAGCTGATAGGTAATATTAACTGCAAACACTGTCAACTGATAGGCCGATTTATGATCGATCAATCGACTGATTAGTCGATCAATGGTCGATCGATCGACCTTTAATCGATTAATCAGTCAATTAATGGTCGATCAAAATTGACCTTTAATCGACTACAGGGTCGGTGCGTGGTCGGTCAGTGGTCGATCAATCGACCTTTATTCGACCAAATGGTCGATTAATTGTCGTTGCAATGACCGTTGACCGACTAGTCGGTCGATTAATGGTAGATTGACCGACCACTGACCGACCCCAGGTTTATTTTATGTTTTTGCTTCATTTCATTAATTAATATGTACATATTGCTTCCAACAGTGAAGAATTGATCATAAATGGGGCCACAATCAAAAATGCTAAAAGCTGGTTTACGTTGATTACTGCATCTGGGGCTTGGCTTGAAGATGATGTAAGTCCAGTTTAATATGTACATATTGCTTTAGTATTATGTTAATCTTATAACAACTTTTCACTTTTCAACACGTGGATTTGGCGATGACCTTGTTACATTGGGAGAGACAGACAAGATATCCGGTGTCCTTCGGCAGAAACGCCCGAGCCATCCTAGCAAGATGTTCTATCAATCATTGATATTTGCACTCAATGATTACAAGCAAAACCCCACTAACTACAAGTTCGATAAATATTTGATTAACTATACGAATGGGACTTGGAGTAAGTTTGGGAGGAACGGGTGGTGTACACACTTGTACTTTCCAATTTGCTATAATAAGCATTGGATTGCGGCGAACTTGTATTAGAAACATCGCGGGTGAATATCTATGATCCCGACAAGGGTTGCCTAACGAGAGGGCAACTTAATCGAGTGCGCTTTGAACATGTTACCGTAATGTTACCCTTACTTGCACAACAAGTTGGGATTAACACAAACGGCCCCCTCAAAGTGGTCGGATCGACAAGACATCCAAGCGGGCACGTCGTAAGTCATCTAATCTTAACTGTGTTATTTAGCTTAATGTTTTGCTTAAATGCTAATTGTTGTTTTAATATATCATAGGGGTGATTGCGGAGTCTTCGTGATCAAATATATTGAATTTCGAGTGCTTAGGGCAAGATGTAAATATCGTAAACATCCATTATATGCTTATGTGGAGGAGAAGTTGGTCGCCGACATATATGCTTTTAATTATGATCCTTGATTGTATTGATCAAGATATGTTGAATACTTGTAAATGATATACTTTTAGATTTTAAGTGATGTAATTGAGTAATTGTATTGATCAAGATATTTTTAAGTGATGTAGTTGAGAATTAGTCGAATTAGCGAGAATTAGTCGATTAATCGACCATATCCGAACGATACATAGGTCGATTAATAGACCATCGAACAACGAGATGAGTTGATTAATCGACCATATGAATAGCAGATGAGTCGATTAATCGAACATCCGAACGAAACGTCTGAGAGGTCGATTAGTCGACCATATGAACAATGATGAGTCGATTAAATCGAACATCCGGGCGATCTGAGGTCGATTAATCGACTAATTGAGAACAATGAGATGAATCGATTAATCGACCATCCGAAAGACACAATTTCTAAAAGTTGTCATTGTTTAACTTGCTTCTATATAACTCTTGTTGTGCATATTGATAGGGGAGCATTTGTAATATATGGTTGAATCTCTCTACTCCTATCCTTGTGTTTATTGCATGAATGAGAATGTTGTCGCTCACAACGGATAGTTCTCTTTAACTTAGGTAAAATTGTTTTGTTTTCAAAATCGACCTCGTTAAAATTGTTTTGGTTTGTAATCATCAAAAGGGGAGATTGTTTGATAAATGGTTTTATAATGATTTTGATGATTTTGTTTTTATACCAAAACAATGGTTTTAAAGGTTGTCCAAATACTCCTAAATGATTTAAAATGGTTTTGATATTTTAGGAGTATTTCCTCAAGTTTATTTTCGATAATATTGGACAAACACTTTTAATGATTTTATGTCAATGGTTTCTTTCATTGAAACTATATTTCTAAATGTTGTCCTAATACTCCCGATTGGTCTAAAATATTTTACGAATTTTTTGAGTATTTATTGGAATTTATATCGGACAACACTTTTTGTGTTAATGTGTTATTTCATCAAAACTATATTTCTAATGTTGTCCTAAATACTCCCGATCAGTTTAAAATGTTTTTACGAATTTTTTGGAGTATTTCTTGAGGTTTATTTTCGACAAAAATCGGACAACACTTCATGTAGGAGGAGGACACTTGGCCGACCAAAAGAGCAGAATCGGTACTGGGAATGTATTTCAGAACAGAACTCACGGAACTCCCAAAATGGGTCGGGGGACCGGTCACCATGGTGGGCGGCCGGTCGCACCCTACGGCGATCTGGTCGACCCCCATTGGACCGGTCACCCCTGTGTAAAATTTGCTGCGTTCTTTTTCAAATCTTATTTCACGCGACCGTCCTTAAGTTTGATGACAAAATTCTAACCGTTGTGCAAATGCAGACAACTTTTCCTTAAATTGTGGAATTGATTTCTAGCAGCTATAATCTTGATTTTAATTGCAATTTTTTGTAGAAATCAGATTCCAAGAGGAGCCTATCAAGTATCAATCATCTCCTATAAATATAGGAAGATTTGAAGCACAACTATATGAGAGAAAACTACAACACAACAAGATACACTCAAGAATAAACTTGTTCTTACATTGTTTTATTTCTTGTTGTAATTTGCCTAGCTATTCACTTTCACATTCTTGAGGTCTAGGCTTTTCTTGATTACACTTGCACGCTATTGTATTATCAATTATCGAGTTGTAATCTTGAATTTGGGTAATCATTCAACACAAGATATCCTTGTGAGTGTTCTTGTGGTAAGAACACACTTGGGTGATCTAGGTGTTAGGTGTAAGAAGATTGTGGTAATCTTCTTTGTTGAGGTGTTGAAGAATTTGGTATTCTTCAAGGTTGAAGATTGTGGTAATCTTCACAAGGTGCCGTTGGAGATTGTGGTAATCTTCAAGTGAGATTGTGGTAATCTCAAAGGTGGTGTTGAAGAAGAGTGTGGTGCTCTTCAAGGTGTTGTTGTAAGTTGGTGTTGTATTAATTTGTGGTAAATTAATAAAATCTTTTTCTTTTTGAAATCCATCCCAGGATATATCGGGGTGGTAGAGGATTAGGCCCTAGGTGGGTTGAACCTCTATAAATCGCGTGTGTTGTTTACATTCCGCACCTTTATTATTGTCTTTGAGCATTCGGTTCGAAAAGAGGGCGAAATCGAAAAGATGGAGATGATCTATTCACCCCCTCTAGATTATCGTAGCCGTTTGGACTTACAAGTGGTATCGAGCCAAACTCTTTAGCAAGCTCGTTTCACATCGCGAGTGAAGAGAAACGATCGTCACTACTTAACGAAGCTCATCTTTCCGGCACCTCCACCACCAAGCCACCTCGGTTTGATTCGTAAATTTTATATTTTGGAAAGAAAGAATGGAATGCTATTTACAAGGTTGCGGGTTTGATATTTGGAACACCGTCATAAATGGAGAATCCATTAGATGAAAGATACACCACACACCTCCAAAGGCTTCAAAGAGCTCAATGATGAAGAAAAGAAAATCATCTCCTTAAACGGTAAAGCTCTCAATATTTTGTATTGTTCCTTTACTAATTTGGAATATGAACATATTGTAGAAATTCGATCGACACATGAAGTATGGCAAAAATTAGAAGCCATCTATGAAGTATTTGCAAATGAAAGGAGTCAAACAAAAGCATCTACTTCTCAAAGGGATACAATGTCAAATCTAAGGAACAAGCCTCTTACAACTTCCAACTATGAAGAAGTTGAACATTGTCTTATGGGCATCGAAGAAGAAAACGAGGTATGTCTTAAACCCTCTACTTCCTATGATATTGTTATTCAAAATGATTATAGTGATTTGCAAAATGATTATGATGAACTTCAAAATGAATTCCAAAGCTTACTTGTTAAATACAAAAATTTGAAAAAGGAATTCAATGTTTTGAAAAATGATAAGGATAGTTTATTTACTTCCTATGAATCACTATCATGTGCTCACACCACCACACTTGACAAGGTTAGAAACCTTGAAAAACAAAATAGTACTCTTGTTGAGAATATGAATTGCATGAAAAATGATTTATCAAAATCAAACTTGAGTACCAATAAAATATCCAATATTGTTGATATTCATAATTGTGATAAAGGACTTGATCATAAGCTTAATGTTGTTAATCATATGAAAAAGGATCAAGTCACTATGCATATTGGTCATTATGTTCCTAGAACTATTACTTGTTTTTATTTAGAGATGTTAAAGGGTGGCCCTAGCCCTATAGGGGGCCACTAACGGGCCGGGCTAAACGGGTTTCGGGCTAAACGGGCCACTACTATGGGCCGGGCAATATGCGAACCTAACCCTAACTCTAGCGGGCTTCGGGCTAAACGGGCCACTATCGGGCTACAAGCCAAAAAAATAAAAATATTATATATAAACCTTAAATTTTAAATTAAGCATATATAACATTAACATTCAAATTTAATATGCAAAACTAAATGATCCCCAATAATAAAAGTGACACAAATATTATAGTTGCATACATGGATAAAGTCTTAAAAGTTGATTATAAAAATTCAAATACAACTCAAACATCATCATCAATAACATTAGATCTTTCCTTGGGCGAGTGTCATCTTCCAATTCTTCTTCATCTAAAATATATAAAACAAAACAAAAAAAAATTGTTAGTAAGAAGTTTATCTATATGTATAGATAATTGAAATCAAATAGTAAAATAAAATTTTAAGAATCTTACCATCAATAAAACCTTGTAACCAACTACGGGTACAAAGAATAGCTTGCACATTATCACCAAGAAGTCGACTTCTATATTTAGTGAGAACACGAGCCCCTATGCTAAATGCGGACTCGAGATCTACGATTGTGATAGGAATACTTAATATATCACATGCCATAATTGATAGTGCTTGACATCGCTTATCCATTTGTATTCAACAAAAGAAAGTGGGAGATCATGTGAAATAATAGCCTTAGACAAAAGTTCACGTACTTGTTTTGGATCAATCTTCTTAGATCTTAATTTCCCTTCATCGTTTAACATCAAACCCACATCATTATATTTGACACTCTTACAATTATTTATATGACGTGTAAGAGTAGAAGTTAAACTAGAGCCGTTCAAGCATAATCTTTTCCACACCCATTGCACTTTACTCTACCATTTTCGGGCTTAGAAAAATTGCTCCATACCTTGGAGGTGTTAGTTAGACTTTTTGAGGGTTTCTCGGAGCTCACATTATCGGAAGGAGCAACGGATCCCAAAAATTCCACTTCATCATTGTCATAGCTTTGAGAATCCATGTTTATTGTTCTTTGCCGGTAAGAGTTAAAACTCATTTTAGTAAATTTACAAAGACATACTGAGAGGAGTTGGTGTCGGATCAATTACAATTTTTGTAAATTTCACTTTTCTCGTAAGCGATTAACATTCCAAGACAAAGTGTATAAGCAATTAAGCGGTTAACATTCCAAGACAAAGTGTATAACAAGATAAGCAATTAAGCAATGAACATTTCAATTTTTGTAAATTTCAATTTTTGTAAATCTTACTTTTCAGTAAACCTCTAATCCCCACATCAAGCAAAGACAACCAAATTCAACTTGCTTAGTACTTAAAGATAAACTGTAAAGGAAATATATTTTAATTTAATAGAAAAAGAAAAAGAAAACATAACATAATTTAGAAAAAAGAAAAAGAAAAGAACAAAGTTTAGAAAGAAAAGGACTTACTGTCAGCCGGTGGTCCACCTCAATTTGTGAATTGTGATTTGTGATGTCTTAACTATTATCTAAGTCCATGATCAAGCGAGTTGAGTTAGCGATATAGCAGCGGCATCGAGCGATTCGGCGTGTAGGAGTAGGATTAGGGTTTCAATTTCATTTCCTTTTCAATTTTTTTTGAATGTGTTCTTGAATCTTGACGGCGTACACAAATATTACTCTTTTTCCAAAAACAGAATTTAAAAAAAAAAAAAAAAATAATAGCCCGCGGGCTGGACCGTCCGGGCCAAAAAGGCCCGGATTTAAACGGGCCATCATTTAGAGGCCCTAACCTGTTTTTTTTTGCGGTTTAAGCGGGTGGCCGCTGGCCCGACCCGTTTAACATCTCTATTTTTATTGCGGTAAAAAGGGTCATACGGCTAATTCTTGTCGAGCTAGAAATAGCTCTAATTATTGTTGGAGACCTAAAAGTCTCAACACTAATCCCAAAGGACCCAAACACATGAGGGTACCACAAAACAATGTCATATTAGGTACTCGGCGAAATAATGATCGAAGAAAATTTATACCGCCAAGAAGACATCAAATGACTATTTCATTTGATCAAAGAAGGAGAAAATATTTTCAACAAAGCCAATTTCCAAGAAGAAGATATAATCAAAAATGGGAAGAACACAATCCTCGGAAATGGCAAAGACATCATCAACAAGATGATTTTCAAGGAAGAAGAGACTATCAACAATGGGAAGGACAAAAATCTTGGAAATGGAGTAATCAAAGGAGCCATAATCAACAAAGTGACTTCTCAAAGGGAATATATCATCAAAAATGGGAACGGCACAACCCATGGAAATGGCGTAATTGGTAACCCGTATCTCCCTATTTAAATATGCATTTTATTTTTATGCATGCTTTTATTTGTGTCTTAATTGCAAAATGAGTTTTCAAGTATTTATTTTTTAAGGTCTTCAAAATATATTTGTGCTTTTAAAATCTTTGAAAAAAAAGACCTTATATGATGTTTTTAAAACTCTTGTGCATTTATGTAGACTAAAGTGTGTTATCATCTCTTATGGATTTTTATGGCATGAACTTACTTGTGATATCTCTTAGCCTACACTTTTATCATTATGATTTGTGCTAGATTTGTTTTAAGAATTGTGTAGGACTTACATATTTTCACAAAATGGCCATTTACGTCATTAGTTGTCAAGAAAGGCATAAATTATCGAGGTACGTTTACTTGTGTTATTCTTATTCTTATAGACTCGATATATGTATTGTCATGTGCATATGTGCTTGTTTTTCATAATATTTCATACAAGTGCCATTAAGAGGATTTTTAGATTTTTTGAAAGGCACTATTCGATATTTGATTGCACATATTTGCTTTGTCAACTTTTGTTCAAATACTTCTTTTAAATGAGGTCTCAATTATATGCTATCAGATTTTCAAATTTCAAAAGAGACCTTTTGTAGCTTTCTTAAGCTTATTTGAACTTGCATGATTTATTAGACTCTTGATGATCTTCTAAATGCATAGTATGTGTTTTTGCTTCATGGTCTATATATATATATATATATAGTGTCTCTTACTACTATGCTCTTTTGCAAGATATTTTTCGATTAATGATTGAGACATGTTTTTACACTTGGGCTATTTTTTATTCTTGATTATATAAGCGATGCCGTTAATGAGTTTGTTAAGTTATGTAGATGAGAAATAAAGTACTCCAAATATTTGTTACCTCAAAATATTTGGATGTATATGAACACAAATTGGATGCCCTATGATGATAGTAATGAAGTAGACAAAAGGGTATTAGGAACAAACTCGATGACCAAGGCAACATTGGTCGAACTAAGGCGAGGTTAGTAGCTCAAATGTATTTTCAAGAAGAAGGTAATTGATTTTGATGTAACATTTAGTAGCTAATTGCATTTTACTTGCCCATTCTTGTTTTAAAAATTTCAAGCTTTACCAAATGGATGTTTAATCTTATTTTCTAAATGGCTTTATTCTAGTAAGAGTCATGTAAAACAACCTCCGGGTTTAAATTTTTCTAGGCCAAATAATCTTTATAAAAGGCCTTGTATGGTTTCAAATAAGTACCACATGTATGGTATGATAGACTTAGCTATTTTTGCTAAATGATTTTCCAAGAGGTAAAGTTGATACTACTCTCCTTGTTTTTTGAAAAAGGGCAAGATTGTTTGCTTTGTGCATATTTATGAGAATATTTTTGGTGCTACTAATGAATATTTTGTGCAAGAGATATTTTTCCAAGTTGATGCAAGGTGTACTTGAAATGAGCATGATGGGGGAGCTCAATTTCTTGCTTGGACTTCAAATCATTCAATGCCAAGTAGATGGTTACATTTCAAAAGAACTCTTGAAGGAGTTAGGCATTGAAGAAGGAAGAATCATCTCAACCTCTATGGCTACCAATGAAGAGATTGACAAAGGTTGAGAAAGGCATGTCGGTTGACAAACAAATTCGAGGTATGTTTTCTTGTATTATTTCTATAGACTCGACATTCCATATGCCTTATGTCTATATGCTCGACTTCAAAAAACTATCCCAACGAATCTCAGTAAAGTGCCGTTAAAAGAAATTTTCAAAAATTTGAAGGGCACTTCTTCTTATGACTTGTATATCCAAAGTATTAAAACGTTCTTATTTTTTCGGGATAACAAGTTCGGTGTTTACAATTTATCAAAATATGGTTCGTCATAATCGAACTAAACATATTGAGATTCGAAATTTTTTCTAAGGGATTGCGTTTCTAAAACAAAAAATTGAGATATGTTTAATTCCATCTCAAGGATAACTCGCGGACTTTTTAATCGCCCACCACCGAGTATTTTACCTCATTTCAAGTTTGATCATGACATAATGTTTATTGAATAAGGTCTACGTTTGCATTTTGCACGTTTTAAAACCTGGGCGAAAAATCGGATTTTGGATCAAAATTCGAATTTTTAAACAAAACCAAAACAGGTGGTGCGGGCGAGGCCGACCATCGCCCACTAGCTCGACCGGTCGCCCATGCCCATGCCCTGGGCCGTCGCCTGATTGATTTTACGGTTAAAAATGGTTGTTTCGGACTTAGTCATTTTGGCCTATTTTGTTCATTTTTCGTCCCCTTTGCAATTCTCACACACAATTCACTTCAAATGAGTTTTGATGCATGAATTATATATTTTGGGGACTACCTAGCTCGATTATCATCATCATTGCTCGTCTTTCCGTCGAATGGTAAGAATTTCACTCTCTTTAGCTCAATTGGGTTGAACCCTTGAGTTTGTGGCTTATATGTATTTTTCTTGATGCAATTCATATATTTTTGTGATGAGCTTATTGATTGTTGATGAATGGTATTTAGTAAATTGCATTTGGTGATAAAAAACTTGGCTTGATTTCATTTACAAGGGTTATATTTATCATTTTCTAATTTTGGCCTTGCAAGTGTTCGATAAAATATTTCAATGGAAAATTCATCACTTACATGATTCTCTTGTTTTCAAAAGTCTTATATACTTATAGAGATCATGTTTTGCTTATCATATGATATTTCATAAGCTTCTACAAGTCGTATAATTCGACTCTTCCCTCCTATTTGGTTTAAAAGCTTCAATGTTCAAAATAGCTCGATACATCGGTTTACTTGCGCACTTTGATAAGAATATATGATGTATTTATCGTGCTAACATTCTTTTTGATGATTCCAAAGGGGGAGAAACAGGTTATAAGCTCTTTAGCTCAAAGAAGCTAAGATAAGCTTAAAAAAAGAAGCTATAAGGTATGGCTTCATAAAACCATAAGTTGTGGATCATATTTAGTCCACTTGGTGCATTATGGTTATGTATGAATCGTGGTCCATTGGTTGTAGTATGGACTTATATACATTTCTAATGATGTCTCTTTGTGGGGGAGCTTTTAAGTTTTTGATACTTAATATCAACATTGAAAAGCTAAGATTTTAGCTTATGTTTAACTTGCTTCTATATAACTCTTGTTGTGCATATTGATAGGGAGCATTTGTAATATATGTTTGAATCTCTCTACTCCTATCCTTGTGTTTATTGCACGGAATATTGTCGCTCACAATGGATAGTTCTCTTTAAGGTAAAATTGTTTTGTTTTCAAAATCGACCTCGTTAAAATTGTTTTGGTTTGTAATCATAAAAAAGGGGAGATTGTTTGATAAATGGTTTTATCATGATTTTGATGATTTTGTTTTTATACCAAAACAATGGTTTTAAAGGTTGTCCAAATACTCCTAAATGATTTAAAATGGTTTTGATATTTTCCGGAGTATTTCCTCAAGTTTATTTTCGATAATATTGGACAAACACTTTTAATGATTTTATGTCAATGGTTTCTTTCATTGAAACTATGTTTCTAAATGTTGTCCTAATACTCCCGATTGGTCTAAAATGCTTTTACGAATCTTTGGAGTATTGATTGGAATTTATATCGGACAACACTTTTTGTGGTAATGTGTTATTTCATCAAAACTATATTTCTAATGTTGTCCTAAATACTCCGATCGGTTTAAAATGTTTTTACGAATTTTTTGGAGTATTTATTGAGGTTTATTTTCGACCAAAATCGGACAACACTTCATGTAGGAGGTCGACCAGGTCGACCAAAAGAGGCGATCGGTACACTGGGAATGTATTTGAGAACAGAACTCACGGAACTCCCAAAATGGGTCGGGGACCGGTCACCATGGTGGGCGACAGTCGACCCCCATTGGACCGGTCACCCTTTGTAAAATTTGTTGCGTTCTTTTCAAATCTTATTTACTGTGACGATCGTCGCTTCTTAAGTTTAATGACAAAATTCTAACCATTGTGCGTGAGACAACTTTTCCTTAAATTGTGGAATTGATTTCTAATAGCTATAATCTTGATTTTAATTGCAATTGTTTTTGTAGAAATCGATTCCAAGAGGAGCCTATCAAGTATCAATCATCTCCTATAAATAGAGGAAGATTTGAAGCACAACTATATGAGAGAAAACTACAACACAACAAGATACACTCAAGAATAAACTTGTTCTTACATTGTCTTATTTCTTGTTGTAATTTGCCTAGCTATTCACTTTCACATTCTTGAGGTCTAGGCTTTTCTTGATTACACTTGCACTCTATTGTATTATCAATTATCGAGTTGTAATCTTGAATTTGGGTAATCATTCAACACAAGATATCCTTGTGAGTGTTCTTGTGGTAAGAACACACTTGAGTGATCTAGGTGTTAGGTGTAAGAAGATTGTGGTAATCTTCTTGTTGAGGTGTTGAAGAATTTGGTATTCTTGAGGTTGAAGATTGTGGTAATCTTCACAAGGTGCCGATTGGAGATTGTGGTAATCTTCAAGTGAGATTGTGGTAATCTCAAGGTGGTGTTGAAGAAGAGTGTGGTGTTCTTCAAGGTGTTGTTGTAAGTTGGTGTTGTATTAATTTGTGGTAAATTAATAAAATCTTTTTCTTTTTGAAATCCATCCTGGATATCTTTGGGGTTGTAGAGGATTAGGCCCAGGTGGGTTGAACCTCTATAAATCGACGTGTGTTGTTTACATTCGCACCTTTATTATTGTCTTTGAGAATTCGGTTCGAAAAAGAGGGCAAAATCGAAAAGATGGAGATGATCTATTCACCCCCTCAGATTATCGTAGCGCTTGGACTTACAAGTGGTATCGAGCCAAACTCTTTGGCAAGCTCGTTTCACATCGCGAGTGAAGAGAAACGATCGTCGCCTCTGAACGAAGCTCATCTTTAAGCACCTCCACCACTAAGCCACCTCGGTTTGATTCCAAAAATTTTATATTTTGGAAAGAAAGAATGGAATGTTATTTACAAGGTTGCGGGTTTGATATTTGGAACACCGTCATAAATGGAGAATCCATTCCGATGAAAGATACACCACACACCTATAAAGGCTTCAAAGAGCTCAATGATGAAGAAAAGAAAATCATCTCCTTAAATGGTAAAGCTCTCAATATTTTGTATTGTTCATTTACTAATTTGGAATATGAACATATTGTAGGAATTCGATCGGCACATGAAGTATGGCAAAACTTAGAAGCCATCTATGAAGTATAGGGATGGCAATGGGGCGGGGCGGGCGGGTAATGGAATACCCGGACCCGCCGTGCTAGTTACCCCGCGCCGCCCGCCCCGCCCGTGCCCCGCCACGGTCCAAAATGGTCCCTTTGCCGTGTGCATGTCTGTGCGGGGGTCCGCCCGCCCGCCCGTTTTGAATTTTTGAGCTTAAAATTAATTTAACAAAGTGTATTTTTTTTATTTTTTTGTGAAATTTAAATATATTTTTATATTTTTATAATATTTTATAATGTATTATTGTAAATGTATTTTTTGTGAAAGCTAAATGTATTTTTTTATTATTATAATATCATATAATAATAATATTAATGTATATATATCCATCAGGCGGGGGGGGCGGGGCGGGGCAATTACAATACCGGACCCACCCGCCCGTCATGGCGGTCCGCCCGCCCCAAACACCACGGTCAGGTCGGGGGGGGTCAGTCCATATTGCCATCCATAAATTGAAGTATTTGCAAATGAAAGGAGTCAAACAAAAGCATCTACTTCTCAAAGGGATACAATGTCAAATCTAAGGAACAAGCCTCTTACAACTTCCAACTATGAAGAAGTTGAACATTGTCTTATGGGCATCGAAGAAGAAAACGAGGTATGTCTTAAAACCTCTACTTCCTATGATATTGTTATTTAAAATGATTATAGTGATTTGCAAAATGATTATGATGAACTTCAAAATGAATTCCAAAGCTTACTTGTTAAATACAAAAATTTTAAAAGGAATTCAATGTTTTGAAAAATGATAAGGATAGTTTATTTACTTCCTATGAATCACTATCATGTGCTCACACCACCACACTTGACAAGGTTAGAAACCTTGAAAAACAAAATAGTACTCTTGTTGAGAATATGAATTGCATGAAAAATGATTTATCAAAATCAAACTTGAGTACCAATATAAATATCCAATATTGTTGATATTCATAATTGTGATAAAGGACTTGATCATAAGCCTAATGTTGTTAATCATATGAAAAAGGATCAAGTCACTATGCATATTGGTCATTATGTTCCTAGAACTATTACTTGTTTTTATTGCGGTAAAAAGGGTCATACGGCTAATTCTTGTCGAGCTAGAAATAGCTCTAATTATTGTTGGAGACCTAAAAGTCTCAACACTAATCCCAAAGGACCCAAACACATGAGGGTACCACAAAACAATGTCATATTAGGTACTCGGCGAAATAATGATCGAAGAAAATTTATACTAGCTAAGAAGACATCAAATGACTATTTCATTTGATCAAAGAAGGAGAAAATATTTTCACAAAATGGCCATTTACGTCATTAGTTGTCAAGAAAGGCATAAATTATCGAGGTACGTTTACTTGTGTTATTCTTATTCTTATAGACTCGATATATGTATTGCCATGTGCATATGTGCTTGTTTTTCATAATATTTCATACAAGTGCCATTAAGAGGATTTTTAGATTTTTTGAAAGGCACTATTCGATATTTGATTGCACATATTTGCTTTGTCAACTTTTGTTCAAATACTTTTAAATGAGGTCTCAATTATATGCTATCGATTTTCAAATTTCAAAAGAGACCTTTTGTAGCTTTCTTAAGCTTATTTGAACTTGCATGATTTATTAGACTCTTGATGATCTTCTAAATGCATAGTATGTGTTTTTTGCTTCATGGTCTATATATATATATATAGTGTCTCTTACTACTATGCTCTTTTGCAAGATATTTTCGATTAATGATTGAGACATGTTTTTACACTTGGGCTATTTTTATTCTTGATTATATAAGCGTTATGCCGTTAATGAGTTTGTTAAGTTGTGTAGATGAGAATGGAGTACTCCAAATATTGCTTACCTCAAAATATTTGGATGTATATGAACACAAATTGGATGCCCTATGATGATAGTAATGAAGTAGACAAAAAGGGTATTAGGAACAAACTCGATGACCAAGGCAACATTGGTCGAACTAAAGGCGAGGTTAGTAGCTCAAATGTATTTTCAAGAAGAAGGTAATTGATTTTGATGTAACATTTAGTAGCTAATTGCATTTTACTTGCCCATTCTTGTTTTAAAAATTTCAAGCTTTACCAAATGGATGTTTAATCCTATTTTCTAAATGGCTTTATTCTAGTAAGAGTCTATGTAAAACAACCTCCAGGGGTTTAAATTTTTCTAGGCCAAATAATCTTTATAAAAGGCCTTGTATGGTTTCAAATAAGTACCCCATGTATGGTATGATAGACTTAGCTATTTTTGCTAAATGATTTTACAAAAGGTAAAGTTGATACTACTCTCCTTGTTTTTTGAAAAAGGGCAAGATTGTTTGCTTGTGCATATTTATGAGAATATTTTTGGTGTCACTAGCGAATATTTTGTGCAAGAGATTTTTTTCCAAGTTGATGCAAGGTGTACTTGAAATGAGCATGATGGGGAGCTCAATTTCTTGCTTGGACTTCAAATCATTCAATGTCAAATAGATGGTTACATTTCAAAAGAACTCTTGAAGGAGTTAGGCATTGAAGAAGGAAGAATCATCTCAACCTCTATGGCTACCAATGAAGAGATTGACAAAGGTTGAGAAAGGCATGTCGGTTGACAAACAAATTCGAGGTATGTTTTCTTGTATTATTTCTATAGACTCGACATTCCATATGCCTTATGTCTATATGCTCGACTTCAAAAACTATCCCAACGAATCTCGAGAAAGTGTCGTTAAAAGAAATTTTCAAAAATTTGAAGGGCACTTCTTCTTATGACTTGTATATCCAAAGTATTAAAACGTTCTTATTTTTAGGGATAACAAGTTCGGTGTTTACAATTTATCAAAATATGGTTCGTCATAATCGAACTAAACATATTGAGATTCAAATTTTTTCTAAGGGATTGCATTTCTAAAACTAAAAAAAAATTGAGATGTGTTTAATTCCATCTCAAGGATAACTCGCGGACTTTTTAATCGCCCACCACCGAGTATTTTACCTCATTTCAAGTTTGATCATGACATAATGTTTATTGAATAAGGTCTACGTTTGCATTTTGCACGTTTTTAAAACCTGGGGCGAAAAATCGGATTTTGGATCAAAATTCGAATTTTTAAACAAAACAAAAAAGTGGGCTGCGCGGGCGGGGCCGACCATCGCCCACTAGCTCGGCCGGTCGCCCATGCCCTGGACCGGTCGCCTGATTGATTGATTTTACGGTTAAAAATGGTTCTGTTTCCAGACTTAGTCATTTTGGCCTATTTTGTTCATTTTTCGTCCCCTTTGCAATTCTCACACACAATTCACTTCAAATGAGTTTTGATGCATGAATTATATATTTTGGGGACTACCTAGCTCGATTATCATCATCATTGCTCGTCTTTACCGATCGAATGGTAAGAATTTCACTCTCTTTAGCTCAATTGGGTTGAACCCTTGAGTTTGTGGCTTATATGTATTTTTCTTGATGCAATTCATATATTTTTGTGATGAGCTTATTGATTGTTGATGAATGGTATTTAGTAAATTGCATTTGGTGATGAAAAACTTGGCTTGATTTCATTTACAAGGGCTATATTTATCATTTTCTAATTTTGACGCCCGCCAAGTGTTCGATAAAATATTTCAATGGAAAATTCATCACTTACATGATTCTCTTGTTTTCAAAAGTCTTATATACTTATAGAGATCATGTTTTGCTTATCATATGATATTTCATAAGCTTCTACAAGTCGTATAATTCGACTCTTCCCTCCTATTTGGTTTAAAAGCTTCAATGTTCAAAATAGCTCGATACATCGGTTTACTTGTGCACTTTGATATGAATATATGATGTCTTTATCGTGCTAACATTCTTTTGATGATTCCAAAGGGGAGAAACAGGTTATAAGCTCTTTAGCTCAAAGAAGCTAAGATAAGCTTAACGAAAAAGAAGCTATAAGGTATGGCTTCATAAAACCATAAGTTGTGGATCATATTTAGTCCACTTGGTGCATTATGGTTATGTATGAATCGTGGGTCCATTGGTTGTAGTATGGACTTATATACATTTCTAATGATGTCTCTTTTGTGGGGAGCTTTTAAGTTTTTGATACTTAATATCAACATTGAAAAGCTAAGATTTTAGCTTATGTTTAACTTGCTTCTATATAACTCTTGTTGTGCATATTGATAGGGGGAGCATTTGTAATATATGTTTGAATCTCTCTACTCCTATCCTTGTGTTTATTGCACGGAATATTGTCGCTCACAATGGATAGTTCTCTTTAACCTAGGTAAAATTGTTTTGTTTTCAAAATCGACCTCGTTAAAATTGTTTTGGTTTGTAATCATAAAAAAGGGGAGATTGTTTGATAAATGGTTTTATCATGATTTTGATGATTTTGTTTTTATACCAAAACAATGGTTTTAAAGGTTGTCCAAATACTCCTAAATGATTTAAAATGGTTTTGATATTTTAGGAGTATTTCCTCAAGTTTATTTTCGATAATATTGGACAAACACTTTTAATGATTTTATGTCAATGGTTTCTTTCATTGAAACTATGTTTCTAAATGTTGTCCTAATACTCCCGATTGGTCTAAAATGCTTTTACGAATCTTTCGGAGTATTGATTGGAATTTATATCGGACAACACTTTTTGTGGTAATGTGTTATTTCATCAAAACTATATTTCTAATGTTGTCCTAAATACTCCCGATCGGTTTAAAATGTTTTTACGAATTTTTTGGAGTATTTATTGAGGTTTATTTTCGACCAAAATCGGACAACACTTCATGTAGGAGTCGGCCGACCGGTCGTCAAAAAAGAGGCGATCGGTACGGGAATGTATTTCAGAGAAACAGAACTCACGGAACTCCCAAAATGGGTCGGGGACCGGTCACCATGGTGGGCGACCGGTCGACCCCATTGGACCGGTGGCCACCCTTTGTAAAATTTGTTGCGTTCTTTTCAAATCTTATTTCGCGATCGTCGCCTTAAGTTTGATGACAAAATTCTAACCATTGTGCGTGAGACAACTTTTCCTTAAATTGTGGAATTGATTTCTAATAGCTATAATCTTGATTTTAATTGCAATTGTTTTTGTAGAAATCAGATTCCAAGAGGAACTATCAAGTATCAATCATCTCCTATAAATAGAGGAAGATTTGAAGCACAAATATAAGAGAGAAAACTACAACACAACAAGATACACTCAAGAATACACTTGTTCTTACATTGTCTTATTTCTTGTTGTAATTTGCCTAGCTATCCACTTTCACATTCTTGAGGTCTAGGCTTTTCTTGATTACACTTGCACTCTATTGTATTATCAATTATCGAGTTGTAATCTTGAATTTGGGTAATCATTCAACACAAGATATCCTTGTGAGTGTTCTTGTGGTAAGAACACACTTGAGTGATCTAGGTGTTAGGTGTAAGAAGATTGTGGTAATCTTCTTGTTGAGGTGTTGAAGAATTTGGTATTCTTCAAGGTTGAAGATTGTGGTAATCTTCACAAGGTGCCATTGGAGATTGTGGTAATCTTCAAGTGAGATTGTGGTAATCTCAAGGTGGTGTTGAAGAAGAGTGTGGTGTTCTTCAAGGTGTTGTTGTAAGTTGGTGTTGTATTAATTTGTGGTAAATTAATAAAATCTTTTCTTTTGAAATCCATCCTGGATATCTTGGGGTTGTAGAGGATTAGGCCCTAGGTGGGTTGAACCTCTATAAATCGACGTGTGTTGTTTACATTCCGCACCTTTATTATTGTCTTTGAGAATTCGGTTCGAAAAAGAGGGCAAAATCGAAAAGATGGAGATGATCTATTCACCCCCTCTAGATTATCGTAGCCGCTTGGACTTACAAGTGGTATCGAGCCAAACTCTTTGGCAAGCTCGTTTCACATCGCGAGTGAAGAGAAACGATCGTCACTACGAACGAAGCTCATCTTTAAGCACCTCCACCACTAAGCCACCTCGGTTTGATTCCAAAAATTTTATATTTTGGAAAGAAAGAATGGAATGTTATTTACAAGGTTGCGGGTTTGATATTTGGAACACCGTCATAAATGGAGAATCCATTCCGATGAAAGATACACCACACACCTATAAAGGCTTCAAAGAGCTCAATGATGAAGAAAAGAAAATCATCTCCTTAAACGGTAAAGCTCTCAATATTTTGTATTGTTCATTTACTAATTTGGAATATGAACATATTGTAGGAATTCGATCGGCACATGAAGTATGGCAAAACTTAGAAGCCATCTATGAAGTATAGGGATGGCAATGGGGGCGGGCGGGCGGGTAATGAATACCGGACCCGCCCGTGCTAGTTACCCCCGCGCCCGCCCGCCCGTGCCCCGCCACGGTCCAAAATGGTCGCCCTGCCGTGCCCGCCTTGGTGGCGGGTCCGCCCCGCCCGCCCGTTTTGAATTTTTGAGCTTAAAATTAATTTAACAAAGTGTATTTTTTTTTTTATTTTTTTGTGAAATTTAAATATATTTTTATATTTTTATAATATTTTATAATGTATTATTGTAAATGTATTTTTTTGTGAAAGCTAAATGTATTTTTTATTATTATAATATCATATAATAATAATATTAATGTATATATATCCAGGGGCGGGCGGGGCGGGGCAGGCAATTACAATACCGGACCACCCCCGCCCGTCTGCGGGCGGGTCCGCCCCCCCAAACACCACGGGTCGTCGGGCCAGCGGTCAGTCCATATTGCCATCCCTAAATTGAAGTATTTGCAAATGAAAGAGTCAAACAAAAGCATCTACTTCTCAAAGGGATACAATGTCAAATCTAAGGAACAAGCCTCTTACAACTTCCAACTATGAAGAAGTTGAACATTGTCTTATGGGCATCGAAGAAGAAAACGAGGTATGTCTTAAACCCTCTACTTCCTATGATATTGTTATTCAAAATGATTATAGTGATTTGCAAAATGATTATGATGAACTTCAAAATGAATTCCAAAGCTTACTTGTTAAATACAAAAATTTGAAAAAGGAATTCAATGTTTTGAAAAATGATAAGGATAGTTTATTTACTTCCTATGAATCACTATCATGTGCTCACACCACCACACTTGACAAGGTTAGAAACCTTGAAAAACAAAAATAGTACTCTTGTTGAGAATATGAATTGCATGAAAAATGATTTATCAAAATCAAACTTGAGTACCAAAATAAATATCCAATATTGTTGATATTCATAATTGTGATAAAGGACTTGATCATAAGCCTAATGTTGTTAATCATATGAAAAAGGATCAAGTCACTATGCATATTGGTCATTATGTTCCTAGAACTATTACTTGTTTTTATTGTGGTAAAAAGGGTCATACGGCTAATTCTTGTCGAGCTAGAAATAGCTCTAATTATTGTTGGAGACCTAAAAGTCTCAACACTAATCCCAAAGGACCCAAACACATGAGGGTACCACAAAACAATGTCATATTAGGTACTCGGCGAAATAATGATCGAAGAAAATTTATACCGCCAAGAAGACATCAAATGACTATTTCATTTGATCAAAGAAGGAGAAAATATTTTCACAAAATGGCCATTTACGTCATTAGTTGTCAAGAAAGGCATAAATTATCGAGGTACGTTTACTTGTGTTATTCTTATTCTTATAGACTCGATATATGTATTGCCATGTGCATATGTGCTTGTTTTTCATAATATTTCATACAAGTGCCATTAAGAGGATTTTTAGATTTTTTGAAAGGCACTATTCGATATTTGATTGCACATATTTGCTTTGTCAGCTTTTGTTCAAATACTTTTTTTAAATGAGGTCTCAATTATATGCTATCAGATTTTCAAATTTCAAAAGAGACCTTTTGTAGCTTTCTTAAGCTTATTTGAACTTGCATGATTTATTAGACTCTTGATGATCTTCTAAATGCATAGTATGTGTTTTTTGATTCATGGTCTATATATATAGTGTCTCTTACTACTATGCTCTTTTTTTGAAGATATTTTGTGATTAATGATTGAGACATGTTTTTACACTTGGGCTATTTTTATTCTTGATTATATAAGCGATGCCGTTAATGAGTTTGTTAAGTTGTGTAGATGAGAAATGGAGTACTCCAAATATTGGTTACCTCAAAATATTTGGATGTATATGAACACAAATTGGATGCCCTATGATGATAGTAATGAAGTAGACAAAAAGGGTATTCCGGAACAAACTAGATGACCAAGGCAACATTGGTCGAACTAAGGCGAGGTTAGTAGCTCAAAGGTATTTTCAAGAAGAAGGTAATTGATTTTGATGTAACATTTAGTAGCTATTTGCATTTTACTTGCCCATTCTTGTTTTAAAAATTTCAAGCTTTACCAAATGGATGTTTAATCCTATTTTCTAAATGGCTTTATTCTAGTAAGAGTCTATGTAAAACAACCTCCGGGGTTTAAATTTTTCTAGGCCAAATAATCTTTATAAAAGGCCTTGTATGGTTTCAAATAAGTACCCCATGTATGGTATGATAGACTTAGCTATTTTTGCTAAATGATTTTACAAAAGGTAAAGTTGATACTACTCTCCTTGTTTTTTGAAAAAGGGCAAGATTGTTTGCTTGTGCATATTTATGAGAATATTTTTGGTGCCACTAACGAATATTTTGTGCAAGAGATATTTTTCCAAGTTGATGCAAGGTGTACTTGAAATGAGCATGATGGGGGAGCTCAATTTCTTGCTTGGACTTCAAATCATTCAATGCCAAGTAGACGGTTACATTTCAAAAGAACTCTTGAAGGAGTTAGGCATTGAAGAAGGAAGAATCATCTCAACCTCTATGGCTACCAATGAAGAGATTGACAAAGGTTGAGAAAGGCATGACGGTTGACAAACAAATTCGATGTATGTTTTCTTATTTCTATAGACTCGACATTCCATATGCCTTATGTCTATATGCTCGACTTCAAAAAACTATCCCAACGAATCTCAGTAAAGTGTCGTTAAAAGAAATTTTCAAAAATTTGAAGGGCACTTCTTCTTATGACTTGTATATCCAAAGTATTAAAACGTTCTTATTTTTTCGGGATAACAAGTTCGGTGTTTACAATTTATCAAAATATGGTTCGTCATAATCGAACTAAACATATTGAGATTCGAAATTTTTTCTAAGGGATTGCGTTTCTAAAACAAAAAATTGAGATATGTTTAATTCCATCTCAAGGATAACTCGCGGACTTTTTAATCGCCCACCGCCGAGTATTTTACCTCATTTCGAGTTTGATCATGACATAATGTATATTGAATGAGGTCTACGTTTGCATTTTGCACGTTTTTAAAACCTAGGGGCGAAAAATTGGATTTTTGGATCAAAATTCAATTTTTAAACAGAACCAAAAAAAAGGTGGTCGCCAGGCGGGCCGACCATCGCCCACTAGCTCGACCGGTCGCCCATGACCCGGACCGTCGCCTGATTGATTTTTTCGGTTAAAAATGGTTATGTTTCGACTTAGTCATTTTGGCCTATTTTGTTCATTTTTCGTCCCCTTTGCAATTTTCACACACAATTCATTTCAAATGAGTTTTGATGCATGAATTATATATTTTGGGGACTACCTAGCTCGATTATCATCATCATTGCTCGTCTTTACCGATCGAATGGTAAGAATTTCACTCTCTTTAGCTCAATGGGTTGAACCCTCGAGTTTGTGGCTTATATGTATTTTTCTTGATGCAATTCATATATTTTTGTGATGAGCTTATTGATTGTTGATGAATGGTATCTAGTAAATTGCATTTGGTGATAATAAACTTGGCTTGATTTCATTTACAAGGGTTATATTTATCATTTTCTAATTTTTGACGCCCGCCAAGTGTTCGATAAAATATTTCAATGGAAAATTCATCACTTACATGATTCTCTTGTTTTCAAAAGTCTTATATACTTATAGAGATCATGTTTTGCTTATCATATGATATTTCATAAGCTTCTACAAGTCGTATAATTCGACTATTCCCTCCTATTTGGTTTAAAAGCTTCAACGTTCAAAATAGCTCGATACATCGGTTTACTTGCGCACTTTGATAAGAATATATGATGTATTTATCGTGCTAACATTCTTTTTGATGATTCCAAAGGGGAGAAACAGGTTATAAGCTCTTTAGCTCAAAGAAGCTAAGATAAGCTTAACGAAAAAGAAGCTATAAGCTATGGCTTCATAAAACCATAAGTTGTGGATCATATTTAGTCCACTTGGTGCATTATGGTTATGTATGAATCGTGGTCCATTGGTTGTAGTATGGACTTATATACATTTCTAATGATGTCTCTTTTTGGGGAGCTTTTAAGTTTTTGATACTTAATATCAACATTGAAAAGCTAAGATTTTAGCTTATGTTTAACTTGCTTCTATATAACTCTTGTTGTGCATATTGATAGGGGAGCATTTGTAATATATGTTTGAATCTCTCTACTCCTATCCTTATGTTTATTGCACGGAATGTTGTCGCTCATAATGGATAGTTCTCTTTAACTTAGGTAAAATTGTTTTGTTTTCAAAATCGACCTCGTTAAAATTGTTTTGGTTTGTAATCATAAAAAGGGGGAGATTGTTTGATAAATGGTTTTATCATGATTTTGATGATTTTGTTTTTATACCAAAACAATGGTTTTAAAGGTTGTCCAAATACTCCTAAATGATTTAAAATGGTTTTGATATTTTCCGGAGTATTTCCTCAAGTTTATTTTCGATAATATTGGACAAACACTTTTAATGATTTTATGTCAATGGTTTCTTTCATTGAAACTATGTTTCTAAATGTTGTCCTAATACTCCCGATTGGTCTAAAATGCTTTTAAGAATTTTTTTGAGTATTTATTGGAATTTATATCGGACAACACTTTTTGTGGTAATGTGTTATTTCATCAAAACTATATTTCTAATGTTGTCCTAAATACTCCCGATCGGTTTAAAATGTTTTTACGAATTTTTTGGAGTATTTCTTGAGGTTTATTTTCGACAAAAATTGGACAACACTTCATGTAGGAGGTCGAGTCGCCGAAAAGAGGCGGACTCCGTGCACTGGGAATGTATTTTGAGAGAACGTAACTCACGGAACTCCCAAAATGGGTCGGGGACCGGTCACCATGGTGGGCGACTGGTCGACCCCCATTGGACCGGTCACCCTGTGTAAAATTTGTTGCGTTCTTTTCAAATCTTATTTTCGCGCGACCGGTCACCTTAAGTTTAAGTTTGACAAAGAAAATTCTAACCGTTTGCAAACGTGAGACAGCTTTTTCCTTAAATTGTGGAATTGATTTCTAACGGCTATAATCTTGATTTTAATTGCAATTTTTTTATAGAAATCGATTCCAAGAGGAGACTATCAAGTATCAATCATCTCCTATAAATAGAGGAAGATTTGAAGCACAACTATATGAGAGAAAACTACAACACAACAAGATACACTCAAGAATAAACTTGTTCTTACATTGTCTTATTTCTTGTTGTAATTTGCCTAGCTATTCACTTTCACATTCTTGAGGTCTAGGCTTTTCTTGATTACACTTGCACTCTATTGTATTATCAATTATCGAGTTGTAATCTTGAATTTGGGTAATCATTCAACACAAGATATCCTTGTGAGTGTTCTTGTGGTAAGAACACACTTGGGTGATCTAGGTGTTAGGTGTAAGAAGATTGTGGTAATCTTCTTGTTGAGGTGTTGAAGAATTTGGTATTCTTCAAGGTTGAAGATTGTGGTAATCTTCACAAGGTGCCGTTGGAGATTGTGGCAATCTTCAAGTGAGATTGTGGTAATCTCAAAGGTGGTGTTGAAGAAGAGTGTGGTGCTTTTCAAGGTGTTGTTGTAAGTTGGTGTTGTATTAATTTGTGGTAAATTAATAAAATTTTTTTCTTTTTGAAATCCATCCGGATATCTTTGGGGTGGTAGAGGATTAGGCCCTAGGTGGGTTGAACTTCTATAAATCGACGTGTGTTGTTTACATTCCGCACCTTTATTATTGTCTTTGAGCATTCGGTTCGAAAAAGAGGGCGAAACCGAAAAGATGGAAATAATCTATTCCCCCTCTAGATTCTCGTAGTCGCTTGATTTACAAAGATACGATGTTCCGTCCCTTGTCAAATCTAGCTCTGTTTTGCCAATATAACTTTCAAACCTCTTAAACCTCCGTCCCGGAACAATCGAATTCGAGCTTTAACATCAAAGAACACTAAAATCCTTCAAAATATGCTTCAAGTTGTGGAGCAATTAGATGGATTAAGGAGTTTCATTCAACAAAGATCATGCAATTGGCATGATGCGAGTGGAACAATCTAGCATTTTAAATAGGTAGCGTTCTCGCAGGTTCCCAGTTCACTAGCATTCAAAACAAGTAGTCTTAAAGAAAGAAAAATACAAAGTAGAATGCATTCTAATTAACAAATAATAAAATTTGGCATCTACTTACTTGTAAATATGTAATGTCAAAATCAAGGCTGTAGAATTCTAAATTTGTTTGTCAAGCCGTGCATCATGTTAAAACAACCAAAGCAGACATTAAGAACCGATATATATTAAAACCCTAACCCTAAACCTACACTAAAAAGCAACATGAAACAAAATATGAAACAATTGATTAAGAAAATCAACAAAGCATGTTGATGTAAAACAAAAGAACAACAATTACCTCAAGAATCGTTAGTTCGTCCCGTTAAATCTTCTTCGTTCACTTTTTGAAAAGTAAAAAATGAAAAATGACTCTAAACGTCTTTTAATCGAACGGTGGGGGTACACGAAACATCAAAAGTGGTCGACTAATCGATTCATGTGTCGTTCAAGTGGTCGATTAATCGACCACGCTTGTCGTTCCGTTGTCGATTAGTCGACCATCCGAATGACACATTAATCGATTAATCGACGATTTGTCGTTCAGAAGTCGATTAATCGATCAATGTTTCCTTGATTGCCCATTGTACCAAACATACGGTCAATAAATCACACATTCAAAACAAAAACAGTAATCACACATTCAGAACAACCATACATAATTACATAAAACCTAAACTATTGTTCAACCATAATTACACAGTTTAATCTTAACTATTCAACCATACATTCAAAACCTAAATTAAAACATTCAACCATAATTACACAACTTTAAAATTGTTCAAGAACAACCATATATAACACAAAAATTTAAGGAAGACCACCTGGCTCAACATCCTCACAAGATCGACCCACGATGGACCGGCCCCCATCACCACCATCAACCCCTAATGGACCCGGCCCCATCACCACCATCAACCTTGATGGACCAGCCCCATCTCCACCAAGGGACCCCATCCAAAGACCTCGGGGTAAGGGATCGAAACCTGGCGGAACATCACCATCATATACAGAATCGAGGTAAACTGGATTGTCAGGATGGTAGCCGTGTTCGTTGGATAAGTCAACCGGGCCGGCATTTGATTCTACGAATATATTATGGGCGATTTTGAAGTATTTGAACCCATTCGTCCTGAAGAATCGTTGCTCAATGGTCTCCTAAATGACAAAAATACAAAAAAGATATATTATTATGTATAATTAATTAATTCAATATGAACAAATTAAATATTTCTTACCCTCTAACATGATCCCAAAGAAAGCCCAAGAATGTAAAACTATGTTGTTCTCATGATCATACGTCACACCAGGAGTTTTAATGAACTGCACAAATGACTCGAACTTTGTTCGGAACAATTGAATCTGACTTTTAACCTTTCCGAGGCTAAAATGTTTCTTGAAATGTGCACCAAGGTCAAAAGCGACAAGACGCAACAACGAGTTGAATTCGGATTGGATGGACAATATGATAAAAAAAGGAGTGTAACGATTAAGATATTCATAGACCCATTCCTCTTCTTCAATGGTCCAACCGATTGGTTGGACCATCTGGCGGATTATTTGATTCCTGGTACGAGGCATATCTCTCTATTCAAGGAAAATGACAGGATTAGTAAAAACGAAACCTTCGACTTTTTAACTATGGGGTGGGGTAAACGAAACGTCATTTTAATCGGAAAGTAATAAAAACTGAAACGAAACGTCTTTTTAATCATAAAGTAATAAAAACTGAAACGAAGCGTCTTTTTAACTACTTTTCAAACGAAACGTCATTTTAATTGTGTCGTTAGTGGTCGATTAATCGACTCTCTGAGCGACAGATTGGTCGATTAGTGGTTGATTAATCGACTACTGAACGGTGATCGATTAATGGTCGGTCAGATGTCGTTTAACCCTACTTTTAGGGTTTGTTTAGGGTTTAGGGTTTAGGGTTTAAGATTTAGGGTTTAATTAAACTTGTAAAATCTCTCATATAATTTAGTATAATATGTTATAATTTAGTATAATATGTTATAAAATCTTTCATATAATTTAGTGTTGATCGAGATTACAATAATCACGGACTATAAATCACGTTGCCAGACCGTATGTTACACTATATCATATGTTATCAATATGTTGCGTATTTTTTCACCGTCAATTGTAAAATATATCATACTATATGCTACATAGTATCATCATATGTTATAAAATCTTTCATATAATTTAGTGTTGATATAGATTACAATAATCACGGGACTACAAATCACGTTGCATTGTATGTTACAATATATCATATGTTATCAATATGTTGTCGAGTTTTTCGCCGTCAATTGTAAAATATATCATACTATATGATACATAGTATCATCATATGTTATAAAATCTCTTACATAATTTAGTCTTGATCGGGATTACAATAATCATAGTATCATATGTTATAAAATCTTAAATAATTTAGTACTATATGCTATATGATCGGTCACAAGTCGCAACCCGACTGACCGACCCCGTGGTTGGTCGAGGTCATGCAGACCGACCGACCGAGCCCCGTGGTCGGTCATAATCGTGCAACCCGACCGACCGACCACGTGGTTAGTCGAGGTCGTTCACCGACCGACCGACCCCGTGGTCGGGTCGGTCGAGGTCGTTCGCCCGACTTGACCGACCCGTGGTCGGTTGCAACTTGACATGATCGACCCACAGCCCGATCTGACCGACCCTGATCGACCATGTAGTCGGTTAAAGATCGATCAGGGTCGGTCAACCCAACGAAGAACGATTACTTTAACATTTTTTTTGGTTATTTTGACAATACGAGAGGTTTGTCCAAATTCATGAATACAACAATTACGAAATCGGAGACGAAATACAACAATTACTAAATATGTGATTGTCTATCGCCGATCGGTCTTTGATCACGGCAATTGGTCGGTTGTGCCCCGATTGTTGGCACCTCATTGCATTTTTGTCTTGAGCGGAACTCTCATGTTAATGGTATTCGTGATCGTTCTACGATGCCCACCTCGTTGTCCGACAATAGGTGGCAAGACAATCATTTCCTTAATGTTATCGGGAATCTCCCATTCATTTTTTAGGCACGGAGGAGGATAGTCTCCGATATGCTTTCCTCCAATAGTCAACGGAATAGTATGGTGAGCACATGGGGTATATTGAAAAACCTCTCTTCTTGGCCACCGCTATTGCATGCTCACATGGTAGGTGGTCCAATTGAAACTTTCGCAAGTGCAAGTGTTTTCAAAGACAAAGTTAAAAGTGAAATTTGTGGCCCCACTTCTCACCACATATAAACTTTGATCAATTGGTTCAACCGTGAACTTCTTGGCTTTTTCATGAGACTTGCGTAATTTTTCTTCCATTGCGGGAGTTAGATTGCTGTCTGACAACGTGCGACCTCACGCCTCTCATAGAACCAAGATCGCAACTTTTTTCCAATACTATCAAACAATGCAAGTATAGGAGTTTGTCGGGCTTTTTTAAACACCGAGTTCGAGACTCGCATTGTTTGACGTCATGATATTATAACGGTCTCCCCGAAATACGACCTCGCCCAAGTAGCAAAATTTGTATCGTTAAGATACTTCCAACCTTTCTCGTCAATAGCTTGAATTTGTGACATATACTTGTGAAATTCTTATATTGTATATGCCCATTTGCTTTGTTAAAAAAAGGAGATAATATCGATCTTTCGAGTTCTGATCCTCAAGTTTCCTTTGATATGATAAATACAATGAGCATGACGTGCATTTTGAAAAACATTTGATCGCGACTTTGATAAGACTCGTGGTGCCGGATATCACAACAAGGTCTTCTTGGTCACTGTTATCATAGTAACAAATCTTGGATTCGGGAATAATTCGTTAGCCCTTAAAATTCGTATATCGGGTATTATTCGGGATATTTCGTGAATAATTCGATAAAATCTCGGTTATACGACAAAATTTGTCTCAGTATAATACGTGATTAATTCGGGAATATATCGATATAAATATTTAATAATTATATAGAAAATTATACATTTTAGTGGGAATGTTCTCAATAAATTATTTGTACAAGTTATATTAGATAATAAAAGTGTATTTAAAATTAAAAAATAAATTAAAATAGTATAAATTTGTTAGAATGAGAAAAAATCGGGAATAAATTGCTTTATTAACAAAAAAGTTCGGGATATTTTGTCACATTATTATTTTTAAAAGATATATACGTAATTTTAACGTCGTATGAAAATATCGTGTTTTATTCGAGTATTTTTCAAAAAATCGGAGAATTTTGTTACTATGCCTGTTATTCCTTTCAAGTTCATAAAAAACCAATGCCATGAAGCATCGTTCTCAGAATCAACAATGGCCCATGCAAGAGGATAAATCGCATATTTTTGCATCTTGACAAGTAGCGATAATCAACGTACCTTTATATCTTTCAGTTAAAAATGTTCTGTCCACAACAACTATTGGGCGCATTGAAGAGTGAAACCCACGAATGCAGGGCCCGTATGCCAAGAAAAAGTACTTGAAGCGGTTTTCACTATCAACCTCTAAAGAGTATATAGTTCTGGATTAGCTACTTTCAAGTTATGGGCCCATGCACCAACTTAGTGTAACTATCCTCGGTGAACCCCTTATATGCTAAAGCAGTTTCTCTAGACCTCCTATTTTTGATAATTTATTTCAATGCCAAAGTCTCGCGAATTTCATTCGCAACATCAGCAGGTCTATATGTAGTGTTGCAGTCCTCAAACCTTGACATGATATGTTTTCCAATGATCCACGATCTTGCTTGTCTATGATCATTGGTGGACAAATTTAGAGCGCAAGTATGTTCTGGTGCATATTTTCTAATCAAAATAATCGAGTCTTTGAACTTTGTTGCATGCAAACGCCATTTGCAATTTGCATCAACACAAACAATTGTGTACACATTCTTGTTCGATTTTTTGTTTTGAATCGAAATTGTATTTCAATGCGATAATGTGCACAGCTTCTTGAAGCTCTTTCTTGGTATCGAATACTTGGTCAACATTCAAGTCAATATCAACGGGTAAAACTCGTGATGTACTTTCGACCGAAGAAAGAAGATGCTCATTTGTGAACTGATTTTCTTCTCTAGTGCCTTGATTAAAATCAGTTCTCGGCGGTGTAGTAAACGCATCACCGTTATAATCATTGGAAGGAGATTCTCGAATTACCTCCAACCCATCCCAAATATCATTCACATTTCGATCATCATCACTGTGATTATTTTCTTCCACCTCAAAATTATGATATCCATCTTCCGGTTGCACGTCACGATCAACTACATTATGCTCGTCCCGTGGCACGTCACAAATAGTTTTTATCACAAGGGTTACACACAAGGGAATAACTGAACCTTGTTTATTGAGAGCCAAGTACCATTGCACTCCCTCGTCTGAAGTAATCCGGACATGAATTTGAAAGGATTGTATGCTTTGGAGAAATAAATTCCATCTCCATATCATGCAAATTGGGATCAACTTTGCAAATATTTTGTACCTTAGAATATAGCTCTTCATATGAAGTTTCTGTACTTATTGGAACTCCTGATGCATGCATTCCATCATCACTAAATACCCATTGCCATTTTTCATCATTGTTATTAACAAAATGTCCAAAATAATACACGGTAATCCAAAACGGTGAAGACATGTTATGCAATTAAATTGAAGATAAAAATGTCAAGTTATAAACTATAGTGCGATTCTGTTTGATCTTGAATAAGTCGATTAATCGATTGCCTGCGAATTTGCATAATCGGGTCGTTTAATCGACCCCCTTAGTAAATCCAATCGACCCGGTTGTAATGTGTCGATTGATCGACTTATTAGGAAAAACATGAGTCGATTGAACGACACTCGTTTTAGTCGATTAATCGAATCTTTGCGTATTTGCGAGAATCGGGTCGTTTAATCGACCCCGATGAGTCGATCAATCGACCCCAAGATTAATGTGTCGATCAAATCGACACATTAATGCTGGTCGATTGACCGACTCTATCGGGGTCGATTAAACGACTTAATCGACCCGATTCTCGCAAATATGCAACATTCGATTAATCGACTTCATCTACTCGAGAAAATGAACGAAATGACAGATAAATTGAATAAACCAATGCCATAAGGTCGGATGAACTAAATTCAAACCACGAATGTTGATTTCGCTTGCAATGTCGAAGATTGGGAATGAGGAGATGTACGGATTTTCCGTTCGTTGAACTACAAACCCCGAAAATTCGGTTGATATACACAAATTTGTGGAAGAAATAAAAAGGGGTATTTTAGACCTTTGCAATTGGAGGGTTGTTGGTATATTAAAGTCTTTGAAAGGGTAATTTGGACATTTAACATAGAAGAAGGCCATTATTGAACTTTTGGAATAAGTAAGGCCATTTTTGAACATCTTCTATTTGGTAGGCCAAACTTGTACAAACCCCATGAAACCCGCCTAAAAAGACTTAGACATTAAAGCTTCATTTTTAGAGCCCGAAATATACCAGGGCCAATTTAGCTTGACCAAGACGCCCAAAAGCATTAGGTGATCCCCTATAGACCCGATATTTTATGAGTATTTTAATGGATTGAGTTGAGCTAGGTAGGGTCAAAGAATCGATCATCTTAGGATCGACTGAAATTTTATGGATCAATATTTTCTGGCCCACGATCGGCATGCGTGGTGCATTTTCCTCAGGCAGTAGGACCGACCGGTCAAGTCGAGGTTCGGTCCTTTTAGGCTGAAGATTCTTGGCCCAACCTAGCCTTATATTCGGTCGGACTTGATTTGTCAACTCTAAGGTTAGACTCAACAATAGTGGTTGATCACTATTCGCTTAGCCCAATTTTTTTCTATTGGCCGGATCGGGGATGGTAGCAGGCGGGGGGTGAGTATCTCGATACCTGCATCGCCCCATGGGGGAGACAGGCGGGTCGCCCCGTGGCGATTTTTTTTTTATCTTAAATTTTATATTATTAATAATTTTTAATATTATATTTTGTATTATAAATACATATTATTTATAAAAGTTTACATTATATATGTTAAATATAATATTAAATACATAAAACTATATTATTTTATATAATATATATATAAAATATACATTAAATATATTAAAAAAATAAAAAATAGCACGAGGCGAGTACCGCGGGCGGGAAGTGAGACCAGCCCGCTCCGTCTCGGATCACGAGGTGGGGCGGGGCGGGTGCCGGGAGGGGCGGGTCATTTTGCCATCCTTAGCCCGGATCGTTTGATAGCTCTAGTACAATCTCATGTTGCTCATTCAAGACACTTTTTGACAAATTCAACGCCAAGGCGTTCAAAATTTTAAATTGAGGGATGAAATTGATCTCTTGGTTACAAATGTTCAATCAACTCTCTTTAAATATATACTAAAACATAAATATGATATTCTTATAATAGTAATATAAATTTAATATAAATAATTAAATTTCATATTAATAATATTTTCTCATATTAAAAGTTATGGTGATATTATTATATTTCACAAAAAAAAAAAAGTATATAATCAAATAAAACAAGTCATGCGGGCCCAATTCGATAGCTCCTTAGCTCGGATCCAACCTATAAACTTCAACTCTCTGGATCGAAATGCAAAAATACCATAGATATCCAATGGGCCTCAACCCAAAAAAGCAAACAATGGATCATGCTGATTTATTTAGTTGATATGGGCCCATTCAGGGAACTAAACTGGCCTCAAGGAGTTGGGCGATTCACTTGGTTGTGCTAATTATTTGAATGTGAGATTTATTTGAATGTTAACACTCGATGAATAGTTGTACATTGGGAAAATTGCAAAATTGGTCCTATAACTATGCGGTTAGCCATAATTTCGGTCCTATAACTATTGGGTTTGCAACATTGGTCTTGTAAGTTTGAAAGTTTTTGCAAAACCTGGTCCTATATGTTTACGCCTAAGCAATTTCGGTCTGTAATTTTAAAGTTGTTGCAAAAATGGTCCCTGGGGTTATTTCATATTTTCAAAATACCAAGAATACCCTTATGCACATAATTGGCTTATTTGACTTAGTGATTTGCCTAAAATGGTATCGTGAGCTCGAGGTTTATTAAGAACTTTAAGTTATATTTATTATTTAATATAATTAACAATTGGTGAGGAGAATTTTCTCGGATAAAATGGATTTGGACGAGTGTCCAAGATGTATACCCTACTAGGAGATATCGTCAAATTTTGACGATGTATTACAAGAACACCAAGACAAGATAACATATTGAGATAATCAATATGTTGAAAAAGACCTCGCAGAGTCGAGAGAAACCTTGAGATAATGCGGAAAACAAGCGACATGTTGCCGAGTATCACTTCGCCTCGCGAGTACCCGCCCGCTATACGCTAGAACTTTTAGTTTTAAATTATATTTTAATATATATGTTGCATATATAATATATATTATAATATAATTTTTATGTATTCTTATATTATATTTAATATCTATAAATTGATAATAAATTTTGTAAATAATATTTTATAAATATATATTTTATTTTTTTAATTTAATTTAATTTAAAATGGGGCGAGCAGGTAGACCCCCGCCCCCATACCGTGTGGCGGTCAAGGGCAGAACGGGTTGTACATCGAGATGTGTTGAAAATTAATGGTGTCCTATTTTTTCAAATACATGAAATAATATACTTATCAATCTTCCAAATTCCCCATGGACATTACACTAGGGTGCCCTAATTTGGTTGCCCTTTATCGGTATGACGTCTCACTTTTTTGTTTCAAGCATGCAAGACAAACCCATGATAAGGTCAAGACTCGATTTCTTATCAAGCTTACAAAATGATAACATATTCAACCCCAAGATGGGAAGAGATGAAAAACAAACCAAGGTACTCGATACTCTATTCGAGATCGATTGTTAAAAGCTCGTTTGAGCTCGGTTCGTTAACATAATGAACCAAACTTGCATATATTTTTTGTTCGATAAGTGTAAAGTTCGGCTCGATCTCAACTCAATTAGTAAAAAAGAATAAAATATGTGTAAAAATATCAAGCTACTAGAGCTCGATTTGTGTTCGGCTCAACTAAAAGCTCATTCGAAATGGATTCGATTAATAATCAACAAGCTCAAACATAATTTTTAAAGCTCAATTAAGATTCAAACAAGCTCGAACGATACCATATTCGGCTCAATTCGACTTGTTTAGTGGAATCCACAATCCATCCCATTTTCTTGCATATGGGATTTACCTAAATAAAGGGGACAAAATTAATGTACCATCATATGGGCTACTATTATCCATCTTCAACCAAACATATCATTAATAAAACCACACACATCCCACGATCCAATCAATTAAACAAGCAAGTTATTAGGCCTTACCAAAAACTATTGTGGGAAAAGGTAAAGCCCATTACACAAATCCAACCAAATGTAGATATAACATGTGTTATAATATTCATAATTCATGTACCTACGTACCATCCAATAAAGATGACTTCTTTTTGTTGGCACTGAATAGGGATGGCAACGGCGGTATCTCAATACCTGCACCCACCCCATGGGAGGACGGGCGGGCGGATCGCCCGTGGTGATTTTTTTATTTTTAATCTTAAATTTTATATTAATAATAATTTTTAATATTATATTTTGTATTATAAATACATATTATTTATAAAATTTTACATTATATATGTTAAATATAATATTAAATACATAAAACTATATTATTTTATATAATATATATATAAAATATACATTAAATATATTAAAAATAAATAAAAATAGCACGGGCGGGGTGAGTACCCGGGGGGAGGTGAGGTCAATTCCGCCCCGCCCCATCTCGAGTCATGGGGGCGGGGCAAGTACTCGGTGGGGCGGGTCATTTGCCATCCTTAGCACTGAAATAAGGAGTGGACCTTTCTTATTAAATATGTGTAAAAGTAGCTCAACCAAGTTCATAACACCCTCTTTATTATGAAGAACTAAAAATGTTGAGTAAAGTTGGATTTTTTTCTTTTTGACTGCCATCTGTAAATTCTCCATTCTAAAAGATTGAGTTCCTCTACCTTAGTGTTTTAAATATCTTACAGGTGATCAAACCGCCTAATCCATCGGTGAGCGGTTCAATTGGTCGGACCAGGTTCAACCATCGGTTATACCGTTTATAATAAAATGAAATATATGTTTAATTATATTGTATAAAATATTAATGTGATATATTGATATAAAAACAGAAGTTGTATATATATTAAATTTCTTATTTTTTATTATGTAATTATTTGATTGATTGTCTATGCGTATATTATAGAGGTTTGTCCAAATTTAGAATATTTTAATTAATTAGAATTCTTGTTGAATTAGTTAAAATGTAAATAATTGATTTGAACCACAACAAAAATATTAAATTGTTTATTTGAGTTCTTGTTTAATTTGAATTGTGACATAAATATATTAAATATCAAGTTTATAATTTCAATTTTATAAAAAAGTTGAAAAAATTAAAAATCGCTACTTAGGTCCCGCAAAAACTTGTGTGAGACGGTGATATTTTTAGTGTAAAGAAGTGATACTTTTAGTGTAAAAAGTGGTACTTGTCTAAATACACTTATTGTATTTAGACAAGTATCACATTTTACACTAAAATTATCACTTGTTACACTAAAAGTATCACTTGATCAAGACCGTCTCATAAGAGATATATTGTTTAGGTCCTTACCGTAACGGTCCGATCACCGATATCCGGTATAACCTAGGTTCAACCGACTTATGCGGTATGGTATTTAAAACACTTTGCTAATTTCACTCATAGGTTTACTAATAATAATTAGGGATAATTGCAACAACCACCCATAAGATTTAGCATAATTACAAAATGACCCACTTATCTTTCAGATTAGCCACGTCTCCCTTTATTTTATTTTTTTATATCTATCTACCAGACGTTCTAATATAATAGATGAATATTACGTGCACAATAACAATATAATCTGTTAAATATTTTCAAAATTTATTTAAGTTGTGATACAAATGTTTTGCCGACCTCGAAATATGTTTGACGCTTTGAAACGGGATCAAATTTGTGCCACCATTTTGAATAGGCATTCGATCTGCCAAAAAAACATGACATTATGTTGAAGATTTATGTCTCTCGGAAGAGTCATGAAAATGACTATATGTATAGTTCAAGACTCCAAGTTGCATATTTGATATACACAACAACGTTATTTATTTATTTTCATATTCAGGCATAATCAATCATAAAATCATTAGAGTGAAAGTCACATCTTGGATCAAACAACTTCATTGTATTCTGAAAGAGATTTTCTGAAAATTCGGTGTGACATTGCAGTTATTTTAGAACGGGAAAAACATCTCTTAAAAGGTAACGAGTTTTGTGCCTTAAGAGTCATTGGTGTTCACATCTTCCAATCTATTTTTTCATCATAATCTTGTACACGCACGTAACGTACATTAACCTAGTATGTTAAAAATTTACAATATGTTGAAGAATGAAATCATGTTTGAAAATGGACAGCTTGGAGAAAGTACTATTGACCAACTTTGAAAGGCTTTCATTTAATGGCCCATTAAATGCTATTGTCATAAATGTGTATCTACCTCATTTACAACCAATGTTAATAGTAATGTCACACAAAAATCATTTTGTCCACTCAAAGTCTCAAACCTCCCACCTGTATGCATTAATCCCCACCCACGCATCTTCAATATTTAATTCTTTTTCCCCTACCTATATGTTTGTTGCATATTAAATGTTTAATAACGAAATTAAATAACAATAGGTAAGGACATTGTGGAGCCTGGAAGAATCATCTAAACTAGTACTTAGTTTTCACCACAGTTTTGGGTTTACTGTCCTATTCATTAATTAATAATCGGGATAATTAAAAAAAAAAAAAAAAAAAAAACCCTCGAGGTTTCAACTATTGTAAATATTGGGCTTTGGTCAACATCCTACCCGCAATTGGCTTTGAAAGAGGCACGAGGCGCGACACGCGATTCAATTCGTGTATTTGGATTGCACGATTAATTAAAAGAGAGCTTAAAGGATTTGATATGAATTACATATACCAACATATGCATCTTCTTTTTCGGTGTCCATTACATAGAAACACCGAGGTTAGTGCTTGCGTGAGTGAGGACAAAGCGCTAGAAAATACTCGTGTTGGTTTGTATGGACAATCGTTAATCCGAAAGCACTTGAGATCCAACAACCGGTATTAGAGCGCAGTCACGGGTTTGAAATCCCTTGGAAGCATCTTTGATGGGAGGTAAATGGACCGTAATCGAAGGGTAGGTTGCCAGGTAGCCGGAATTGAGGTAAACGGATCGAATCAAGGAAGGTGTAGGTTCTTTGGGTGGCGGAATCGAGAGGAGGTGTGTGACGCGCGCTTGAATCAAGACGTTGGTGTGAGAAGCGAGAAAGTTTGGCGGGCGTGGAGGTTGCCAAGACCGGAGTTGAGATGTTGGCGGAGTCTTTGGGAGGGGATTATTGGGCTTTGGTCAGCATCTTTGCGCTGCAATGAGCTTTGAAAGAGGTGTCGGGCGTGGCCCGTGATTCGAACTCGTGAGCGTATTTGGATTGTGATTAAAGGAGAGCTTAAAGAATTTGATATAAACTACATATACCAACATATGTATCTTCTTTTCAGTGCCCATTACATAGAAACACCGAGGCTAAACGTGTTTGGATTGGAGTAGATATGAGATGGGTGACCCCCTCGGAAGTTTTCGAGTGCGGCGTGGGTGAGGACAAAACGCGCTAGAAAAGACTCGTGTTGGTTTTGTGGGGACGATCGTCAATCCAATAAAGTGCTTGAGGTCCAACAAGTAAAAAAATCCAGAGATATTTTAAAATTACAAAAAGTCCATTCGGGTTTGATTATTTTGGTTTGAAATATTTTTGCTTATGAAGAGGAAAAAATGTGAGACATAATCAAACCTTTAAGTTTTTTTTTTAATTTTTTAAAATCTCTAGAGTTTTTGTAAGTAGTCCGAAGCTGGGGGGTTTTGTAATTGTCCCTTAATAATAACTAGTATATGTGTCAAATGGGTCGGGCCAAAGCAAAATTGGTGGGCCAAATAGTTATCGCCACTATTTTTGGAGTCTATCCCACAAAAATATAAAGGAAAAATAAAGTCGTCAGGTCGGCCCAATTTTTTCGGCCTAATGGACCGAGCCAAAAAAAAATGGTATTATTTCGGGCCTAAGAAATTGCAGCCCGATCCATCCATTTTACCGGGTCGGGCCAAAATTGACAACTCTAATAATTAGGGCTCTTCTTTACAATAAATTTCTGCTTAAGATTAGGATATATATCATTCTTAGAGTATAATTAAATTGTAGTAGGATGTTAGTGTTCTCTTAAATAGGCTTATAATTATGTTTTGGTTTAGATAATGTAGCTCATTTTTATAATATAGGATTTGATTTGTACATTTAATTTGTTAGTTGCATTAAATTTTGGTGAAAATAACAATTTGGCCCTAGCTATCCCCTAGCTACCAACCCAATGAATGCCTCCTATATGCCTGCCACGTACTTCCCCTATGTTTTAGGGGTTGGAGTAGTTTTAATTTTTGTATGTTTTATTTCATTTTAATTTTTAAAAATAAAATAAAGCTAAGGGTGATCACAATTGGATAAATAGGCTGAATCAAGCTGAAATTTCATTTTGATTTTTGGGTATTCATTTTTTTAAATCTTTAATTTCCAATTTGGGTTTTGTAACATATAATTTTTATATATTTAAATGTACAATATTTTGTATTCTTTTTACTCACCCAGATTAAAATGTAATAAATAAAATACACATCATAATTCCATTGACTAACTTATTTATTTAAATTTATATTGAACTTAAAAAAAAAGATGTATGAGTCTGATTTATTTATAAACCAGATCGAGTTTGAGCTTTGGTTGAGATCGAGTATCGATAGTTGTACACAAGTTTTATTATTCTTTCTAATCAAGTCGAGCTCGAGTAATGTTCTACATCTTATCAAATATGTTCAAACTTTTCAAGCATGATTCATTATATTGAAAAACCGAGTTCAGACAGATTTTTAATGATCAATATCAAGTCTAGTATCAAATAATTTGATTTATTTTCATCTATGTCGAGATGTTAACCAGAGTAAAGTTTTTTTCACTCCAAAAATAACTAGTTTGCGGAATAAGTAATAATATATTAGAGATCAAATGAGTGTGTGTAAAATAACTTATAATATTAAGTTTGCCACCCAACGTGAAAATAACTAAATGTAGAAAATGACATTCAATAGTTATTGCAAGTTTATGTCACTATCTGATTTCTCAGTAAAACAATAGGTCGTCATGCTTGAACTCGAAATATAACGTTCCAAAAAAATCCCGTCTCGGCCCGATCCAGTTTTTTCATTTTGGCCCAGTGGACCAGCTTGACTTGACCCATTTATCAGTTCTATTTCTAGGGAGTATGTGAGTTAGGATAAAATATGTTGGAAAGATCCGCATTAGTTTGTGGTGATAGTCATCGATTTTGAAGACGCATCGCTACAAAATTATCTAATTATGATAATTGATTGGGTAAAATTGACTTTTCTTCTTTTCTTATTTATGACATTTATTAATTTTGATAACTTTAATTATTACCCAAATATTATTAATTATTGTTGGATCATAAATATTACTCAGCAACCCACAAGACTCAATTCATCAGTTACATCCCATGATGCATGCCCACTTTGTCATATAAAACCAATTAGACGCATAATCACAGGTATATAAAGGTCCCTCAGTATTCATTTGTAAGTATTCAAAATGAATTTGAGTTACTTGCAGTTAATTAATTTATTTGTTATGGGTTATTCTCTTTTACTTTCCTTTGACTAAGTATCGGAGGGGACCTCCCTGGGACAACTTGAGCCCTTCCCGGCTTTTAGCTTTGTCTGTGTGTTGCATGCTATATAATTCCCACTTGAAGACTACCTTAACTATTGAAGTTACCATGACGCTTGGAGTTGGACTATTGGACTCTTAGACCATTCATATTGACTTGCGGTGATCCGACTTTTAGAGCAACATCAATAATAAAATGCTTTCTTTTAATACATATCCTAGTGAGGTGATGGGAATCGAACCCTAAATCCGTGGTTTGAGCTTAAGAGTCTTAATCGCTCGACCATTATCCGATTCCCAATATTATAATGCTTTTCGGTATGAATTAGCTACTCATTTTCACTCTATTATATATAACTCTCATTAATCATAAATATGTTTGTTGCACTAGTGCACTACAATATAACCTCTCTCTCTCTCTCTCTCTCTCTCTACTTAGCTTATAGGCTTACGATTGGTATGTCCGAGAACAAGTTCTCAGGCCCCCTTATCGCTAACATCAATATAAATCATGAGATGTGCGGGTGACTAGTGTTTTTGGTGGGGTCTCTTGATGAGCAACAGGTCATCGAGTAAAGAGAACAAGTACATTCGACCCCCTAAATCAAAGTATACTTGATCTAAATCCAAATCGAACACAAACAGATGTTATTCAAGATGAGTTCCCATCGGGAGCGTAGCGAGGGGGCCTCCAGGCCCTCCACGCATCCCAAATTTTTTTTGGTCTCGTTTTTCCTATGGCAAAAATGGAATAAAAATTATATATATATTTTTAAAAGGAAAAAATAGTTGAGCTACGGGAATAAAAAATTGGGCTATGGGTAATCATACGGTGTTCGCCCCGATTTCCACCAAATCATCCACCAACTCGCATATCCTCGAGAATATTTTAATGGAGTATGAATTAGAAACCACAAATTCCACCCCAAAAAGACTTAAGTCCCTTGTGGTGGCCTTTATTACTATGCTCAATTGTATACCTCATTAACCCCCAAGTAAAATAGTTAATAGCTCCTCACTTTGAGATAATTAATGCCTACTGCACCGGGCCAAGGAAATTACACTAGCTACCATCTAACAAGCTAGATTGGCTCCATATGCAGATCATTAAATAGGAAAGTTAAGACTTCAATTTTGATGTGTCAATATTTGAAGCATCTCCACCTAATATATCTATCTCCCCACCCATCACTATTTTAATTGCAATTTGGAAGTATATATTTCCCTCACAAATTTTGCCTCTCCCTCAAAACTAAAAACACACATTCACACAAACCACAAAAAAAAAAAAAAAAAAATTGGTTTCATTTCATCTCCCATGGAAGAAGGCCTAATCTACAACATCAAGCTATCCTCTGTCGGGCCGGGCCATGTTACGGGCTCCGACTTGATTTTGGAGCCCAGTAACATGGACCTAGCCATGAAGCTTCACTACCTTAGAGGGGTTTATTACTTTGGGCCGGAAGCGTTTTCGGGCCTCAACACTTTGGCCATTAAGGAGCCCATGTTCATGTGGTTGAACCAGTACCCAATGACTTGTGGGCGGTTTCGCCGAGGCGAATCGGGCCGGGCTTACATAAAATGTAATGACTGTGGTGTGAGGTTTATTGAGGCTAAGTGTGACAAAACACTTGATGAGTGGTTGGAGATGAAGGATGCTACACTTGAGAAGCTACTTTCTTCAAATCAGTCCATTGGGCCTGAGCTTTCATTCTCTCCCCTGATTTACATACAGGTAAGTATGTCTTACTTTGTGTTTAATTTAATAAAAATTAGAGAAGTTTCAAAATTAAAGAGAATCCTTAGGTTTGATTTCATATTATATGTAATTGATGACTGTAATATTTTTATAAATGTACAGGAGGTGTTAGAATTTTTTCCTTATGAAAAAGGTAAAGCATAAAACAAAATCAAAGCTCAAAACATTTGAATTTTTGTTTCAACAAAAAAAAGAATCTCTGATTTTTTTTTGTGTGTATTAGCTAAGATCTTGAGGTAGTTTTTGTAATTATCATTAATTATCTTTCTCACAACCGAATCATAAAATTCAAATTAGGGTAAGAGATTGAATTTTTTTTATTTTTTTTCTTAAAAATAATAAAAAAATATAATTGTTGGAACAAAAAGTTAAAAAAATTAATTATTCTAAATTTAAAATTTGTACTAGAAGATTTTATGAAGTTCAGTAGATCGTCTGTCATGCTAAGGCAAGATTTTCTACAACAATATGTACTTTATTTTGTATTACTTGTGTGATATTTGAAACACGACATTAAACGACGGCCTGACAACTTTTTGACTCAATTTAGGGTTAAAAAAGACTTTTTTTAGAGATGTCTGGACATATTTTTACTTGTTCAGACAATGTATAATTTTTCCCCTAAAAATTTTATTTTTATATTTAAAAGTACTATTTTTCTTTCTATCACACCGTACGACCCACTCCCAATTTAGATGGCATGTTATAGTATCACTAGATAGATGGTAAACAATTTTGATTTTCTTTTTCCCTTTATGAGGGTTATATTATTATAACTTAAGCTTGTTATTAATAGGAGATGGATCATGGATTATATAGTTAGAATTTTAAAGAAATAACGTGTTACCATAAATACATTGGTATCCAACTCTTTGGTATTTAATAAAAAAAGGACGAACTCAATCTTTGAGGGCCTTTATTGTCCGCCTCTAGAATTTTTTGGATAAGGTGAATTACGGGATTTACCGAATAAAGGTATTAGAAGGGTGATATGTCTACTTAAGTGTTTGATTACTAAAAAAGATAATTAGAGTTTTATTACGATAAAATAATAATTCTTTTTATCAATTTTCTATCCATGTAGTAGACACAATTGTTTCCATCCCCACGTGTTATAAAATTCTTTGTTGGAAGGTTATTTTTTTCAATTGAGGTAAAAAATTCCAACTTCAAATTGACCACAGTTGATGATGAAATTGAACTGCTTATTAACAAATAATATGGGCCACCACGAGCTTTGTAGCTTGAATGGTATCATTTACTTTTTGTAAATTGATCGAGATTTGAATTCAATATCTGATCTATTAAACAAAAAAACAAATAAAAGTGCCTTTAAATAACAAAACGACAAACTCACATCTCTACTTAAAAATAAAACCAATATGTAGAATTTTTTTTACCGTTATGTCAAAATAAAAGAATCCCACCATATTTTTATGGGATAATTACAAAAAACCGCCTAAGACTCGGGCTAATTACAAAAATTCAAAGAATTTTGAAAATTACAAAGAATCTATTGAGGTTTGATTTCATCCTATAATTTTCCTTTCATAAGCAAAAACTATTTGAAATCCCCATGATATTTATAAAAACATTACAATTAACCCCTTAAATATAAAATATAATGAAACTTGAGTTTGTTTTTTTTTTTGGTAATTTTGAGACATCTCTAATTTTTTTTTTTCGATTAGCCCAAACCTTAGGGGTGTTTTTGTAATTATCCCTATTTTTATTGTAAAATATCTACCCCATTTTCTTTTTGTTTTCCTCTACACATTGAGAGATCAAGAAAATCCTCACATATCAATAAATTCACATGTAGCATGTGAATTATGAATTATATATATTGCAAATATATATTTTTTTGTGTTCAATTACTCATGTTTTCTCACAGCTAACTAAATTCAAATGTGGAGGAACGGCTGTGGGCCTAAGCTGGGCCCATGTTCTCGGAGACGCATTCTCTGCCGCAGAATACATGAACATGTTGGGCAGGGTTGTGGCCGGGTATGGACCAGAACGGCCCATTAATTTGGGCCATACTCTAACAAAGCCCACAAACCCCAATGGGCTGCCAAAAATTGTTGAAGAACCCTTTCCATCAAACGGGTCGACCGGTTGGAGACAATTGGGTAAATGTCACTAAATCCAAAATGGAGCCATTTTCCTTCAATGTGACTCCCACACAATTGAGTCATCTTCAAACAAAATTGAACAAAAATGCTTTTGAGGCACTTTCAGCAATTATTTGGCAATGCATTGCCAAAATTAGAGGTGAAGAGTTTGAACCAAGAGTTGTGACAATATGCAAAAAAAGTGAACAACACAAAACTCATGGTAATTTGAGAAATAGTCAAATTGTAAGTGTGGTTAAGGTGGATTTTCCTATAGCGGAGGCCAACCCTAGCGAGCTCGCGGCGTTGGTGAAAAACGAGGCATCGACGAGCGAGAAAGATCGAAGAAGCTATGGGAGAAGCGGTGGATTGCCTGATTTTGTCGTCTACGGTGCCAATTTGACTTTTGTCAACCTTGAAGACGCAATTTTTACGACTTTGAGTATAGGGGCAAAAGCCGGTTAGTGTTAGTTATAGGATCGATGGAGTTGGCGAAAATGGGGCGGTTTGGTGCTCCGGGGCGGCGGTGGCGGGAAAACGACGGAGGGAGGACCGTTATGGCGATCATGCCGGAGAATGAGATTATTGGGATTAAATCGGAGTTGGAAAAGGAGGGCCTTATGGCATGAACAAATTGAACTGTTTTGTTTCATGTTATTTAGGTCATGGGATGGCTGGCAAGTGACAAGGAAAAATATGAAAGGAAATTGAACAAGTCATGAATGTACCTAAATGTGTTGTTATAGCTAGTGGTTATGTACCTTTTTTTTTTTGTCCCTTTCAAAGTTTTTACTTTGTATCATTCTCCAAGAACAGAAGGTGTGAATGTGACTTTCCTAGCACAAAAGTTACATGCATATTTGTTTAAGAATAATATGTAAGAAGACTGTGAAGAACAAGATGTTTATGATCCTTATGGCATAATTATAAAAACTACCTATGAGGTCTAGCATATTATAAAAATCTCAGTTCTTTCAAAATTACAAATACACTATTGACATTTATTTTTATTTTATAAATTACACCCAGGAGATGGATATTTGTTAGGTAAATACAAATTTCAAAGTAGCATTTATAACACCTTAAGGGGATATTTTCAATTTAGAAAGATAATTAGAATTTTTTCTGATTATGCTAAATTCAAGGGTAGTTCTTGTAATTCTTGCTTATTATTTAGTCGAAAGTAGGTTACTTATAACAAAAAAAAAAATTGTTATTCAATCATGCATTGTCTTTTTTTACAATGAAATTGAATTTTAATTAATCAATACAAATCAATTAAGACACAAAATCCTGAAGCCGGACCAGGACAACCCCGAATAATCTCGCACCTTTAAAACAAGAGTCTTTGGAAAAAGGGGAAATAAAAAAAAAAAAAATAAACAAATACAAAGATCACAAAGTATCAAATTAAAATTCAGAGAACTGGCATTTTTGGTTGGATGATTGGTACTTAGAGCATTAGAGCATTGTTTTTTTTTTTTGAGTCAATTACAAAGTCACGATAGGGGTAGGACGGGTGGGATTTGATCCCAGGTCAATAGCTGATTTAGCAATTAATATGGGGATAAATATATCTTAAGTTTGATTTAAATACTTGTGCGAGTCCTTAAATTTTACAAATTATATATTTACACCTCCTTATTACAAAAAAGGATGAATCCCATTACCGAGGGCTCCCACGCCTTATCAGAACTTCGTGGAGGATGTAAAGCGCGGGTTATCTTCAACTAGTCGGGGTCCTTGGCTTACAAATTGTCCTTAGAAAGTGTTCATGCTTTTCATGAAATAACTCTTTTAACCTTGTTGGAATCTACATAAGCATTACCTAATGTTTGTCCATATTGTATGGACACCATATGGTCCATATTATTAGTATTTAGTAATGTCCAATAAGTCAATTATTGATCTTATTGTTTTCTCTAGAAAAAAAAAAATCATTGATCTTATTGTATTCTTGTAACATTTATTTATATTCATTCAATTTAGTTAAAGATGAACTTCACGTTATGAAATAATTATTAGATTCAAGACATAGTTATATTGAAATGATCGTGCCTAAAGGCTAAAATTAATAATATCCGCCCTCAAAGCTGCTATGAAAAGTAACATCATTTATGCCTTTATGGCTTCTAATTGGGGTGTGATACGGGTAATTTTTAATTATTCTTTGATTATTATTAACTCAACTCCGGTTTATTTATTAGTTTTAGCTCTTAAATGCAAATTAATATAATTGTGTTCAATTATCATTGAATATTGGTCCACGGGGCCAACTCATTATACGAGGACCGTAAGGCCCATGTCCCAACTATAAATAGTTCATTTCGTCTCATTTATAAGGTACGCGATTATATACACAATTTACTCTATGCCTAACCCTTTAAAATCCTAGATGAATTAAGCATTGGAGAGGCTTGTATGGGACAACTCCGAGACGTCGAGACCTTTAAGGTGGTTAGGCCGAATTTGATCTTCATGAAATCATTTTTGGATTAGCAACTTTAGAGGACTCATGATCTCGCACAACCGAACATCATCATTTTTGGCGCAATTGTGGGAATCTCGACCTAAAATACCGAGAATCCGAACTCGGTTTAGAGCGAGAGGGACAAATGCACAAATGATAAACTCTAAACCATGAGCAAAAATCCTAAGAGACACTGAAAGTGTTCTTTGAAATAGGCTAGGAGTGGGATGGCAACAGGGTGAGTTTAGCTAAACTCGTATCCGCCTCACAACCGGTGACTCGACGGACGAGGTTGGACCGTCGATCCGTCGAGAATATAAAGTTTTGTCCGAAACTAACTTCCTCAACCCATAATATAGCTCTATTTTCTTTGTTAGACACTCAAATCGGTACAAAGCAAGGTAGAGTTGCATAAAGATAGTCAACTAGTTGAGATTGCATGTATAAAATTAAACAAAAGTCCTAATACATTTAAATAAAACAAAACAATATTAAGGGAAAATGTAATTTGTGAACCATCTATTGCATTTTCTAAGCTCCAAAACGATAATACAATGTATTATTTGATTCAATTGAGAAAAGTATAGTAAATGATAATACATATTATAATACTATTAAAAATTATAATCTATATTATTTCAAATTTATGCGGGGCAACTCTAGTTGGACCCTAACTAGCCTCGACCCAGGAGAGTATGAAAATTTTGACCGGGACCAAATCAGGGGCCCATTGGATCGAGTTTAAACCCACTCCATTCTTTGCGGAGACGGTATAAACCCGCCTCCATCTTTGCCATCTTTAGTCAGTAAAGGAATATTGTTAGGTGTGGTGCCCACATTACATGATCACTCCTTTAGGCTTCACCGCACGTGGGCAATCTCAATCTAGTTAAAGCATAGAGAGTGAACGAGATTTCAGAACGAAGAAGAAAAGAAGGAAATGAAGGTGAAATACTCGAATTTCACGAAGTCTTGAGAGGAGAAGCTAGCAAATAAGCTCAAGTGAGACGATCAGACTCACACTTATGTCCCGATTGAGAAATCTAATACAATCTTGGGCCTAATGCCCCCAAATGAGAAGTTTTTTTCTCTTTAAGGAGTGAAAACTTTGAATCTCTTGGAATATGATGGAGTGAAACCCTAGGTACACTTAGATAACCTCAATTGGAGGATGTCTACATTATGAATCGTGCGGCTTATTACAAGGTCTTCCGGACAACTCGATCAAGAGAGCTATATCTTTGTTCAATTAGCTCCCTATTGGATCGATTTGATCATGGAGATAGTTATACAAAGCTTATACCAAGACGAATAAACAAAATTGTTTTGTCGTGATTATCATATTTCAAATCACCCATATACCCAAATCCAACCTAAATCGCGACCTTAACATTTTAAGGGACACTTTAAAGAAGATAAAAAAATTATAACATGAAGGGACACTTTATAGAAGAGAAAATTTTATAACATGATTTTTTTTTAGTACAATGGGGAATTTGGGGAGGGGACACAAACACTCGTATGAGATTGAACTCGAGTTAGTTGCCCTTACAACACACGTCTCAACCACTGGAGCACAAGATTGATCTCTATAAAATAAAGTTCGGCGAAATTGGAATATTCATAGAAAATTTTCAACTCAAATGGACGAATACTCCGGAATATTCCAACTCATTTGACTTAGATTATAAAATGAAGTTAGTTGAAATTTTTTAATTTAAATTGCAAAGTTTAAAGGGAAATTAGGAAAATACCCCACTGAGGGGTATTAAAGAAAAATACCCCCACTTTATTAAGTAAGGAAATATGCCCTTTTCACCCCCTAAAAAATCTAATATGCCATTGACTTAGAAAAGTCCCCAAAAAAAAGAGAAAAAAAGTTGCAACAACCTTTTGGAAGATCAAGAGTTAGAATTAGGAGTTAATTTTCACCATTACAAACCCTAGTTTCATAAAGAAGACAAGCTTTTGAGAAGGAGAAATAAGATTTATGAGTAAGAGCAAGATTTACGAGTTTATCTTCACAATTACAAACCCTAGTTTTGCCATTCGAATGAGAGACGAAATATTGAAGAAATAGAAGTATTTGTTGGTCGGCGAGCTTGCTTCGAAAGGGCTGGATTCGACAAAATAAATCGCGTTTATTACCCCAAAATATGGATAAAGGTTAGTTTTGATTGTTTTTCGCAAAATGGTTCGATTGACCAATTTTTCATGATTTTGGAATGGGTATAATTTGAATAGTTTCAATTCTCTACGCAACTTGTATTTGGTGGGCAAAAATGTGGCGAACCGCAGCACCTATGTGGGCATGTGTATTAAGTGAACGCTTGTGTGGGCACTTGGGGCGAACGGACTATACCTTGATTAGCGGGCATTTGGGTGGATTTCTGCGTGGACAATTGGGTGGGCAAAAATGTGGGAACCGCAGTAGGCACCTAAGTGGGCATGTGTATTATTAAGTGAGCGCTCACTTAATACACATGCCCACTAATGCGCCTGATTCGCCCACATTTTTGCCCACCCAATTGTCCACGCAAAAATCCACCCAAATGCCCGTTAATCAAGGTATACCGTATTCGCCCTTTGCCCACGCAAGCGCTCACTTAATACACATGCCCACTTAGGTGTCTACGATTTTGCCCACATTTTTGCCACCAAATACAAGTTTTGTAGAAATCGAAACTATTCAAATTATACCCATTCCAAAAATCATGAAAAATTGGTCAATCGAACCATTTTAAAACAAACAAAACTAACCTTTATCCGTATTTTGAGGTAATAAATGAGATTTATTTTGTCGAACCAGTCCTTTCAAGCAAACTCTCGGTCAACAAATGCTTCTATTTCTTCAATATTCCGCTTCTCCTTCGAATGCCAAAACAGGGTTTGTAATTGTAATTAAAGATAAACTCGTAAATCTTGCTCGTGCTCATAAATCTTGTTTCTCCTTCTCAAAAGTTTGTCTTCTTTGTGAAACTAGGGTTTGTTATGGTGAAAATGAACTCCCTATTCGAACTCCAACTCTTCCAAAAGATTATTGCACTTTTTCCTTTTTTTTTTTTTGGATTTTTTAAGTTAAGGGTAAAATAGACTTTTTAGGGGGTGAAAAAAGAAGAGGTATATTTCCTTATTTAATAAAGCAGGAGCATTTTTCTTTAATACCCTTGATGGGGGGTATTTTCCCAAATTTCCCAAGTTTAAAGATTACATAAATTCATGGTGCAAAACATTGTTTGCCCAAATAAAATAAGAGAGAGACAGCGTAGTGAAGCATTTTCGAACATGGGATTCGGAGAATCCGATTAATTGTAGGATGGAATGGTCATGCCGTTAGCATTCATTTGAGCAGAGTCCCTAACCCTTCATTTTTCTGTTTCCTTTTTTCCTTATGCAGAAATGAGAAACAGAGAAAGGGAAGAAAATATTTTGGAAAATAGAATAGTTCACGCACCCCATCTCTAAGGGAAAAACCCCCAAAGGGATTAAAGATTTTGTCTTTATTTTTGATTTCCAAGAATGATTGGAAGAAGGGAGAGGCTGAATCTACATACATTTTTTCAATGTTTTATATATCTATCTGAAATTCTCTTGAATGAAAGATTGGAAATGAGACAAAGTCTAAACTATCATCAAGATTTCTGTCATTAGATGAGATTCATGGTATTTTATATCTTTATCTGAGGTTCTTTTCCAAGAATATTATTTTTTTTTATCAGAAATCTGAAGAAAAAAATCAATCTTGACTATTGGTGGTTTACATGGTTAAAGCCCAGTTGTAAAAGAAAGCCAAGAAGGTTGGTTTTTGTTTCCTTTTTGAAATGAGATCCATCAATTATTCTGTTTCACAAAACTGCCCTTTTTTGGTTTTTTGTTAGAAGTTTATTGCCTTGTTTTTATTTTTGAATTTTCATTGATTATACATGATATAGAGATTATGATTTTCTTCTCAGTGCAGAAACTGCATTGGCTTTGAGAAAAAAAAAATCACCTCTCCATTTTGTGTAATGGGGGGAATATCAGATAATGTCAGGGGATTTGTATTGGCAATCTCTTCAAGTGTATTCATCGGCTCTAGTTTTATCATAAAGAAAAAGGGCCTAAAAAAGGCCGGGGCTTCTGGAACGCGAGCAAGTTAGTTGTTTCTTCCATTGATTTGATTCTATTCTTTTAGTTTAAATTATTTGCCGTTCGCATATTGATCCTCAAATGTTTGATGCTTCTCCAATGGTTAAGACTCGAGCGTTTAGCCATGAGTAATGAGGGGCTTACTTTGTTTGATTAAGGGGGCATAGGGCAGAAGATGAAGTATCTCTTCCCTAACATTTGGTGTTATTTAGTAAACTAAGCTAGTCAAATTCTTAGGCAAATTAAGTTGTCATATGTATATGATAGATTTAGCTTAGCAGTGTTTGCAGAAACTTTTGCTTTTAGAAGTGATTTATTATAGCAGAAGTAAAGTAGTTGAGAATCAGAAGTTGATAGTGTTTGTAAATAGAATTAGAATTTGAGAATAAGAAGTTGGGAGTGTTTGGTGAAAAAGTTGTTAAATTGCTTATTTGTTTGTAAAAGTCAAACCAGAAACAAAATCAGAAATTTAAAGCACCCATCTTCTGATTTTAGATTATGGCAGAATCAGAAATTGACATTTGCAAACACTAAAAAATGTTTATTTTCCGGTCAAATGTTGATAAGCACATTTTTTAGTGATTGCAAAAAATCTATCCAAATCTATGCATATATAAACATATCCTTATGCTTTTGGAGTGCCTAAATGTTTTGAGGGAGACTGATATGGTGGTAGGTTAACATCTATCATGGTGTACAAGTAACTAACTGTACATAACTAATGTAGAGGTTTAATTTTAATTGAGAAACTGTAAGTTCTATGTTACGATGCGAAAGTTTGCATTCAAAACTTATCTTCTATATTCTAAGACCTTATCTTGACTCCATTCTTGGTTAATTATTGGGAATTTACTATGTATTGATGAATATATATGGTTTCTGATCAGGTGACGGAGGCTATTCTTATCTGAAGGAACCTATGTGGTGGGCTGGGATGATAACAAGTAAGATAAACGATCCACAATATCTATCAGATTGGACAATTATTTTGGGTTGATGAGATATTTGCTAATTGAAAAAGTCGACTGTCTGGCTATTTTGAGGATGTAATTCACTTATGTTCGACTCATTCTACATGGTAGTGCGTCTTGCTGAAGCTGAACTAAAATCTAATTGCATAATGCGAGACCCTAACCTCTTTCATATCCCAATGATTCACTGCATATGTTAATATATTGCTGTAACATTGTCATAGTCTCCTTGTCAAATTTACGTCGCCTAAACAACTTAATTGTTCGTTTGCAGCTAGTGTCAAATGAAGGAAATTTACTATTTTAAAGAATCAAACAAACACGAAATTTCGCAAGAACTGATCACAACAAGAACCTTAAGATTTATTATATATTAAGCCCTTGATTAGGTAGGGTTTAACTGTGATACAATGCAGGTAGCCATCTATTATGCAGCTACAGCTGGACCTGTATCTAAATAGGGATAATTACAAAAAAAAAAAACCTGAGGTTGGGGCTAATTACCAAAAAACTCAGAGATCTTCAGAAATTACTAAAAACCCCTTTAGGTTTCATCCGTCCTCTTACATTTTCTCCCTTCATATGCAAAAAATATTTCAAAAGCTCCCCTACGTTTATCCAAATATTACAGTTGCCCCCTTAACTTTAAGACAGAATCAAACCTCAAGTGTTTTTTTTGTAATTTTCAAAAGTATCTTGGTTTTTTTGTAATTAGCCCAAGCCTTAGGGGGCTTTTTGTAACCATCCCATCTAAATATGTGAAAAACTAACTGAAGAACGAGAGAATTATTTTCTATAATTGTGTGGAGAAATTAAATAACAATATATGATGTAATTGCCAGTAAACCAAACATTTCTTTTTCTTATGCACAATTATTATTGAGTTTCATTAAAACTTTTTTTCCCTTCTTTTTTGAGGTCATGTCATGACTACATGAGTTACTTTTTAGGTTTGATATCAGTCTCAGTTCAACATACCTTTAGAATTTCATTGGATTAGTACATAAATCAGTCCTGTGATAGATAACATTTTTTGTATATTTCTTTTGACCCCAATTCTGCATGGATTACAGTGATCGTCGGCGAGGGTGCAAATTTTGCTGCCTATGCATATGCTCCAGCTATTCTTGTAACCCCCTTGGGAGCTTTAAGTATCATTTTCAGGTATGGCACTACACTATCATATTCGTCCTACAGCAGTCTATTGATGGGAATGAATGTTTATATAATTTCCAATGCAGTGCAGTGTTAGCTCATTGTATTTTGGACGAAAGATTGCATATGTTCGGTGTGGTTGGTTGTATTATCTGCTTGGTGGGTTCTGTCACAATTGTTTTACATGCCCCTCTAGAGAAGGATATTGACTCTGTCAAGCAAATATGGTATCTAGCGACTGAGCCAGGTACGTCATGGTTCTAGCACTGTCTGGTTTTTACTTCCTAGACTGCTAAAAGCCAGAAGTTATAAGACTAACAGGTACCTCGGGCAATTTCATAAGGTTTTGGGAGCTCGTCTCTCATATATTTACTACACATAATATAACCTTAAGGTATATTACAAAAAGGAATAATTACAAAAAAACCTAAGGTTCGGGGTAATTAAAAAACCCCAGAGGTTTTTAAAAATTGCAAAACCCCTTTAGGTTTAATTTCGTCTTACATTTTCTACTCCATAAGCAAAAAATATTTCATAAAACCCTTGATATTTATTAAAACATTATGATTACCCCCTAAATTTAAGACATAATCAAATTAGAGGGTTGGTTTTGTATTTTGAAACATCTCTGGGTTTTTTTATTTAGCCCAAACCACTGGGGTGTCTTTGTAATTATACCTTATAAATATTACCCCTGAGGTTTAGCCTAATTAGAAAAAAAAACTCCTGTTATCTTTCAAAACTGCAAATATCTCCTAAAGTATTACAAACACCTCATTGAGGTTTGTATTTGCTTAACAAATATGCCCCTCTTGAGGAAGCAATTTGTATAATAGAAACAAATGTTAAGAGGGTATTTGTAATTATGAGAGATGATTGTTGTTTTTTTGTTATTAGGCGGAACTTTAAGGGTATTTTTACCCTAATTGATATATTGTCCATAGGTCCTCAACATGTTCTTATTACAAATATGCCTTATGAGCTCTCTTACGTGTGGAAAAGCTAACAAGGGGTTCATGTGTAATGGTATATAGTAAGCTAGGAAAAATATAGCACATATCCCATGAAATGTTGAGGAAAGCTGATATCACCTAAAATGGTGAGCGTAAACTAGCACAATATTATAAATAATAGCTGAACCCGGAAACACATTATTCGGTGTAATAGATTCTTAAAATCAATATTAGACTCTTAGGCTCCATTTGGTTTGATAATAACAAATCAATGGAGGTTGTTTGAATGAGTTTGTTTTATAATGAATTTCAAATCACTGAGTTCCTATTTTAAGCTATTTTTTGAGTGGTTGTGGCGGATTTCAAATCTATCTTATATCGAGTCATTTGAAATCGTTCCTCCAAATCCACTCCTCAAATCCTAATCCTTCAATCCAAATGCAACCTTAGTGATTTCAAAATGGCTGTCCAAATGCATAAATTTCATCCAAGTCTATATGATGCATTATATGCTTAATATTTTTTTAAGTGTTTGCGACATTACTTTTCATCTTGACATCACTCATTATTTACTCAAAACTAAGTTGTACAGTTGTGATTAACAGGTTTTATGATCTACACTTGCGTAGTTTTGGTTATTGTTACCGTTCTAATTTTTTGGTACGTGCCACGGTATGGACAAACACATATGGTTGTGTATATTGGAATTTGTTCTCTGATGGGTTCTCTGACGGTCAGTCGTTTTCCTCTGATTTTTTTTTATCTGCCGAGTTGATATATCATCTTGGAAAAAGACTTCTTATCTCCGTATATCTTCCTTTTATTCTTATGCAGGTTATGGCTGTCAAAGCAGTTGGAATTGCTTTGAAGCTGTCATTTTCAGGATCAAATCAGTTTATATACTTGGAGCCTTGGTTTTTTACTGTTCTGGTTATTGTTTTCTGTATAATGCAGCTGATTTATTTGAAGAAGGTATTTTATTAATCATTTGTTAGCTGCTTTCTACAAAAAAAAATTTAAATTCATCAAATAATTCATTGAGCTAATTGTTTAAAACACATGAAGAATTTGGAACAATACTGTAGCTTTCCATTTCCATCGTATAAGGTATAATAATGCACTTTACAGTTTAATTATTTTCTCTCCATCGGCTTGGCCTTGTCTCATGTTTACAATTCATACACTTAAATGCAAAATCGTATAAAATTCATTATTGGTTAGTACTTCAAACTTTTTGAAATATTTTTTTAGGCTTAATTATAAAATATACCCTTGAGGTTCAGTCTGATTACAGAAAAATAAAACCAAACTATCTTTCAAAATTACAAATATATAATTGATTGTTGTTTCTATTTTATAAATTGCAGCCTATTTGAGGAGAGTATTTATCATGTAAATACAATCCTCAAGGAGCCGTTGTAATACCTTAAGAGGGTATTTGTAATTTTGAAAGATAACTGAATTTTTGTAATTAAGCTATACCTCAAGGATAATTTTTGTAATTTACCCTAATTTTTATTCCAAAAATGCAGTCACCTTTGGTTAGAACCAGAGGCTTCCTTATTCTCGCTAAACATGTGCAAATATGTTCTTTCTGATAATTTTCATCTGGATTATTTTCTACTTTTTTTTTTAATTTGAATTAGAAAAAGAAACGTGAGATGGTTCGTTCATTAATATTGATGTTCTTTAGTTATGATTATCATGCTAGTAAACTCCCGGTGATACAGAATATTGCTTGTAGAGATAAAGGCTAAATTATTTAGTTCTCCTGGATATTAATAATGAACAGGTTCCCTGATCCTGATATCTATACTGTCTGTTGCTCGAAACATTCTAAAGTTTATTCTGTGTTCACATTTGCAGGCACTCGACACCTTTAACACAGCTGTGGTTTCACCGGTATATTATGTCATGTTCACATTTCTCACTATATTAGCCAGCGTGATAATGTTTAAGGTAATGAAAAATCTATTACGTTGTGTTATGATTCTTTATTTTCCGTCACTTTTACTCTATTCTTTAAGAAGGCGATTGTCACGTAGGAATGGAATAATGATGGAAAAGGAATGGAATTGTCATTCCTTGCTTGATTCCAGTCCCATGATTGTTAATGAGATTAGGAATTGAATAAAAACCTATATTTTTGACCAAATTATGGTTCTGTAAAAAAATTAAAACAGAATTATCATGTAATATGTGTGTAGAAATGAGTCTATTACGGTTTTAGTCGGTGTTAGAAAATGAAAATATATACTAAATACAGAAAAATCTCGTAATGATATATTCTTTTAATAGTGATTGATTAATTTGGAAGCCACTAATGAGTCTCAGGTTTCATTTGAGAAATGAGACCAACATGAACTATATTTGTTAAAATATTGCATATATATTTTTTATTTGTCATATAAGTTCTATGTGATGTGTATATTATATATGTATGTGTACGAAAAAATGTGTGTCGTTTATGCACACATAAATTACATTTAGAAAATAAAATAATAAATATTTAATACATAACGTTTTTATATATTGAGATTTATAATTTTTTAAAAAGTAGAACATGTATTGTAATTAATTAGTTTTTTGTTAATAACATTAATTTTTATTATATTTATAAAATTATTGCCCTTTTCAAATATTTTTTTTAGTATTTTCAATATTATAAAATGGATATAATGGGTTCAATCAGTATGGGCGGTTTGGACCCGAATCCCCCAATAAAATCTTGACGGATCAAGTTTTGACTTTTGTTAAACGACCTTCAACCTATCCAAAATCCGACCCATTATCATCCCCGAGTTTTTTACTGAACATTTTTATTAAATTTAGGGTTAATTACAAAAAGTACTCTTGAGGTTTGACCTAATTACGAAAAAACCCAGTTAACTTTTAAAATTATAAAAAGTACCCCTATTTATTGTGTCTAGCATTTACCCCTTCATAAGTAAAAATTATTTCAAAATATCCCCTCACATTTATAAAATCATTATAGTTAGCCCTTAATTTTAACACTAAATCAAACCTCAGGGATACTTTTTGTAATTTTAAAAATTAGCTGGGTTTTTTTGTAATTAGGTCAAACCTCAAGGGTACTTTTTGTAATTATTCTCAAATTTATGAGGGTAAATTTGTGAAAGAAAAGTATATGTTTATTCTTGGTTGATTAACTGAAAGAGGTAGGAATTGACTAATCTTGATATACAAAAGCATCCATGTCTTTCATCATAGACCATATAATTTGGGTAGATCGTCGTTTAATATGTCGAATTTCGAACATCTTATCCCGTCAACATAAATTTACCATATTACCCTCCTTGTGCCATGAATTTTCAGGAATGGGATTCTCAAGACGCATCAGAAATCTGAAATCATGACTGAAGTCTGTGGTTTTGTAACTATCCTCTGTGGAACTTTCCTCCTCCACAAAACAAAGGATATGGGAAGTTCGCCAGCTGGATCGTCCCCAGTCTGCCATTCATTAAAGAGCGACTCAAGTTCCAAGCTGTCAGAGATCGGACATTTGGCGATGTTAAAAAGAGATTCAAGTTCGAAGCAGTCTGAGACTGGACATTTGGCGTTGTAATCTAATCAAATTTTTAGACTAAACATGGCGGAACTCTAATTAAACAAGCTCATGGCTGTGTAAAACGAGCTTCTGATTGGCACTAAGGCATGATGCTGCAATGAAAAGTCGAGCCTGACCACTCGTCGTCCTTGATCTTCTCCACTCTCCCCATGTCGAGATTTTTTAGACTTTTAAAGAACTAAGCGTAGATATGTGTTCTTTTTTTTTTTTTTGTGTTTTCGATTGTTTAGAAGGGGTGGTGGTGAGAGTTTTAAGGTTATTACGTGAGAATACGCAAAAAATACTCGATTGTCGTTACCGATACACGAGTTAAGTGAGGCTTAAGGTGATGTGCATTTGGGAGTTGCTGATCTTAATGTGCTGTTTGTGATGTACCAATTTCAACTCAGCTGTGTTCTCCTGTTGATCTTTGGCTGAAATGCAGTGATTTTGACTATCTTGTAGAGACTGATAACATTGTTTTCTTTCTTGAGCTGGTCTCTTGTAAGACGATCCCACGCCCACGGTGCGACAAATTGCATTTTTAATGTAAAAAATGATACTTTTAGTGTATTCAGACAAGGTATCACTTTTTACACTAAAAATATCACCCGTCGCACTATGCTACCGTCTTACACAAATTTTTACCTTCTTTTGTTGGTTCATTTTGTGATGTTTCATAGGTGTGATCAATTTTACTGAATTTGATTGCATATATTCAACAATTCATATGTACTAATTGGAATGAGTATAATAGCCTGGTTATGATCTTAAACCTTGACTATCTTCTGATGTATTTTCTCAATTTACGTTCGAAATATATAATTATTAAGAGATAATTACAGGTTTGGGGTAATTACAAAAAAACTCAGAGGTTTTGGAAAATTTCAAAGTTCCATTTTGTATTACACTTTACCAATTTCATGAACAAAAACATTTCAAACATTTCTCTAACATTCGTAAAAGTATTATAGTTATTCCATTATATTTTAGGTAGAATCAAACTTGAGTATTTTTCTTGTAATTTTAAAAAAGTTATGTTTTTTTTTTGTAATTACTCCAAACCTCATGTGTAGTCTTTGTAATTATTCTTAATTACTAATATTGTCTCTTCCAAGATGATTAAGTACATAAACTATCAATGAATTAACAATTATCGATTATCGATTTATAAATACCAATTATCAGTCATTTGAAAGTAAAGATCTTCAATTTTTGGATGTTTTTTGTAGTATCTTTTTGGGAAATTAGGTAAAATACCCCCAACAAGGGGTATTAAGGAAAAATACCCCCACTTTATTAACTAATGAAATCTACCCCTTTTCCCTACCTAAAATGTCTACTTTACCCTTAACTTAAAAAAATCAAAAAAAAAAGGAAAAAGCGAGCACTTATGGGCGGGAGTGAAATTTTCAGCTAGCGGGCCTTTCCTTTTCACCATTACAAACCCTAGTTTCACCATTACAAGCCTACTTCTCAAAATTTTCGAGCAAAGAGATCAACATTACAAGATTTTCGAGCAAAGAGATCAACATTTACGATTTCTTCTTCAAAATTACGAACCCTAGTAAATGCGACGCGTTTGAAGGAGGCAAAATCGAGGACCTGTGTTCGACAATAAATCTCAGTTCTTGCATCAAAAAATATGGATAAAGGTTAGTTTTGATTGTTCTTTCGTGTAATGTTAATGATTTTCATTTTCGCAAAATGGTTCAATTAACCAATTTTTCACGATTTTTGAAATGGGTATAATTTGAAGAGTTTCGATTTTTCGCAAGTTGTATCAGTAGGCAAACACGTGGGCATAACCGTAGGCAATTTAGGTGGGCGATTATGTTAAATATCAAAAATTGTGGGTGGACAAGTGAACTGGAGGATGTGGGCACTTGGGTGGGTATTTATGTGGGCGATTGTGTGGGCGAGTTGTGTGCATTTACATTGAATGTCAAAATTTTGTGGGTGGACAACGAAACTGATCTTTTATATCTATCTATTTGCTGCAGGGGTTCATATAATGCTCTTATGGGATGGAGTTTGGGATTGTGACATAAGTACATCCCGATGGAGGTATACAGGGAAGCATTCCAAAACTGTTCTCTTCCCTTCAGAGTTCACTTACTTTGAATTCTGCGGAAAGCTTATATTTTCTCTAAATTCAATCCATATGAGTGTGAAATAGAGTTGACCAGTTGGTTTGGCTATGAACATGTTGATCCTTTGCCACCATGTCCAGTCACCGATGATGACGATGTCAGGCTACTTGTTCGCATGAATAGCGAGAAGCCTTTGTCTGTTCCGGTTTGTCTGATTAGAAGGGAAAATAAGAAGAAGAAAAAACACTCTTTGGAGTCAGCTAGTAGCAATCAAGTGATGTTACCAATTAAAAAAGAACCTATCATTGAAGAGCTTATGCCACCTCCGGTGCGTACGACGAAAAAGCGTAAGATCAATAAACTAAAAAGGGCTGCAAAAAGAAAACCAAGTACACTTCCATATTTTGATATGACTATGGAAGAACTTGAGAATGACCCTATGTTTTGGGAGGATGTAGATATGTCAAGTGGCGATGACTGTCCTATTACTTCTGAAGAGAATGATGGTGGTGGTGTTGAAACTATCTACATCCCAATTGTTCAAGAGGATCTACCACGCCCAAGAATAACATCGATAAAGGCAAAGGGGTTGTCAAAGAAACATCCGGTTTTGAAGAATATTTAGGTATGACTATTGAAGACCTTGAGAATGACCCTCTGTTTTGGGAGGCGTAGATAGGTCAAGTGACGAAGATGGTAGTGGTGGTGGTGTTGAGGCGGCAGCAAGGGGAATGCTAAACTCGGGGGTGGGCACAAAAGTCGTCACAGAGAGTAGGCAAGAACATCAACAGGAAAATCGCCATGATGATGGGCGGGATAATGGTAGGCGGAGTGTAGGCAAGATTGTGGGGGCGTCAGTGGACATAAGAATGACGATCAGGAGTGTAGGCAACATTGTGGGCGGGATTGTGGGCGGGATGATGGGCATAGGAATTGTGGGCGGCGTGGGCACGAAGGTAGGCATGAAGGTGGGCATACCGGGCATGATAGTCAATCATGCAAAAGGAATTATGTTTAAATCGGGCACGGTGGTGTGGGGCCTATTAGCAATCAAACAAGCGAGTTGTAACTCTATCTCAGTAGATGATGATTTGAGGTTGGTCAAGTTTTCCGTCACGAAAGATGAATTTACTCGGCGACTTGCAATAATTTGTATCTTTGAAAAATAGACAACACATTGTTAAAAAGTCGAGATACGAGATTAGATTTGTTTCCAAGTGTGTGGATAAAAATTGTGGGTGGATGATACGGCGTGACTAGGCGGCGAGGTGGGAATCTATGGGTTGTTGTGAAATATATAAATTGTCATGAGTGTTCGATTGAAATGAACAACCATGAGCATCGTGAGCTAGGAGTAAGGTGTTGGGTGAGGCGATTATGTACGGTATAAACAACCCACACATTCATACCCACCTCTAGCTATTATTGTTGAAATGAAAGATAAATTCAATGTGGACATAAGTTATGACAAAGCATGGAGAGCAAAGGAAAAGCAATTAAATTGGTTAGAGGTTCTAGGAAGATTCGTTCAAACAACTTGCGGCTTACTTGGAGCGTGTCCAACAAGTCAATCGAGGAATCTTGTGACCGAGATTGAGGTGATGAAGGTGGTTGTTTCAAATATTGTTTTATGGCTTTAGGTGTGTGTATACGTGGATTTTGGACATGTATTCGACCCGTATTAGCCGTGGATGGTACGCATCTAAAGGGGAAGTACCGAGGTATGTTATTAGTGGCTATCGGTATGGACGGTAACAACCAAATTTACCCTTTAGCATTTGCCATTGTTGACTCGGAGAATGACGCTTCATGGAAATGGTTTCTTGAAAAGATAAATGTCTTGTTGGCGGAGAAGAAGGATTTGGTTATTATCTCAGACCGCCATCAGTCTATTGCTAATGCCGTTAAGGAAGTTTTCCCTGATGCACACCATGGAATTTGCATCTACCATCTAAGACAAAATGTTGTTGCCAAATTTAAGGATGTCGATGTATCGGCTCTACTCTATTGTGCCGCTAAGACATATAATGAATCCGATTTTTGACATATCATGAACGAGATATATTTTGTATCTAGTGATATATATAACTACCTCGACGAATGAAAATATTGAGGAAGGAGCAATGGGCTCGTGTGTTTTTAGGGTAAAAGATATAGCATCATGACTACCAATATCGCGGAGAGTCTTAATGTCGTGCTCAGGGATGCTAGGGAATACCCTCCGGTGGCCCTTTTGGATGCAATCTTAATGATGTTGATGAGGTGGTATGCGGAACGGCGTAATGTGGCTGTGAAGATGAAATATCCATTGACAGATTGGGCTGAGAAAATTGTTCGAGAGCGGGATGAAAAGAGTAGGAGGATGGATGTCCAAACATCGCATTACTACACCTACTATGTACTTGATGGTGATAGGAATGCCGAGGTCGATTTGAATGCAAGAAAGTGCACATGTAATGTGTTCCAGCTGGATCAATTACCATGTACACATGCACTAGCAGCAACTAGGAAAGTTGGAATGCCAAGGTACGAACTCGCCTCTCAATTTTACACAACTGATGCACTAATAGCTGCATATGCAGAGGCCATCTTCCCTGTAGGCCACGTGGACTTCTGGAATACCCCCAAGGAAGTATCCCGATTGAATGTGTTGCCTCAATCATGCGGCCCCTAGCGGTAGGCCACGGAAAACGAGGATATTGTCCCGGGCGAGCAAAAATGAAAAGGAAGTGTGGCGATGTAAAGGCACCGGTCATAATCGCAAAACATGCAAGAAACCCATTCCGGTGAGAAGTAACATCAAATCTTAGAAAGTGTGGGCTGATGAATATTGGTTGTTTAGGCAGGATTGTGGGCATTTGTGTAGGCAGGAGTGTAGACAGGATTGTGGGCATAATGGTAGGCAGGATTGTGGGCATGACATTTGTGTCTTATACGAAAGTCTGTAATAGTGGGCAGTTGCGTAGGCATTATTGTAGGCAGGATTGTGGGCATGTAAACCCTTTAATGTTTTGAGATTTTTACATTGTTTATGATTGTTAAACTGTTTAATATTTACATTTGCTTAAGCAGATGTGTCTTATACAAATTTTGAATATAGTTGGCAATTGCGTAGGAATAATTGTAGGCAGGATTGTGGGCATTCCTAATTTTAGATCTGTGTCTTATACAATTTTTGAAATAGTGGGCATTTTCGTAGGCATGATTGTAGGCAGGATTGTGGGCAGGCCTAATTTTAGATCTGTGTCTTATACAATTTTTTATAATAGTGGGCATTTGCGTAGGCATGATTGTCGGCAGGATTGTGGGCATGCCTAATTTTAGATCTGTGTCTTATACAATTTTTTATAATAGTGGGCATTTGCGTAGGCATGATTGTCGGCAGGATTGTGGGCAGGCCTAATTTGGAATTACAAGAATATACAAGTACTAATGTCATATATAATTACGATTGATATACAAGTACTAACGTCATAAATAATATACAAGTACTACATTGACATATAGGAAACGAGAAATAAAAGTTTAATCCACACAATATACTTACAAATTAACATCTAATATTTCCTTCTTTGTATAATTTCGAGCAAATCCGAGCCACGAATTCATCGCACCTCTTGGCGTTGATTTTCACTACACACGCGCGCCCGTGACCAAGGACTCCACAATCTTCATGCACATTATTCCACAATCACTTTGGTATTCAATTGTTGCGGAGGATGCTCATACCGTTCAATATTCCAATCCTTTTGGGTGGGCTCGACCTGTTGTCCCAAATATGAGCTTCCTCGCACAAACTTGGTAGCATTAACGCTAATCTACGGAATTGTCCAATATAAGTATTGAATGACTTGGAGTCGGACATTGAATCATATACAACGATCAACTTTTTGTTCAAGTCTAACTCATATACCACCCAATGGTTGTCGGTGGCGTGGCCTATGCCATAGACCTTCTCAACATCGCCCCATGATTTCCCTACACCGTCTATTGGATATGTGCCCATCAAATATTCAAAGATAGTCTCGCCCCTCCTTCCACCAAGACCAGAGTTTCTTTTTGTTCTTTAAAGCTTTCACAAACTTGGCACCCCATTTTATAGTTAAATTATTCTGTCAAATAAAAGTAAATCAATGTCATAAACAAATTTATATCAAAAAATAAGATGAATGAAATGTTTGTGTAAATGAATGATGCTACGTACCCAAAGTAGCATATCAACGGTTGTCGATTCGACAAGAAACGTTCAAGCCATTTTTTTTTTTGTACGCAACGAGGCGCATCAACAAGTCAATTTGCTGCAATGTGGGCACACAGTAAGGCAGAGATGTAGGCAAGTAAAAACAAAAGTGGGCAGGAAGATAGGTGAAGAAGTGGGCAGGAAAATGGAAGTGATTTTATTCACATACACGATCATCCGACCATCCTCCCGTGTCACGGATATTCAAGAACCACGAGGCACAAAATTTGTGACCTTCCTCAACTGAACAAGGAACAACTACGTCCTTGTTGTCCTTGTTTTCATCAAACCACTTCTCAAATTCTTCAATCAAGGCCTGTGGGTAAAGGCCCATTGGATCAAAGAGTTGCAGCTGAGGAATTTCCGGAGCATCCTCCACAACCACCTTACCCTTCTTCCTCGGTGGGACATGATGACTTGGGTCCGTAAAAGGTGATTTCTTCGTGGGGCCAGGTCTTATCGTCCTTTTACGTTTTTGATAAACAATGTCACCAAGTTTTGGAGATCCGAATCTGACAGGACTACCAATATTGACAAAATCAGGCTTGGCATTGTCCCCATCACTTTCGGATGCACCGTCCTCACCATCGACAGTAATTGTTGGATTTGAAGCCACAACCTCAGTGGTTTGAACCATCGAAAGTAATGCATCAAGTTTTGAAGGCTTGGCAATCAATTCTTCAAATCCTTTGTGCGGGACATATGTAATGGGTTGGCGCGTCATTGCGAGAACAAGGCAAAAGGACCGGGTGTATCTTTCTTTTCATCGAAGTGGTGTCATCACACACGAGGTCCTGGTATACCTTTTGAGGAAACATCGGAAGGGGATGAGGGGGAAGAGCCTATGGGTTCTTCTTGAAAGTGGTGCCCACATTGTCGGCAACAATGTCGGGGAGCTTGTCGGCAACGATGTGGGCAAGCGAACAAACAAGTCGGCGGGGAATGTCGCAGCTTGTCGGCAACAATGTGGGCGAGCAAGTCGGCGGGAATGTCGGCAACAAAGTCGATCGTCATCGTGTTGGGCAATGCGGGCGGCAAGTCGGCGGGAATGTCGGCAACAAAGTCCCGATCGTCATCGTGTTGGGCAATCGCGGGTGCGTCGTCCTGGCCGCTATCCTTGTCAAGACATTTATCGACACCAGACCACCATCGTCGGCACTACGGTGGGCACTTTCGATGGAGCTTGTTCTTTGCCCACCTCTTGACAATTGAGCATCCCAAATGCTCCATTATTGACTTCATCATGGACTCAATTTTGTCGACTTTCCTCGACAAACCAAACGATCCATGGGAGGATTTGGCCCTCCATCCTCATCATTACCTTCACCCTCCTTTTTTTCCTCAAACATTTTTCTTTTCAAAGATTTCTTCTTTTTTTCTTCTTCATTTTTCTGTCTCAAATCCTCTTTCTCAAGTGCATCTTCCCACACAATAAGTTTTTGCAAGGACTCAGTATCTTGCTCCAGTTTGGACGGTTTCAGGTGTTTGTGAACAACGAGCTACAAACATATAAACAAAAGTCAAAAAACATGTGGGCAGTAATGTGGGCATACAAGTGGGCAAACATGTGGGTATAAGCGTGTACAGTAGTGAATGTCAAATTTAAAGGTGGGCAAACATGCATGCATACACACAATAAAAATTGATTAAAAAGCTTACCGTATCATCATCCCCCGGAAGCAAAGTCCTGAAGATTGTTGTTTTCAATTTATCAAATGTAAAAACCGTGGCTTCGGTTGACCAACGCAAAATACGTGGCACCCGATTCTTGGAAGCTTTTGTTGTGATGGCACACAATTTGGCGACGGCTGGGATCGCCTCATATGCCCATACTTGTAAGGCAGGGTGGAAGCCGTGGATGTCAAAGTTCTCAAAATCGTGCTTTTCTTTCGTTTCTTTTCTTTCCCAAAAACCCTTTACTCGTCCGGCCATGCAGGCACGTGTTTCTTTCACCAAGAAATCGAAAGCTACTCTTCCCCAAGGATAAGCATTAAATGCTTCTAGATCATCGACAAGGTGAATATATTCTTCCACAATCTTTTTGGTTTTACGGTCTCTTACAAGAAGAACACCGTATAAGAAACATAGCAAAGCCAACTTAAGGGTCATATCTCCATCCCCTTTCTCTTTCTTGGACCATTCTTCTAAAGCGTTTTCCACATGTATCGGGCAAAGGGATTAAATCTCCTAAAGTATTTTTGAAGATCCCCGAGGACGATGGAATAGTAGACTTGGACCCAAAACCAAGTCCTGTGATCAATGAGAATTGATTACTCCAAAATCTGCCTCTTTATTGTTGAAGTGGAATGTTATCTTGTCAATGACATCGACTTGTCTTGTCGAAAGAGAAGGTGGAGATATAATTGGCCTTGAAATTTCAACTTTTGTACATCCATGAATTGGCCAAAGCACGATTCCCTGAACCTTTGTCTATTCTAGCGCTCAAAAACCAACTATTTACATTTTTTCCTCATTGATTTGCAACGAGCACTTAATCTCATTTGGAAATTGGTCCTTTTCGTTTTGAACAAGCGCCATCTTTCTTGAACGCACAATGAAAAGTAGTGTTAGGTACAAGTAGGCACACATGTGGGCGAATGCAAGCGCAAATAGGTGGGCAAGATGAAAAATTCTCAAAAACACCCAAGTCCATACATATTCCAACCTAAAAGCACATTATAGACTCAACAGAAGATGATCATAAACTCCACACAACACGTCACAGACTCCACAAAGTAGTGTTAGGTACAAGTAGGCAAACATGTAGGCAGACTGCAAGGCAAATAGGTGGGCAAGATTAAAAATTCATGAAAACACCCAAATCCATACATATGCCAACCTAAAAACACATTATAGACTCTACAGACTCCACACAACACATCACAGACTCCACAAAGTGGGGAAAGAAGTGGGAAGTGGGCGGCGATGTGGGCACTCATGTGGGCAACGCTGGCAAAGCAAACACATGGCTAATAGGTGGGCAACAAAAAAATGTTGGAATAAAGCCAAGTACACGCACATTCCAACCTAAACACACCATTAACTCGTAAAACATGAATCATTTAACGTTAAATCTCGTTTGGAGTCATATAACGAAACCCTAAACTGTTTATTATTTTGTTTTCAAAACAAAACCCAAAATGGTTCAAAAAAACTAACTAAAATAAACATATAAGAGAAGAAAATGAAACAACAAACCTTTTCAACCGAAGAATGACCTTTGATTTTCAAAAACGGAGACGTCAAACAATCGCAATGGATAACACTAACGGAGGCGTCAATCAACTCGTCGAAAACAGGTGCTCGTCGGAATAGGTTCTCGTGAGGACGTTCGCGTGTCGAAGATAGAAAGCAGTGGAGTCGGACGTGAGTCGGACGTGGTTTGGAAGGTGAGAAGAATGGAAGATGAGTCGGACGTGAGAGAGAGAGAGTAATGGGCAAATGAAGGGTTCCCGCCTATTCATATTCTTTTCCTTTTTTTTTTTTTTTGCTTTTCTTAAATATAAGGGCATTTTAGACTTTTCGGGAGGAAAAAGGGGTATTTTTCATTGTTTAATAATGAAGGGTATTTTTCCTTAATACCCCTTGTTGGGGTATTTTACCTAATTTCCTATCTTTTTTGTCCCTAAAAAATATAATATACCATAGTACTTTGACTAAAATTGCCCAAAATAAAATTGCACAACATTTAGATGTCTAACCAAAAAATCGCATGAAAGTTTTTAGATGACAAAATGTAATAACATGAGTATAGATTTCGGACAAAGATATTTTATGCATCGACATATGACAAAATATTCAGGAAGATTCCACCAAAGTGGCCACAAAAAATAGTGTAAAAACACAAATAGTTTGGATGGGTTAGTGTAATTTACTCTTATTTTCTCTAAATTAATTTCCTTTTTGTAATATTCGAGGCCAAGAAACACAAAAAGGAAAAAGGAAAAACACAAAGAAATTGAAAATAAAAAAGGAAAGAGAAAAAAAAGAGAAAAAATACCAATAATTCTCTCAGTGGCTCATGAATATACCTTCGCTTTTCTCCCATCTCCAGAATTTGCACAGAGCTTTCCCAAATAATTCTCTCTCCCCCTCATGCGCCCCTTGGGTTCACTCGAACCCGATTAAGAACACCCTTCAATCGCCTCTCGTCGAATTCAAGGTCAGTTTGTAGCAACTTTTGTTGATTCTCGCTGCTAGTAAGCACACGCATCTACATGGTTTGCTTTTTTTTACTCACAGTAAGTATCAGTCAGCTATTTTTTTTCATCTATTTGTAAGGAATCTTGATCTGGGCTCTGGATAATTATGCTGCTTTTTACGATTCTCGCGATTGAATGAGTATTGAGTTGTACAGTAGTTTTAGTTATATATTTGTATAAAGAGATGACGCCTCAGCCAAGAAGGAAGAAATGGACTGAGGCGGAGGAGAGGACTCTAATTGATAAGTATGGGGAGATGGCTTGTGATGGGACTTTATCTAAAATGAAAACTAGAGAGAAAAAATACAAACCCATTGCTCTACATGTTAATTCTATGCACCATGTTCGAGACCCGTTATCGTATCCCTGGCAATGGACTTGGAAAGATGTATCAACTAAAGTGCAGAATATGAGGCACCAGTATGCCCTAGTGAAGCAGAAGATTAAGAAGCAAGAATCTTCGATCAGGGGATCAGACGAGGAGGAGTTTGATTGGATGGAAGGGATTACACATTGGTCTAACTTCCTTAGGTATAAAGAAGTTTTCGGGGATGTCCCGCTCGTATTTACGAGCAACGATGGGGTCGGAGGAGGAAATGAGTGTAATGGGGGGTTCGAGGGTGGTGGTGGTGGTGGGATGGATATAATACCGTTTGGGGATTTCGTGGGTGGGATCGAAAATGGGGTGATGGATTTGGAGTTCGATTATGAGGGTGAGGAGGGGGAGGAGAATTTTAATGGAGGTGGTAATAAAAGTGAGGCATGTATGAGGGAAGATGGATTTGTTTGCGAAGATGTCGAACCGAGTGTGTCGGATATGAGGAAGAAGAGAAAAGTGTTGAAGGGGATAGAGAAGAAGGCATGGGGATTTCTCGTTAACCAATTAGGGCAATTGAGGGAGATGGAGTCTCGGTTCGAGCATAAAGAGGTGGAGAGAGAGAGGGAGAGGCAAAGGAGAGAGAATCTTCGAGCCGAAATGGAGAAAGAGCGTGAAAGGAAATGGAGAGAGATGGAGAAAGAGAGAGAAGTGAGGGAGAACAATTGGGAGAAGATGAGGAAACAATGGATTCAAGAACGCGAGGCAATCGAGAGGGAGAATGATGAGAGAGAGAGAATAAGAAGAGAAGAGGAGTTGATGAATGAGAGGGAATGGGAAGAGAGGTCGCAAAGGAGGAGATCGGAATGGAAGAAGAGGATGGACGAGATGTTGAGTCAGCACCGAGTGGAAATGGGACAGATACAGGCGAGAATGCTGCACGAGCAACAAAATCTTACGAGTCAGTTTCTTGGAATTGTTTCGCAGTGGACTGGTGGGCTTTCTGATCACACGGGAGCTAGTAGCCATTATTTGTCCCAGATGATGCAAAACTTGCACCATGTAAATGGTTTGGATCATGGTGATGCACGGGTCGAGGGAGATAACCAAGAAGATCAGTTCATTGTTGATGGTTAATGCCACATAATATAGTGGTTTGTGATTTCCGGATAGAATTGATACTTTAATTAGGTGTCTGTACTATAGCTGTGTAGTTTATAATTCTTGACCTTTTCTCCTTGGAAACTTTCTTCTCACCTCTGATTTTGGTATAGCATACAAATAATCTCTACCTCAATTTTCGTTGTAACTACGGCTGAATAACAAATTTCCAAGTGTTGGTTCGACCAAAAAGCACTTGAATTCCATTCATTGCGTATAATTTGTTATTCGAGTACCTGGGCTATGTTCTGAAAGAATTCAGCATAAGGTTTCACTGAATGGTGAAACTTTGTGACTCAAATAAAGTGTAATGATATCTAATGAATCCCTGGCTAGCTGAGTCGGATAAAGCTACACTTTTTGAAGTCCTAGTTGAACCTGCCACTTGCAGTCACTTGTGTCATTGCTCTGTGATCCTTCAGTTTTACTTCCATTGTTGGAAAGTCCAGTAGTTTGGCTATGCAGTTAGTACAGCATTTGAGCACTCAGACATACAGGTAAATTTTTGTGTTTAATCTGATTTTGTTGTAAGATTTGGGGTTTGATTCTTTATGATGTGCAACTATTATGTAGTTTCACAGTTTTAGTTTGCGCATTGCCTTCAGGGATAATTGTAAAAAAATAATCAGAGTTTTGGGCTAATTAAAAAAAAAAAAAACAGAAATGTTTCAAAACTACAAAAAAAAAAAAAAAAAAAACTCAGATTTTGACTTATGTCTTAAATTTAAGGGGGCAACTGTAATATTTCTATAAATATTAGGGGGTATTGCAATGTTTTTGCTTTTGAAGGGGAAAAATGTAAAATGGAATCAAACCTCAAGGCTTTTTTTGTAATTTTAAAAACCTCTGGGTTGTAATTAGCCCGTACCTCATTTTTCTTTTTTTTGTAATTATCCCTTCCCTTTATATGCATTTGTGTACAAGTAGACATAATGTTCTGTTGCACCGGTATACAAAAATGTGCACCACTTCATGCTATTCTGCTTTTGATATAATCTCAAGTTTGCCTGTTCAATCATAGCCCCTTCACCTGTTTCTGTTAATAAATGACTTTCATAGGCCCCATCATATTTTGTTTGTATGAATTGAAGTCTGAGAAGTGAACTCTTCTTGTGTGGTTAATTCTTTTAAAGTTTTCCCTATTACCAATGTCATTTATTTTTTTGCTCATTGTGCTTAGACTTTGATCACCATTATTAGAACAGACAAATATCTTTACTCAATGCACCATTGAGGCAACATAGTACTGAAAATTTAGAGAGACCAATATCATTACTTAATGCACCTTTAACATAAGATTAGTAGTAGAACTAATTAGGATCCCTTTCGAATGTTGCTTGCTTGCTGTTGATTTCGTATTTGGTGTTCGAGTTTGTTATTGAGTGCTTGGGATTCAAAAAGTGAAGTAGAATCAAATGCAATAACAGCTATGTGTGTGTATGCATGTGCAGCTGAATGATGATATGATCTAGAGTTGTTTTGGGAAGACCAAGGCTTTTGTGCATTCTGGTCCACAGAGCTGGGGTGAGCTTTCTCATTACTATACAGTATGACATTGATTTAAGTTATTCAAGAGAAAGAGCTAAGCTTTGTTTCTTAAGTGCCAGAGTCTTACTCCTACATCTTATCTATGCTTAATATGACTCTTACGGTAAGAGAGTGTTTGCAAACTCTAAAAAAAAAAAAAAGTGATTATCAGCTTCTAGATGGAAAAAATAGTTGTTTTTGCATCTAAAAGCTGAGAATCACTTTTTTTTTAGAGTTTTCAAACACTTGCTAAGTTTCCTTGTCATTTGCATTCTCTCTCCAGTTACAAAAGAGATGAGAGAGGAGAAAAAAAGTGAATTAGGATCTTGACTGCAATTGAGTTGCTTCATAGATACGAACGAACCGAACCCATTTCTATTTTAACAAAATCTTGGACTAGTAAATTTGCATTTACTTAGCTCTTGTCCTTTCTCCTCACTTTTGGTTGCTCCAATATTTCGTATGTGAAGGATTGATGAAACTGTACTATAATGCCTTAGAATAGCATACATCCACGTACATTGCTATATAAGTATTAACTCATTGAAGTTGGTGGAGTATCGTTGAAGATATCGTTTGTCCATGAGAAATATCATTCTAGTTGATTGTGGTTTGTTTCCTTTTATGTTTAGGTAACTTTCTGTTCATTGTCTTCCTAATAAACTCAACGGCGTCCTGAGCAAACTTTTCAATGAACGCAATGCATGATGCACGTGCGAGTCTCTAGCATACGTGTAATTTCTTTTCTTTCGCTGAAACTATCAAAAATAAGAGTTGGCACGCCGCTAGCTAATTTGTACAGGAAAAACATGCATAGAGAGGTGATGCAACAGTTTTCGAATCTTTTGTTCGTAGCTTGCTATGGTTGGCAGTCTTTGGTGGCATGGACTATTTTCTTTATTGAGAAGGTATATTTATGATCCAGCTTCTTTCATAAAAGTTGTTTCGTTTCTGCTTCCAGCTTATGGAAAATTTTAACAAATAGTCATTGTTCGTATTAATCTTGGCAGGCTTGCTTTCAGTGTGCTCTCATCCAATGGTTACTTGAGGACCTGAGGTTATCTCCAATTGGCATTTACTGAAGATTTCTCAAATATGGGTAATTACAAACACACCCCTGAGGTTTGGGCTAATTACAAAAAAATATAAATGTTTGAAAATTACAAAAAAACCTCATCAGGTTTGATTATGTATTAAATTTAAGGGGGTAATTGTAGTATTTTTATAAATATCAGGATTTCTGATATGTTTTTTACTTCCTATGAAGGAAGAAAATGTTAGATGTACGGGTTATCATAAACATTTGGGTTGTTTTGTAATTAGCCCAAAACTTAAGGTTTTTTTTTGTAATTATCACTTGTTTTTAATATATACCGATAAGCGATAACGCAACAGCAGCAACAGGGTTATCAGGATGTTATATGAATGAATGCATTTGACATACCAGTGATAGTTCTTCCAGGGTCAAGTACTAGGATTTTTTCAGGTTGTAAATCTATTGTTATTTTCTGTTTTCTTATTATTTGGGATTCTATGAATACAACAAACTTAGTTATCGTTGCTTTTAAATTAGTTATCTTTAAAAATTACAAGTACTCCCCCATCATTTGTTTCTTTTTACAAATTGCACCTACTAAAGGGAGTATTTGTAAAACAATCACAAATGTAAAAGGGACATTTTAAATTAGATATCAGGGGTTTTAAAATGTTTTTAAAATATCTTTTGCTTATGAAGGGGAAAATGTAAGATGGAATCTAATCTCAACAGATTTTTTTGTAATTTTCAAAATTTTCTGAAGTTTTTTGTAATTAGCCCAAACCTCATGGAGGTAACTGTAATTGTACCTAAAAGTTATACATTAAGCTCAAATTCGATGTAACAAATTATTCAATTTCCCCCGACAATTTTATTTTACCTAAAAACTGAATTCATTAACATATATACCTTTGCAACGCACACGACGTTAACTTGAAAAATCATCCAGCTTACGACATATATTTATTTATAAAAATATACATTTAAAATGTGGCTATAATTTCTTTTTTAATATTTCTATATTTGTCCATTTATAAATAATATAAAAAATGTACTTATACAATTATTTATATTTAAATGTAGAAAAACAAATTTATATATTATATATGTACATCCACATATATAATATACATATATATATGTATATATATACAAAAATATAGATTTATAAGTATGCATGAGCAAAAATATAGAAAATGCTTTGTTAAATCTTCTTTAAATAATAATTGTATGTTACATAAATATTAAATAAATTGCATGCATCCAAGCATATCCAACGACAGAACTAAAGGAGGCAAGTGGGGGATTTTCATTTTTTTTCTTTTATTGTTTACTTGTTAATTATTCTATACTATATTAGTTTTACTAATGAATACATTTGGCCCCCAAAATTTGTGGAAAGTATCAAATATAGCCGGGCAACCCGGTTTACATACAATTTGGGCCTCTTTGGCCCATTTGACTATTGACCTATTTTAAAAAATAAAGAAAAAAATCAGATTTTCATAAATCCTATTTTGCCCATTCCATCTTCTTTCTAATGTTTCACGTCTGTCTTCACTTCTGCCTCCTTTCTTTTTTTTCTTCTCCAGCTTTCTTCTTCTTTTTTTTTTTTTGTGCCACAAACCTTAATCAAAGTGAAGCCTTCTTCAGTTAAGCCCCGTTCCACGCCGTTTTGCTTCAGTGAAACCCTATTTCAGGTAATTGTTGTATTAATTAAGCTTTTCTTTTATCTCTGGAACAAGAAACAAACCCTATTATTTAGGATTTTTTTTAAATGGGTATATTTTGATTGTTTAGTCAGTGTTTTTACTTTGAAGTGGGAGTTATGAAAATTTATTTTTTGAAACACATATTAATTGCTATTGGTAATCTTCAAAAAAAAAAAGGCAGTAGAGATTTTCTTTGTTTTTTTGGACTGTTATACAAATGTTAGATTAATTAGCAGTAATTTCTTGACATTATTGACGTAACTATGGGAGTGTTTGGATTTGTTTTGGGTGTTCTAGATGTATTGTTATTAGACACTGTAGGTGATGTATTAGAAGGAAAATGTATTAGAGAATACTATATTGGTTCTCTTATTTTGGTCTTTGGGAATATGAATTGAGAATGAAAATGTTTTGAGGAAATGATCAAATGAAAAAAAAAATGACTATGCTATACTAATGTTTCTGCTTTTTTTGATACCTGAATGTAGCAACTATGTTCCTATGTCTTGATTTTTTTCTTGAACTTTGGTTTTAATTCCTTTTCTTTGGTTATGGTATGTAATTTGCTTTATTTATGATTAGAGGGGAAACTATTGCAATTGCTTATGGGTGTCTATTTGAGGCAATATATTGTATTAGTGACTTCCTTGTATTTCTTGTAATTCATTTCAGAATATATTTGTCCTAGTGGGTTTGGAAATTCAAGGTGTTGCAGCGGTATTGAATAATTTATAATTGTGAAACTATTGATAACTTCTTGTGTAATTGCAGAATGACATACGCTATTGATCCTGAGTTTTGGTGTGATGCAAGAGTATCAGTTCGATGTAACTTGAAAAGTTTTGGGAAAGTGTATAATATATTAACTGATGAATATAAAGAGAGGTTGTTAAGTTCTTGTTTTGCAAATTTTCATTATATGAGTAAAAAAATTAAATTCTCGGGCAACCATCAATTCTTGAATGCTTCGGAGGATCACCAATAAAGGCGTAGTTGGGATAGTAGATGATGATGAGATTTGGTTCTCTTTTGGTGGTTCATCCAAAGCTTGTTTTTCATTGAGAGAGTTCACTCTTATTACTGGGATTGAAACCAGGGAATGAGGAGGAGTATAGGGACAAATTTCCCGTGAGAATAGGTTAGAAAGAAAATATTTTAATGCATGTAATATTGTGCGAGTGGAAGAATTAGAATACACTTTCAATCAATAGAGTTGAAGGAGTACCCCAACAAAAAGTCTCGTAAGTTTTTATCTTGTTGTATTCTAAAGCAAAAATTTCTCATGCCATTTTTACTAAGTATTGTTGTCATTTTGTAGGGGTGATTGTGGGATTTTTGCAATCAAGTTTATCGAGTTTTTGAGCATTGAACGCTTTGTAAAGGATGTGGTTCAAGATAACATCCAGATATGGAGAGAGAAAATGGCCGTGGATATCTACTTTGAAAATTGTGACCCATAGATATATTTTGTGCATGCTTGGTAACATGTTAGGAATATTTTGTAGGCTCTAATGGGATGTGATTATGGATTTTAGTAGTTGAATAGCTTATAAGCAATTTTTTGGTAACGTTATGTGAAAATTTGATCACATTTTATGAATATTTTGTAGGTTCTAATGCGATGTAATTGTGGACTTTAGTAGTTGAATAGCTTATAAGCTATTTTTTTGTAACGTTATGTGAAATTTGATCACATTTTATGAAAATTTGATCACATTTTATGAACATTTCGAAATGGACATCGTTATATAGTCTTTTAACATTGTTGATGTGAATTTTAGTAGTTAAATACAAGATTCAAGTACAAAAATTCAAAAAACGACTTTCGAGGGAAACCGACTAAAGTCGAGTCCCTAAACGATCGTAGTCGCTTACACTTTCGACCTTGGTCGTTTGGTGTATATTTCATCTATAAATTCTTATTTCAATCACTTTTAATACATATTCAAGTGTAGTTGAACATAATTATTTCTCAAATATGCCATGTCTTGAGATATGTTTAAAGATTCAAATGAGGTGTGATTAGATAGTTACAAAAGCACTTCTAAGATCATTATATAGTCTTTTAACATTGTTGATGCGAATTTTAGTAGTTAAATACAAGATTCAAGTACAAAAATTCAAAAACGACTTTCGAGGGAAACCGACTAAAGTCGAGTCCCTAAACGATCGTAGTCGCTTAAACACACTCGACTTTGGTCGTTTGGTGTATATTTCATCTATAAATTCTTATTTCAATCACTTTTAATACATATTCAAGTGTAGTTGAACATATTTATTTCTCAAATTCACCATTTAATCAAATTCATAACATTTTCATAAGGTATTATTGTTTGTGATTGCAATCGTTTACATTACCAGTTTGTTTGTGAACACTGAAACCAAATGTGACATGTCTTGAGATATGTTTTAAAGATTCAAATGAGGTGTGATTAGATAGTTACAAAAGCACTTCTAACATCATTATATAGTCTTTTAACATTGTTGATGCGAATTTTAGTAGTTAAATACAAGATTCAAGTACAAAAATTCAAAAAACGACTTTCGTCGAGGGAAACCGACTAAAGTCGAGTCCCTAAACGACTGTAGTCGCTTACACTCGACCTTGGTCGTTTGGTGTATATTTCATCTATAAATTATTATTTCAATCACTTTTAATACATATTCAAGTGTAGTTGAACATATTTATTTCTCAAATTCACCATTTAATCAAATTCATAACATTTTCATAAGGTATTATTGTTTGTGATTGCAATCGTTTACATTACCAGTTTGTTTGTGAACACTGAAACCAAATGTGACATGTCTTGAGATATGTTTTAAAGATTCAAATGAGGTGTGATTAGATAGTTACAAAAGCACTTCTAACATCATTATATAGTCTTTTAACATTGTTGATGTGAATTTTAGTAGTTAAATACAAGATTCAAAGTACAAAAATTCAAAAAACGACTTTCGTCGAGGAAACCGACTAAAGTCGAGTCCCTAAACGATCGTAACACACTCGACCTTGGTCGTTTTACAGCAACCATAGTCAATTTCAGTAAAAAAAGAATGAGGGCAATTTTGACCTTTTAAGATATTAAAAAAGGGTATTTAAGACATTTTGTATTAAAAAGGCCATAATTGTATATCTTCTATAAGTTGGACTAAATTTGTTCTTTGACCACTTAAAAAGGCCATCCATGGCTTTCCCCCAAAAATTTGAGGGAAATTTATTCTATAGGCGCCCCCTACAGTCCCAAAACTTGCGCCCGCCACACATATCCTTCCATATGTATCCCCAAAAGTGTGTGAATCTAACATGGACCTCGACATATGGTTTGAGGCAAAAAAGGCCCAATTAGTGTAAACCATCGCTTCACAAACAAGAAAAATGGTAATAATAATAACTACTAAAAGGTCAAGCTAAACATCAAGGGCCTTTTTAATACTTTATGGATGTATTTATAATTCTAAAATATAATTGGACTTTTGCATAAGTAGACTAAATATCTCAAAGGTATTTTTGCAATTTTGTAATATGTAATGGAGTATGTATAGTGGCACCATGCCCTTAGAAGAATTTTAATGCCACACATTATGATATGTAAATTCACAAAATGATATATCTATTACGACCAACGTGCCGATTTATGGTATAAAAATGCCTCATACCATTGGGATGCGCCACCATATATGGGAAAATTCTGGCGTACACGCCGTTCTAGTTCATCTACAAGTCACCATAATCAAACCAACCTGCTTACATTCTTCCATAGATGGGCTGTTGCCGAGCAAAAATCACTGTGATGCATATACAAGTGCATGTAATAATCCATCTCTAGAATGCATTGAAACTTTGACAACTGAATGAGCTATACCATCTTACCCGGAGTCGAATATTCTGATAGGAATAGTATGATATTTCTCAAAATCTCAGCAACAAAACTTGTTTTTCTTCGTTAGCTTAATGGCTTGATCAATTTTGAGGCATCTATGACTTTTTGGCCCCACTCCTGCTTTTCCGAGTCTAACATTGTTGCAAGCGCGTTACGAGCTGAAGAAAGTTGATCTATGTTGATGGGGGAATCCGTTTTGAGGGCAAAAATTACTTCATTCACATCTTCCTCAAGCTGGAGTGAGAAAAGGTTGCTAAATACCTGCAAATTATGCACAAGGAGAAACCAAACTAGTATTGGAACAAATGTAATGCGGAAAAACTTGAAGGGCAACAGCTTTAATAGGATATTATTTTAGAAAGGGATGATTACAAAAGTACCCTGCGATTTGCCCTAACCTCAGTTTTTTTTTTTTTTTATAATTATCCCTTTTAGAAAAGCATATTTACTAGTGTTACTTCAGTTCTCACTTCTCACCATTTTCAATCTTGAATATACTGCATCTTTCATGGTAGAGGACCTTGAGACCAAATTAATGATGAATAAACCTTGCTCAGAAAGTGAATTTTTTACAGTCAAAAGAAAAGATTCCTCGACAAAATCTGCCCGGACAGGTCAAACCAGAACTGCGCAATAAGAGTATTAGGTGAAACAAATGAGACTTGCAATAGAAGTAAGATGACAAAATGATTTGATTATTTAGCTGCATTACCTTGAGTCTGCTGAGTCCACATCAACTATAAGTATGTCAACTTTGCTAGAATCTTTTCCTTCTGCATCAACTACAGTGAACCGTTCAGTTACTTCTTGTTGAGCATATCATCTTGATTACAACAAATAATGGTTGCTACTTTACCTGCCGCAGAATCTGCTTTCTCCTGACAAACTTAATTCCATCAGTAATATGTACCTGAAAAGGAAAGGACGAACAAAAGGAAAATAAAGCAATGCTTGCAGTTAAAAGTAAAAACGTCAGCATATTTAAGATGACTAGCAAGAAACACGTGTGTCGCACGTGATCTACATGACTTTACTTAAATAATTATATTATTTAATAATTATATTAATTAATATTTAAATATTAAAAAGTGATTTATAAATAAAAAAATTTAATTAAATTTAAATATTACAAAGTATTTAATATATTTTTTTACTTTAATTATAGATCGATATGAATTAGTTTAACAACAATATAAGTTCCAATGTTTAATTTCATTTTTATGGCTAGAAAAGTATTTTCTTATTAACTAATGTTTGAATTCTTTTAGCATTGGATGCGTTTCACATAATAAGACAAGCAATTTAGCTTATAATTCATAAGCTAATAATTAATAAATCACAAGTTATCGAATTAATTAAAAAATAATTAGTTAACTGTTATACCAAAAATCCAGCATAATGTCATCATTTTATTTGTTATGTTACTCAATTCAAAAAAAAAAAAAAAAAGCTAATCAAATTCTTATACTTCTTGTGCTTACCTCTTTTATTCTCTCTCAATTCTTTGATTAAAAAAATTAAAAACAAAATTACAATATAATGTATATGTAAAAAAACTTGTTCCATATATTATTTTAATTCTAGTAATAAAGTCAATATTTTATCATAACACTCAAAACTTAAAGTTTGCGAGTCTTGAGTTTTCACTTTGTCTTAGAAATAATAAACATTAACTTAATATATAAGTTAATCCATTATTTTCATTGAGAGTCAGTGTTAAATAAAACTATGAAAAATGATAAGTCGAAATCGAGTTTTGAAACTCTATTCAATTGCACACTGAATAAAATTAATTAATAAATAACAAAACCAAAGACAACTTTATGAAAGAATAATAAGCTAACAATAATTTTTATGTTTGAAAATTATTGCAAACACTTAAGGTTTTAAAAGTTGTATAATGAACTAAAACTAATCTGCCGACCTATCTAATGTCAAATAAAACCATTTCTTTTGAAATATATTGTATTCTTAGTTTTCACTTTAATTTATTGTAATTATTTAATTTACTTAGTTTGTTATGAATGTTATATTAGTATTTGAATTAACATATTAAGTAATATATTAATTTTTCAACAAATGTTAACTTTGAATATGTTAAATGAGTTTTTTCCCGTTTTGCGTATCATATATGATCTTTTAGACTTAATCCGATTTTAACTTATGTTTCACTATTTCACATCATTTCTTTAAAATTTAATTATTTTAGTACATGTTTTTATTATAAATATATATCATATTGATATTTTAAACTTGTAACTTTTTAAGGGTGTAAGTTTAAAACGACATTCAGTTTTATCATAAATGTCAATTTAATACATATGGATTTTTATATAAATATGTTTATACACAATTTTTAATATGTTTTTGCACTTGCTCTTTTATTTTATAGGAAATAAAATAATTAAAAGGTTGAAATCATAACATATTGAAAAAATAGTAAATTAGAAACTAAAACTTATAATGTATAATATAAAAAATTAAATAAAAGTCATAATAACACATATAGTTAGAATTTAAAAGGTAAATTTTTTATTGCGACAAGTTTGTTTTGGTTCTTATTCTCTTTTCTTTCATGTTGATCTCATTCCTTTTATTTATAATTTTTATTTTAATGATATGGCTAATTAAAACAAAATATGCATGGGATTTAAATAAAAATAAAATAAGAAACTCTCTTGTTTTCAATATTATTTATTTAACAACCATAAATAAAATTAATTTTCAAAATTACATATTACTAATTGAGGGAGTTTTCCGACCATGGAGGAATTATGTATTTTCTTTACTTTTTATTTAATATCAAAACCACCAAAATATTTTTATTTCATTCTTTCTTATCATGTCTATTGTATTTTGGTATGTTTCTTATAAATTATAATAGACATATTTAATTATTGAAAAAATTCAAAAAAATATAAGAAATATACAATTTTTCATCATACTAAACTTTAAACAATTAAAATTCTCTTCTATAATGATATATGTTTAGAACATATGGTTGACAATTTATTGAAACCAAATTTAATTTGAAATTGAATTTATAAGAAATTTAAAGTATACTTAGTGTTATGATTAAAAAAAATAAATTTTCAGTTTTTTTTGAAAGAAAAAAATGGGTATAAATGAACATTTTAGAAAAATTTAAATAAATAACAAAACTATAAGAAAACATAAATTCTTAATTCTACATAGTCTTTGAACTTTATAAGGTTGAAAAATTCTCATGTGAAATCCTTATATATGCTTATGACATATGGTTAGAAAGCTCTCGAAATATAGTTTAATATGAAACTAATATTATTTGCGGACGATATAGTTCTAATTGATGAAACAAGGTAAGGAGTAAATGCAAAATTGGAAGTTTGAGAGAAGCACTTTCGAATCAAAAGGTTTTACTATAAGTAGGGCTAAAACAGAATACATGGAATGTCACTTTAGTAAAAACAACAGAACAATGAGACGAAGGTTAAAATTGATGGACATGAAGTGAGTATAACAAAGAATTTTAAATACTTAGGATCGTAATTGAAGAGAACGGAGAAATCAATAAAGATGTCACGAGATAGGATCGGCGGGTTGGAATAAATGGATGAGTGCATCTTCTATCCTTTTGGACCGTAAAATACCATTAAAATTGAAAGAAAAATTTTATAAAACGGCCATAAGGCCCGCAATGCTTTATGGAGCGGAATGTTGGGCGACTAAATATGAACACGAACAAAAAATGAGGGTAGCGAGAGATGAGAATGTTAAGATGGATGTGCGGACACACTAGATTAGATAGAATAAGGAATGAACATATTAGAGACAAAGTGGGAGTAGCACCAATAGATGAGAAAATTAGAGAAACACGACTAAGATGGTTTGGACATGTTCATAGGAGACCTTTAGATGCACCGTGCGACGTTTAGAAGGTAAGGGAATCACTCACTCAAAAGAGGCGGAGGTAGGCCTAAAAAGACTTGGAAAGAAGCTATTAAACAAGACATGTTATACCTAGAAATAAATGAAACTATGGCTTATGACCGTAAATGATGGCGCGATATGATCCGTATAAGCCGACCCCACGTGAGTGGATTAGCTTAGTTTGTTGTTGTTGTATGAAACTAATATTATTTCAATATTGAGAATATTTTAATAGTTATAGATGAAAGAATAATACTTTTGATGTGTAGAATAAAAGGTGACTTATCTTGTAATTGAACAAATAGAAGCCAAAATATCCAATTACTTAGTTGCCCCTAAATTTTACCATGGATATTTTTGTCAAATCAAAAATTCTAAGAAACATTCACACTTTTAAGATAAAATATAGATAGATATAGATAGATATAGATATAGATATATGCACTTTATTTAAAAAAAGGCAATAAGGTTTCTCCCGAGACAATTAAGATCTAAAAAGAGTCAACTGGATATTTTCTAACGGATGTGAGAGATATCAAAGATGAAATGAAAGCAATTTAATTTTGAACATCATAAAATTAATAGATTGCATAAGTTTGTAACATCTTTACAAGTCAATCCTACCGAGTATTTGAATTTCATATGCGCAATAGACAAGAATAATAGTATCTTCTAATAGATTAATCTTTTCTTTTTCCCTAAATTGAGAACTATGTCGTGGCAAATTTCTACAGGTACGAGTTTTGTTCTGCTTGATTCATTCACTATTAATCTTGAGGTCATTGACATATGACATAGAACGATGACTTTTGACTGTATAAACTGAGTTCGTATGCAGAACAGCTAAATGAACTTTTTGGAGATTAGAACCAAAGGAAGAAAGAAAAATATCCTTTTTCCACACTTCAATTTATATTCAGCTGGTGAAACAACAGAACAGGAATTAATATAATAGTAAGTGGTACTTTTTTTTTTTTTTTTATAAGAAACAAAAATAGTAAGTGTTACCTTTAAGCGTTCATCCTCTCTAAAACCAAAATATTCTCTAGCAACATCCAAAACCACAGGATCTAACTCAACGACCTGTCAAATTAAGAATTAGCATAAGCACAAGAAAGCAAATAGAAATGGTATATAGCAACTTAGAATTTCATTAAACCTCAATCATTAGAGAAGGAAGGCAATTCTTCATAAACATAGGAAGTAATCCTGCTCCAAGACCAATAACCACTGTTTGGATCTGGAAAAGAGGGAAAAGGCACCATCAGTTTGAGATGTTTCTGAAAACAGAAGCCAGTGACACACATGTGGACAGCTCCGATGTGAGGTGACACACAGGTGGGCATAAGCAAAACCCTTTGTGGGCAGACATCAAGTTTTAAAGGTAAAAAAGGTCACATGAGAAAATGCATATTTTGCAATACCAGCCCACACCTATGTTTTTCCCCCCTTGTGCCCCTCTCCCACCCAAACCACAACAATAATAGCAAATAATAATATCATAGTCCACAAGAGACTCATGTAGGTTCGCCTCCTTGCTCAGAAACATTTAAGGTAAAACCAAACAAAGTGGTAACGTGTATGTGTTTTCAAGAGAAAGTAGCTGGCTCACCATGCCCCCAGCTGATATAGATCCTTTCAAATGTAAAGAAATCAACATTAGTCCAGAAATAATTCCGTTGTGGTATGAACTTGCCAAATAGTTGTGATCAACTTTCATTTCACCACTTGATGCTGCCCATACAAGATGAGAAAGACGATACACTAGTTAATGAAGACAAATAGATATTGTAATTTCTACTTCTCGATAATACAATGATAATTATTAAAAAGTGCATACTAAAAAATGAGACCTAAGGCAGCCTGGGACTGAATTATTTTAGCTTGTAAATGCGTCCAGTTTCAGCCACTAAGATGGCTCCAATTAGCCAACCCAGGCCCTCAGAAATTTTTTTCCTACGATCGCCCGTCTGGCAACTCATTTTTGTCTATGAATAGGTCTTGGCAAATCCTGCTCTCTATATATGTCTCATTAATAATTTTTGCTTTCCAAATTTGAACCTCTTTGCACTCTGGAATTGTATCTCTGATGAGATCTACCTGATCTTAAGTGAAATCCAAGAATGCTCCATTTGGGGTATGAATGACAGACTCGAGAATCTGTTAGGTTATACCATTAAGTCGCTACTAAACATGAGCCTCAATCACCAAAAGGATGAGACAGCTGTCTCAGCTAGAAGCAGGAAACACTATGTTGAATGTGTCACAGCAAGATTTCATAATTAAAAGAAAGGGATAATTACAAAAACTACCCCTGAGGTTTAGCCTAATTACAAAAAACTCCAGTTATCTCATATAATTACAAATACCCGTTGAGGTTTGTGTTTATCTAACAGATACTCCCCTCTTGGATGCATTGAAGTTGCAATTTGTAAGATAAAAACAAATGTCAAGGGGGTATTTGTAATTTAAAAGGATAACAGGGTCATTTCTGTAATTAGACTAAACCTCAGCGGTTGACTGGTAGTTTTTGTGAGTAACCCTAAAAAGAATTTAAAAGCTAAAATATGAGGAAACTAAATTCCATACACAAACCATAAGTTGCACGCGCTCATCCAGAAGTTATTATTGGAAGTATGGCATTTATAGTCCACAGCACAAGAAACACTGCCAAAATCCAAATCTTTACAAGACTTCCACATAATTTTTCCGAGTTTAAAAAAGGATTTTCATTATTCTACCAGAGGGGAAAGTGAAGGAAGGATCTTTTCTCCTTGTAGTAATCAGGCATAGCACATATGAACAAAAAGATGCATTAGATTCCTGAAACTACACTTTAGAAACAATTTTATAACATACATATAATATATATATATATATATATATATATTTGGAGTAAAATCATAACAAAAAAAGTATTAGAATTTCAGTGAAGTAGTCTGATTATTCAAAGACGAATCTCAAAAGTCAAAAGTTAACCAACGAAGCGAAAGAGATCAGACCCTCACCATGAGAACCAGATGTGTGAGAATCAGATTTTCTCTGCTTTCCTTTTTTTTTGGGTTTTGGGAACTGCCTGCACTTTCTTATTTGCTACTTCACTAGAAATTCCATTTGATCCTTCTTTTGATAAGAGAGCTTCAGATTGCACCAAACTCTCAGTTCTTTGAAAAGTAAGACGACGGAATATCAATTCTTTAGATAGAGAGTCACGATTAAGATCATCATCAAACTGTTCATAGATGACATCATCTACAACAATCGGGCCAGTCAAGGCAGATGTGACCTGGATTAACCAAAAGAGGGAATATTGAAAAGGAAAGATATGAGAGTATATCAAGTAGATTTGACTTTAGAGAAAACGATTCCATCAAATTCGAAGCATGCTACCAGACAAATAAAAGGGATGGTGTCATAGAATGAGTTGATTCTCCTGAAAACACAAGGGATCATTAGAGTTCTCAAGCCAAACCCTCCTCTCTTTCCTTTCTTTTGTTTTTTTTTGATAAGAAACAATAATTTTATTAATCAAAATAATAAAATTACAATTGGTGGATAAGGAATACACACGATTTTTCGAGTCCTGAACCGACAATTCATAAGGCTAGCGTCCAGTCTCTCTATCCTTTCTTTTGCAGTTCATGAAGGTCAATAACCTCAAGGACCAAGGTCAACACCTGCCAGCTTATTATTTTCACATTTTATAATTAGGTTTCAGCTTGCACCTTTCCTTGCATTGTAGATGGAACAAAGTCAATTACCATGCTCCAATAGGATGTAACCAAATAGAGGATTAGCTCTTATAAACAAAGTATCCTACCCATCGACGAACATAAATAAACAATAGTTATTACATTATATCTACCAATTTCTTCCAAAGCTCGCATCACAATGACAGGCAGAGCCTTTACCTTGCTGGCTTTTACATTGCCCCACAGACATGTAGAATTGCATGTCATGTGCCATTACAAGGACTTGAAGAGAACTGGCCAAAGCTGATTACACTACAGGGAACAGTTGGACACTGAACTTAAAAAGAGTTTCTTCTGCGGTGAAATGTTTTTAGAGAGAAAAGGCAATTGCTGTAAAGATGAACAGTAGAGAAAGAGCAGAGTAGAATATATGCAAGCCAATGAGCAAGTATATATGGATAATCAATGTCAACCAATGTAAGGTGTACTAATTACTAAAGGGCATACATCAATGTGTGAATTCAAAACAATAGTCTCTACATACTCCACAAGACGTCAAAAATATCACGGTCTGATGTATGAGCATATAAATTTCAGGGATAATTACAAGAAGTACCCTGAGGTTCCACCTAATTACAAACAAACCCAGCTAACTTCTAAAATTACAAAAGTATCCCTGAGGTAACGGGTAAACTGCAATATTTTTATAAATATGAAGGGGAATTTTGAAATATTTTTGCTTATGATGCGTTTAAATGTTAGCTAAATTAAACCTCAGGGATATTTTCTGTAATTTTGAAAGTTAGCTTGGTTTTTTTGTAATTAGATCAAACCTCAAGGGTGCTTTTTGTAATTAGCCCTAAATTTTATTGTATAGCACTCAGATACCTAGACAATGAAAATATGGCTTTGGACTGTAAACGATGGCTTGGCATAATCCATACAGCCGACCCACATAATGGGATTAAGGCTTAGTTGTTGTTGTAGTTGTTTACTCAGATACCTAGACACTAAAAATGAACTTGGTCTAAACAGAAAAAGAGTAATAATACTATATTAACATTTCATAAGATGAATAAGAAATAACAGAGAGTACAATAGATGCAAGCCAATGAGCAATGGATAAATAACGTCAACCATGCAAGGCATATTGAGAGAGCATATACCAATGTGAGAACTCAAAACAATAATCTTTATATTATTACCCCAATAGTAGTCAGAATTTCAGTGTCTACCAAATTATAAGAACATTAACTTCATTATTATAGTCAGACACCTGAACTGTACAACTTATACACATGAAAAATGAACCAACACAATTATTAGACATCTCATAAAAAGAAACAAGAGATAGTAGTTCGTCAACCTGGTGTACAATTTCTCGCTGTGTAATCCCATCACTTGCAGCCATAAACCTGCAAAGGTTCATATTAATAAGCTCTAGCAAGTCAAAGGAAACTGCAACCAAGAAGACACTGCACGCTAACTCATTTCTGTCAATTCTTGTTATGCACAGCAAGGAAAGGCATAATGCGCCCATAAAAGATGCTATATCATTTACTTAAGAGAACTTGTGCATACAAGATTAGAACAAAGCCAACAAAAGATCGACAAATGCACACAAGGAATGGCGCAACTGATGAAAACTAGTTAGAGACTAAATAAAATATACACCAACAGTGATGTGGAAATGACCTTTCACATGTAAACTGCATATCCAAGATGAACGCAAGAGCTTAAAGCATTATTCAAATGAAATATGATAATGTATACCCTCTTAATGGCTAAATAGAAGTTGACAAATACTTACGGAATTGGATTTCCATCATCACAATCTCTTGGGGCCAACTGCTTGACTAAAGGAGATAGATCCTTCTGAAACAAGGAAAAAAAAAACAAATTTTAAGCAGCCATCAAATTTACAGCAAGCAAGCCAGTCCCTGCCAACTACAGAAAATAAAGTTTGGTGTTACCTGGATATCCTCCATGGCAGCATTAGAATTGATGGAGTCCAGTAAAATCTAAAATCAATCCAAATAATTTTATTATCAAAGATGGGATATAAAGAGAAGATGACGGAGAAGAAAATTTACAAATTCATCAGTGACTGGAAAGATTTACCATCACCAATCTAGCAGCCTTTGCGCTTACAACAAGGAGCCATTGTCCTTCTTCTGCTGAAAAGAGCCACTCATGAGCTCGCATCTGAAAAATAAACTTCAGTCTCATACCAGTTGGTTGAAAAATGAATGAAATAACACAATACACCTATATTTGAGTGGGCACAAAAGGGGACCCTTCAAATGACTAACAAACCACAAACAACTAACTTCCCAGGCCTGGGGATACTTGAAATTGAAATATAGCAGTTAACAAAAGATAATTAAAGAGCATATATAAGACAAAATTTCACAAAGGGCAGAAGTGACAAAGGAGTTATGCTAGTTGAAGCTGATTCATTTGGCATTACCAAAAGCAATAGATATAAGGAGGAATAATGGGCGCAATGTTTCCCAGGATGAGAGGTTGATCAGCAAATTAATGGACAGGAAGAACATGATTCCTCCTCCACAGCTATCCTACCAAAAGAACAGAAAATCTAAGGGTGAGTCTGGTTTTGTTTTCAGGACGAATTTTCAGTTAAATACTTGCAGTTGAGTTTTTGAGGTTGTATTGGTTTAGGTGAGAACGAGAAAATATGTTTGGGTGAAAGATATGATTGTATTTGATTTTATGTTGAAATGATTTCAAAGATTTGAGGTTATTATATTATTAATATTTGCTGGTGGTGGCCCAATGTTATAGAGGCAAGAGGCAAGAGGTGCGCCGAGGCGCAAAGGGGTCCCTAGCACTTGAGGCGCGCCTCTTGAACACAATGCAAAAAAAAATAAAAATAAAATAAAACTAAACAAAGATAGAAGCTATTAACCATGTCAAATTGACAAGTAATATAGAAATATAACATCATTTAAGCAAAATTGGCAAGTAGTTAAGCGAAAACATAAAATTATTATATTTATTCACATCTTGAATAAGAATTTTTCATAAATAAAAATGTAAGGAAAAAAACACAATCTGAAATTCAATTCACATTAGTAGGAAAGACTGAAATTTATTCTGAAAAGAAAGGAACAAAAAGGGAGGAAAAATAACAATTCTATTTATTCACATTTTGAGTAACATTTAATTCTTAAAACTGAAATTTAATTAGTGAATCAAAAAAGAGGGGAAAAGGAATAATAGAAGGTGAAATTTAATTCACATTAGTATTTATTCACATTTTGAATAAAACTTAATTATTAAAACTGAAATTTAATTAGTAAATAGAAAAAGATAACCCTAATGAACTGCAGAAGCTTGGAGTTGGAGCAGGGAATGTCTTTTTTCTTCCCTCAAATGAAACCCTAATTTTCTTTTTTTGAGATTTGTTATTTTCAAAGTTAAAAGTGTAAGTTGCTGGTAGTAAAGGTTAAAGTGTGTTTAAGAAATAACATTTAAACTAGCAACTTAATAACACAAACACCTCAAAGAAACATTGCACAGGTAGGCACGCCTCCAGAACACGTGCCACCTGGGATTTCCGGAGGCGTTTTGCTGTGTGCCTCTAACATCACTGGGTGGGCCCATATTGGAATACTTAATGTAAGAAGATGTGTAATAATAAGAGTGGTTTGGGACCCATATGGTTTGAATTAGGTGTGATAATTATATATTGATTTTTTAAATTTGAAAATTATAGATGCGAGAATTTCTAGTGAAATTGTGTAAAAATACACTATTTCAGATTCTTAAATAGTGTAAAAGTGAAAAGATACTTTTAAAACCAAAACCAAACAAGCATACCAAAAAAAAGGGGTTGTTTTAGATCCAACTCAAAGGTTGGTTGTTTAGCAAATACATTGATGCAAATAATAAATAAGCCCAAACATGCTCATTTTAAAAGGGATATTGACAAAAATACCTAGAGGTTCAATCTAATTACAAAAAGAAATAACTATCTTTCAGAATTAGAAATACACCCTTGACATTTGTTTCTATTTTACAAAATTCACCCTTAAGAGGTGAGGATTTGTATTGAACGATAAATGATTTGTTTTTTTTTTTGCAAATAGGCTAACCCCATGGGTGGTTTTTGTAATAATCACTTTTAAAATTACGTTTTACAGAAGAACTTTGTTTTCCAAAATGGGGATGTTTGTATTTGACTCATAAATTCAGACTGCACAACTTTTTTAATCAATGTAACTATGTAAGTATAACTATATTCACATTCTTCGTGAAACAACAATAAAATCTCAAACTATAATAAAATGACAAGTTCAAAGAGCTCGGAAATAGCCATCATCAATTAGGAAACTTTATGAAATGGAGAAGCAAAGGAATTAGCTTTTGGAACAAGGAATAGCCCAAAGTGATAGTAAAAAGGCCTGAACATGGTCACTTTAAAATCCTTTTCGAAAGAATTCTTTTCTATGGGCCCCAAAATGGCGATGCTGATATTTGACTTGTAAACTCAGAAAAAAAAACTTTCTGATCAATTTAAGTATAACTATCTTCAGTTTTTTTTCCTGAAATAACAATTAAATTTCAAACAACAAGTAAAATGACGGGTAAGAAGAGCTCTAAGACAGCCATCAATTAAGAACTTCAAGAGTTGGAGAGTAAAAGAACTAACTTTTGGAACAAGGAATACACCAAAGTGATAGGAGAACGGTCCTGAATCTGGCTGAGCATCAAGAAGTACGCCATTATAAATGAAACGAGATACTCCAGGTTCACCTAAAATAAGCTTTATCCTACGACCTGGTTCAAGCTCTGTAAGGTTTCCTTTTGCCCCTAGATTCAGGTCTTCAAGTGAGTACAATATATCAGAGCCATTGGAGTTCTCTTTGCGAACCTTTTGTTCTCTTTCAAGTGCTTCATAGAGTTGACGAGCCTAAAACATGTTGAAAAAGTATTTATGTGTCCAGATATAATAGTAAATCAAATATAACGTTCAATTGAGCTAGCAAAGAGCATTAAAGCAATTAGTTAAGCATCTCAAGACCATGCGAGTAGAACATAGAAATTTTCATGATTGTTTGGAATCCTGCGAAATGCATGCATCCTTTCCTAAATTATCTTATTCATTGAAAGGGCAGTACAGGGGTAAAAGAAAAGGTGAAAGTGCTTTTTACCTGATGACCATGAGATTCAACAGAATATCCATCCATGAACACGATATTTCAGAAACAACAGAAGAAATATCTTTCTCAGCAACCACCATAAAGGTCTGCAGTTTTAGGCTTCTAGATGATGGTTCCTGAGCAATGGCATAAAGACTCATTTTCCACCCAAATCGAAACTTGGGAAAAAGTAGATCTGAGGAAAAGTCATACGATGGAAAAAGAATCAACCCTAGGCATAGCATGAAACAATTCAAACTTGGATCACGGAAGCACTATCAGAATACAGGATACTCGATATATATATATATATCCACAACATATCTTTACATTCACAAAAATGATATAAGAAAACTAGAGAGAGAGAGAGAGAGAAGTTTTTCACCAATATGATATAATAAGAGGAATAGTACCTAACACATGTGATTCCGCTAGGGTGAGACAAATAAATTTTCCTCCAGCTTTCAAAAGCCTTTTAACCTGGTAACACACAAAAAGATACTTGGATAAGTCAAGCTTCTGGGTCCATCAACAAGAATATAGAAGTTAGTATCAATTCAAATTAGACTATCATACACCTCAGATAAATATAGATTTCCTAATCCGGGTCCAAGCTTGGGCTCCATCAAAGCATCCAATCCTCCTTGTCGACAATGGCATTGAAGGCCTCATTTGCAAACTAAACCAAAGTCAAAACTGTTAGAAAAAAGGTAAAAAGGAGAGTTGCACATGGTAAAACTAAACATGAGTTCTTTGGTAATTTAAGGTGAGGCATTGATGAAAGCATATCCTCCACAAGCAGCTAGATGCAAGTATTCAGGCAAAAGAGTAAAAGGATCATGAGAATTAGCCAGCAAATTATTCAAGTCCAACTCCATCCACCAGCATAAAGGGCTCTATTACAAATTTGATGAGATAAATAAATAAAATAAGGCCGCGACTGCAGGTTTAGCATAAAAAAACAACAACAGTACATATGTTTACTCTAGTCTCATACACTATAATTTCAATCCCGTTGCATTATACCCATCTATGATCTATCTGAGTACAAGTGAGTTTAGTTATTTTATTTGCATAATGTCCTCTTTACATAATGCACTGCAACTTTCCATAGCATTGGCTTGGTCGATATCAATCAAAGACACCACAATTCAATTGTTGAAGGTCCAATTATTATCCAACAAAAGTTTACACTAAGACTCAATACATTATCCATGATTAACATATGAAATGCTACATGTTATGCAATGTTCCCGATTCATTGGATGATCAAGGGTTAGTTTGAACAGCAGCCAAGAACTAGCACGTGGACTTCAAATCACAATTGAGACTAACTAGTAAATGGTGTCTGATTCACCAATGAACCTAACAGGTATCCAGTTGCTCCTTCATGTATAATACGGCTTCCTTGGGGAGACAAACACAAGCATTTGAAGGAGGGGGGTACCTATTCTGAAAATTCAAATCAGACCCCAATTCTATTTGTTGTTTATTGGTGTACAAACAAGTGGATGGATTCTTTGGTTTTTATTATCAGAGTGCGCAGCAAGCTTTCATTCAAACACAGGTCACTTATATCAGCAAGATTTCAGTGATAGTGGTACAAACTTATCAACGTACATATGGAATTAAAAATATAGTGACTTGTATAATTTTTCCGCTGTCAATTCATCTGTGGCAGAAATGTGTTTTCCTTTTTTATCTTCCATCTTATGAGATAAAAATTATAAACATACATATGGAACAAAGAATGTTTCACATCTGGCATTTAACTTGTATTGTATTTCCATTGTCAACTCATTTCTTTCAAAGTATTGTATTTCCAGCAAGAATGTATTGTATTTACTTGAAGATGCACTAATTCCAAAAACTCGAATTTGTTTCAGAGTGCAAACCAACAAATGTGTTAATATCGCAAACTACCACCAAATTTCCAGCAAGGAACCAAAGGTTCATGTGTTCATCTACAAAGCATCTTTTTTTTTTTTATGAAACAATAATTTTATTAATGTAATAAAAAGTTACAAGAAGTTACAACAAGTGGATAAGGAATCCACCAGAGGTGTCTCAAATCTGAACTAACACATCATAATGCTAATTTCCAATCTCTAATCAAGTCTGAAATGAACAAATGATTAAAATCTTTATGCCCTATTATCCATGAAGCTACCGTAATCTTAATCCGATCCCAACACTCTAAAACTGACTATTCACTATCGTTGAAAATTCTATTGTTTCTTTCTAACCAAACGGACCAACATACAATAGGAATAACCGCTCTCCATAAAATCGCTCCTTTGCTTCCCAAGTACCGTCCCAAATCCATCATAAAAAGATCTAAAACCGACCGAGGAGTCACCCAAACAAAACCGAACTCAGTTAGAGTCTTGGACCATAAATTCCTCACATGTGAACAGTGCAAAAAAAAAAGTGTTCTTGGGTCTCCGACTCTTTCCTGCACAGTACACAGGAATTTGGATGTAGAAGAATATGCGGATTTCTTTTACGTATTATGTCACAAGTAGGTAACTTACTCATAATCACCAACCATGAGAACAATTGAACTTTTGTAGGAACGGCACTTTCCAGATTACTTCAAATTGAGGAAAAGGAGTGAAAGTGGAATATGGGAAAAAAAGAGTTATAGAAGGATTTACATGAAAAAGTACCCGAAGAATCTCGCTTCCACCTCCTTACATCATCTACTCCCTCCACGGCTCCACAAATTCACATCCTCTAAGTAATCCCAATAACATGATCATATTAGTGATTTACGAATCCCTCAAATTACGCCGGAAGTGGAAGTTCCATGTAAGTGATGGATCATTTGAAAAAGAGAACTGAACAAATGAAGTGATAAGTTTTTGATGGAGTTGAGAAATCGATATAGAGATGGAAACCTTTTCGACAAAGAGATATCCCCATGCCTTTGGTCCTCCCAAAACCTTACTTTATTACCCCCTCATTGTTATCTCCATCGATTGAAGGAAAGTTGGATATACCTTAGAAATGAATTTCCATGGACTCCTAAAAGTCGTCCTACACGCTATCCTGCATCCCAATTATTGTTTTGCATTCCATACTTGCTAACAATTACCCTAACCACAAAGAATTCCTCTCATTGTTGAATCTCCACCACCATTTTCCTAGCAATGCCCTGTTTCTCAAGCGGATATTTCCTATTCCCAGGACCACCAACATCCTTAGGTTTTGTAACAATATCCCACGTGACTAGATGAGAATGAGAGTCTCCATCACCCCATCCCATAAAATATCTCTCATGGTCTTCTCTATAATATTTGCAACCCTTTCAGGAATCCTAAAAAGTGACATATAATAAGTGGGAATTGCGTAAATGCAATAATCTTTGAAATTAAAGTTAACCTCCTTCCCTAGATAGATATGCCTTTTTCCATCCCGCTAATCTTTTTGAAACCTATGCCAAAGCGGCTCCCAAAAAGAAACCTTTAAAGGATTGCCCCAAGAGGTGTTCTTAAGAATTTTAAAGGCCACTCACCCATCTCACATCCTATTTCGTTCGCTAGATCCCTATGATTGTCCATGTCCAGATTAATACCCAAGAGTGTACTTTTTCCATATTTACTTTCAATCCCGACATACTACAAAACAACTCTACCACTTGTATCAACCACCTCAGTGACTCACAGTTATTTACAAAAAATAATGTATCGTCCGCAAATTGTAGATGTGATACTTCCACCCCATCCCTTCCCACCGCAAGACCCCTAATAATGGAAAGTGACTTAGCTTTGTCTATTAATTTTCCCAAAACATCAACCACTAAAGTAAAAAGAAAAAGGGATAATGGATCCCTTGCTCGATCCTCTTCTCGCTTTGAATTTTCCCTCAGTCTTCCATTAATCATTATGGAAAAAGAAACCAGGTGACAAACACCCTTTAATCCATTTCCTCCATCGATCTCCGAACCCCTTTCGACCTAGCACAAAGTCCAAAAATCCCGATTCACATAATCGTAGGCTTTCTCAAAATTTATCTTAAAAACCCAACCTTGCTTCCCATGATTCCTATATTCTTCCACTACCTCATTTGCAATGATGCTACAATCAAAATCCGTCTTCCTCAACAAATGCACTTTGGGTTTCGTCAATCGTAAAAGGAAGGATTGTTTTTCGCGATCTCGCCAACACCTTTGCAATTATATTGTATAGATGGTTATCAAACTTATAGGTCGAAAATCCTTTATCTTAATCGAATCTTGTTTCTTAGATGTGTCATCACACATCCAAAGCACTTTTTCCACATTGAATATCCTAAAAAGCTTCTTTTGTGATATCCCAAACTGAAATTTACAAGGAACCAAAGGTTCATGTATTCAAGCATGTTTTTTCCCCTCAAAAGTAATCATGGATATCTTAAAAGAGAATGCGATTGGCTGAAAACTTATCATCACTAGCTTTCAAATAACTTATATTCCCTGACCCGATATTTCCACCTCATAAAACCAGGCTGGACTCACTATCCAGCAAAGCTATTCTTCAAAGTACATTCTCTGTCACCCATATCGCCACAATCTCAGCCAGTCATCTTGAAAGTCATAATTTTAGTCAACCACTTTTTCTTCCAAGTCAAAGCCCCATAGACTACCCATCTCAGGGTACCACAATGACATTATTTTAGCCACCTGACAACTGACAAAGGCCTCCCGCATCCTAAGAGCCACAACAGGAAAACAATCACATTGCAGTTAAACCTATCATTTATCTTCTTTCAGAACTGAATAATTCTTCAAGCTATTTGCAGAAAAAATTCCAACAAATAGTCCTTCAGTTAAAACACTCCATCAGTCATCACTTCCATTAACAACAATAAATTAGCACCATAAAGCAACAGTAACTTCACAGATCGTAACTCCTTCATAAATTTCTTGGTTTTTAAAATAATCAAAATTCACTTGCAAGCATATTTTCTATAATACAAAGTTCAAACTTCAAACCCAACAAGGACCCATGTGCATAGTTTAACAGAGCCCCTCCTTAGAAACAAGGAAATTGTATATACTTCTGGTCAATTCAATGATGATTCAATTGCCAATACAATAATGGAACTTGTAGTGCCATATCTAAGGGATTATATTTCAAATGAACATTTCTCCTATTCAGTATACTACCCTTTATTTATATATATATATATAGGCATTACTCATTAGGCATGCCTACACAATTTGTTGTGGATACAACTAAAAATCTTACCATCACCGAAAATTCATCTTCTTAATTCGATTCTGCACATATATGGTCTAGAAACTAGTGAATATATAACTCTAAAGTCACATTTGCTTCCGATAGAGAAAAAAGAAAACTCACAAACGAACTTGAGTATGCTGACGCTAGCAAGACTTACCTGCATACTAGTCATGTCCATAACGCGCCACTTCATCCCCGGCCGTTCCCTCACATTCCTCCTCAACATGTCCGAGATAACCACCTTTGAGAAATCCACATTTGTTATATTCCTAAACCCGGCATCATACAGATGCTCCGACAGCTTCGAGTTACCGCACCCCGGCACCAAAATACTCACCTCCGCCGCCTGCAATGCCGACCGCGGCGCGGCGGCGGATTCTAAGAGATGTGTTGTGAGTAAGCTTTGGAGTTGGGGCCATTCGGCGTACCATTCGAAAGAATCATCGCTGCCTCTTATAGTGAAAAATTGGTCCCAGTTCTCTTTGCTCGTGAAGTCTCCGAGGGTCTTCAGCAGCTCTTCTTGCTTTTTCCCTTTTGTGGCTTTTTGCTGTTGCTTCTCTTTTTTCTCCATTTCCTGTGGTACTTCGATCTCTGTGTGCTTTTTAGGTTTTTTCAAGGGGTTTTGAGGTTCCTGTTTACAGTGCGGTATTTTCAGTTTCGAACATTCGAAAATGTTGATAGTTATCGAGAGTGTAGCGCCTAACGATGACTAATTGTGGCTAGTCGAGATTTTTAGAATAATTTTAAAATCATTAAAGTATAAGTACTTATATTAAAGATGTAAATGGTGAATTAGTTAAATATTGTATCTACAATATTTATAAATTAAAAAGAAACTTATTTCTATTTTTCTCTTATGTATTTTTGAGTAATGTTTTTGCATAAGCCTTTCTCCTTGAAGGCTTTAATTTTCTACTATTCGTTGTGTGGTTTGAGAGGTTTCCATAGAACTAGACTCTACCGTTGAGATTGGTTGTCAAAAAAATTCACAAAATTTCCCCCAAAATATGATTAGTCGTAAAAAAATTCCAAAAATACACTACTATCATCAATCACATCAATTTATTATTTTCTTGACAAAACATCACTATCAACTATCAAATTACATAATTACATCGCAAGGCATTATTCACGCTCCCCTTAATTTTGAAATCATCAACCACATTCAATCACTACTTTACTAAAAATCATCACATCAATTATCATCATCACATTTTCGTTCTACGTCCAAACACGAGCTCAAAAAATTCACTACTTTTCAAAAAAGCAACTTTTTATTACTCAAAGACTCTTGAGAGTTGGGAATTATTTTGTATCTTTCTCATAATTTTCCGGGCTGATATTATTTGTGTGGCGTAAGAGCCTAACAAAAAGGAGAATTAAGGAATTTTTTTTTTTGCATCGATAAAAAAGGAATTTTTTTGTACTCGTTTAAAACTAAGAGCTTGTTCACATATATATAAATATTAGGGATAATTACAAAAACACCCTTGAGGTTTGGCTATTTACGAAAAAAAAAAAACCAGAGATATTTCAAAATTACAGGACAAAATAAAAAACCTCAAGTTTGATTATATTCTATATTTAATGGGTTGGGGGTATAATATCTCAATGAATGTCGGAGAGTTTTTTAAATGATTTTTTCTTATAGAAGTGGGAAATATAAGACGAGTCAAATCTAGGGATTTTTTTTGCAATTTTTCCTAAATATTATTATAATTCAAGTATATAAATATATATGTATACGAGTCATGACAGATTTGCCTTAAGTCATTTACGTGGCTAAAAGTACCGATGCCCCTAAGTTAGTGAACTTATTCCTAGTACCCCAAAATTAGTGAACTTAATAATCTATTTACTACTTGAAGTGTTTGTCACATGATCAGTTCACAAAGATAAAGTCATGTGCCACACGATCGTGCTACAAAGTTGGCGGAAATGAAAATGGGGATATTGGAGAGTGTATTAAATAAATAAATTATTTTAAACAAGAGGGTAGGAGTATATTTAGAAGAAAAAAAAATGAAGTGCGAATAACGTCATCCTTTATGTTAAGGGAGTTTTATAGCTTTTGTGGAATTTCTTTAATTTTCTTAGTGATGCAGATTAACATATTTGGCGATATTCGGAAAGAAAAATGTAGTAGATATAAGCACTTAAATATCGGATAAGAAGTTTTGAAGAGCTTATAAGCCAAGCTAAACACCCTCTAAAGCGACGGCTTTCCAGCCATAACTTACCCAAAAATGTTACCATGAAAATAATTCTCTGAATTATGTAGGAATTTTGATAATCCATATTATCCACAACAGCTATCCATATGTGCAAATTTTACAAGATCAACTATAACCCGTAACTCTAACTCGTATATATTCACAAATTTACAGCAACAAATGCTCTCTTCATTATCTTATTATATTGGCCCGAACAATCTTAAGGCATTTATGACTTTTTGGCTCCACTCTGGCCTGTCCAGCGCTAACGATCTTGCAAGTGCATTAAAAGCTTCAGAAAGATGATTTTTGCTGATGGGAGAGTCCGAATTTAGGGCAAAAATTACTTCATCCACATCGTCCACAAGCCGGATCGAAAATAGGTTTCTAAATACCTACAAAAACAAGTATTGCGAACGTATGTAATGCAGATATACTTGAAGAGCAACAACTTAGATATGAAATAAATTTGGAGTAACAAAAAAACAATTGTTATGTCACTTCAGTTCTCACCATTTTCAATCTTGAATGTATTGAACCCTTTACAGTAGGGGACCAGCATACAAAGTTAATGATGAATAAACCTTTCTCAGAAAGTAAACTTTTTACGTCCAAAAGAAAAGATTCCTCAACAAAATCAGCCCGGGGACTGGTGAAACCACAACTGCACAATAAGAGGTAATAAACAATTGGAAATTTGTATGAACAGAATAAAGATGACAAAATTGATTTGATTAAAAGCTACATTACGTTTGGAATGGCGAGTCCACGTCAACTATAAGTATGTCAACTTTGGAAGAGCCTTTCCCATCTGCATGAACTACAATGCAACCATTCAATTACGTCTCATATTTCAATCATCTTTTTACCATAACCTGTTGTGCTGCTTACCTGCCTTATAATCTGCTAATTTCTCCCTGACAAACTTAATTCCATCGGTAATATGTACCTGAACAACAAAAAAAAAAAAGAAAAATATAAGCAATACTTGCACTTAAAGTGAAAACATAAGCATCTTTAGACTTTTAGAGAATTTAAATTATCAAGTGTGAGTTGTAACGCCAGAAAGGTTATTATGAATAATTAATTAAATAAACTTAGTATATCTAATTTCTAAAGTATACTTTATGAATCAATAAAGTGGTAGAGTAAGCCTTTATTGTAGTCATGGAATAATCATGGAATAATATAGGGCCTTACAAATAAATATATAAGTTGGTTTATAACCCTACTAACCTATTAATCTTTATCACAGCATTACACATTCGCAGAAGGGGAAGAAAATGCAAGCTGCCTCCAGGGAGGTTTGAAGTAACGGTGGGATGCTAATTAATATTGTGTTTATATGTGAATAAATATTATGTTATACATCATATAAGTTTGTCAAAAATTGGACTTCCAGTTTTTTACTATTAATTTATACATCTTTTTGTTATATAATAATAACAGTATAACAATATATTGACATAGTAAATTCGTTTATAATTCCGTAACGAGTAATGTTGAATAATTAGTGTTTTAAGAAAATAGATTTATCAGAGGGGGCAAGTCCAGGGATTACTGATAATAGCTTAATTGAAGAGAAAAGTGGAGCTGTTGAGGGAGGGTTGGATTTTATGATAATTGAACAAGAGGATTCTATAAATCCGATAGATCTGAAGGACCAAGCCAGCAAGGAGACTTGTGAAAAAGGGAGATTGGAAGGAAAAAGCAAGAGGGGGAAGAAAATAAGGAAAATGAGAGGAATCTGGAGAGGCTCAATCCCAATATACAGACTGATACTAGAGAGGAGCCAAAAGGGAATGTGCAAATAGACCTATCAAAGGTAATCTGGATGGGCCAAGTGAGACAATTAGAATGTCTCATTACAGAAAAATGGGGAAAAAAAGAGAAAATGAGGGTACAGGATCTGTGCTAATGGATATCAGCAATCAGCAGGACTCAAAAAGAGGAGGAAAGAAAAGAATTCTTGAGGAGATTATTCAGACAGAGAAAGATATTAAAGGAGAGAACAAAAAAATAAAGCTCTGAGAGGGGATGATTTGATACAACTGAAGAAAAAGGTGGAGGTGGCCAGCCTAAATTGGGCCCAAATTGATCAATGAAGGTATGTGTGTGGAATAGTAGAGGTCTGGGAGGGCCCTCTACAATTCCCCAGCTGAAGGAGTCTCTTAGACTCCTCCTTCCTGATTTGATTTTTCTATGTGAGACAAAAAAACTGAACAATTTGTGAAAACTGTGTGTAAGAGACTTAAAGTGGGTGATAAATGGAAGTGCTTGAATCCTATTGGAAAAAGTGGTGGTATTCTGATAATCTGGTCTGAAAAAATCAAAATTCTCAGTTTGGAATTCTCAGACTTTAGTGCTGAGGTTAATTTTGAGATTGAAGGAGACAAAGATAAGTGTTGGGCCATTTTTGTATATGCTAGTACGGATAGAATTGTGAGAAGACAACAATGGGAGCTTCTTGAAAAGGCTAAGGAGAAATGGGGGATCTGTGGGTCATGGGAGGGGATTTCAATGACTTAATTGATGCTGAGGAAAAGAAGGGGTAGGATTAGAAGCTTGAGTAGCTTCTCTGATTTTAGGAAGTTCATTGACAACATGGAGATGGGGGAAATTCAATTTACGGGTCACAAATTTACATGGGCCAATAATAGAGAGGGAGAGGGTTTTGTAGAGGAAAGACTAGACAGATTTTTTGATCTCCAGAGTGGCTCCTGTAGAATGCTCAGGCTGCTGTTATTCATGTTGAAAAGCAAGCCTCAGATCATCATCTTTTGTGCCTGGATACTGCCCAGGAAAGAAAACATAAGCCTAAGAGATTCTGCTTTGATAAAAAATGGACTGAAATTGAGGGCATTGAAAGTGCGATTGAGAAAGCTTGGAGTCTGAATGTGATTGGAAACCCCATGTTTCAGGTGCAAAGGAAAATTAGCAACTGCAGATGGGAGTTGATCAATTGGAACAAAAGGCATGGGACCAACTCAGCTAAGATCATTGAAAGCTGTAAAGATAGAATGTCTCAGCTTAAAAGAGATGGGATCAAAAACAACTGGAAGGAGTGTGGAGAACTTAAAAAGTCCTGGCAAAAGCTTACAGAGATGAGGAGACCTTTTGGAGTCAAAAATCTAGAATCAAATGGTTAAGAGAGGGTGATAAAAACTCTAGATTCTTTCATGCTTGTACCCTGCAAAGGAGGAAAAGAAATTGCATTGAAAGACTTATTAGAGAGGATGGATCTGTGTGTGAAACTCCCCAGGAATTGGAAGATGAAATCTCTGAATATTATAAGAAGTTGTTTTGTTCTTCATTGCCTGACAGGGATTTGGATATTCTGGAAGGCATACCTCAATCAATCAACTTCTCAAGGAATCAGATTCTTACCTGCCAGATTGAAGATGAAGAAATTAAAAAGCTCTTTTTGAGCTTAATCCAAACAAAGCACCAGGTTGGGATGGTATGACTTCTTTGTTCTTTCAGTTCTCTTGGCCTCTGAATCCATCTGTAGAGCTGTTAAATTTTTTTCAATAGTTCTAAGATGCTGAAAAGTGTGAACCACACTGTGATCACCCTCATTCCTAAATTCAGAACCCCACCGCTATTTCTCATTACAGGCCTATTAGTCTTTGCAATATTATTTACAAAGTGATATAAAAAATTCTTGCTAATAGACTGAAAAATGTGCTGCATCATTGTATTAGTGCCAACCAATCTGCATTTATCCCCAATAGGCAAATCACTGATAACATTGTCATATCTCATGAGTGTTTGCATTTTATTAATGGTCTGAGAAAAAGGAAAAATGCTTTTATGGCTTTAAAACTTGATATGGCAAAAGCGTATGATAGAGTTGAATGGATTTTTCTTGCTGATGTACTCTTTAAAATGGGATTTGCTGAAAAATTTGTGCAGTGGCTTATGACATGCATTTGTACTCCAACTTTTTCATTTAATCTTGATGGCCATGTTACTAGTTTTGTTGTCCCTTCAAGGGGAATTAGACAGGGGATCCTCTTTCTCCCTACCTCTTTATTCTAGTCTCTGAATCATTGTCTAACTTGATTAAACAAGCCCAGATCTCAAACTGCTTCAAGGGGCTCAAAATCTGCAAAGAGGGACCTGTTGTGACCCATTTATTCTTTGCAGATGACTCTATTGTCTTTTGTGAGGCTTCTATTAGACAAGCTGTGGTGGTGAAAAACATTCTTGAGAGGTATTGCAAGGCTTCTGGTCAAATGATCAATATGGATAAATCTTCTGTTTTTTTCAGCAAAAATATCTCCCCCCAATTAGACAGGAAATCTGTGATATTTTAGATGGTGTGACTGTGCAATTTTCTTCTAAATATCTTGGCCTACCTCTAGTGTTGGGGAGATCTAAGAGAGAGATTTTTCAGTTTGTGATTGAGTGTGTGAGGAAGAGAGTATCTAGCTGGAGTAATAAGTTTTTATCTACAGCTAGGAGGGAAGTTTTAATAAAAGCAGTTATCAACTCTATGCCAAATTATGTGATGGCAGTCTTCAAATTACCTGTGCATATATGCAAGGAGCTGTGTAAGGTTGTGACCAATTTTTGGTGGGGTGTTTCTGTGGAAGGACATAAGAAGTTAGCTTGGGTTTCTTGGGATAAAATGAGTATGCCTAAAGACTTGGGAGGGTTGGGATTTCAAGACTTTGCATTGTTTAATGATGCACTTGTGGCCAAACAATTGTGGAAACTGATCACACAACCAAATCTCCTTGTCTGTAGATTTTTGAGAACCAAATACTTCCCTTTTGGTGGTCTGTTTGCCTGCTCTCCTAAGGCTGGGGATTCCTGGTTGTGGAGAAGCTGGCTTAAGACTAGATATACAATTCAAAGGGGGCTGAGATATAAGGTAGGGGATGGAAAATCTATCTTTGTGTGTGAATCTCCCTGGATCCCTAAACCCCCTTCTTTCAAGCCTACTACATTGGGTGACTGGGATCTTGAGGGTATGAGGGTGTGTGAGTTAATGAATGAGGAAGGCACTGAATGGAATAAAGAATTGGTGCTTCATTCATTTTGCAAAGAGGATGCTGATCTGATTCTGAATATCCCTCTAAGTCAGGGGAGACTAGGGACTTAGCTTGGTGGCATTGGGATAAGAAGGGCAGATATACTGTGAAGTCAGCATACCAAGGTTTGATCAGAAACAAGAAACATCAGTTGAATTTACCTTAAACAAGTGCTGAAATAAGCAGAACTCCAAGATGTGGCAGATGTGTTGGGAGCTTAATGTTAAAGGTAAAGTGAAACATTTTATTTGGAGGTGTATTCATAATTCACTACCTACTACTGCATTGCTGGAAAGAAAAGGTATTAGTTTGGATATTAAGTGTCAAATGTGTGGAGAAGCTATAGAAACTGTGGAGCATATCTTATTTACCTGTGAATTTGCTATATCTGTTTGGAAACATGCTCCTGTCATGTGGTTTGAAGTGTGTGAGGGTAGGCTGGGATTTAGAGATTGGTGGCTTGATATCAGTGGAATGGAAAAATCTGAATTTAACCAAGATAGGATCCAATTGTCGACCTATATACTCTGGTGGCTTTGGAAAACCCGTAACAATTGGGTATTTCAAAAGATAAAGAGTACTGCAGTTGAGGTGGTGGAGAAGGCTGTGAATGAGTGGCTGGAGTTTCATGAGGTGGCTGGGAAGAGAACTGGGACACAGAAACAGGGTAAATGTCTTGAGCAATCACAACAAAACTCATGCAGCTGCTATTTTTCTGGTAGAAGGCACTGGGGCTTTGTTTGTTTTGGAACTGCTGCTGGTGGAAAATCCATTCTGGGAGGGTGGGGTACTAATGAGTATGGAGGATTATTTCATGCGTGGGCCGTTTCTAGGGACCTTATTCAAGATCCAGTGGAGGCGTCTTTGTTTGGAATCCGACATGCTATTTGTGTGGCATTTCGGTTTGGGGTGAAAGAAGTTACCATTCAAATAGATGATAAGGATATTGTGGAGAAATTGAACTCAAGAACTCCATTCTCAATGGGGGGAGAGCCGATAGCCGAAGACATCTATTTATTATGGTATCTTTTTGATTGTGTTTGTTTTATTGTCCAAGATTTCAAGAGTGACTCTACTTGTAATAGATTAAGTCTCTTAGCTCTGGACAGTGATGTTGATTTGAATTGGGATAACCAATTCCCCGATTGGCTCAATGTTTAGCCAAGTCGGCTCATAGCCCGTTGGCTACGAAGTCTGTTGTAGTTTCCTTTTATTCGAGTTTTATTAATAAAAAAGCTATCGTTTGAGAAAAAAAAAAAAAGAAAATAGATTTATCATAGTGTACATTTACTTCAGATTATTTCTAACTATTTCCATAAAATAGCTCATTTATTTCTCTTAAAACTTTTATTCGGTTATGTTGACAAAGTCACTAAAAAATCTAAAATTAAAGACTACAACAAGTGAAAATACAGATTGAAGTTTTTACTAAAGTACAAATAAAGAGGCACTTTCAAATTAATCGTATATGATAAAATATATGTTTGAATTGATTATGAAGTATTCATCATAAATACTGATTAGTCTAAATTAATTCCATTGCTATTACTTTTTAAACTATCTTCATAAATAAAGTAATCCAAATTAACTAATCCATCAATTCAATGTAACAGTTTCAAACTATGAGGTTGATTATTGAAGTTATAACCAAAACTTGCTTAATATATTAGTAAGCAGATGTAAGTATAAAAAAAACAGGTCTCTATTATAATATTTTTTTTTTCATTCTGAGTTTTAAAAATCATATTTATTAAATATATAAAGACTAATGTTTTAAGAAAATTATATATAAGAGGCACTCTATTCTTACAAAAAAAGACAATCAATAATAAGTATTTTATAGACATACCTCAATCCATAAAGATATTAATTATTTAAACGTTAGAATTATTTAGACAAATTATTTTAGTCATGTATCCTGATTTAGTTTTTGATCTTAGTCCTTTAAAAGGTTGGTCTATCGAATCACATATAGCATTTCTCAAATATTCAACAATTTTTTGAAATCTTGCCAAGAATATAAATTTTAACTGAAAATGTCATAAGTACAGAACCGGACAACTGAAATTGAGGATCTTTAGAAAAAAGGAGGAAGAATTAATAGTGGATTTTGCTACAAGTTTCTTTTCAACTTATTGTTCTATATTATGGCATTATTGGAATTATTATTTTTGGAGCTCAAGAAATAAATCAACGGTTTTCTTGATTAAACACATTGTATCAATTTTCTGGCTTCATTGGGCGTACAAGAAGTCTACAAAAACTTGTGATTTACTGCTTTACTGTATTCTAGAGTAGGATGGACTATAGTGTTGAGAAATTTTTGACTTTTCAACAACTCAAAATTTGTTACTTTTCTATGATTAGGTAACACATATTAGACAATTTTGTTTATAATTGTGTTTTAAGGATTTATAATTTTCAAAAATTATTGTCTAATGGATATTATGAAGTTTACTTGGTTAATGAAATATATTGATTTGAAATTGTTTAAATGATTTTGAGGTATAGATGTTTTATACCAATGACTAATTATTGGACTATATCGAAGATCAATGGTTAGGATGTTCTCAAGAGCTTAAGGCAATTATCATCATCCCAGCGGATAATAACATATGCACTATAATATCCCCTCCCCTCCCCACCACATGCTTTGAGGTATGGAATACTAAGTGTTACCTTTAAGCGTGCATCTTCTCTAAACTCAAAATATTCTCTAGCAACATCCAAAATCATAGGATCAAATTCTACAACCTGGAAAATTTATTTGCATAAGGCCAAGATAGCATAATAAAAAGAGGTTTGCAGTGATTCAGAAATCTTATAACACCTCAGTCTTCAGATGATGTAGGCAATTGTTCATAAACATAGGAAGGAATCCTGCCCGAAGACCAATGACCACTGTGTTGACCTGGAAAAAGAAGAAAATGCAACTTCAGTTCGAAATCTTTTGAAACTTGAACCACGAGCCCAAAAACGCTGGACTGCTCAAAGGTGGGGTGGCACATAAGAGAGCATAAACAGAGGCCCTTTATGGCAGATATTAATTCTGAGAGGTTAAATAGCCCTTAAGAAAATAACATGTTTTTGTTTCCTTGTACCTCCCCCACCCCACCCAAATCACGATATCAAAAACAACTATAGTAACGAATTGACATTCATACGCAAACAATAACTCATTTTCATACTGATTTGTATTATGTACTTGCATAATATGTTACTATTGTCATAAGAATTCCGTAAAAATGAGATTAGCCAAATGATGAGATCTAATCAAGATGATAACATACAGAAAAATAAAGAAAACAATTCTTAAGCATATAGGAGTTTCTCGAACAATGTGGGGAAAGGGGACACTGAGAATAATACTGTTAGTCTATTCTACAACAATACAAATTACAAATAATAGGTATAGCATTCAATTTGATGATGCAGACATCAATATGAATAGCAAATAATGAAACAATAACATTCATTTTTCAAAATTTAGACATTGATCTGAATAGTAAATTACAGATACATAGTTCACGAGTGAATTAAGTAGGTTTCCTAACTATGTTCACGAACATTTAAACTAAAGCAGACAACGTAGTAACTTAAATATACAGGAGAAGGTAGACTGCTCACCGTTTCTCTCAAATGTGCAGTCAACATTAACCCAGATATAATCACAATGTGCTGTGGACTTGCCAAATAGTGGTGATTAACTTTCATTGTACCACTTGATGCTGCCCCATAAAAGATGAAAAACGATTCACAAGGTTAATGAATGATTTATTTTAGGGATTAATGTGATGCAACATGCTCAAACAAAAACCTGTTTGGTTATGCTGTTAATTCACTACAACGTATGAACCTCAATCACCAAACTGCGAGACAGAAATCTCAGCTACGAGCAGGAAACACTTACATCGAATGCGTTGCAGGAAGAATTAATAGTTAAAAAGAATCTAAAATCTAAAACATGAGAAACTACACTGGAAACATAAAACCATAAGTTGCACATGCTCATCAGACATTTAATGCTAGAAATTTAGAACACTTTGCCTTCCTGAATGAATAATCACTACTTTTAAATAGCATTAATAGTCCACAAATGGCACCCGAAACACTTGAGTCAAATTCTTCAAGAGGCTTCCAGAAGAATTTTTCCCTGTTTTAAAAGGAATTCGATCACTAGTGGAACCAATGAAGGAAAAGGTCCATCAGGCAGCAATCCTTCCAGCATATTTTATATAATAAAAAAGATGCATTAGTTTCCAGAAATTAATTTTAGAAATAATTGACCCTTTTTACAATTTAGTGAGTGAAATTATAGCGGAAATAATAGAATCTCAGCCCAGTAATCTGATTTCTCAAGGAAAGATTCTCAAAGTTACAAACACACACACAAACACACACACACACACACACACACACACACACACACAGGGAGAGACCCTCACCACAAGACCCAGATGAGTGAGAATGATTTTTTTCTTCTTTCCTTTCTTCCTTGTTTTGGAAGTTGCCTGCACTTTCTTTTTCTCTACTTCACTTGAAATTCCAATCGATCCTTCTCTCGATAAAAGAACTTCAGATTGCAGGAAGCTCCTAACGGAAAGCCGGCGGATTGTTGAGTTATCTGGAAAGCCATGATAAGGGTTTTCATAGACCACATTATCTACAACTATTGGATCAGTCTTTTCGTTGACCACATCATCTACAACTATTGGATCAGTCTTTTCGTTGACCACATCATCTACAACCATTGGATCAGTCTTTTCGTAGACCACATCATCTACAACTATTGGACCAGTCAAGCCAGATGTAACCTGAATAAACCAAAAGGAAATAATATCAAAAAGGAAAAGGAGAGATGGAAATATACAGATTAAGAGCAGTAGATCTAATCGAAATGAAATGGAACTCTTATTAATAAATTATTATGTTGAAAGCTCCCTTTTCCCCATAAGACCCTGTTGATATTGTAGGTTGTGTAGGTCAAGCAAATCATCAGTTTAAACACAGAGAAACTGTCTGTCAACCTCTAACTATTTGTTAAAGAGTTCGATGAGCTGGTCATTTAACTGAATACAGTGTATGAAGACGAAAAGGAATTCTGTGTTTTCTTTTGTTGATTTAAGAATGAAGAAATACAGCTAAATATATAGCCTAAAGAGGCTGTAAATATAGCAACATAAAGACAAGGATAAGAACACAATCCCTTGGATCAAAGGATACCATAGCAAAAGAAAGAAAAAGAAGATCTATTCTGAAAAAGGAAGAAATCCTAACAGCAACACTAATCAGGCCAAGGACTTACATTCCACAGTAAATAATATCAAAAGACACCTCTTAATTTGCCAGGGAGAAAAGTTCACTCCGATGTCATGGCGCTAGCTTTTTCTCAAGAGCTAAATAAGATTACAGATTGCACTATATCCTAATCAGTAAGACGGGTTCAAATCTAAGATTAATTAAAATGTTGAATGACCACCTCATCTAAAAGTTTAAGCTGTTAGGGAGGTGAGCCATTTAATATTTAATCACTCTAACATGCCCCCTCACATGCACACGATTGTTTATGAAGCCTGGCATGTTGAACCATTTTATGGGTGGCAGTGAGGTTTGAACTCGGGACCTTTTGTTCAGGAACAACACAAGCAAAGAGTTTTACAGAAAAAAAAAATCCCCTCATCTTCGGTGAATCACAAATAAAAGTTAGTTCTCCTGAAACCACAAGGGATCATTTGCTATTGCTACAGTTCATGGAATTCAGTAACTGCAGGGGCCAGGGCTTGTGCTACAGAACACAGTTTAGTTACTGCTGCAGGTACGTGTGTTTTAGAGAACCAATGCATTTATTAGGGATTCTAGAGATTCCATAAAGATATTCACAGGAAGCCTATAAGGATAGTCAATGTCAACCACTTAAGGTGTATTACGCGAACAAATAATGAATGTCAGAATTCAAAACGATAGTCTCTACATTACTAGTACGAGCACATCGATTTCATAGTTATAGTATTCCGATACCTAGATTCTCATTAAATGAAATAAGAGCTAGAATTTCATCAACCTGGTGCACAATTTGCCGCTCCTTAATTTCATCAGGTACAATGATAAACCTGCAAAAAGACTCATGTGATAAACTGTAGCAAGTCAAAGAGAAAAGGTTTTGAAACCAAAAACTAATACATTTCAACTTATATATGGCAATTCTCGTTATATATAGCAAGGTAAAGGAATAATGCACCCACAACAATCAAATACTTGAGTGCTTTCTCTTTTACCATTTTATTAGTGCGCCATAGTTTAATCATAATATAAAGTTCTGATTACGTTATATGAACATAAATATTTGTTATTTTCTGGTACAAAAACAGAAATTTTACTGCTAATGGAGTAACAATATACACCAGAGCACATGGTGCTTGCCAATGATGAAAATAATGAATATGTATAAACCTCATAAACAGAATAAAGGCCCAGGAATAAGATGCAGACAAAAAGAAGTGCAATATTTGGATGCACATGTCTGACAGTGCTGCTTTTACCTTCTCTCACAAACACAGAGCATCAAGTAGCTCTATCAATGGCACACCTTCACTATCCATTAGAGCAGACCTATAACTAAACAACAACAACAACAAACTAAGCTTTAATCCCCACTACGTGGGGTGCTATACGGATCATATCGCGCCATCGTTTACGGTCATAAGCCATATTTTCATTTATTTCTAGGTATAACATGTCTTGTTTAATAGCTTCTTTCCAAGTCTTTTTAGGCCTACCTCTGCCTCTTTTGATTTGTGTGAGTGATTCTCTACCTTCTAAACGTCGCACGGGTGCATCTAAAGGTCTCCTACAAACATGTCCAAACCATCTTAATCGTGTTTCTCTAATTTTCTCATCTATTGGTGCTACTCCCACTTTGTTTCTAATGTGTTCATTTCTTATTCTATCTAATCTAGTGTGTCCGCACATTCATCTTAACATTCTCATCTCTGCTACCCTCATTTTTTGTTCGTTTTCATATTTGGTCGCCCAACATTCTCGCTCCATAAAGCATTGCGGGCCTTATGGCCGTTTATAAAATTACCCTTTCAATTTTAATGTTATTTTACGGTCACAAAGGATAGAAGATGCACTCCTCCATTAATTCCAACCCGCCTAGATCCTATGTGTGACATCTTTATTGATTTCTCCGTTCTCTTCAATTATAGATCCCGAGTATTTAAAACTCTTTGTTATACTCACTTCATGTCCATCAATTTTAACCTTCGTCTCATTGTTCATGTTGTTTTTACTAAAGTGGCATTCCATGTATTCTGTTTTAGCCCTACTTATAGTAAAACCTTTTGATTCGAGTGCTTCTCTCCAAACTTCCATTTTTGCATTTACTTATTCCCTTGTTTCATCAGTTAAAACTATATCGTCCGCAAATAGCATACATTCGAGGATAGATTTTTTTGTAAGTGTTTAGTGATTTCATCAATTATTAGGATAAAAAGGTAAGGCCTTAAAGCGGATCCACGATGCAAACCTATAGTGTTTGGGAATTAACTAGATATTCTGTTGGTGTCCCGATACATGATGTTATATCATCATACATATCTTTTATGGCATCTATGTAAGCTATTTTTATTCCTCTTTTTTTCCAATACGCGGAATAAAAATTGGTAGATGAAACCTATATGGATTAGTAGATGCGCTGGATACTTACGGAATTTCTTTAAGATTATAATCTCTTGGGGCCAATTGGTTCACTATATGAGAGAGATCCCCTGAAATATGGAAGAAAAGTAAAGTAAACAAAGCCATCAAATTTACAGCAAGCAAGACACGTCCTTCCAGCTATAGAAAATAAAGTTGGATATTACCATGATATCATTCAGGTGAACAGTGTAATGTATGGCATCCAGTACAACCTAAAATTATTCAAAATATTCTATGATTAAAAGATGCAATATATTAAGAGACACGATAAACGAAGAAAGTAAATTGTATTTATAGGTAACTGGAGAGGTTTACCATCAGTAAACGGGCAGTCTTGCTGGCCTTTACAATGAGCCATGATTGGTCTGATATTGCGAAGAACCACTCGTGATTGGGCGTCTGAAACATAAATTTGGATTGAAAACAAACAAAATTAACACATGCCAATATTCAGTGGAACCAGACAACACCAAAGGGAGCACCTTCAAATTACTCACAAGGAACAAGAAAACAACCAAAGTTCTCAAGTCTAACCACAATTTAAAATTGATATATCAAACCCAGTCTATTAAAAGGACACAGCAAAAGCATTTATAGAAAATAAAGGGAAGACAGTTAAGAGAAAAGGCATGTTTTATTTAGCATTACCAAAAGCATTAGGTATAAAGAGGGAAAATGGACGCAACGTTGTGCATGTTGACTATAGTTAAATCAGAAAATTAATTGACAGGAACAACATGATCCCTCTTCCCATAAATAAAAAATTAAAAGAAATTAATAAAACAAAAAAACTAGTTAGTTGTTTTAAATCCAACACAGAGGTTCTTTTTTAGCAAACTCAGGATAATTCTGTACCATAAGTCCCAAATCAGTATATCTTCACAATTTCTTGAATTAAACAACAATAGAATCTCAAACAACACATAAGAATGATTGCGTCAAAAAAATCCTTATGATTGGGGGAAGCAATGTACTCACTCTTGGAACAGCGAATATAAGGTACTGGTGAGTGAAAGGTCCAAAATCTCGCGGAGCATCAAAAGATAGGAGTCATAGAAGAAAAGGGAGGATCCCAATTCACCTAAAGTAAGAAATAGTGTACGACCTGGTTCAAGCTGTCTAAGGTTTACTTTCGCCCCAAGAATCATATCTTCCACTGGGCAGAATGAACCCCAAGCATTTATATATCCTGTGCGAATTCCGATTTCACTTTTAAGTGCTTCCTTGAATTCAGCAGCCTAAAAACAAATGTTCAAAAAGTAAATCTATTTCTCCATATAAATTTGTTGGGGTAAATTAAAATTTTAGTCATATAACTACACTTTATCTAATTTTATTTTCGTTCCACTAAAGAATTTTTTTACCCAAAAATATGAATGCATGAAAATTTTCAAAAAATACACTATTTAGTATTCACTCATTTTTACTTTTTTTCTTCCATCAATCACTTCTACTCATTTTTCAAAACCTATCAAATTACCAATCATCACACATTTCCCACAAATTCTACTATTCACTCATGACATTTTTAACTACCAATCATATACAATCATTATTTTACTATTTATATACCAAATCAACTTTCATCATTATATTGTCATCTCATATCTAATCGCACTCTCAAAATCTATTTTTTTGTTCTTTAAAAAAAAAATCATCACTATTCCCTAACAAAAGAGAAATTTCCAAAATGAAAAGGATATCCAATCGCACCTTAATTAGTTTTTAATTCGCGAACATTTTAATGTTATACGAAAAATCTCACAATATTATGAGTCGCCTATGACTCCATAAAATTTGGAAATTTTCGAATCTCCAACAAAAAATAGATTTTTCATTAATGTAGTTGATGAGTAAGGTATTGAAGAAAATCCTAATATTTGGTCACGAATTGGCCCTAACCAATAACTTTGATCGGAGATTCGAAACTTGCCAATTTTTTTAAATTCACGTGAGATTTTCTAAACAATTTTGAAATTTTCGGTAGATTGAGGACTAAATTCGAGAACTTTTAAAATATACAAGGTGATTTCTATAAATACTGTTTTTTCGCAACCTTACAGTTGCAGGACAAAAATTGAAATTTACCCAATTTGTTGAGATGCTCAGCATATGGTAACAGGGAAAATGCGATGATATTCAAGTGGGTAGTGTCCAATTCCCGTAGGATTTTTAAAGTGTCATTCCACTAACAGGGCATGTATTATTTTTCAAAAACAAAATTAAAATAGAACACATGTCACAATCATAGGAGTTTTATGGGTGTATTTAGAAATTTGGTAAGATATTAAGGGTATTTTAATTTTTCAGTTGATGGTGTTTTAGTAATTAAAAGAACAAATGTATTGATTAATTAAAAAGATTAATTATCTGACTGAAGGCCATGCTGTTTTTCCTAAGAGAACATTTCAACGTCTACGAGTTTTTACCTGAGAACCATGGCGTTCAGCAGAATAATCATCCATTGATAATAATATCGGCCAAACATATGTAGAATCAACTTTTCTGCCACCATCATAAAAACCTGCCATTTTGGGCCAGATGATGATGATGATGATGATGATGACGACGACGACGATGATGATGGTTCATCAGCAATGGCATAAAGTTCCACTCTCCAACCAAATCGAAACTTGGGAAAAAGTAGAGCTGAGAGAAAGAATGAAATTTTATTTTTGATGAGGCAAAATTATAAAATTTAATAATTTTGATAATAATAATGAAAAATTTTGAAGTTGAGGGGTCCGTCGACCCCGGTACCACCCCCGTGCCCCGGCTACAACAATGGCTATTTTCCTTCACAATACCTAACACACGGGGCTTCGCCAAGGTGACACAAAAAAATTTTCCTCCAGCTTTTAACAACCTTTTCACCTGGTAATGCACACAATGATGATGGATAAGTCTAGCTTTTGGACCCATAAAAAATAGGGATAATTACAAAAACACTCCTGAGGTTTGGGCTAATCACAAAAAAACTCAAAGATGTTTGAAAATTACAAAAAAAACCTTAAGGTTTGATTTCGTCTTACATTTCTCCCTTCATAAGCAAAAAAAATATCAAACCCCCCCTGATATTTATAAAAATACTACAGTCATCCATCCCCTTATATTTAACACATAATCAAACTTGATGGGTTTTTTTTTGTAATTTTGAAACATCTTTAGTTTTTTTGTAATTAGCCCAAACCTCAGGGGTGTTTTTGTAATTATCCCTAATAAATAATAAGATAGAAGTAAGTTTCATTTTCAAAGAGGATACCTGAGACAAATATCGTATTCCAAATCTGGGGTCGAGCTCGGGATTCATCAAACTGTCCAATCCTCCCTTATCGACAATGGCATCAAAGGTCTCATTTTCAAACTGAATCAAAGACAAAATCAGCAGATAAAGACGAGAGTTTTACAAAATTGAATTAGGAATGAGTTCCAAGATAATTAGCACGAGGCAGTGATAAAAGCATAGCAGCTAAAAACTAGATGCAAGTGTCCAAACCAAAAGAAAACGAAGATAGTGAAAATAAGCCCGCAAATTATTCAAAACCAATTCTGTTCTGCTAGCAGCATAAAGGGTACAACTTAACCTAAATTTGATGTAATAAATGAACTTAGGATAGTTTAGCATGAATGTCGAATGACCAACAGAACAAACGTAGCGCAACTATCCATAGCATTACCTTAATTGGTTGGTAATCAATAATAGAGACCACAATTTAAATCTTGAAGGTACAATTACAATCCAACAAAAGTTCATCTTTGCAGGAAGCTTTCAAAACTAACAAAGTTGTTTATATTGTCATAGTGCAAAAGCAAAAGAGTTCAGTTAACTTATCAATGTCCATATGGAACACAAAACGTATCACATTTGGCAATTTAATGATTTGTATTGTTTTCCTCCTGTAAACTCATGTGGAGCAGAGTTATGCTCTCCCTTTATTATTTTCATGTCATGCAACTAAATGCAGGTACGAATGCAGCTCTCATGTAACAATCTGCTAAATTCATATCAAAGCAAGAACATATCGGATTCAGCTTAATATATGTTACCGCATTGTGCACATACATATGTGATTTCTTTGGTTTTTTATCCTTCTGCATTTCTTGGTAACTAACAACGAAAGGTGGCATTATGTCAGCAACTACGGTAATATAGCTACAGTCAAGTTGTTTTCAGAAAATGAAATAAAAGACTAATTAATGATCAAAGAACTACTTGTATGTTTTTTACATACCTACATATCATTGATGGGAAAGTACTCAGAACTTAACCTACATATCTCTATTTACTTTAAGGTAATTGAAGTTATGTTGCCACATTAAAAGAATTTACTACTTCAAATTTATGAAAGATAATTATATCATGAATATCCTGCTTTCAATGCTTCCTCAGTTCAACATTTATCGCTCTAGCTATTCAAAGCATACTGAGGCCAGGTGTCGTGAGTACCAGAAGAACATAGTGTCTTTAACAAACTCCCTCAGTCCAACAGAATTTGTATGAGTGTAAAAAGGTATCATTGCTCCAATTATTTTTTTGACTAGTTAAGATTCTGATTTCCGACATATTTTCGTGTCCAGCTAACAATCCCTTCCACCATGCCCACCCACCTACTCCACCGATTATGTCGAAGGAAAAGGCAACACTGACATAATATTTGGTCCAAGAATCAAATCAGCTTGTGGCAACATTCATGAATGCATTTTGGGATCATAGACAAGCTCTAACAGATAGTATAACATTGGGTTCAAAAGACAACACTCTTTTTAATAATTTTGGGATCATAGACAACACTCTTTTTAACAGATAGAATAACCTCCAGATAACTTCACATAGGCATTTTGGAGATGCTACAATACCAAACACCAGATTTGTTCGACTTTAAACCTCCAGATGCAAATGCGCATATATCCTAAACTATCAACAAGTTGCCACAATCACATTACATTTGAATCTATAATTTGATCTTCTATATAATCACAAATTAGTGAGCGTATAAGTCCAAAAATCACATTGCCTTGGATAGAGAGATTAAATAGCGACGCACAGATATTATTATTACCTCCATACTTGTCATGTCCATGACGCGCCACTTCATCCGCTGCCGTTCTCTCACGTTCCTCCTCAACATGTGTTGTATAACCACTTTTGAGAAATCCACATTCATAATATTCGTAAACCCGGCATCATACAGACACTCCGACAGCGTCGAGTACCCGCATCCAGGCACCAAAATACTCACCTCCTCCGATCGCACAGCCGTAGGCGGCGGCGGCGGCGGCGGCGCTCCGGTGGAAGATTCCGGCCGTGGTGATGATGATAATGGTGGACATAAGAGACGTTTTCTGAGTATTCTCTGGAGCTGTGGCCACTCGGCGTACGATTCCCAGCAAACATTGCCGCTAATTGCCATGCAGTAATATAGTTCCCACTTTCCTTTGCTCCGAATCTCTTCGCGGGAAGTCCCCGGCTCTTCTTGATTCCAAGTGGATTTTCGAAACTGCTCCTCTATTTCCCTCTTTGAGCACTGTATGGTTGAAATTGGTCCCATACTTCTCGATTTTCCTCTCTGATCAGAATGTTATCCCATTCTTCTCGATTTTTCCCTTTGCTGTCGCCGATTACATTTGTGGATTTTCGCTGATGCTTCCCTTTTTCCCCATTTTCGTGGCGCTTTTTGATCTCTGTGTGCTTGAAAATGGCGCGGGTTTTTCAGGGTATTTGAGAAGGGGTTTTTGGGGTTTATATTTTCAAAAATTTGTATTAATTGCTAGGCAGTTAGGATTAACTGTAATTCTGTTAGGATTAAATTAACTGTAGTTAATTAAGTAAGAATATATGGTTTAGTTAATTAGAGATGCTTATAAGTTATATGGTACGTATCGAGCCCTATTGTTTGGTATGGCTAGGACGAGGATTCGACCGGACAGGTAACGGAAGGGACGTCAATTTGTAACACAATACGATAATCCGACACAAACCTAACACGATTTTGTAGATACATGTATAACCATTAACATGTTCGAGTCAAAATCGGGTCGGACACGGTTAACACGAAAAATGAATAGGTCGGTCGGTCGACCGTGTGTCGACATGATTGACCTATATATGTAACCCATTTAATTTTATAGTGACATATTATTTTAATATTTTGTGATGTTTTAGTTGGTTATATGATGTGAAAAATTTATTAAATTTAATAATATTTTAATATTTAATGTATTTTTTATTTGTAAATTCAACTTTTTCTCAACTTTTTTTTTTTTTTTTTCCGTGTCAACTTTAAATTATATAGATTTTCATGCCGTGTCTAGTTACCGCCCGTGTCATAAACAGGTCATGTTCGTGTCGTGTATCTTGACACGAATAATTAAACGGGTCGTGTTACCTGTAATACCGTGTCGAACACGACCCGCGAGCACGAATCCCTAGGTAACGGACTTGCAGTAAGTTTCCGCTATTCATAACCTAATCCCACCATCTAAAGACGAAGTGTTCCAAAAGTTCGTAGTGGATCATAGTTATCGGCATATATCTGGAATATGACCACAGCTTCACGAGCCTATTGTAGGAGGTGTAAGGATTGGGCTTTGAGTCCTATTAGGAAGAATCAATAGAGCCGTAATACGCTGGACACAGTTATAAATTTTTTCCTAATAGATGAGCCATTGGAAGACGAACCTACTGATGGAGGCGAGTGAAATGAAGAGTCGATTGCTATTTTGGGAATTAGATTTACTATGGTTCTTTTGCTTACATATTTTGGACTTTGTTTAGTGACAGTTTATCTAGTTTTTAAGAATTGTCCTTTTGCGAGTGCAAATATTGGTTGGTTATTTCTATGTTAACATTCGTTGTACCAAGCCTTGTGTTATAAATATTGGGATATGTTCAAGAATGACCTTTTTGATGTTTCGATTCAACTATACTTCTTCCATATTAAAAAAAAAGAGTTCAAATATTCATCAAGTTTCCATTATACCCTTTATAACAAATAAGGAAACATGATTAAATTGCCCAGATATCACACAGAATACGAACACTTTCAGTTTCTATTACCTGTTTCATTTGTGGCATTGTTACACCTACTTAGATCCAGTCTCCATACGGAGGTTTTAAATAGATCATGTCGGGTTTCGGTAGATAAACTTAACAGTCATAGAATTAAAAGATGTTCGATTCGGGTTATCGATTCCAAACTAAGGTTTACGGTGAAAATGGAAATAGTTCATTACGATCATATCAGCCCAACATGCTTTCGTAAAATTAATAAATCCCTTAAAATTCATACCTCTTTTTGACCAAAAAAGACCGGGTGAGATGGCTCGCAACACCACCAATCGGAAAATTACCGCCCCGGATCGTTTGACAAACGGCTCCTCACTGTTCAACCTCACCTCGGGAAGATGACTGCAAGTTATCCGACTCCTTCAAAGAATCAGCCAAAGACAGACTTAGTTCGTTTCCTACCAGGTGTATGAAATAATTCTTTGAAGGGATGAATCAATAGTACATTATGAACACATGTTGAACAAACAACATTTATTTTATTAAGAACTTGAAGAAAAATTTATTACATCGTAATCTCCTTTTGGGAGGAGAAAACATGTTTAGCCTCTCATAAAGGCTATCACACTCTTGTACATAAAATTAAAAACTAAAACGAAAAATCAAAACACTTTTGAAATTCTAAACTCACAAATGAATTCTACAAAGAAAGTTTATTGTTAGAAGACTAAGGGAAATGTTTGATGCCTTTAGCCTTCTACAGATCTTGACATTTATAGAGGTAGAAGACCTCTATGTTGTATTATTGCCCCTAAGTGGAGGTCTCTTTCATCCTTGAATTATTGCTCCACTTAAAAGAATTAGTTGGCATCCAACTCATCTTCACATGGGTTGGGCCTCCTCTTATCTGGTATCCAAAGTTTTTATGAAAACTTCCAAATCATGTTGACTCGCCCTTCGTCTTTTAGTAACTTGACGGCATCTTTCATGGACCCACTTTTCGCCTTTTTCTCGAGTGGGTTGTTACCCATCCTGGGAGTCACATGTCTCCACCGACTTTGTTGGGGAATCTACTTTTTGGTGGTCCCGAAACTTTAGATACTTCGTGACTTTTCTTCTCCATCGCGTCGGGTCTTATCCGATCGACTTTTGGCGTAATCCTTTGCCAAATTCAGTTCCTTCAGGTTTTGACATTCGGGACAGACCGAAGTTCCCAATGGCCTATGTGAGCCATATTGCAATATTTTCATGCGAGTTTTTTACTCCCTGACTTGTTTTCCCATAGAAGATTTCTTTTCTTTTCGAATAGGTCTTCTGCGAATCTTGTAGTTTTTCTGTCATAGTATTCAATGGGAATGATCCGTTCACTAAATTTTGATAAAACTTGAACGGAAACTTGACTTTGTCCATCTCGGTGAGAGACAGAGACCCACAATCCCCATGCCATTCTTGTAGTAACGATCTTCGGTGAAGGTCATGGCCAATTGTACTTTTCCGAACTAGCCTCCTTGATATTTTTGAAGGCTCTTTCATCCGGTCGTCAAGACTAATGTAATGGAAGGTTTCATGTCCACCTTTTTCGACGGGCTGTTCTTTGCAGCTTATGAAATACAACTCCAATGTATCCCCTCGTTTTAGGTCGTCATTGTTGGACCAAGACTGTGAACCGCTTCCTATATCCATTTTGGCAATTTTGTGATCTCTCGAGAAGCCTGGTGAAGTAGTATAGATCGAGGCCAAAGCCCCAAACTCGTACAACCTCTTCACTTCTTCAGATCGAAATTTGGTAACATCCAAACCCTTGGATATATTCGAAATATCGATCTTTATTTTTCCGAGATATCCTTGCACTGTGTCGGTTTCTCCCAATTCACCTGGTATTCCCGCCAAGAAGAAGAAACTTTAATCTCGTTAGTATCAATCTTAGAATTGCCCATCATAGGCCTAAGATTGATCTCTTCGCCCTTTACCACGGACGTGTTGGGTGTTAAGTTGGTATTTTACCAACTAATCGAGTATTTTAGATTAGAATTTTGTATTTATTTTTGGGTGTTTTAGAGTCGTTAGAGTCAAATTTAGGTCATTAAGTGTCGATGTAGAGTCAATACTGATTTGGTAGCCGAAAAATGAAGAAAACGATTAAAAAAAACGGTACGAGGAAGGAAGAAATCGTGTTTCAAGAAGGAAAAAACGCATTATGGCCTTAGGACGGGCGGGCGTTGCGACGAGAGTGTGAGGCATGTTTTGGCGCTACGCCTTAACGCCTGGCCGCAACGCCGGGCGGGACGATTGCAAGGAGCAGGGGGCGCTGCAGCGCCCCACGCCCGGCGCTGCAGCGCCCGGGCGGTTATTTTGCTTGTATGATGCTGGGCGCCGCAGCGCCCGGGGCGGAATTTCCCAGGTTCACCTACCCCCTTTCTTGGACTTTTGTGGGACTATAAATACTAGCCTTGGGGCTTGAAATTAGGGATCTTGGACCCTTGGGAAGACAAGAAAACAGCCACAAGACAAAGAAGAAGGTTTGGAACATCTTGGGAAGAGCTTGGATAAGAAGATTGGAGGCTTTATCATCTAGAAATAGAGAAGATCCCTCAACTCTTGTTCTTATTTTGTTGCTTTCTTCATATCTTGTAAGATGTATTGTTGTATTCTTATGGATTCATTTTCTTTAATCATGAGCTAAACTCTATAATTCTAGAGGGATGATGTAATCTATGTTTGAACTTATGTTTTGAAATTGTGGTTTGTCAATCTAGATCTATCAATTTATTTGTGCTATTTGGATCTATTGCTTCTAAATTACTTGAACAATAATTTAGAGTGTTTGGTGTATTTGATTTAACACTTGAGAGAGGTAATTGAATACATGACCTTGGCATAGCATAACCTAGGATTTCATAGAATTGAGAGATTTGTGAATCCTTTGAAGTCATTTATCAAGATTCATAGTTTTTTTTTTTGAGATTTCAATTGGTGATTTTTATAGAGATATTGATTTCCCAATTAGATCTAAAATCATTTGGCACTCGAGAGGGAAATGATTATTGTAGAAATCTTCGCTTATAAATTGGTAGTTGATGATTGATAAACCATATTGATAACATAAGGGATAACTAGATTCATCACACCTCTAGAATTCATTTAATCATTTGGATAAACTCATTGTTATTTTTATATTCTTGATCAATTTTTGGTATTCTTAGTATAATCAATTCCATCAAATATTAAATTTCTAAATAAAGTTAGACTACTATATTATAGTACTTAGCGATAATTCGATAATTATTCCCTGTGGATTCGACAACCTTACTTCTCTATATTAAAACTTGACACCGTAGACTTGCGGTTAGAAAAATCTCTAACAAGTTTTTGGCGCCGTTGCCGGGGAATAATTCATCTTATTTGCGCTAATATTATTACTTAGTAGTTTTACTTTAATTTAGATTGGTTCTTGTTACAATAGGGTCATTGTCATTTTTGTGTTTTCTTGTTGATGCGAAAAAATAAAAGTGCTAATTTAATCTTATTTGATCCAGAAATTGAAAGAACACTTCGAAAGATTAGAGCCTCACGAAAAAAAATAAAAGTGCTAATTTAATCTTAATTTAATCTTATTTCCGTTTTCACTTCGTGATAAAGCTAGACAATGGCTTCAAACCTTCCCACACTGGAAGTATCACTAGTTGGAATGATCTCATTTGAAAAATTCATGGCAAAATTCTTTCCACCTAGCAAGACACTTCAACCGAAAAGTGAGATTGCTCAATTTCATCAACTTGACTTTGAGCCACTCTACGAAGCTTGGGAGCGATTCAAAGAATTATTGAGGAGGTGTCCACAACACGGGCACGCAGATTGGCAAAAAGTTCATTATTTTTACAATGGTATGAATGGGCATTCGAGAACTATTATAGATCTTTGCAAGCGGGAGGTACATTGATGGCTAAAACTCCAAGTGAAGCCATGCTTTTAGTAGAAGAAATGGCTGCCAATAGTTATCAATGGCCTTCTCGAGAGATCTACTCCAAGAAAAGTTGCGGTGTTCTTGAACTTGATACTATGTCCGCATTGGCCTCTCAAATTTCCGCCTTGTCAAAGCAAATTGCTACTCTAAATTCGGGTGGAAAACAACAACCAGAGGCAGTCATGGAGATAAGTCAAGAAATTGTGAATCCCGATACGGAACAAGCAAATTATGTGAACAATAGGGGTTTCAACAATAGAGGGAATCAATTGCCGACGCATTATCATCAGGGACTTGAAATCATGAAAATTTCTCATATAGCAATACAAGAAATGTGTTGCAACCACCTCCGGGGTTTCAAAACCAAGCAAGTACGAGTACAAAGCGTGGGAGAACAAAAGCCGTCTTTGGAAGAATTACTTAGTTCATTCCTTGTAGAATCAAGAGCAAGGATGAACAAGGCCGATTCTAACATAGAAAATTTGGGTTCAAGGGTTACAACAATTGAAAGTCATCTCAAATCTTTGGGGACACATGTGGGTCAATTGGCCACGACTATTAATTCACAACAGAAAGTTGATACATTTCCAAGTAACACCGAGGTGAACCCACGTGAGCATTTCAAGGCCATTAAGTTGAGAAGTGGAACAGAATATGATGAACCAAAGATGCCTACTCACGCCACCAATGAACCAGGAAGCAAGCTCAAACACTCCACAATGAAAAGGGCATTGATAAGCAATCAGAAAATGCAAAAAATGAGGTAAAACCAATTTCCAATTCTGATAATGTGTTACCAAATTCTCTTCCTTTTCCACAGAGGTTTCAAAAGAAAAAGTTGGACGCTCAATTTTCCAAGTTCTTGGAAATATTCAAGAAAATTCACATCAACATTCCTTTTGCCGATGCACTTGAGCAAATGCCAAATTATGCAAAATTCATGAAGGATGTGATGTCGAGAAAGAGAAGGTTGGAGGCATACGAGACGGTCAATCTCACGAGAAGAGTGTAGCGCCATTTTGCAAAAAAAAGCTACCACAAAAATTAAGAGATCCAGGGGAGTTTCACTATCCCTTGCACTATTGGTGATTCTTATTATAATAAGGCTCTTTGTGATTTAGGTCTAGCATTAATCTTATGCCGTTATCTGTTTTTCGGAAAATTGGCCTTGGAGAAATAATGCCGTCCACCATCACATTGCAATTAGCCGATAGATCACTCACCTACCCAAGAGGAGTAATTCAAGATGTGTTGATCAAAGTGAATAAATTCATATTTCCGGCGGACTTTGTGGTGTTGGATATGAAGGAAGATCATGAAATGCCATTGATTCTTGGAAGACCTTTTCTAGCAACGGGACGAGCTCTAATTGACGTGCAACGAGGAGAGTTAACATTACAAGTAAATGATGATGAGGTATTGTTTAACATTTATAAAGCAATGAAATTTCAAGAAGAACCTCAAACATGTTATTTTATTGATATGATCGAACAATGTGATCAAACGGAAGTTACAAACAAGATTTAAAAGATCCATTAGAACATTGTTTGATTAATTCAATAATGAAATGTGATGAGGAAGATAGTGATGATATTGATTTGCTTGAGTTTATTCTTTCCTTGAGGCTAAAGAAATTGTAAAAGAAAAACAAAATGAAGCATTAGAAAATGCCAATATTGAAAATATTCAAAGGTACTTTAGAACTAAAGGAACTTAGGAACATCTTCAATATGCATTTTTGGGAAAAGATAAAACTTACCCGGTAATTGTTTCGCTTCATTATCTTTACCTGAATTGGATAAGTTGTTGCATGTGCTTCGTGAACATAAGTCGGCTTTGGGTTGGTATATTTCTGATTTGAAAGGTATAAGTCCTTCCATTGTAATGCACAAAATTTTAATGGAAGAATCTTATAAACCATCTATTGAGCACCAAAGACGACTTAATCCCGCAATGAAAGAAGTTGTGAGAAATGAGGTTTTAAAGTGGCTAAAGGCAGGTATCATTTATGCTATTTCTGATAGTTCATGGGTGAGTCCAGTACAGGTTGTTCCTAAAAAGGGAGGTATGACAGTTGTGAAAAATGATAACAATGAATTAATTTCTACACGAACTGTCACAGGATGGCGAGTATGTATTGATTATAGGAAATTGAATAAAGCTACTCGTAAGGATCATTTTCCCCTCCCCTTTATTGATCAAATGTTGGACAGGTTGGCAGGTTACGAATACTATTGTTTTCTTGATGGCTATTCAGGGTACAATCAAATCGCCATTGCCCCTGAGGATCAAGAAAAGACCACTTTTACATGTCCATATGGTACTTTTGCATTTCGCAGGATGCCATTTGGATTATGTAATGCACCTGCTACTTTTCAGAGGTGTATGATGGCGATTTTTCATGGTATGGTTGAGGAAATCATGGAGATTTTTATGGACGATTTTTTGTTTTGGTACTTCTTTTGACCATTGTTTGCATAACTTATCTCTTGTTTTGCAACGTTGTGAGGAAACTAATCTTGTACTTAATTGGGAAAAATGTCACTTTATGATCAAAGAAGGGATTGTACTTGGGCATCGTATTTCTTGTACATGTTTGAAAGTTGAGGCGAAAGTTGTGGCTATTGAAAAGCTATCCCCACCTTCAAATGTGAAAGGCATAAGAAGCTTTTAGGGCACACAGGATTTTATAGGAGATTTATAAAAGATTTTTCAAAAATTTTTAAACCACTTTGTAATCTCCTTGAAAAAGATGTTATCTTTTGCTTTGATGAGTCTTGTTTGCGAGGCATTTGAACAGATAAAAAAGGCATTTGTTTCGGCTCCTATCATGATAGTGCGGATTGGACTCAACCATTTTGAGCTTATGTGCGATGCAAGTGATTATGCGGTGGGTGCCGTTCTTGGTCGAGGCGAGACGAGAATTTTTAAAGCTATTTACTATGCAAGCGGGACCATGGACAATGCCCAACAAAACTACACCACCACGAGAAAAAGAGATGTTGGCGGTAGTTTTTGCATTTGATAAATTCGAGCTTACTTGGTGGGTACAAAGGTGATTGTTTATACGGATCATGCGGCAATCCGATATCTTTTCTCCAAAAAGGATGCAAAACCTCGGTTAATTCGATGGATTTTGCTCTTGCAAGAATTTGATATTGAGATTCAGGATAAAAAAGGAAGTGAAAATGTGGTTGCCGACCATCTATCTCGCCTTGAACAACCACACGAGGTGATTGAAAGCCCAATAAAAGAATCATTTCTCGATAAACAAATTATGCGTGCGAGACATCATTACCTTGGTACGCAGATTTTGTTAATTACCTCGCGGGAGGAGTTTTGCCACGGACTTGACTTCACACCAAAAGAAAAAAATTCTACATGATGTTAAGTCTTATTTGTGGGATGATCGATTCTCGCATTCAAGAGATGCGTTGATTCTATCATTCGCCGTTGTGTTCCTAAGGAAGAAATTGGAGAGATTCTTCAACATTGTCATTCCTCATCTTACGGTGGACATTTGACCCGCCAACCCAAAATGCAAGGTACAATCTGGTTTTTATTGGCCAACATTATTCAAAGATTGTTATGCTTTTGTAAAGACTTGTGATCGATTCCAAAGGGTTGGTAATATTTCAAGGCGTCATGAGCTTCCTTTGACAAACATAATGGAGGTGGAGTTGTTTGATGTATGGGGTATTGACTTTATGGGGCCATTTCCCGCGTCCTATGGAAATTTGTACATTTTGCTTGCGGTTGATTACGTCTCCAAGTGGGTTGAGGCGATTGCTACACCAACGAATGATGCTAAGGTAGTACTCAAATTCTTGCACAAGCATATTTTCACCCGGTTTGGTACTCCTCGAGCTATTGTAAGTGATGAAGGTACGCATTTTTGTAATAAATTATTTAATAACCTTCTTGCTAAATTTGGTGTGCGCCATAAAATTGCGCTTGGTTACCATCCTCAATCCAATGGTCAAGTCGAAATTTCCAATCGTGAAGTGAAACAAATTCTTGAAAAACGGTGAGTTTTAATCGAAATGATTGGGCACAAAAACTCGATGATGCTTTGTAGGCTTATCGCTTTGACTTATAAAACACCCATTGGTATGTTACCATATCGATTGGTGTTTGGTAAAGCGTGCCATTTGCCGGTTGAACTTGAGCATCGAGCTTATTGGGCAATTAAGAAGGTGAATTTTAACTTGAAAGAGGCGGTGAAAACCGATTACTTCAATTAAACAAAATGGAAGAATTTCGTCATGAATCATATGAAAATGCCAAAATGTATAAAGAAAAAACAAAAAAATGGCATGATCAAATGATTTTGCGGACGTGAATTCTTACCCGCCAACAAGTGTTATTGTTCAATTCTAGATTGAAACTATTTCCAGGTAAACTTAAATCACGATGGTCAGGACCATTTGTGGTTGAACGTGTGTTTCCCTATGGTGCCGTCGAGTTGAGAGGAACGATAGGAATTGCGTTCCAAGTAAACGGACAACGATTGAAACATTATTTTGGGAACGAAGTAAGGAAGGTTTTAAATCTTCCACTTGGTGATGAAATTTCTTGAGTCCGAATAGTTGAGTCCGACTAACGACTATAAATTTAGCGCTTCTTGGGAGGCAACCCAAGTGATTTTCGTGTGATCGAATTTTTGTGTGATTTTATTTTCTTTTAGTTTGGTGTGTATTTATTTGAATTTTGGTGTGATTTTTGTGTGAATTAATTCGTGTGTGATTTTAAATTTTGAGTTTGATTGTGATTTTAAATTTTATATATAAAAAAAAAAACAAAAATAAAAAAATAAAAAAAATTACAAAGAAAGGTAGTAATGCAGCTGCGGGACCGGGACCCTAAAGCTGGCGCCCGTGACAAGGCGACGAGGAGGATGCGGTGTGAAGGCAGTCACCGGGATCGAAAGAGGGCAATTATAAGGTTGTTCACAACCTTGTTTTTTTTTACACAACACACACACCTCACGCCTATTTTTTTTTCTTCTTCTACAAAAATCCCACCTAGTTTTCCATTTAATATCATTCAAATGGGAAATTGAACAAGTTGATCATCAAACTCACCTTCTTCATCAATTGGGTAAGTGAGCTTCATTGTACATCATCTTTTGCAAAATTTTCAAGCTTAGGTTATAAATGTGGGAATTTTCATTATCATTATAATTTCGAAATTCTTGATAAATTCTTGATAAATTGTGATGATATATGATTATATTGTGCTTGAATTGATTGGTGTTAAAAATTGGGCATGAATTGAATTTCAAATTTGGTGTTCATCTCTTCTTTGCATATATGCCTACAAGGTGTTTGTTAAAATGACTCAATGAAAAATATTACACCTAGGCATTTTATTCTTGTCATCCTTGTGTACTAAAGGTTAATTGATCATGAATTGATGACAAGGATGCATAATTCTTGAGTAGTTGCAAAATTCCTAACCCCTAACTCGTATTGTGCGTTCTATGTGTTATTTTGCTTGTGTTATTTTTCGGTGATTTTCAAATCAATTACAATGCCAAGAACAAAGAACCCAAGCAAGGGCAAAAGCGTGGCAAGTACTTCCGAGGAAAATGTTGAAGACCGTTTTCATAACTTGGAAGACAACGGTTGTATTATGACACATTATGCTCGAAGAGTATAACGGCGAACGGGGTTACAACCGAAATTTGAATGATGGTGAACTTGCACAAATGATACATCGAAGCAATGGAAAAACCTTTGTGCCCAACCTAGACCATTCGCACCGAATATTGTCCGAGAGTTTTATGCGAATGCGAAGTCCAAAATCGGCTATAACTCGAGGAGATTTTCATACGTGGAGTAGACAAAGTATGCATCGATACAAAAGCGATAAGAGAATATTATGGACTACCGGAGGTGGATCACTCACCGTATGTTGAATTTATCTCGCAACCACCGAGTATGGAGGAGATTTGTAATACCTTATATCGCCTGGAACCGAGGTACGCGTCATATTAAAGTTGTGGGAGGTGTTTCTACTTTTCCGCACACGCAGTCTTAGTAGGTATGGGAGAGCTTGGTACCACTTCATAGGCAACAATTTGATACCAACCAAGCATGTTAGTGATGTAACTAAGAACGAGCCCATCATCTATATGCATTAGTTCTTGACATACAATTCAACCCAACGGTAATTATTGTAACGTCCCTTCATCACAAAATGCTACACCCAAAAAACAGGGAACTAGTCTTTACCGAGTTTAATTTGTGGGTTATGTAAAAAGAGGGGTGTTAAATGGGATAGCTCCGAGCCGTTGGAAAAGCTTCAAGGGACCTATAGATTCGGCTACTATTGCTTCCTATGACGAATGGGCAGGCGGTGTGCCTAATCCGGCGGTGCGGGATATATTCTTGATCCCGAATTTGCCTTTACGGCCTATTGAGCGATACTCATGCCCAACCATAGAATATCGACGCTCCATCCGATTCGATGGCAAGACGTTCTCGTTCTAGACGCTCACATCACGATAACAACCCTTCAGGACGCATTAGTTCGTGAAGTACGAGAATTGAGAAGGGCTTTTGTAGCTGAGCAACGCCACAGAGCGGCACGAGAAGAATATGTGAATGAGCACAACCGAGTACTTGCCCAGATATATAGCCAGACACACCCACAGTTCCAGTTCCCGATACCACCACCACCGGGTCCTATTGCTCATTTTTCACCACACGACTCCGATGAGGAGTCCTAGGCGCTCCGGCTACCAGGAAAGTTTTCTCACTCTCCATTGAGGACAATGTTCAATTTAAGTTCTGGGGTTGTAATCAGATTTGTGTCTTCGAGTCGTGTCAAAAAAAAAATCGAGTTGAGTCGAGTCGGGTAGTTTGTTGAACTATAGAACTGCATGACTAAGTAGATTTGTTGATCACGAGTTGAACTGTCACGAGAGCATGCTTTTAAGTGGTGATCTATATTTTGCTTCATTGATTTCATATTCATGCATAATTCTGTTAACTTATTTGAAAATGATTAATGAAATTGAGTGTTGCTTGTATGATCCCACCGGATTCTAGAACTTGTTCGATCACTAATGAGGTGAAATCCTAGGTGAAATAACATTAAAGAAATTATTTAGGCCATCTTTGAATAAGCTAGAGCCAAAATGACTACCTTTGTACGATATAATTTCACTAGTGTCCCCTTTGAGCCTATTAAACCTGTTCTTTGGCAACCAATCTTTTACCTCGAGCTTACATGTGAAAATCCTAATTACCCATTACTCATACACACAAAATGATTGAAGGTTGAGGAGGATGTGATAAGTAAGGTATGTGTTCACTCGCATGAAGTTGCCGAGAAAAAGAAAATATGAAACCCATGTGTTAAAATATGCAAAAGATTAAGTTTGGGGTTTCGAGAAAAAATGTTGAAAATAGAGGCTCGTAAAGGGAGAATAATTGAAAATTCAACAAAAGTGAAGGTAGCCATTTTGTTTGGCAATTGGTGAGTTGAAGAGATAATTGTGTGTTTGGGTGAGTTGAGCCACTTAATTCTAAATTTTCCTACCCGACCCTAAGCCACATTACAAGCTTTGAAAGTCCTATTGATCCTTGTGTTATATTAGCTTACATTAGTGGAGATTAGTGTGAAACAAGCTTATGGAATCCGGTAGTCATTATCTTTTGATACCTAGAAGCGGATCATCTTGATAACGTTCGATTGCGTAAATCAATTTGAATAATGTAAACGGAATTGTCATGAATATTCAACACTTTTGATCACAATGTCAAAACGCATGCTTGATTGATAAGTGAAATGAGTATTGAGAAAAAATTTATTGGTTGTGGAGTTTTGTAGTAGCTTGTGTCGTTGTTGTATTGTTTATTTTTTATTTTGGAGTTATAATTGTTTGAGGACAAACAATAGCTTAAGTTTGGGGGTGTTTGTTAAGTTGGTATTTTACCAACTAATCGAGTATTTTAGATTAGAATTTTGTATTATTTTTGGGTGTTTTAGAGTCGTTAGAGTCAAATTTAGGTCATTAAGTGTCGATGTAGAGTCAATACAGATTTGGTAGCCGAAAAATAAAGAAAACAACGAAAAAGTGCGAAGAAGGAAGAAATCGTGTTTCAAGAAGGAAAAAATGCATTATGGCCTTAGACGGGCGGCTGCAGCGCCCGACCCTTAAGGCCGCAGCAGCCCATGACAGGGCGATGAGAGTGTGAGGCATGTTTGGGCGCTACAGTCCCCACGCCTGAGCTGCAGCGCCGGGCGGTTATTTTGCTTGTATGATGATGTCAAGGCCAGCCCCTGGGGCGGAATTTCCCAGTTCACCTACCCCCTTTCTTGGACTTTTGTGGGACTATAAATACTAGCCTTGGGGCTTGAAATTAGGATCTTGGACCCTTGGGAAGACAAGAAAACAGCCACAAGACAAAGAAGAAGGTTTGGAACATCTTGGGAAGAGCTTGGATAAGAAGATCGGAGGCTTTATCATCTAGAAATAGAGAAGATCCCTCAACTCTTGTTCTTATTTTGTTGCTTTCTTCATATCTTGTAAGATGTATTATTGTATTCTTATGGATTCATTTTCTTTAATCATGAGCTAAACTCTATAATTCTAGAGGATGATGTAATCTATGTTTGAACTTATGTTTTGAAATTGTGGTTTGTCAATCTAGATCTATCAATTTATTTGTGCTATTTGGATCTATTGCTTCTAAATTACTTGATCAATAATTTAGAGTGTTTGGTGTATTTGATTTAACACTTGAGAGAGGTAATTGAATACATGACCTTGGAATAGCATAACCTAGGATTTCATAGAATTGAGAGATTTGTGAATCCTTTGAAGTCATTTATCAAGATTCATAGTTTTTTTTTTTTTGAGATTTCAATTGGTGATTTTTATAGAGATATTGATTTCCCAATTAGATCTAAAATCATTTGGCACTCGAGAGGGAAATGATTATTGTAGAAATCTTGGCTTATAAATTGGTAGTTGATGATTGATAAACCATATTGATAACATAAGGGTTAACTAGATTCATCACACCTCTAGAATTCATTTAATCATTTGGATAAACTCATTGTTATTTTTATATTCTTGATCAATTTTTGGTATTCTTAGTATAATCAACTCCATCAATTATTAAATTTCTAAATAAAGTTAGACTACTATATTATAGTACTTAGCGATAATTCGATAATTATTCCTGTGGATTCGACAACCTTACTTCTCTATATTAAAACTTGACACCATAGATTTGCGGTTAGAAAAATCTCTAACACTGGTTGATGTGATAACTCGGGATTTGATTAGGAGTATTAGTTTTCCTTGGGCCAACATTTCGCCACTTAGGACTTGTGCTAGAGGTACTTGAATCCTCTGCTACAGGTTGGGGAGCCTGCGCTCTAAACGCTCCGTTTGCTTATTAGCGGCCGGAGGAGTGGCCCTTGAAATGTCATCCTCAATCGAGAGTGAGATGGACACATGCTCGTATATGATCGATTCTTTGTCCCGATCATTCATTTGTAATTTCGGCCAAATCAAGCATTGATGACCAGGGTATCAAATTCTCGGAGTAGCATTTCCATTTGGTATAACAACATGTATCAGGACACCAGCTTGGGGAATATCTAGTGAATTCCCAAACACTATAGGTTTGCATCGGGATCCGCTCTAAGCCCGTACCTTTTATCCTAATAATTGATGAAATCACTAAACACTTACAAAAATCCATCCCCGAATGTATGTTATTTGCGGACGATATAGTTTTAATTGATGAAACGGGGAAGGAGTAAATGCAAAATTGGAAGTTTGGAGAGAAGCACTAGAATCAAAAGGTTTTACTATAAGTAGGGCTAAAAGCAGAATACATGGAATGCCACTTTAGTAAAAACAACAGAACAATGAGACGAAGGTTAAAATTGATGGACATGAAGTGAGTATAACAAAGAGTTTTAAATACTTAGGATCTATAATTGAAGAGAATGGAGAAATCAATAAAGATGTCACACATAGGATCTAGGCGGGTTGGAATAAATGGAGGAGTGCATCTTCTATCCTTTTGTGACCGTCAAATACCATTAAAATTGAAAGGAAAATTTTATAAAATGGCCATAAGGCCCGCAATGCTTTATGGAGCGAGAATGTTGGGCGACTAAATATGAACACGGACAAAAAAATGAGGGTAGCAAAGATGAGAATGCTAAGATGGATGTGCGGACACACTAGATTAGATAGAATAAGAAATGAACACATTAGAAATAAAGTGGGAGTAGCACCAATAGACGAGAAAATTAGAGAAACACGATTAAGATGGTTTGGACATGTTTATAGGAGACCTTTAGATGCACTGCGTGCGACGTTTAGAAGGTAGAGAATCACTCACACAAATCAAAAGAGGGAGAGGTAGGCCTAAAAAGACTTGGAAAGAAACTATTAAACATGACATGTTATACCTAGAAATAAACGAAAATATGGCTTATGACCGTAAACGATGGCGCGATATGATCCGTATAGCCGACCCCACGTAGTGGGATTAAGGCTTACTTTTTGTTGTTGTTGTTGTTGTTGTAGCATTTCAATTTTGGTCTCCAAGATGTCTTGATGCAAAGATGAGAATGGAATCACTTGATTCCTCCATCTCTTGTTAGAAAATCGCAAGAACATTTTCATGAGATTTTATAATGACAATATCATAATCATAATATTGACATTGACTTGCCATCTAAGTATCCTAGCTTTTTCCTGGTTTTGATTCAATTTTGTTTTTAAAAGCTTTGACACTTGAATTATCAATTTTTAAGATAAACTTTTTAGCCTTGAGAGAAATAAAGGCCATTTTTTGAAAGCCTTTACATTGCGCAAAGAATTCTTTTCGTTGATATGCCACCGAGTTGCTTCACTTTGTCAGTAAATAGACCGCAATATCTGCATGACACTTCTCCGTTTGGTGTGGCTTTTGTAAGAACTGCCGCCCACCAATAATCATCGCATCGTATAGAGAACAGTTCATCTTCGTCCGTGGAATTGCAAGTTTCGGAAGCTTTTTGCAAACTTCTTTAAGTTGCTTGATTCCTTATTGATGTTCATTCTCCCATTTGAATCTGCATCATTTTTAAGCAATGGGCTAAACACCTTCCCGTAATGTGCTTTAGATTGTTTATGAACATTCCAAAAAATTGACAACTCCAAGAAAACTCAAGCTCGCTTGTCTTTCAATGTATCGGAAATCCTGTATCTTTTCTACAATATGACTTTGTAGGATGATTCCGGATTCGCCGATCTCAATTCCTAGAAATTCAATCAGCCTTGTTGCAATCACTGCCTTCTTCTCCGAAAGCACTAATCCTTCCTTATGACAAACATCTGAAAATATTTCCAAATGTTTGAGATGCTTCTTCATGTTCTTTGATGCGATCAGAATGTCATCGATATAAACGAACATGAAACGAAATAATCTTTGAAGAGATTATCCATCTTCCTTGATATATCCGGGGTGCGTTAGCTAATCCCATGGGCATCACGTTCTAAATATAGTGTCCTTGTGGTGTAGAGAAAGCTGTGAACTTCTTGCTTTCCTCATCCATCTTAATCTGGTAGAATCCAGATTTGCAATCGAACTTTGAGAATATCTTGGCACCTTTGATGCAGTTAACCAGATGTTCTCTACTTGGGATATAGTATCCATCGAACTCCAAAATGTTATTAATCCCCTTGTAATTAATAACAAGTCTTCGCTTTCCTCTTTTGATTTCTCCATGATTTCGACTAAGAACCCCGGATCTTGTATGGAGAAACTTCGGTGAAATCAACTTAAGGTCAAGATGTTCCTTAAGTATCTTCTCGCATATCCTCACGATCCTCCTGGTTCATAAGGATTGGTTTGAATCTTACGAACTCGTACTCCTTTCCGAGTTTAACCTTTAAGGATGCTTTGAGCTCATTCTTATCCCACCAAGCCAAAGGATCTTCATTGTAATTCCTTTGGATCTTGTTCTTGATATCCTCGAGTGATATTTGTTCCTAGGGTCACGTCACTCTGCGGAATCTCCATTAGACTCATCCATAATTTTCGCAATGGCTTCGGAGTAACTCGTTATTCTCCTTGTACTCGAATGAATACAAGTTATTATCCCATATCTTCGATCCTTACGAATGGAACCAAATTGTCTATAGGATAATAAAGCTTCACCAAATTTCCTTCGATCCGCCATTTTTGGATTGCGAAGTTTGGCTTCATCACCACGCTTACTGCGAAAATTAATAGGCATTTTTCTCAAAATGCTTCCCGTAATCATTTGGACAATAATCTTATGATCACATAATGTTGTGAAAATAAGCCTTCTTGTCTCATTCTCTGTGCGAATCGCTTGAATGTTTGTAGGAAATTGTTTTCTAGCAAAACATCGCACTTTGTATCATGGAAATAGATTGGTGGCGTCTTTACTTTGTGCCATGGGATACCACCGCGCCTCCGATCATGATTTCGCTTGTTTAATTCCCCGTTAAGAATAAGAATCCTTTTAGAGAAATCTCTTCCCGCAATATTTGGTAAATCTTCCTCAATTTCTTTAGGGAAAACATCCGGCTTTGCAAAGTACATATTTCGGCTTTGAATCAATATAGGCGGCGAAATACTCGGCTTTGTATTCAAAGATATAACATTTCAATAGAAATGTATATGGAGAATGGACTAGTGGTCATTTGATTCTCGTATCTTTTATTAGCCACCGTGAACTCCATTCCGTCTTGTAATCTTTCCCAAGGTTTATGATCCTCAAGAAATTCAATTCCCGGTATTAATTGTTCGGGATTTTTCCTTCAACTCTGTGATAGTCGGCTCAATTTCTCCTATCTTCGAGCTTCATTGATACCGCCCAACTATTGGTTGTTGGAGATAATATAGAACATCACAAGGAATAATATTATCCTTTTGAGTGATGTCAAATATTACTTCAACTTCTCGCCATCTTCTCGGGACATTTGGTCTCTCTTTTGTTTTGAAAACATCTAGGATACGATTTCAGTATTTCTTGGTCTCCTTTCTTCCCAACGATCGCTACTCGTCATTCTCGTCTGTTGGAAAGACATCTTCTTGGCTCAACTCTAAGACTTGGCTTTTGTTGAAGACTGGTTGATCTTGTATTTTCATATCTATCTCCTTGATAGTTGGAGACTCAATAATCTCTCGGTAAAACCACCCTGGCAAAGTCCTCGAAAATCCTTGGGACTTCAATAAATTCATTTCTCAAGAATACTTGAATGATGTGTATTCGAGAGAGCATATGATATCTTGTATGTGATCGAGTAGGGTTTATTCCCTTCTTTCATCAAATCATCTCTTTTGAAATCTTGATGAAGGGTTAGGACTCTAATGAAATCTCGATCTCCCAAATTGTATGCAATTCTAGGATAGACATTAAATGCCAATTTCCAAAGATACAAATTTTTCAGAATCAGCTCCAAGGCATGAATCCTTGAGGTTTGAGATTCGTTTGTCAAAGATAGCCAGATTGAGTGGCGAATCTATCCCTTCTTTCAATGTTGCTTTAATAATGACTCTTATGGCTCCAATATGAATCCATGAGAGTGTATTTGCAACTTCTCTTTTAACTCGCTTTTGATCTCCTCGGATTTCTTTAATAGGGACCAAGTGCATCTCGATCGGTTACCTGGTAAACTCCATCGAATAGCAAATTCTCGGTTGTTACCCCGTGGATAATTTGGTGTTTTCTCATTACGAAATCCAATTTTATCCAATGTTTTTTCCATAGCTCCAATTGTAAATCCATCATAGACTTGAAGCTTTGGATCTTCCTTCATGATTCTCATAAGAGTTTTATGATAAACCGTCGTGTGAGAGAGAATCCCGACATATCCTCCCCGATCGTCTGTGAAGAATATCTTCTTCACTCGATTCTGGAAAGTGGAGTCACTTCCATCGTTAGAATAGACTCTTCTTCATAGATGCTTTCATCCGAGGGTATATCCTCAAATTGATACACATGTATAAGATCTTGATAATAGACAACTGACTTTTTTGATTTCTCGGGGTAGCTTCAACTGTCTAACTCCTCGTTTTTGATTGTTTGGGCAATCCGTTGAGATATGCCCTCTTGCTCGCATGTCCAAGCAATTACAATCTTTGAAACTTTCATTAGCTCGTGTGAGCACGCCCGAAAGTCCTTCTTCCCGGATTTCTGGTACTTGCTTCATTAGAACCTCGATGATGAGGCTTTTACTCCTTGGTGCTGGTCTTTGCCCCGATTTATAAATTCGGGCTTTCTATTTTGACAGAACCTTCTAGGTCTCCATGAAGACTGTTTCTTTTTTCTTTGCTTCCTCGGCAGTATGGATGGCTTCGTCCTTCTTCGCCTCTTGTGCCGCCTTAGTTGACCTCCTACAATTGTTGGGATATCATTATCCACGCATATATGAGGAATCGCTTTGTTAATTCCTCTTAATCTCTTGTAATTCTGCACAGAGTCGCTTGGTAACACCATTCGGATAACTTGGCCTTTAGGAAAGACATTTTTCTCGCCACGATTTCTCTTTCGCTCCATCCTTGTATTCCCCGATAAACATTTCTCTCCGGAGACTCGGAATCTTGGCAAAAATAGTTGTGCAGCTTCCTTTTTTCAATCTTGGATTTCCTCCAGTATTGATGAACAACTTGATATATTCGTCAATATGACAAATATCATGTAACTCAAGGCTATAGAGGGCTTGTTTATATCTCTTCCTTTTTTCATCCTCTAATCCTCGAAATAACTTTGTCCGATGAACTCGGATTTTGAATAGTTTTGTCATACCATCGACAATTCCTTTAAGTGATTCTCCGATATGACCGAACCTTTCGTACTAGCATCGGTCATATCCTGCAATCTTCACCGATCCTTCAAGACTCATTTCAAGGAGTAAAATGAATCAATTCTTTGTAAAATCGAGGGTTCATGCTTTGAAATTCTCATAGTCAAGCTCATTCATCAATGAGAACTTCTCTATTTTTAAAATCGGGATGTCCAGATTTAACATCAACCCATATGGATCTATTGGGTCGAGGTGCGATCTTCCATAAGGCGTCGATAAATATTCGGCCTTCCAAGAGGTTGTCGAGTTCCCGCAAGAGGGTTTCGACCTCCGGTCCCCGAAAGTGGATCACTTTCGGCCGTGAAATCCCCGGCGTGTGGCATCCTCTCGTCCCGAGCTCCACGATTCGAACCCGTACTTTCTTCGACGTTAGGATTAATCTGGTGGTGGTGGTGGAATTGGTCTTCTGTTGGATCATAGGTGACCAATGTTCCATCTCCCCGTGTTCATCTTTAAATCTACAATTCCTAATCATGCGAAGGATTCGCAAGGTTATGTAGATCTTTAAGATTCATCTTTTCCATATCCATCTTTTTAATTTTTGATGGATTTTCCTTTGATTAGAGCAATGAGCTTCTCCTCATCTGTCATTTTTCGTATGACTTCGGTTGGTTTCCCTTTTTGGTATAAATAGGGTACTGTCCCAAATCTATACGCTTCTTTCCTCCGGAAGAACTACTGTCCTCCGATTCTTGACTCGTTTTTGAATATCATGAAGGAGTTCAAGAGTTTCTTCGATATGTCACCATCGTCTCCATCCGGTTCTGGATCGATGAACTTGTCTTTAGTAGATGAATATGGCGGTTGCCATAGTCGCACCGTCTTCTCGACTTCTCTAAGATCTTCGGAGAACTTAGATTTGTGGGAAGTATCTCGTTCCACTCGGTACTCCATCATCGGGAATTATTATTCTCGATGAGAATTTGGATGAACCGTTTCTTGAAGGTTCATCAAGTGAACATATAAGTCCAGTTAAGCATCCGAATCGCATATAATATTCTCGCTCGCATTTTTGCATTGCCTTAAGGTTTCCCGTCGGCTCCTGCCTTTCTTTTTCTTCATGTTGGTATTCCCAATATGAAACTTGGTCAAGGTGTTCTTGTGCATACATCGTCAATATTTGATGATATGTCCTGTAAGGGTATATCTCGAACATCGGTCCGGATCCATAATCTCGGAGTAATTTTTCCTCACCAATTGTTAATTACATAAATATAATAAATTTAACTAAAAGTTCTTAATAAACCTAGCTCGATACCATTTTTAATTTACGGCCCCTAAAACCTTTAAAAACCAATAGTTTACCTTCAATTCAATATAAGGGTATTTTGGGGTTTATCCATAAAAGAAGGCTATTTTTGAAACTTTTGAATAAGTGAGGCTAAAGTTGTATATGGCTTTTAAAATTAGACCATTTTCAATCTTTTCCCATAAATATTCAGCGTGTCGTCGACAACAACAAACCTTAATCACATTATGTGGGGTTGGCTATACGGATCCTATCGTGTCATCGTTTACGGTCATAAGTGTATAAGACCCTTCACCGTCAACTACGAACCGTGACGCACCAAAGAATGGCCACAAACGAGACCCTCAAGCCCAAAGCCCTCCAACACCATGAAGGAAGAAGACCAAAACAGAAACCCCACAAAGAGGTGACCCTTTAATCGAACCTCACCGAAAACCCGAAAAACCCACGGAAAAACTCACCAAGACCAGAACAATCAAATGAAGAAGATGATCGGAACACTCTATCGAAAAACCTCACCGAAAACTCCCAAGCATTCACCAAGAATCGAAGGGAAGAAAATCAAGATTTTAGAGAGAGATATTTATTTGATCGTTCAAAGAAAAGAGATCGATTGTGAGGTTGGCCTTAGAGCTTCCCAAGAGAGAGACCTAAACTAACGCACAACGCTATTGAATTATCTCCGAATGCGTCATTTTTGGTGCCATTTTACTTTTTCTACAAGGCTTTAAATGGCGCCGAACCTATTCACACGCTATTTTTTTATTTTTTTATTTTGTTAATTATATTTCTTATTAAGTTCTTTCAATTTATTAATTTTGTATTTCAATTTTTCTAACATAAATAATATCAAAATAAATTTTATTAAATGTTATATTTTTAAAAAATAATATGATGTGTAATTTGAATAATAATAATAATTATTATTATTAAATTTAAAATACTACATAAACAATTATAAAGTTTACATTATAAAATACTGACCATAATATAGAATGATAGAAATTACATTAAATTTAACATTTTTTCTTGAATTTGTTTAATTTTAAAAATAAAATATTTAATAAATATTATATTAGATAAATTTCTTATTTAATATTTTTATTAATTATAATATAGCAATATCATTATTAAATGATCACAATAAGTATTGCAAATTACTGAAGATGAAATGCAGATTCTATAACAGTAGTGCAAATTCTACATTAAAATATTCAGACTACTAGAGATGCCCTTAGGGCTTGGATTAGGTGATTAAAAGGGTCACATGGAAGATGGAGATTACACACCACGGTCAAGATGAGTAGCAAATAAGGCTTGGTTGCATTTGGGCTTTGGTCAACGTTTGGGCCTGGGAGAAATGTTTATAATTGGGCCAAGTATCAACAATGTTGTTAATATGATATAAGTGAAAACAGTTTGATGGACATCTTTCTCGTGATTCTTGAATTAAGTCTAATTAACGGGCTGATAAAAATGAAATTTTGCATTGTGGCTATCTATTATTCCGAATCTTTTCTTAGCTTTGGCACAATTGGCATGAACGTTTGTTATTTAATATCATTTTTTCACCTCAAAGGAAAAGAATTTTGGATATGGTGGTCTCCCACGTGGAGTGTGGAAGTTTCTCTGTAGGAGAATTGGGTGTCCTCTTGGAGGCAAAGCTTGAGTCTGTTAAATTTCAAATTTCAAACTTCTCTTCTACTCAGATCTGAATCGTGAATCAGTCCAGAATATTCTCACCTATTTCCCCTTTCAATTACTAAGCATCCGTCATTGATTACTCTAGCTAAATTTGTAGTATAAGCTTGGATAGTCACCTTTCCATTTGTTTCCCCACCCCTTGATTTTATTGTCTGCTGCTAAGTTTTTGGTTTGTTCCTTTTCCTTTTAATTCCTGTAGCATTTTTTCACTCTGTTTCTTTTCTAGTTTATGGTGTTTTTAAGTTTTGTTTTCTCCTCTTCTTTGTTCACAGAGTCAGCTTCTGAGAAACCCAGGTGACACACCTTTGTTGGTTCTTGTGGAGGCAGTGCAGTTGGGCTACTCTCAATGGCCGATGACATCGAAGAAAAACTTAGCAGATTCTCTCTTACGGAAACCGAGTTGGAAGTGATAACACTAGATGAAAAAGATGTGAAGTTCAGTCGAGAGGAATGTGAAAGAAGTTTATTCGGAAAAATTTTTGGATGCAAAAAAGCCAACTTCTCAGGTCTAAAAAGAACCATGACAAACATATGGCCTGTGAAGGAGGCGTTTAACATCAGAGAGCTGGGGCAAAACTTGTTCCAATTTGTTTTCAAGTCACAGGAAGACAAGAATAGTGTGCTTAAAGGAAAATTGTGGAACTTTGATAACCAATACCTGATTTTAAAAGAGTGGTCGGAAGACTTTGACGTCTTCAAGGAATCATTCTCAGAAATCGACATGTGGGTGCAAGTATGGAATCTCCCCTCCCACTGGTTGTGTATGGAAGCAGGGCTTAAGATTGGGAAGATTTTTGCGAATGTGAAGGATGTGTTGGTTCCGGAAACCGGGAGCTCCAGAGGACGTCATATCAAAATACTGGTTTCAGTTGATTTGGAGAAACCAATGCATAGAGGAACGTTCATTAAAATGAAGGAGAAATCAGTGTGGGTAGATTTTCGATATGAAAACCTACTAAACCTTTGCTACTACTGTGGAAGAGTAGGCCATTTTGAAAAACTGTGTGACAAAAGAAAGAAAGACATACAAGAAGGCACTCTGGAGGAAGGTCAGTTTGGCGAGTGGCTAAGGGCAGAGTCCCCTGCTTCGATAATCAGGCAAAGCAATGCTGAAAAGGGCAAACATAAGGTGGATGATCAGAACATAAGCAAAGGCGACTTAGAACGCATATCCCCTCTAAAACCACTTCAATTAGACCCGATGCTAGAAGATACCGATCCAATTATAAGCCAGGAGAAAGAGAGCAATACAAGGAAGATGGAAAATACTCATACTCAGATGGAGATTGGCTTAGATAATAAACCATTAAGCACTCCTGAAGCTATGGTAAATGAGCAGCTAAAGGAAGTTCTGAAAGGAGTTGAGTTAGTAAACGTCCCAGTCCAAGAGAAGAAACAGAGAGCACCACTCAGGGAGATATCAAATCTTAAAATCGGTAGAAAACCGAACAAGCCAGTGTACAAGACGAGTGGCGACACAAAAGAAAATTGGGGAGAATTCGTAAATAATGGAGGTGGGATTATAGAGGTAGCACAAAAGAACGCAGGAAATACTATTGGTAACAAGAGAGGTCTTCAATTGATAGATGAAGAAGAAGAGCATGAAGGTGACGTGAAAAGGAATGTGACCATATCAACAAAAAAAACAAAATGTGTGTCGAAAGTATCTTAGAGGTGGGGAGGCCACCTTAATTGGCCCCTTATTGATTATGAGAGTCATGGTGTGGGCGTAGAGGTTTGGGAGGGCCTCACGGTTCCCGGCCTTAAGGAGGCATGGAGACTCCACCTTCCGGACTTGGTTTTCATTTGTGAGACTAGAAAAAAATCTGCATTTGTAAAAACTGTGTGTAAAAATCTGAGAGTGGGTGAGAAGTGGAAATGTGTGGATCCTATAGGCCTGAGTGGTGGCCTTTTAATTTTCTGGAGAGACTCTATAGAGATTGAGGAGGTCTTAACAAGCCCTTTATGTTTCGAAATCAAGGTTTCTAAGGAGGGAATTGGTTATCCCATTTGGGTGATTTTTATATATGCCAGCACTGATAAGCAAGTTAGAGAAGCACAATGGAATTATCTCAGAGCTGTCAGGAATAAATGGGGAAAGAGTTGGATCATGGGAGGGGACTTCAATGACATAAGAAACAATGATGAAAAAAGAGGGGGTCTCATGAGATCTAATGCTAGTCTGTTTAGTTTTAATCAAATTATTGCAGACCTTGGAATGAAGGAAATCCCCTTCTCGAACGGCTGCTTCACATGGGCGAACAATAGAAAGGATGAAGGTTTTGTTGAAGAGAAGCTAGATAGGTTCTTTGGATCCCCAGATTGGCTCCTTCAACATCCCAATGCCGTTGTCTCGTTGGACTTTAAAACTGCATCTGATCATGTTGTGCTGACTCTAAATGATGACCCTACAATTGCTAAGGAAAAGAAAAAGGTTCTATTTTGACAAAAGATGGCTCGACAAGGGGCGAAGTGGAAGGAATTGTCAACAGAGCCTGGTCAGTCCAAATAGAGGGCACCCATATGTTCCAACTCCAATCCAAAATGAGGAACTGTAGAGTTGAACTTCTCAAGTGGAGCGCATCGTTCAAAACAAACTTGCAGACTCAAATTGAACAAACAAACTTAATTGCACACATTGAGAGATGAGGGGGTGGAAGAGATTGGACAAAATGGAAGAAGCTTAGGAATAAGTTGGATAATCTCTACAAGGGAAGAGGCCTCTTGGCGGCAAAAAAATCACGAATTTCTTGGTTAAAAACGGGTGATAAAAACACTCGTTTCTTTCATGCGTCCACCATCCAAGGAAGAAAGAGGAACCATATAAATTATCTTATCGGGAGGACAATACGAAATGTGAAATCGAGTGAGATCGAGATTAAATCTCTACATTTTACTCATTTGTTTTTTCATCGGAGCGGACGTCAGGGGGGTCTCAGCTACTTGAGGGTATCCCAACTGCCATCTCTACGGAAACTAATATGGTTCTTTTGTCACCCGTTGAGGACTCAGAAATCAAGCTGGCACTCTTCCAGATGGATCCACACAAAGCCCCAGGTATTGATGGTATGTCCCCGATTGTTTTCCAACGTTTTTGGCCATGTGTCGGTCCTAAGTTATGCATGGCTGTCAAAGATTTTTTCAAATCAAGTCGTATTCTTAAAAGTATAAACCACACCCTAATCACACTCATCCCTAAATGTAAAAATCCATCTTCCATCTCTCACTATAGACCTATTAGTTTGTGTTCTGTGTTTTACAAAGTCATTTCCAAAATTATCACTAATAGACTCAAGCAATGCCTCCAAAACTGCATCTGTGACAACCAAGTTGCTTTCATTAGTGGTAGACAATTAATGGATAATGTAGTTATTGCACACGAAGTCATTCATTTTATCAATAGACATAGGTCAGGTAAAAAATTCTATATGGTTTTGAAACTTGACATGGCTAAGGCTTACGATCGAGTCGAGTGGGAAGGGATAAAAATCGTTATGGAGAAAATGGGGTTTGACTCAAAATTTATTAAATGGGTCATGGCCTGTGTGTCGTCGCCGTCCTACTCTTTCAACATTAATGGCAAAACTTGTGGCTTTGTTTTACCTCTCGAGGGATTCGGCAAGGGGACCCTTTGTCTCCTTACCTTTTTTGATCATCACGGAAGTCCTATCCAATCTTATTAAACAGGCTGCTCTAGGAAATAAATTTAAAGGCATTAGAATCTGCAAACATGGCCCTCTCATTACCCATTTATTTTTTGCTGATGATTCGCTTTTGTTATGTGAAGCTAGTGAACAGCAGGCTATTGTTGTCAAGGACATCCTCCATAGATACAGGTGTTTTTCCGGCCAGCTCGTGAATTGGGAAAAATCATCCGTCTTTTTTAGCAAAAATACCCCCCGAGAGATTCAAGATGCAGTGTGCAGTACACTTTGCGGCATTAAAATACAGCAGTCTTGTAAATACCTTGGTCTCCCCTTGGGAATTGGTAGGTCGAAAAAAGAAGTCTTCAACTACGTGGTGGACGCAGACGAGCAAGAATTCAGAGCTGGAAGAATAAATTTCTTTCGAGTGCAGGAAAAGAAGTCCTCATAAAAGCGGTACTCAACGCCCTTCCAGTTTTTGTCATGTCATGTTTTAGACTCCCCAAAGGGATATGCAACACTCTTAACCAGTTGACTGCTAAGTTTTGGTGGAATTCGGAAGATACTACGAAAAATAGTATCCATTGGAAAAAGTGGGACAGCTTGGCAACTCCTGAAAAGGATGGGGGATTGGGCTTTCACGATCTTCAACTATTCAATGATGCACTCATTGCAAAACAACTTTGGAGGATCATTACGAAGCCTAACCTCTTGGTGAGTAAGGTTCTTAAAGCAAAATATTTTCCTTCTTGTAACCTTTTGGATGCGGAAGTGAAACAGGGTGCATCATGGCTATGGAAGAATTGGATGGAGGTTAGATACGTTCTAAAAATGGGGGTAAGGTACCAGGTGGGAGATGGACGATCTATTAAGATTTGGCAATCACCTTGGATACCTAGTAACGAAAATTTCAAGCCAAGGACGGAATACTCAGACTTAAATGGACCTTTTTGGGTCAGCGAACTTCTGTGTGAGAATGGGGGGAACTGGAATTTGGAGTGCCTCAATAATGTGTTTTGCGAAACTGATGCCAGAGCCATTGCTGCTATCGATATTCCAATAACTAAGTCTAGGGACAGACTTGTCTGGCATTTTTCAAAGAATGGGGAATTCAGTGTTAAATCAACATATAAGATTTTGGTGGAGAAAAAGATTAATAGATGCAGAGAAGCAGAATGTAGCCAGAGGTTAAGTAAATTCGCTGTCATTTGGAGGAAAAGTTGGAAGATTGAAGTCAAGGATAAGCTCAAACATTTTCTATGGAAATGCTATATGGATCTGCTACCTACTAAGACTAATCTCAATAAGAGAGGCATGGAGATGGATGTAATCTGCAATATGTGTGGCGAAGCGGAAGAGTCAATCGAACATCTGTTTTTGGATTGTGTTAGAGCTAAAAAGGTCTGGAAAATCGCCCCCGTCCAATGGAAAAAACAATCAGATGAAAATTGTCGTTTTGAGGACTAGTGGTTTAATATAAGAATCATACTCAAAAGATCGAATTCAACTTTCTACGTATATCTTATGGTGGCTATGGAAATCGAGAAATCTTTGGATATTCAAAAATTGTTGGATGCCAGAAAAAGAGGTAGTGGATTGTGCAATGTGGGAATGGATGGAATTCAAGGCAATTCGATCTCCGTGAAGCAAATTTTCAAATGTTTCTGTTGGGTTTCTGTTATCTTGCTCAAACTACTTTAGGTACTTCCCAGTACAGTGGAGTGTTTGGGTATTTTTTTCCTTCAGCTCGACTAATCCATTTTTGCCTGTGCAGTATATTGCTGTGTTTTTTGGCTGTTGTTGTGGATGTAGAGAGTGGTAGGCCAGCATATCCATCGCATTTTGTTTTGTGATGTGGAGACAATCTCACTTGGATTTGTAATTTTTTATGTAATTTTTGGTCCTTTGTAGCCTGGATTTTGATCAACCAGGTTTGGGCATTGTCCTCTTGTCACATTACCTGGGTCTAGACCAATCTTTTGATTGGATCTCATTTTCCTACTTAGACGACTGTTATGTTGTGTCTAAGAGGATTTGGGCTAGTAGGCCTCCCATTTGTACCTTCTTTGAGTATTAATATTAATTTCTATCGTTTCGTTAAAAAAAAAAAGGAAAAGAATATTGAATGTTGTTTATCGCTCCATAATATATTTGCCCATTAATCTTCTCGCTTTTATTTCCTCTTTTTCTATTTATTTACACGTGAATCGAAAGTCCATAAATAACCGAATTTGAGCTTATTTTCATGTTACATTAGGGAACTTTTTGTGTAAGAGAATAATATACTAGGATTTATTTATTTGTTAAAATATAGGTTGTTTCCATTATATATTAAACTAGTAATCTCCGCACGTAACGTGCGTTGCACGTGTATTTTTATTTTAATATTATTATTTTATCATGCAAATATATGTTAACATGAATGAGTATCTATTACTTTGTTTTTATAATAATATTTATATAAAGTAAATAAAAACAAAAATTATCTATCAAAGATTCAAAGTTATAATTTCAGTTATAAATTTAAATGTCAAAATTCATCTCTTTTATATTTCTCAATCTACGCTTATCTCTATATGACTCTCTCTCTCTCTCTCTCTCTCTCTCTCTCTCTCTCTCTCTCTCTCTCAACAATTGTATATATATAGGGGGAGGTTAAAATGAGACCACATATTATAGTGAGACAGTGTGGACTCATCTCAACCCTCCATTATCTACATCAATGACTAAGATAAATAGGGTTAAAATTACATTAAATATTTAATTAAAGCAAAATAAGGGTATAATTGTCAAATTAACCAAGTGGGGGACCATCCAAATATGGAATCAGTTATTAGGAGAGAGAAATCACGTGGGAGAGAGAAAATCCCGAGAAAATCGACCGAGAGAGAGAAAATCGCGCATGTGTCTCGCCATGCAAGATGATGTACACTTATCATATATTTGATGTATACTTAACACTATTTTTTTGTATGTTTAGCATAATTTTTCTTGCATATTAAAATGGTCAAACAAAAATATGTGGGGACCGTGAATCAAGGAATCGATTATATATAGAGAGAGAATCACGCTCATTAACATGTGTGGACCGTGGATTAAGTAAATCAATTATAGAGAGAGGAAAATCACGCTCATTATTGTGTTGTATATTTAGCATATATTTGATGTACACTTAACAATATTTTATTGTATGTTTAACATTATTTTTTCTGCATATTAAAATGGTCAAACAAAAATATGTGGGGACCGTGGATTAAGTAAATCAATTATAGAGAGAGAAAATCACGCTCATTATTGTGTTGTATATTTAGCATATATTTGATGTATACTTAACACTATTTTGCTGTATGTTTAACATAATTTTACTGCATATTACAATTGTCAAACAAAAATATAAGTATACAACAAAACACATATAAATATACAACAAATCACATATAAATATACAACAAAAAAACATAAGTATACATCATTATAAATATATACATAAAAAATTAACTATTTATACAAAGAAAAACACATCTAAATATACATCGAAAAACATCTAAGTATACAACATCCTCACTTTGTCTCCTTGTAGGCCCTCGTTTTCTCCATCAGCATCGTCTTCTTCACCAATCCATTACTGTTAATTTTTGCACATAGAAACAAAAAAAAATTCTGTAATTTATTTGTGGAGACCGGAAGATTCAGAAACTAGAAGTTTTTATCTGCAATTAAACCATGAGGACTCAATTACATCTGCTCCGAAATCTGAGGGCTCATTAGCAATTTTCAAGAACCACCATTGAAGGTGATGGGAAACCAGGCAAATCATCAATTGATCTTCTTCTGGCGGAAACAGCGAAGCATCAATTCAAGCGGAAGCATCAATTCAAGCTCGAAGCGAATAATATTCTTCACCAATTTCTTAACCTTCCGCCGAAGCATCAATTCAAGCGGAAACCGGGGACCGTCTTTGCTCTAAGACGGCTACTGGTCCGACGGACCTCACCACCACTTCAACGGCGCGAGAGACAGCTCAAGAATACATTTAATCTTCTCTTATTTGATTTTGTGGGAGGAATGAACGAGATTTGGGGAGTTACTAATTGGGGTTGAAAATACTAATAAACAAATGACCAATCGCCCTTTTCAAGTATAAAATAAATTGGAAATGATTATTCAATTGGAAAGATCTCAACCATCTAAAATTTGAGATGTGTGGCCATGATTAGTCCACACTATCTCACTCTAATTATGTGGTCTCATTTGATCATATTCCTATATATATATATATATATATATATATATATATATGTGTGTGTGTGTGTGTGTGTGTGTGTGTGTGGAACTTGTTTATTCATATTGAACTTGTATTGTTGAAAAAACATGAATACTTCGATCACATTGTTAATCTATCTTTTCTTAACAAAATGTGATATAAATTTATAAAGTTTTCATAGAAAAATGTTTATGAAGAAATATAATTACAAATTGTCAAATGAAGTTTAAGTGCCAAAAGTATTCTCGTTGGATTAATCTCTCGACCATGTTGAATATCGATGGCATTGCTAGACATGAAAAATATTGTAATCGAAAAGCATAAAGTTGCTTGCTTGAGTAATATAATAAAAAAACATAATAACTTGATTTTTTTCATGTATTGAATCCTTATAGAATGAAGCTTGTGAGTCGATAAAATAGAAACAACCATATTCGTATGTGATTATTAGTTAAGAGTATCAAATGCTAAAAGATATCAAACATTTATAAACATCAAATATTGGAAAATTAAATATTATTATATTAAATTATAATCTAAAATAGTTATAATTTTTATTTAGTACATTCATTTTGTATTTAGTGTTATCCAGTTGAATCCAAACATTAGTATAGTAGGTAACAATTTGTTAATCTTTCTATAATTAATATAAATATATGTTATTTATAGACATCCTGTCAATTTTTTTTATAAGTTTTAACTAAAATAATATTATACCATATACTATTTTTTCTATATTTAGTTATGTAATTGTTGTCAGTTATATTCCAATTAGAAACAAATAAAGTAAATATCATATATCAATATTTTAACTTGAAATTTTATTTTTATTTATTTATAAACATATTGTATCTATAATATAATGTGGCATGTAACACATACTTTTACTATAATTAATTTCGTAATTATTGTCAATTCAACTTATAAATTGAAATTATCTCCCGATTAGATGCCTGGTAGACAATAGTTTCTTTAATTCACAAACTTTTCCTATCCAACTCATTCGAAAATATGGTACAATACATCCAACTCATTTATAATATTTTCCTAATTTATCCATAATCTTTGAACAAAGAGGGAGAGCTAGGCCTAAAAAGACTTGGAAAAAAGCTATTAAACATGACATGTTATACCTAGAAATAAACGAAAATATGGCTTATGACCGTAAACGATGGCGCGATATGATCCAGTATAGCCGAGGCCCCACGTGAGTGGGATTAAGGCGCTTAGTTTGTTGTTGTTGTTGTTGTTGTATCCATAATCTTTGAACAAATCAAGATCAACGGATAGGATTGTACAAGAAAATATTTTCGAGTATAAGAAGAAAAATGAGCGGGAAAATTTTTATTTCGAAGTTTACGCAATTATATATATATATATATATATATAGATAGATTGTACAAAAATTGCATCGACACCATTCAAACAAATAAACAATATATTTGATAAGATATGATGTATAGAATCATCACATCATTGTAATATATATTTAAAAAAGAACTGATATATACTAATATCATTTATGGTGAATTGCTATTTATAATTTTAAAATTTATATATTATATATAGATAGAATTGATACTATAGACTCACTTTTGGTATAAAGTAGGAATATCATAGTAAATAAAATTTTCCTAATTATTATACATATAAAATAGAATACCATTTATGATATTTTCCTAATTTATATATATATATATATATATATATATATATAAAGTAGGAATATCATTTACAATCTTTTCTTATAATATATTCCTAATTTATATAATTACAATGATTTTCTTATAATATTTTTCCTAATATAAGAATTTATAACAATTACCATTTATAATGTTTACAATTGTTTTCCTAATATAATAAACAAAAAGAGCGGCAAAATAAAAGTTGCGGACTTACGCTATTATATATACTAGTGTTTTACCCGTGCGATTCACGGATGTATATTTGTGTGGCCTCTATTTCGATTGTGACGTGTGCATTTTCCTAATAATTCTACGAATTATATCTCTTACATTATAGTAACTTTGATATAGCATCAAACAATATACATGAAATATTATTTAATATTTTTTATTAATGAAATCAAAAAAGAAAAAAGTATCATACTTTATAATTATAAATAATACACTCGAGGATGTGTATTTGTATCCATCTTTAAAAAGTGATTTTCATGGCGCACAACCGCACCTACATCGCCTATTTTGTTAGTCATTCTAGATTTTTAATAAGAGTGAAAATTCGTATCACACTTTTTTTTCAAGGTTATAGTAGTAAATTCAGATAAATATTTATTTTTTAAAGTTGTTTGTATGTCTAAATTGATGGCAAAGCTAATTTTTCCAAAAGCTCATTGTAAAATAAATGAAAAGTTAAGACGTGTATATAAGATAATAGAAGAACTAAGTACAATAATTAATGAAATAGTAATCAACAAAACATAGTTTTGACAACATTGTTGTTTTTATTAGATTTATTTTTGGAGATATTTTTCATTTTTGCCGATTTTACAATGTATTTTATTTATTCATGTTATTAAGTCAAATTTTAATTTTTTTTTTTGAAATTTAGTTATGGAGATTTGTATTGCTATTTGAATTCTCTATTTATTATGTTCTATTTAAAAATTTTAAAAAATAATTTTTAGTGATTGCAAATTTTTCAGAATTTCAATAAAGAATTAAAAATAGATATTTAATTAATTTGATTATAAAACATACAATTAAACAATATAAAAATAAATTATTATATAAAAACCCTTTTTAACGACAATAAATTTGGTTTATAATAAAGTTTGTGAATGTGAATTATATCTATTTATTGAACATGTTTATCTATAAGAAAAATAACAATTTGAAAAAAATACAATTTCTCAATGCTAAATATTAATGTATTAAATTTTCAATATAATCAACAAATAAAGTCATTTCAAATTCCAACATTTTTTAGGGTTTAAAATTTAAACAATTATTAGAATTATTAAAGGAACTAATATTTTACCCATGCGATGCACGTAGTATATTTTAACAGTTACACAAAATAAATGCATACAAGAGCAACACTGTTTACGAATATAAAAACCGGACAATATGCAGATTTCTAAGAAAGCAAAGTTAAATAACTCCATCATAAAAATTATAAATAAATAATACGTTTTGTATACATTATTTGTCTATTTGTTTTTCTATTTATCATATCCACAAACTAAAATTTATCACGACATGTTAGAAGGATTATCAATATGGGTTCAAAACTTTGCTCTTCCAAGTAAAGTAAGGCAATCAATCTGGTATCAATATAATCCTTTCATAATGTGCAAAATATATGACAGTTCCTTGAAAAAACAAAAATTAAGGTATTGTTTGCATTAATTGAAAAACATAATAGTTATTTAATTAATGTAAACATAAAAAATAGAATAATTATTTAATCAGAATTACTCCAAATCTTTGAGGGTTATGTTAACAAATCAAGTTATGTTAACAAATCAAGTGATCCTCCTTCCAAATTCTTTTGTCTTGACATGTTTCATTGCTACAGCCCTTCCAATAACATCTATAATAAAATAATAACACCAAAATTAGAGAACAACAAATCTGAACAATTACGGTTGTGATTGGTTGTATTTTAATTCCATCAATTTTCATTTTCTGAGAGAATAGTAGTGAATTTTTTTTAAAAAATGAAAGTTGGATGTGTAGAGAAAAAGTGATGATTATATATGTTGATGTGATAGATAATCTTTTAGAGATGTTGATTGTTTGTGAAAATTTTTGTGAAAATAATAGTGTAGAATATAATGTAAGAAAATTGAACAAAAATAAAAAATTGATCCAAAAATAGGCAATATGGATCTCATTTTATACCATTTCTTAACAAGATTAAGAGAAAAATAATAAAAATAGTGATAAATTAAAGAAATTATCAGAATTCTTTATATAAATATGGAGATGAGAGAGAAATAAATAGTATAATTGAGTATTGAGAAATGTAAAAGAGAAAGAAAAATGAGTTAATTTTGGAGAGAAATGATATTTTCTTTGAAAACTTTTTATTTTTTTTTCTCAAACAATCACACATCCTAAATATTTTTCACTCCAAAATGAAAATTTTGGAAAATTTTTCGCAACCAAGCACACCGGTCCGTTCTTTTAAATCCAAATTTTGGTATGTTGTAATAATTTATATATAGGCAAGATTATGATTTGATAATTAACGATGAGAGTCTTTATTTCTTATTAACTTTTGCTTCTTATTGTACCAATTTTTAAGTTTTAATCGTATTTTTGGGAGTCTCATTAAAACCGAATCAGGGTCTTTTATAAAACAATTCAATTTATAATTGTTTATTGTTCTATTCTTTGAGGATCATGATATTATTTCACATTAAATTTGCACAAATATTGACTTTTCAAATATAAGATAGATGATTTTGGGTGAATATTATTAGTTTAAACATAATTACGATTTTATTATTATTAAATTAATCAAACTTTTGATAAGTATTGAAAATTCTATTTACCAAAAATAAGATCAGTAAATTTCAAATACATATACGATAAGAAGAATTTTGGTAAGCAAAAATACAATTTCTAAAAATTATTATTTAAATTAAAAATATATAAAATGCATAAAGATCCGATTGAGATATATTAAGTTGTATAGGTATATAATACAACCAGGAGTGAAAATCGGTTTTACTTTGATGTTTTAAACTTACCAAAACTATGATAAGTGCACTAATTAAAAAGCACACACATAAAAAAGAAAAAAATGGACTTACCGAAAATAAGAATAATAATAATTTCTTAAATTCGGAAATTATGATTATGATATTAAAAAAGACTTACCTTAATCATTAACCTTACCGAACGGATTTACTCCAAAAAAATTTAATAACATATGAGCAATTTCCAGTAGTGGAATGGTGAAATTGGCGGGAAAATTTCGACCATTCTATTGCTCTCTCTTTATCTATGTATATATATAGATATAGATGTCTATATTTTGAATGGATATGCAGGAAAATATATTTGAATTAGTTGATTGTGGCGATCAAGTCTGAGATGAAACCAAGCTCATGCATAGTGTTTGTTTATAAGTCTGATTGTGCCTTGTTTGGGGATTGATGATTGGGTGTTCGCCGGCGGAGAGGGGGATGAGGTGTTAAGCGCCGCTGAGCCGATGCCAAGGGTTGTATTTGGTCTACAGGAAGCCAAAGAGGCTAATTGAAAAGTATTTTCCTTAATTCATTTTGAAAACTTTGAACTCAATTATATTTTAAGGTGTTTAATATATCATCTATCATTTTTTTCGTTTATTATCTGTATTTATGTGATCACATTCACTGACTATGAGTATAGTTATATTAATGTTAAAGTTAATTTTTATTCATCATGGGTTGATCATAAGTTAAGAAGAAGCTACAAGTTATTATTTAAACCAAAATAAAAAAGAATGAAAAAGGGACCTGATGAATTATGTTTGTGAAGTTGAAGTAATTGCAAAATTTTGTGTTGTGCAGGTGCATTGTTTTCTTTTGAGTATCATTATGCTGCATTCCATTATTTGAGATTTTTGCAAATTTCTAAATTCTCAGGGCCTATCTGTCTCTCCTAATTCAGTCGAGGGTTCAGTTGTAGCAGATAATGACTCTAGCCTGTCTCTTTCAAACAAACTGGTTGTAGAGAACAAAGCTTGTAATGCCATTACCCCTGCCATTATAGCATTTAGGTTTCTACGTGAAAGCTCGACGACTCAGGTTCTTAGCTTAATCACAAGGCATTTAAATTGTTTTGAAGTTTTTGTCTTCTCATTGGAGGGAGCTTGATTCACATTATATTCCTGGCTATCTTGACGATTTAACAATTACTAGATATATTGAAATCCTAATTCGTTCTGTTTTGCCCTCTCTCTTTGGCTGAAGAAAATATATTTGAAGTAGTTGATTGTGCCGATCAAGTCTGAGATGAAACCAACCTCATGCATAGTGTTGCAGCCCGTTTGTTTTCTCATTTTCCTGGTTTGTTTTTATAAGTCCCGAAAATTAATTGGCACCATTTTTATCATAAAGGTCGGTTTGCTTTATATTCTGTTTACTTAATCAATGCAGATGCTTGTGGTGTTGTCTCTAGCTGGTTTATTGATTCCATTGTGGATCAAAAGGGTTCAAAATGAATACAAGTTGATGATTGCCCACAACACCAATCAACAATTATTAGTCTCTGGAATTCACAACAACATCAGATTAGCATTTGTTCTACTCATACTAATGATAGGTGCTACGGTTATCACAATGTGCAGTTTCGTGTGTTTTATAGTTTTAGCTGCAAAAAGGGAGATGTATCTTTGTGGTGCACTCATAAACCAAATGGAAGCAACTCAACAATCAGAAAGAAAAAGTATGAACAAAAGTCTTGCTTTTGCAAGTGCAAGCCACGACATACGTGCTTCGTTAGCCGGCATCACTGGTCTCACTGAAATATGTTGCCATCAAGTTACTAAAAAGGAACCGTTACGATCAGAATTAATGCTAACAAATTTGCAGCAAATGGAAGCTTGCACAAGGGATCTCTTAGGTTGTGTTTTCTTTTATGAACACTTTCTATCATTAATATTCATAAGAAGACACTAGTTTTTCATTTTTTTTTTCTTTTAACATTTTTTAGGAATATTGAACTCCATTCTGGATACAAGCAAGATAGAAGCCGGAAAAATGCAACTTGAAGAGGTAGAATTTGACATAGAGCAGCTACTAGAAGATGTGGTTGATTTGTATCATCCCGTTGGTATGAAAAAGGGCGTCGACGTAATTTTGGATCCGCACGATGGATCTGTTATGAAATCTACTTGTGTAAAAGGTGACAGGGGCAAATTAAAACAGATTTTGAGCAACCTACTGAGTAATGCAGTGAAATTTACATCAGAGGGTCATGTTACAGTTCGAGCTTGTGCAAGAAAACCGAGGAGTCTTAGAAATGCTTCCAACCGAAATAACTCTATAAGCTGTCTATTCTGCTGGTTATTTAAGAATGAAAGTGCTTACAGTGAATCAGAAGTTGTGAGTAGTAATAGTCAGAGGGATATGAGTCGTCGCACGGAATATGTGTTTGAGGTGAATGACACAGGAAAAGGGATTCCAAAAGAGAAGCAAAAATCTGTTTTTGAGAACTACGTTCAAGTCAAAGAGACGGCAGTTGGGCAAGAAGGCACTGGTTTAGGCCTCGGCATAGTCCAATCACTGGTATATATGCAACTATTTTTCAGAAGTAACTTCTTAACTAGGTTATTTAACATGCTTTGCACTCTAATTATGACTTTTAGTTAACAATATCTACTGTAAATATATATAGTATATTAAAAAATGTATTAAAAAAACCAAACAGTTACTGTTTATTAAAGTTTTAAACCAAGTTTATTGATTAAGGCGATGTAATTTTAATTCTAGTCATTTCATACGAGTAGGTTAAATCAATTTTTTTTTAATTTATTATTATTATTATTATTCCTATTTTGGCAACAGAGACTGATGACCTGTATTAAACCAAGTTCCATAGTTAAATAGGTGTAATTGTAGTCTTGTTTATGAGGATAGATTAAACACTTTGATTGTTGAATTTCTTATATTGTTTGGATTGAATGTAGGTTCGTTTAATGGGTGGAGAGATAGGAATTGTGGATAAAGAAATTGGCGAAAGAGGAACTTGCTTCAGATTTAATGTGTTCTTCAGTACATGCGAACCAGTCTCTACAAATGATATTGAGGCTAATAATAATGGAGACTACATCTCAGAGCCTATTATCCGTATCCACACGATTCCCAAAACCGAACGATCCCAAGTCCTACTCTTCATTCAGAGTGCCGAAAGGAGCAAAGTTGTGCAAAATTTCATGCAGAGACTCGGGATAAAAGTGCACGTTGTCAAGCAACACGAACAACTTTCTGCGGCTCTCAAGAAAATCAAGCGAAAGCTAAGCTTATCGCACCACAGCTCGTCGGGAAAATCTGATGGAAATTCAAGAAGTGACGAACGTGCATCTAGTACGCGATCGAAAGAAGTTCCCTTGAGTTCTCTAGATGGCGTAGACGATATTTTACCCTCTCCCTCTCAAAAGAAGCCTAATGCACGGTTATTTGGTTTGGTTCTGATCGTGATTGACACACGTGCGGGCCCATTTCGAGACATCAGCAGGGCTGTTGCTGAGTTCAGAAGGGACTTAAATGACAATTGCTACAGTAGAGTTGTTTGGCTTGACAAACCAGACACGAGTAATTCGAATTTCCATGGCCTTGGAGAGGATAAGCTACCGCCGTCCGATTTGGTCATCTCCAAGCCGTTTCATGGATCTCGTTTGTATCGTATTATTGCGCTTTTACCAGAATTTGGTGGCACACAACCAACAAGAGGAGAAAATGTCGAAAATGTTCAGCCTAGAAATGTTGGTTCTTTGAAGACCAGCACTTCCTATGTGGCAAGTAAGAAGAGTGGTGTGAATGGAAAAAGTTATATGTACCAAAAAAGTGAAATTGAGGAAGTTGGAGGGCCAAACAATAAAAAGCCGTTGACGGGGAAGAAAATACTGGTTGCGGATGATGATCCTATAGGAAGAAAGATAGCTACATTTGTGGCTTCTCAGCTTGGTGCAAATATCTTTCACTGTGAAAATGGAGAAGAAGCTTGGAAACTAGTTTGCAAAAGTCTCGAGGATGGAACAAATATTGATTGCATCCTAATGGATTGTGAGGTAAATAAAATTGTTACCAAATCTTAGACATTTCCATTTATTTTGTAGGGATAATTACAAAAACTACTCCCGAGGTTTGGGGTATTTACAAAAAAACCCATAAAAGTTTCAAATTATAGAAACCCTTTGAGGTTTGGTTCCGTTTTACAATTTACCCCATCCTTTAGTTGAGCTTTACTGACGTAATCAAATATTTTACAATTACAGCTATCAACTTCTTTAAATATTACAAATAGCCCCAACTTTTCGTCTTGTTATTCGTAATATTTTGAAAAGTTGAGGGATGATATTGTAAAATGTAAGACAAATAGTTGGGGTGATTTGTAAAATTTAGAAATGTTGAGGGATGTTATTATAAAATATTTGACCTCGTCAGCAGATTCCGTCAGTTCAACTAATAGTTAGGATAAAATGTAAGACAAAATCAAACGTGAATAGGGGTTGTTGTAATTTTGAAATTTCTATGGATATTTCTGTAATTACCCCAAACCTCAGGGGTAGTTTGTAAATATCCCTGTTTTAGATTCATTTGTTCTGTAGTATTTATTGGCTTTTTAAAAAATGACTCGTCTAACGATATGTTTTGACAGATGCCAGTGATGGATGGAATTGAAGCAACTTCAAGAATCAGAGAAGCAGAGGAAATATATGGTGTTCATACACCGATCATAGCATTAACTGCCCACTATATGGGAGAGGATATAGACAAGATGATTGAGGCAGGAGTGGATGCTTATTTAACCAAACCACTCAACAAAGAATTTTTTTTGAAAGCTATATCTGAGCTAACAGTAGTCAAAATATGAACATAACAAGTAAACATTTTCGTTTTAATTAGTGTAAATTTTGAGAGAGAATTAAGCTTCCTTTATTTTCATGTTTATTATTAGATATCGGGACACACACTCAACATGCATGATATTAACAAGAAAGACTTAGAAAAAATGGTATCATAGTGATGATCATACATATGACAGTAAACTTGTCTTAAGCATCAATGGAACGAATGTCAAATATATTCGGATGAACCCGACACACAGTTAAGGCCGCATATTCCTCCAAGCTTTGTTTTCATGCTAGGACTAATGCAGACTGTCCAACATTTAAAGAACCACATATTCGGGAAGTGATCTTCTGTAAGATTTGGAGTCAACGTTGACTCCAAATCGTTCGTGATTCGACGTCCACACTCGGCCCCTCACCTTTTCGTCTGTTTCAGGTTTGCTGACTGTGATTCTCCGCAGTTTTTTGAACTTTCTCGAGAAATGAAGCAATTGAAAATAAATAGTGTTTGATGGAAATAGTTTTATGATATGATAGATTTTTTTATTTTATAATAAGGTTGGAAATGGGAGGCTTATTTTTGTAGGTGTAATATAGTATGTAGTGTAAGTGAAGAATGGAGGAACTAAGGCAAAGAGAGGTTTGAACTTTGAAGTAGAAGTTTTATTGTTTGGTCTTTGATTTTGCTTACTTGTCTCACAAGAATGCCTCCACATCTATTTATACTAGTCAAGGAGGCTTCTAGTACTTGTTCTAGATTTTTCTAGTTTCATTTAGCAATTTACATGCTTCTAGATTTGTTCTTCTCTAATCTAGATTTTATATGTTTGTTCTAGATTTTTCTTTTTACTACTACAATTTTCATATGCTAGAATAATCTAGAAATGTGCACCAATTTCTAATACTCCTCCTTGGTGCATATTTCTGTGACTCCTATCATATCTCGTAATATCTCAAACTTTCCTCGAGGTAATGCTTTTGTGAAAATATCTGCTAATTGTTCGTCAGTCTTGCAATGCTCCAGCTCAATTTCACTGTTTGCTTCTGCTTCTCGGATGAAGTGATACTTGATTTTGATGTGTTTAGTTCTGTTGTGGAACACGGGATTTTTTGCCATTGCTATAGCAGACTTACTGTCGCAGAAAATTTTTGTAGCCTTTTCTTGTACTTCTCCCATGTCTTCAAGTATGCGCTTCAACCATATTGCTTGACTGGTAGTCATTGCTGCTGCTATATATTCAGCTTCTGCTGATGATTGTGCGACTGTTGCTTGCTTTTTGGATGCCCAAGAAAATATTCCGGAACCCAATGTGAATGCATAGCCTGATGTGCTTTTCATGTCGTCGATTGATCCTGCCCAGTCGCTGTCTGTATAGCCTATTAGTTTTGAGTCTGTCACAGATTCATACCAAATACCATAGTTCTTTGTTCCTTCCAGATATCGGAGTACTCGCTTTGCTGCTCCGTAATGAATTTGACTTGGATTCTGCATGAATCTTGATAGGAAGCTAGTTGCGTACATAATGTCGGGTCGAGTTGCGGTTAGATAGAGTAAGCTTCCAATTAGACTTCGAAATTGTGAGTTGTCTGCCTTCGGTGAGCCATCTTCCTTTTTGAGTGCCTTGTTGTTGTCAAGTGGAGTTGCTACAGTCTTGCATCCTTCCATCTTGAACCTTTTAAGTAAGCTTTCTGCGTATTTCTTTTGTGAGATAAAGATACCATCTTTTCTTTGATGTATCTCGATACCAAGAAAATAGTGCATCAAACCCAAATCCGTCATCTCGAATGTCTTCATCATGTCTTCTTTGAACTCCATAATCATATTTTCATTGTTTCCTGTGAAAATGAGATCATCCACGTATAAAGAGACAATGAGTGTATTGTTCGTACCTTGGGTCTTGATATATAGTGTTGGCTCACTCTGGCTCCTCCTGAATCCAAGCTCAGTGAAGTAGTCATCAATTCTGCTATACCAGGCTCGCGGGGCTTGCTTTAATCCATATAATGCTTTCTTTAGTCTGAGAACTTTATCTTCTTTCCCTTGTATCACGAACCCTTGAGGTTGTTCGACGTAGATTTCTTCTTCAAGATAACCATTAAGGAATGCAGACTTCACATCGAGTTGATATATCTTCCATTGTTTCTGAGCCGCTAATGCAATAAGTGCTCGATCGTGTCGAGTCGGGCTCTTTGGAGCGAAAGTCTCATCGTAGTCGATGCCATCTTGTTGTGCATATCCTTTTGCAACAAGTCTTGCTTTGTATTTTTTATCTTGAACCATCCGGGTTAAGTTTTGTCTTATAGACCCACTTAACTCCAATGGCTTCTTTATCTTGCGGAAGATCTGTGAGCTCCCACGTCTCATTTTTCTCGATCATTTTTATTTCTTCCTCCATTGCTTTTACCCAAACTTCTTGTTTAGCAGCCCGCCAGAGCTATCACGGCTCCATAATCAAATTGCATGTTTGATATATTTCTCGAGCGATCTGGTCCTTTTTGGTGTTGAGTCGGAGATGTGTCGGGATCTCTAATTAGTTGCCGCCGTTCAGCGTCTCGGGCGGATCATCTGGTTTCTTCTTGTTCATGAGTTAGTTTAGGAAGGTTGATACTCCTCTTTTCCACTTGGTTTGTCTCCCAATTGTATGCAAAGATCTTCATCGAACATTACGCCTCGATCGATGATCAACTTTCTTGTGCTTAAGCTATAGACTCGATAACCTTTGGATTGAGTGCTATAGCCTAAGAATATACATTTTTCAGTCTTCTCATCCAACTTGCCCCTTTTTTGTTGAGGAATATGAACATAGCAGATGCATCCAAATACTCGTAGATGTTTAGCCGATGGTTTTCGCCCCGCTCCAAGCTTCGATCGGTGTCTTGTCTTGTACTGACTTTGGTAGGACATCTATTTAGTAGATAGATCAAAGATTTCACCTTCCCCGCCCAAAAGGATTTGGGAAGACCTTTCTCCATTAGCATAGATCTTGCAGTCTCCATTCTTTGTTCTATTCTTTCTTTCTCGAGACGCCATTTTGTTAAGTGCGTATCCGATCGTGAGTTGATGCTCCACGCATTCATCTTCACAAAATTTTGTGAATTGAGTAGAAGTGTATTCTTTTCCACGGTCACTCCTTATTGTTTTGATTTTGTGACCACTTTGCTTTTCGACATACCTTGAATTTCTTGAAAATATCGAATACCCGCGATTTTTCTCGTGAGAAAATAAACCCATGTCATTCTAGTATAATCATCGATAAAGAGTATGAAGTACTTTTGTTCATTTGAAGGAGTACGCATCGGACCGCAAATGTCCGTGTGTACTAGCTCCAATGGCTTTTTGGCTCTCCAAGCTTTTAGGATGGAAAAGGTTGCGTGTTGTTTTTCCGAGCATGCACCCTTCTGACTCCATCAAGCTCTTTGATTGTTGGCAAGTCACGCATCATGTTCTTCTCGATTTAGGATCTTTAATCCTTGTAAATTGAAATGTCCGAACCTTCTATGCCATAGCCAAGATCGTTAACTTGGGCCGTCATTGCGGCGTCATTTGCATATCTCCATTGGATGGGAAAACATCTATTTTCCTCATTTTAACTTTTGTAATTACGAGGATTTATCCTTTTTATCATAGATTGTGCAAGAATCTCCTCAAATACAAAGAGTATCCTTTCTCCATCATTTGTCCCACACTAAGTAGATTTTGATCTATTGTAGGGACTAAGAGAACTTCATTAATATATCTCTTACCCTTTTTCGTGTCTATAGCAATAGTGCCTTTGCGATTTGCTTCCATATAATCACCATTTCCAATTTTTATCTTTGTACTTATTTTATCAAGTTGGTGAGTAAAAATACTTTCATTTTTAGTCATGTGGTTGCTACAACCTGCCCAAATACCAAGTATCTTTGTTTTTTCTTCGATGCACTTAGCGAGACATAAAAGAGATTATTCTCGATTCCGTATTTTCGGAGAAATTAGCCTGGTGTCTTTGCTTAACCGACATGATTTCTCTACATGTCCAAACTTCTTACAATTTTGACATTGTGGTTTTCCTTTAAACCAACAATCTTTCTCCAAGTGACTTTTCCTTTTGCATATACCACATGGAGGAAACTTGTCATTATTATCTGTTGGTTTCCCTTCATTATATTTTCTCCCATTTTTCTTATTTTTCTGAGACTGCATACTTAATTTTGATTGAAATGCATTATCTATGTCTTTTTCGTAACGTCTTTCTAATCTTTTCTCGTGAGCCTCAAGTGATCCCATTAATTCGTGTGATTAATTTTTCTATATCTTTGGATTCTTCAATAGCCGCAATTATGGGATCATATTTTTCTGTGCAAGTAATTAAAATTTTGGAAACAATTTTACTTTCTGGAAAATTTTCTCCATAGGCTCGTAATTGGTTTACCACTTCATTTACTCTTGAATAATAGTCTTTAGCAGTCTCAGAATCTAACATTTTTAAATTCTCAAACTTCCTTCTCAAAGTTTGAAGTCTAGTAGCACGTACCTTTTCATTGCCTTGAAACTCCTCCTGCAACTTATCCCATGCCTCTTTAGCAGTTTTTGCTCCCATGATCCTTGGAAAATATTCGTCTGCCAAGCTCATCTGAAGAGCAAGGAGTGCTTGAGAATCCTTCTGTTGATTCTCCTTAAATTCCTTCTTTTGTACCGCGGATAATGTGGAAATATCGTTTGGAATAGTATATCCATTATTAACAATATCCCACAAATCTTGAGCACAAAAGTAGGTCTTCATTTTAATAGACCAGAAATCGTAGTTTTCACCACGAAAGACTGGAATTGGAATAGATGAGCGGAATGTGTCGGCCATTGTATCGCCCCGATAATCGAACTAGCTCGATACCACCGATGGAAATAGTTTTATGATATGATAGATTTTTTTTTTATTTTATAATAAGGTTGGAAATGGGAGGCTTATTTTTGTAGGTGTAATATAGTATGTAGTGTAAGTGAAGAATGGAGGAACTAAGGCAAAGAGAGGTTTGAACTTTGAAGTAGAAGTTTTATTGTTTGGTCTTTGATTTTGCTTACTTGTCTACAAGAATGCCTCCACATCTATTTATACTAGTCTAAGGAGGCTTCTAGTACTTGTTCTAGATTTTTCTAGTTTCATTTAGCAATTTACATGCTTCTAGATTTGTTCTTCTCTAATCTAGATTTTATATGTTTGTTCTAGATTTTTCTTTTTACTACTACAATTTTCATATGCTAGAATAATCTAGAAATGTGCACCAATTTCTAATAGTGTTTAATTTGTGCGGTGCATTATATTGTTAGATAATTAACGTGGTTTTATGAGTTATGACATTCTGGAGACAAACGTGAGATATTTAGATGATTTTAAGAGTTAATCAGCTCGAATGAATGTGGTTTTTTTCTTTCTTGTAGTTCTTGATCGAGTTTGTGTACGTTTTTATTAGTTAATGAGATCTATGATTGATAATTTCTTTTTTATTCAAATTGTGATATGACTGCATTCTTCCTAATTTTTAATTGTTATTCGCGAAATTGAAAAGAAATAGCATACATTCTTATATTTTTGTAGTGCGTAATTGATGCTATCTGTTTTGTCAATTAAATAGTGTGGTCTATTGATGATGTATTATGACAATTTTTATGTAGATGTTTCAATAAGGTTTTCATCTCAATGAATATATCACTTCTACCATCTAGTAATTTATGATTAGATTTATGCGTGTTTTTATAAGATAATGAGATATATGATTGAAATGTTGACACACTGAAGTATTCACGGAATAAGTAGTAGCAGGTTGATGAGTGGTTGGGCTGATTGTTGCTGCTGTTAGTTTCTTTTGTTTCCTTACTCTAGAGATTTTATTAATCTAGTGGAGTTTGTTTGGCTTTTGTTTGGGGTCTGTTTGGTGTCTGTTGTGACTGATGAATTGGGCTATGGGATATCTGTTTTCTTAACTGCCTTGTAGCCTGATTCATCAGTTGTTTTTGCTTCAACCCCTGTTCTTCTGTTTGTATTGCGCCAAAATCTTTCAGAGGAAAAAGAATAGTGGGGATATTAAAAAGCATAAACACCCATGCATACAGAAGAAAGGAATGAATGACTGTATTCATTGTATTGATGAAAATGGAAAAATGATAAAAAGTCTGTACAATCCAAATGATTAGCTCATCAAGTACTCCTATTTATACATGTCCATAAAAGGACGAAAAATAACAACAGAAAAGAATAAAATTCAGATGGAATCCAAGTTTGTTGGATCAATTTCCTCTCAAATGGCCGAGGTCCTATTTGTACAATTCCTTCATTTGCGTCTTTATTTTGTTGTCCATCTCTTCTTTTGATTTCTCGAGATTCCCCCTCAAGATGGGCGTAGATATTTAAAATGCCCATCTTGGACAATAAGAAATGGAATCTTTTCGCACTTAATCCTTTAGTGAATAGATCCGCAAGTTGAAATTTTGAAGGCATGTGCATTATTCTGAGTCGTTGTGTGATTACTTGTTCTCGAATGAAATGACAGTCTATCTCGACGTGTTTTGTTCTTTCATGAAAAACGGGATTTTTGGTAAGATATATTATTCGATCGATTATCACAATAAAGTGTGGTTGGGTTTGTTGTTTTATTCAAAATCCTTAAGCAAATATGATATCCACATCATCTCACTACATGTTTGAGCCAAGGCCCTATATTCAGCTTCTGCCGAAGATCTTGAGACTGTAGTTTGCTTCTTTGTTCTCCAACTGATCATGGAATCACCTAAAAACACACAGTATCCTGTGGTTGATTTTCTTGTTTCTGGACATGAAGCCCAATCTGAGTCACTATATCCTTTAAGAAGGAGAGATGATTGAGAGGAATAAAAAAGACCTTGTCCTATAGATCCCTTTAAATATCGTAGGACTCTAAAGGCAGAGTCTAAATGTATTTGTTCAGGTTTGTCCATGAACTGACTTAATATATTGACAGCATAAGTGATATCAGGCCTAGTGATTGATAGATAGATTAGTCTTCCAACTAATCTTCTATAACTAGTGATATCTTTGATATGATCTTTTGATGAATGACTTAATTTATGATTTTGCTCGATTGGAGTATTAGATGTTTTACACCCTAGCATTCCTGCATCATTTAGAATATCCAGAGTGTATTTCCTTTGGTTGAGATGAATGCCTTTTTGATTTCTGGCAATTTCAATTCCAAGAAAGAACTTCACTTCTCCCAAATCTCTAACTTTGAACTGAGAGTGAAGGAAAGTCTTAATATGATGAATGGATTGGAGATTGTTACTTCCAATTAAGATGTCATCAACATATACAAGTAGAGCAATAAAATTATTGTGATCTCCTTTGGTAAATAGAGAATAATCTGACATAGACTGTTTGAAACCTGCTTTTAGCAATGTTTTTGTAAACTTTGAATTCCATTGTCTTGATGCTTGTTTCAAACCATAGAGAGACTTATGAAGTTTGCATACTAGGGAATTCTGAGACTCCCCCTTAATGGAGATACCAGGAGGAAGAGACATATAGATATCTTCATCCAGATCTCCATTAAGAAACGCATTGTGAATATCAAGCTGATGAAGATGCCATCCAAAAATAGATGCTAAAGCAAGAAACAATGTGACAGTTGTAATTTTAACAACAGGACTGAAAGTTTCGTGATAATCGAATCCTTCTTTCTCGAAAGTGTACCCTTTGGCAACAAGACGAGCTTTATGCTTGTCAATGGAACCATCAAAGATGAAGCTTTGTTTTGAAAACATATTTGCAGCCAATAGGTTTCTTGCCTGGGGGTAATGGAACAACGCTCCATGTCCCATTAGAATCAAGAGCCTGAAGTTCTTCATTGATGGCATGTTGCCATTGTGGAAATTTGATAGCTTCTTCATAAGAAGAAGGCTTTAAATGGTACTTAAAGATACTTGAATAAGCAAGATAGGATGGTGATAAATTACCCAAGGTAAAATAGATCAGAATGGGTGAGCAAAAGTAGATGGTCGCACTAGATTGCAACAATAATCTTTTAGATAAGACGGAGGTTGTCTATGTCTAGAAGAACGTTTGAGAGAGGGAGGTTGCCGAGGTGAGACAACCCGATCCTCAATGATAGGTGATGGCTCAAAAGCTACCTTTAAAACCGTAGGCAAGTGCACCTATCGTTTTATAGTATAGATTATTGAGTACCGAGTGTCATTCCCACGAGGATTATAAGTACTAATAATTACCGTCTTTTTGTTATTTAATCTAACAATTTTCGAGTTTTTGTTTGATAAAGAATCTAAATTATCGAAGTGTAAAAATGAAGTAAAATTTGTAGAATAAGAAATCAAGAGATAGAAGTGTGTTTGAATGTAAATCCTCTAGAATGTTTTTGTGATTTGACAAGTTAAAAGATTCAACCATAAGCCCTTAAGCAAAAACCAACCTCTTTTAATAAAATCTCATGCTATGTGGACCGTAGAAATTCCCGATTTAAGTTAATCCCTTTCTCAAGGCGAAAAACTCCTAATCTCAAGTTGATTAACGAAATCTCTTTCTAGTTAAAACCCCCAAGATTGCATTATAACGATTTATGAATTCCCATATTAGGTTTGACCCTAATCCGAAGATTTATGTCGCCCCATATCTAGGATTGCATGCAACTCTTTTCACTTATATAGGTTCTATTTCACCATGAATCTCTCGATTTCCGGATGAAAAATAAACTTCAAATCAATATTGCGCATATATCAATTCGAATGAACGAAGCATAATATAAGTGAATCACACAAAATATGAAGATTTTATTAAAAACATACACACCTTAATCACAAATCCATTCTAGAGTTCATTACATTCAAACACTAGGAGTTTAGCTACACATGATTTTGACCAAAGAATAAATTACACAAGAAGATGTAAACATTGTAGACATGGTGTACTTATCTTTATCAAAATCTCAATTGACTTGATGATGTTGCTCCAAGCCTTCTTCCCCAATGTTGCCTTAAGCTTACTCCTCCAAGACCTCTTGATCCCAATTCCACTCAAAATGTTAAACACTATGAATCTCTCTATGAATGAATATTACATGAATGATTTTCCAACTCAAACTCCTGGCTTTTATAAGCACCATCTTGTGAAATACCATATTAACAAATGCCCCATTTCCATGCTTGTTAGTTGAATCATTGTGTGCACATTCATGGTTGAGTTGGTTGAATCATTGTATACACATGATGATTGAGGGAATATGGGGACATGTTGCAGCAAAATTGGGTGTTAAAGGTGTATAAAAGTGGTCAAAAGGCTTGGTAGGTGAGTCTTCCATAATTTTCACATGAAAAAGTTGCAAAAAGGGGTCCCGGACACGCCCGTGTCGGGCAGCACGGCCAGGCCGTGCTGCACAAAGAATTGCTGGAAAATTGCCTGACACGGCCGTGTCGTGTGACACGGCCAGGCCGTGTTGTGCGACACGGCCGTGTTGTACAACACGCCAGGCCGTGTTCGGCCTGCTTTGTTTTGTGCGGTTTTTCCTCCTCTTTTGATCCCCTTCAACATGGCCGTGTTTGGCGACACACGGCTTGGCCGTTTGGACCCTTTTTCCAATTTTTATCCAATTTATTTCTTCTTCTTTTTTGAACATGGGCATGTTACTTGTCACCCCAAGTCATGTTGAGTGATTTTCTTGCCTTTTTCAATCAATATTGGCTCCATATTGCTCCAAATTGCTCCACCTATAATGTTAAACACATCATACTATGAAATGCTACGTAAATACTTGAGAAACTATGATTTTTCTAACAAAACAATTCAAAAACTATTGAATTAATAATATAAAATATGTACAAAATGACACTTATCAAACCGCCTCCAACTTGGAAATTTTGCTTGTCCTCAAGCAATTTTTAAAACAGAGAGATGGGTTGAAAACAAAGAAGAGATGTCTATTTTCATAATTTCGACATGATTGAAGTGAATCGCTAACCTTTTCCTTCCCAATTAAGTCAATCCATCCGTTTTTCAAATCAACCAATTTGTTAAAAAGAGAGTGACTTCAATAATTGGAATATTTCAAAACATCACAATTGTCATATCACGAAAAATTTGTCGTTCATATGCTTAGATTAAATACAAAAATGCAATGATAAAAGGAGAAGTTCAAAACTCGGGTCTTTTCATTTTTTTTTTTTTTTTTTTTTTTTTATATATTGCAAATATAATTATAAAATCATGACATTTTTGAGGCAAACTTCCACTAGGTTTAAATTTTGAATGTCTTTTCAAAAACTCCTAGGTGGTGTCCCATATTCATATTTGTGTCGCCGTTTTACGTAAGAGACAAACATGGGGCTCATGAATGCTCCTAGTTACTAAGCAACAACAAACAGAGGAATATAACCTCGAATTGTCCCTTTATATAACAGTATTAGCACTTTTTTTTTTTTTTCAAACCCGAGTTATGGTTTCTCTAGTGATCATGACACAAAGTATCTAGATTTAAGCAAAGTCCAAGCTAACTTCATGACATTAAACTCTTTTGGCCAAATTCATCCTTTTACTAGAGTCACGCAATTTAAAAACATTTTGGCAATTTGAGTTTTCAAAAAGATGACTTTTTCGGGATAAAAATGGTCATAACCAATCCACAACTAACCTATCTAATTGTAAAAAAAAATCACCTCATGTTTGTTTGCAAGCTTTTGATAAGGTGCGTAAAAAGAAAACGAAATATCCACAAAGAAAGCTAAAACACGCAAAGCTAGAGAAAGTAGTTCAAATCCAAGCGTTCTAACAAATCTCGCCACCCCCAACTTCAAGGGTCACATTGTCCCCAATGTGAAGAGGAGATGGGATACAAAATGGAGCAAAGGAAACAAAAACTAAGACAAAGACAAATACGACCTTATGACGGTGGTGGGAAGTGTCCTTGAGAGAGATGCCATTGATGGAGTTGAGATAAAAGGGCATTTTGTTGTTGTTGGTCCTCTCGAATATCCCTAATGACGCCAAATTGCTGCTCCATCATTTGTTGTTGACGGTCAAGCATATTCTGGCCACCGGGCGTTCGAGCATCGTTTGTTGATATGATAGCATGTCTCTTTGGTGTTGTTGCTCCCTGTAGAATAGCTTGAAGATTGACTTGTTCATGTGGTGGCGGTGGTGGTGGTGGTGGGTGAGATGAAGTAGTATGGGATGGTGAACCCCTTGGAGGAGATGGGGATTCGGGAGCATCATCCTCTATGGGAGGTAGTTCGAGGCGAATTCTGTCATCCTCCGGATTGTGTCGCATACCCATCAACCAATTGTCACGATTACGAATTGTAGTTCATGCCGGGTCGGGAAGTAATAGTCGTTGGGATGTATGTCGAAAAAGCAAGCAAAATTGATCATTGATTCTTTCAATTAATTTTATAGCAAGACATACCTCGAGATCAATACGATTGCTTCCTCGCGCTTGTTGTAAATCCGTTAAGTCATGCTCAAGTGAAGAGCAATTGGAGTAATTAGGCCTCCAACAAGGATTTTACTACAATCGCCCCGCCCGACTTTCTCGAAAATGGCGTGCTAAGTGAGACCCGGTGTCAAGGTGTTTGCCATAGACCATAGCCCATAAAAACAATAGCTCGCCCTTCCTCAAATTCCCGTCACTTTCCCCCTACCGAAAAAGTGTGCTAGCCATCACACGATGCATATAACGAAAAACAAGGGTTTATTACGCGTGATACTTTAGCACGAGAAGCAACATAGTCATATGAAGGAGCTATTTCATTCCAACAGGGGGGGGTCGATTTAGGCAGTTTTTTGGAAGTTTCATCCCAAAAATCCTTAAAACCCCTCTTCTTCACCAAAATTCCCCCAAATTCACCTCACTCTTCCATCTAAACTCAAATTCTTCCATAAAAACACCATCTTTCCTCCATTGCCAACACTTCTACTGATTGATTGTTGGGAATTTTGTGGGTTTTTGAGAGATTTCTCTTGTGGGTTTCTATTTCAAGGTATGATTTTCTATGTTATTTTTTTTTTTTTAATTTCATCATTTTTGTTTTTTATGCTTTCAATTTGTTCATAAATGTTTGAAATTTCTATCATTTAGGCTTTTTGATTTAACTTAAATTTTTGAATTTTTATGCCTAATTATTTGTGTTGAAGATGAGGTATTTTTGGATTTTTATGGTGATAATGTTGGCCCCATATGCTATTGAAATTTGTAGTGGGTATTGTATGTGAAGATTGGTGTGGCTATTGAAATTTGTAGTGGGTATTGTATGTGAAGATTGGTGTGGCTATTGAAATTTGTATGGGTAAAATCATGTGAAGTCAATTGTTGGAATTATCTTGCTTAATTTCACCAACAAAATTGGTCCTAAACGAATGAAAGGGTTTATTGTTGCCTAAATATAACGATATGAGCGTTTATTTGATTGATTGATTGTTAGAATCATATGATTGATCATGCGTGGAAACCGTGCTTTGTTGTAACTTACTTGCTATTTTGATGAGAACTTGAAGGTGATGGGATGATGTTGTTGTTGGGAATTTAATTGAGGCATGGTTTTATAGATAGTTGGTTTTCAAAGAAATATTAATAGTAATCGTCCTTGTATTGCATGTTGCTATCAAAATTTCCTTTTTCAGACTACCATGTCAAAACGGCCGAAGTTACCGCTCCTTCCGGTCCAGGGGACCCTCGGCTCTCGCCGCCCCCCTCCCGGCTAATCCACCAAGTAATCGTCATGGCATTCTATTAGGGATGACGAACAAGCAACCCGATATCAACAATTGTTGAGTAAACCATTGCACAACACCAGGTATCCTGACGCCATGACATTAGAGACCCTTGGGCTACAAGAAGATATTGATTGGATGTTTGAACAAGTTGGGTGGGTACAATTCATGGGTGCGAAAGCACCAACTTATGAGCGTCACACCGAATTCCTTAGCTCATTTAACGCCGAAATCCTCATGGGAACTCATGCTAGGGACGGCCTCATCTCTTTTCGCTTGTTCAATCAAGAGTATACATTGACTCTTGCCGACTTCAATCAAATATATGGTCTTCCAATTGATGGTAACAGACGCTTTCCTAGCGACTTTAATGCACAGCGGTTTTGGAATGAAATAGCTCCTTCATATGACTATGTTGCTTCTCGTGCTAAAGTATCACGCCGTAATAAACCCTTGTTTTCGTTATATGCATCGTGTGATGGCTAGCACACTTTTCGGTAGGGGAAAGTGACGAGAATTTGAGGAAGGCGAGCTATTGTTTTTATGGGCTATGGTCTATGGCAAACACCTTGACACCGGTCTCACTTAGCACGCCATTTTCGAGAAAGTCGGGCGGGCGATTGTAGTAAAATCCTTGTTGGAGGCCTAATTACTCCAATTGCTCTTCACTTTGAGCATGACTTAACGGATTTACAACAAGCGCGAGGAAGCAATCGTGATTGATCTCGAGGTATGTCTCGCTATAAAATTAATTGAAAGAATCAATGATCAATTTTGCTTGCTTTTTCGACATACATCCCAACGACTATTACTTCGACCCTAAGACGAACTACAATTCGTAATCGTGACAATTGGTTGATGGGTATGCGACACAATCCGGAGGATGACAGATCGCCTCGAACTACCTCCCATAGAGGATGATGCTCCCGAATCCCCATCTCCAAGGGGTTCACCATCCCATACTACTTCATCTCACTCACCACCACCACCGCCACCACATGAACAAGTCAATCTTCAAGCTATTCTACAGAGCAACAACACCAAAGAGACATGCTATCATATCAACAAACGATGCTCGAACGCCAACATGCCAGAATATGCTTGACCGTCAACAACAAATGATGGAGCAGCAATTTGGCGTCATTAGGGATATTCGAGAGGACCAACAACAACAAAATGCCCTTTTATCTCAACTCCATCAATGGCATCTCTCTCAAGGACACTTCCCACCACCGTCATAAGGTCGTATTTGTCTTTGTCTTAGTTTTTGTTTCCTTTGCTCCATTTTGTATCCCATCTCCTCTTCACATTGGGGACAATGTGACCCTTGAAGTTGGGGGTGGCGAGATTTGTTAGAACGCTTGATTTGAACTACTTTCTCTAGCTTTGCGTGTTTTAGCTTTCTTTGTGGATATTTCGTTTTTTTTTACGCACCTTATCAATAGCTTGCAAACAAACAGAGGATTTTGATTTTTTTTTTTTTTTAATTAAAATATAAAAGGGAAAATTGGTGGATTTGGACACGGCCATGTCGGGCGACACGGCCCGGCCGTGTCCTCGAAGTCGTAATTTTTTTTTTTTTAAATATCATCCCGAGTAAAAAAAAAAAAATGAATCCTAAGTAAAAATTTGAAACAAATTGATACAAAAATCATCGGGTTGCCTCCCGGGTAGCGCTTCTTTAATGTCGTATAAGGTGACCGATTCACCTCTAATTGTGTGATGTATTTGGGAGATCCTCAAGCTTGAGAGAATCTCTATACTTATCATCGATGGTGCCCCCAAAATAAAGCTTCAGACGGTGTCCGTTTACCTTAAAGGTGCCCATTTCCTTGTGTGTAATTTCGATAGTTCCGTAAGGAAACACTTGAGTAATGTGATGAATGGCCCGGACCACCTGGATTTTAACTTACCCGGAAATAGACGAAGTCGGGAATTGAATAGTAACACCTGATCACCCGGTTGGAATTCCCTCGTGTGCTTAATGTGCTTGTCATGCCATTGTTTCGTTCGTTCCTTGTAAATTTTCGAATTCTCGTATGCCGAATTTCGCCATTCTTCGAGTTCGTTAATCGCAATAAACGGTTATTTCTCGCACTTGACAAGTCATAATTAAGCATTTTAATAGCCCAAAAGGCTTTATGTTCAAGCTCAACCGGCAAATGACATGCTTTACCATAGACGAGTCGGTATGGGGTAGTCCCTATTGGCGTTTTGAAAGCCGTTCTATAAGCCCAAAGGGCATCATCGAGTTTGAGGACCAATCCTTGCGAGAGTGCCCAACCGTTTTTTTCCAAAATTCGTTTTAATTCGCGGTTGGACACTTCGACTTGACCGCTAGTTTGGGGATGATAAGCGGTCGCGACTCGGTGTGTGACACCATAACGCTTCAAAACCTTATCAAATTGATTATTACAAAAGTGGGTGCCTCTATCGCTAATGATGGCTCGTGGTGTACCAAACCGGGTAAAAAGTTTTTGAGAAAATGCACCACCACTCGAGTATCATTTTTAGGTAAAGCTTGAGCCTCTACCCACTTAGACACGTAGTCAACGGCTACCAAAATATATTTATTGCCCAACGACGCCGGAAAAGGTCCCATAAAATCAATACCCCAAACATCAAAGATTTCACAAACAAGTATACCGTTTTGGGGCATTTCATTTCTTCGAGAAATATTTCTGTTCGTTGACAACTATCACAAGTTTCAACATACCGTTTTGCGTCTTTGAAAAGTGTAGGCCAATAGAAACCCGACTCAAGGACCTTGCGTGCCGTAGTATTTGCTTGATAATGTCCACCAGTGGGTCCTTTGTGACAATGATTCAAAATGGAGATGGTTTCGGGAAGTGCAACACACCTTCGTATGATTTGATCCGCACAAACTCGGAAGAGGTGGGGATCGTCCCAAATATAATACTTGAGGTCCGAAAAGAATTTCTTCTTTTGTTGATGGGTCATCCCTTTTGGGAGAATTTTTCTGCAAGATAATTAGCGAAATCGCAAACCAAGGAATATCAATTGAAATTGAGTTAAGGGCAAAGAGTTGCTCATCCGGGAAAGAATCGTTGATATGTCCATTGTGTTGCTCATCGGTCCGAGTGCTCAAGCCGAGATAGGTGGTCGGGCGGCAAGATTTTCGGCACCGTTTATCTTTGATCTCCACATCGAATTCTTGGAGTAAGAGAACCCATCGAATCGGCCGTGGTTTTGCGTCATTTTTGTCGAGCAAATATCGTGAAAAGCGAGTGATCCGTATAGACAATGACTTTGGATAGAATCGGTATGATCGAAATTTGTCAAAGGCGAAAACCACTGCAAGTAGTTCCTTTTCGAGAGTTGTATAGTGGGATTGAGCAGATTCAAAGTCTTACTTGCATAGTAAATTGGCGGAAGTGTTTATCTTTTCGTTGCCCAAGCATCGCTCCTACCGCATAGTCACTAGCATCACACATGAGTTCGAACGGTTGAGACCAATCCGGAGCCACCATGATGGGAGAAGTGGTGAGTTTTTCTTTCAAAGTGTTGAATGCTTGGAGACATTCATCGTTGATATCAAAACTCGCATCCTTTTCTAAAAGGCGAGTAAGTGGTCGGGCGATTTTTGAAAAATCTTTGATAAAGTGCCTATAGAACCCGGCGTGCCTCAAAAAGCTTCGGATAGCCTTCACCGAGGCGGGCGGTGGCAATTTGGAAATTGTATCAACTTTCGCTTTGTCAACTTCAATTCCCCTGCAAGAAATTTTATGCCCCAAAACAATGCCTTCTTGTACCATGAAGTGGCATTTTTCCCAGTTAAGTACCAGGTTAGTCTCTTCGCAACGAACAAGGACTTTTTTAAGATTTGCAAGACAAAGATCAAATGAATCCCCAAAAACCGAGAAGTCATCCATGAAGACTTCCATGATTTCTTCTACAAGCTCGTCGAAGATGGCAAGCATACAGCGTTGAAAAGTTGCTGGTGCGTTGCACAACCCAAAAGGCATGCGTCTATAGGCGAAAGTACCGTAGGGACAAGTGAAAGTGGTTTTCTCTTGATCCTCGGTGCTATCGAATCTGAAAATAACCTGACATGCCATCAAGGAAGCAATAATAGAGGTGACCAGATAAACGTTCAAGCATTTGATCAATAAAAGGTAAGGGAAAGTGGTCCTTGCGAGTAGCATCGTTAAGTCGTCGGTAATCGATGCAAACTCGCCAACCTGTTACCGTTCGCATCGGAATAAGTTCATTCTTTTCATTTGGTACCACCGTCATCCCACCTTTCTTTGGGACCACTTGAACTGGACTTACCCAATTACTGTCAGAGATTGGATAGATGAGCCCAACATCTAGTAGTTTGATTACCTCTGCTTTAACTACCTCTTTCATGTTTGGATTTAAGCGACGCTGAGGTAGAACAACCGGCTTGAAGTTTTCCTCCATCAGAATCTTGTGAGTGCAAAAGGAAGGATTGATCCCTCGAATGTCGGAGATTTTCCAAGCGATGGCCTTTTTATGTTCCCGTAATATTGCCAACAATCTATCCTTTTGATGAGAAGATAAATTGGAGGAAATAATTACGGGAAGTTTGGCGTTCTCGGCTAGAAATGCATATTCCAAGTGTTCGGGTAACTCCTTTGGCTCAACGGTGGTGGATCCTCAATGGATGGTTTGATATGCCCCACCGTGAGTTTTCAATCTTTTCGAACTCTTTCGTCGCTCGTTGGTTTGTTTTCCTCCAATGCGAGCACGGATTCCCTAAGAAAGGGGTTTTCATCCGATATACCGCACTTTGAACAATACAAGTCTCCAAAAATTCGTTAGAAATCATGCTTGGTAGAGAGTTGGTTATCTCCATATCGATAAGATCAATAGCAAAACATGAGTCATCTTTATCTATCGTATTTTTCATTGATGTAGCGATTTTAAAAATGACTTGTTCATCTTCGACTCTTAAAATCAATTTGCCATCATGCACGTCAATGATTGCCTTAGCAATAGCTAAAAATGGACGCCCTAGGATCAAAGGGACTTCGACATCCGTATGCATATCAAGAATTACGAAATCGACAGAAATATAAACTTATCGACTTTGACCAAAACATCTTCAACAATGCCTCTAGGATATTTAATAGATCGTCACCTAATTGCGGGCTCATCCTAGTTGGTTTTGGCTCTCCTAGACCCATTTGTTTGAATAAATCATAAGGCATCAAATTAATGCTAGCCCCTAGATCGCCAATGCCCGATCAACGGTCAAATTACCGACATGACAAGGAATAGTAAAACTCCCTGGATCTTTGATTTTCTCGAGGTAACTTGTTTTGCAAAATTGCCGAGCATTCCTCATTTAATTGCACCATGGATATTTCTTCAAGCTTCTTCTTATTTGAAAGAGAAGATCTTTTAGAAACTTGGCATATTTTGGCATCTCGTGAAAGGGCTTCAACAAAAGGAATATTGATGTGCAATTGTTTAAATAAATCCAAGAACTTACCAAATTGGTCGTCATGTTTGTCCTTACGTAATCGACTTGGATACGGAATAGGTGGTTGGAATTCAGGTACCATTTTCTTTGTTTCCTTGGATACTGTTCGTCTTTTTGTTGTATGGGCGTGGGTTCGTCCTCCCAAGCATCCGTCTTCTGCCTAGCTTTGTTCCACTCCTTAGAGTAATTGCTTTTACTGCATTCTCTTGGATTTGGCTCGGTGTTGCTAGGTAAGCTCCCTTGTGGCCTTTCGGAGATCATTTTGGCAATTTGACCAATTTGATTTTCCAAGTTGCGAATGGATGCTTCTTGGTTCCTTAAGGATGTTTGGTGGCCGTGAAACGGGTTTCCGTTGTTTGGACGAATTTGGACAAAGTAAGTCCTCCAAACTTGGTTTTCGCGGTTGGAAACCGGGAGGTGCGAGATGAATTGGGGAGTGCGTTTGGATTAAGCCTTGACCTTGGTTTCCCCAACTAAAGTTCGGGTGTTGACGCCAACCTGGATTATAAGTGTTGCTGAAAGGATTATTTTGAAAGGGTCGAGATTGATTACCTAGATAATCCACTTGTTCATGTGGCGGTATCGCGTGAGGGCAATCTTGGTGATTGTGCGATCCTCCACAAGTCTCGCATGAGAAGGCTTGTTGTGTTGGTGGTTTTGGAGCTGCCAACCCGTCGATTTTCTGAGTTAGAGCTTCGACCTGTGCGGCTAGTGTTACCACCGCGTCCGCATTATATACTCCCACCGACTTTGTTGGTTTTTCCCGTATGGATTGCCATTGATAGCCATTCATGGCCATTCCTTCTATGAGATCTTGGGCGGCTTCGGGTGTCTTATTGTTCAATGTTCCCCCGCCGCATTGCATCAATCATTTGCCTTGTCGATGAGAGCAACCCATTGTAAAATGTTTGGATGCATCCAAATGGGAAGACCATGATGTGGGCATTTTCGCAGCAATTCTTTGAATCTCTCCCAAGTGTCGTACAAGGTTTCATCGTCCTCTTGAGTGAATGAAGAGATCTCATTCCTCAATCGTGCGGTTTTAGCGGGTGGGAAATACTTTAAAAGGAATTTTTCCGCCATAATGCTCCATGTTGTGATTGTTCCCTTCGGCAAAGTGTTTAACCATTGTTTAGCCCGTCCCCGAAGAGTAAATGGGAATAAGCGTAAACGGATGGCATCGTCGGAGACTCCATTTATTTTGAAAGTATCGCAAATTTCGAGGAAATTCGCGATATGATTATTGGATCTTCATCGGTAAGCCGTCGAATTGGACAAATTGTTGCACCATTTGAATGACATTCGGTTTGATTTCAAATTATTGGCGCATTGGCGGGCCTTACGATACTAGACGCACGCATCCGTCCATAGATGGCTTGGCGTAGTCGTACATGGTTCTTTGTTGTTCATCCGCCATATCGGGATCCTTGCTTTCGTTAATATCCTCCTCGTGGTCGTACTAATACTTTCCTCTCGTGTTGCTACGGCGTCTCTGCGCCCAGATTCGGCGACGAGTAGGCATGCACTGTAGTAAACAAGGAGGATAAGTATAATCCAAGACTTACAAAGATATATACCTAGAAAGACAATTGATAAAAATAAAAAAAAATGATTAAATTAACAAAAATAAGGTGTTCTTAATATTACAATCCCCGCAACGCGCAAAAACTTGATGGCTCAAAAGCTACCTTTAAAACCGTAGGCAAGTGCACCTATCGTTTTATAGTATAGATTATTGAGTACCGAGTGTCATTCCCACGAGGATTATAAGTACTAATAATTACCGTCTTTTTGTTATTTAATCTAACAATTTTCAGAGTTTTTGTTTGATAAAGAATCTAAATTATCGAAGTGTAAAAATGAAGTAAAATTTGTAGAATAAGAAATCAAGAGATAGAAGTGTGTTTGAATGTAAATCCCTTTAGAATGTTTTTGTGATTTGACAAGTTAAAAGATTCAACCATAAGCCCTTAAGCAAAAACCAACCTCTTTTAATAAAATCTCATGCTATGTGGACCGTAGAAATTCCCGATTTAAGTTAATCCCTTTCTCAAGGCGAAAAACTCCTAATCTCAAGTTGATTAACTGAAATCTCTTTCTAGTTAAAACCCCCAAGATTGCATTATAACGATTTATGAATTCCCATATTAGGTTTGACCCTAATCCAGAAGATTTATGTCGCCCTATATCTAGGATTGCATGCAACTCTTTTCACTTATATAGGTTCTACAACACGGCCAGCCGTGTTCGGGCCTGTTTTGTGCGGTTTTTCCTCCTCTTTTGATCCCCTTCAACATGGCCGTGTTTGGCGACACGGCTTGGCCGTTTTGGACCCTTTTTCCAATTTTTATCCAATTTATTTCCTTCTTTTTTTGAACATGGGCATGTTACTTGTCACCCCAAGTCATGTTGAGTGATTTTCTTGCCTTTTTCAATCAATATTGGCTCCATATTGCTCCAAATTGCTCCACCTATAATGTTAAACACATCATACTATGAAATGCTACGAGAAATACTTGAGAAACTATGATTTTTCTAACAAAACAATTCAAAAACTATTGAATTAATAATATAAAATATGTACAAAATGACACTTATCAATAGGAGGGAGATCTGCGGTGGTGAGGGGTGAATATGGAAAGAAGTATCTCTGTGAAGCATCGGGAGGTAAAGAAGGAGTGAATGTATTGGTGGTGAAATAACTGGAAAATGAGGTGGTAAAGGGATATTAGAATTTAAAAAAAGATGGTGAGAGTGGAGCCGAGATGAGGAAAAAGGGAAAATATGCTCCACAAAATGAACATCCCTTGACACAAATGTAGTATTGGTGTCTAGATCATAGACTTTATAACCCTTGGTGGCATTAGGATACCCCAAAAGATACACCTCTTAGCTACGGCCTCAAACTTGGTTTTATGGGGCAAATTGTTTGAGGCAAAACATAAGCAACCAAAGGTTCTTAAATGAGCATAAGAAGGTGGAGACTTGAAGAGAAGTTCAAAAGGTGATTTGTTATGTAATATAGGGGTGGGAGTGCGATTAATTAAGTATGTTCTTTGTTAAAATAGCATCCCCCGTAAATGTATTGGTAATGAAGCTTGAAAAAGTAAAGATCGAGCAACATTGAGAAGGTGTTGATGTTTCCGTTCAACCACACCATTTTGTTGAGGTGTGTACGGGCAAGATTGTTGATGGAGGATACCTTGAGATTCATAAAAGGAAGGCATAAGAAATTCAAGACCATTGTCGGTCATTTAATTACCTTAATTTTGATATTGAATGGTTAAATATTAAATGAACAAAATTTCAGTAAAAGTTAATTTAGTTTGATTTAGTTTTCATGAGATAAGTCCAAGTAATTCTAGTAAAGTCATCAACAATAGTAAGAAAATAATGGTGGCCTTTCGGAGAGGCCTTTGCATAAGGTCCCCAAACATCACAATGAATAAGAGAAAAGGCAAAGTAGAAGAAGGCAAATGAACAGGAAACTCTTTCTTTTTCTGTTTAGCCAAATGGCAAATAGACGATCATCTATTACAGAATTTTAACAAAGTGGAGCCTAAATTCTCTATAAGCTTGATCCTGGGATAAGATAGATGACCGAGTCGTTGATGCCAAAGACTAGCTTGTGTTTCTTTATTGTATGAAAGCGATAAAGCAAAGTTTGATGAAGATGGATGGCCAACGGCCTTCTTTGTGGTGTGAAGGATGTAGAGACCTTGTGATGCTTTAGCAAGTCCAATCATCATCTTTGAATAAAGATCCTGAATAAAACCATAATCTTGTGAAAAATAAAAACTAGAGAAGAATTTTTAGTAAGTTTTGTAACAGAAAAAAAGATTAAAAGAAAAACCAGAATACATAAGACATCATTGAGTATGAGGTGATCAGAGATTTTGTGGTCCCCTTATGTGTGACGGGGGGACTTGAGTGCCATTAGGCAAAAAAACCGAAGTAGTGATCTTTGATAGGTGTTGAGGTATACATTGAAGGGCAACAAATCATGTGATCTCAAGCTCCAAAGTATCAACAATCCAAGATGAAGTAAATTTAGAGGAAGCATTGGGAGGGGAAAATAGAGTGTTACCTGCCATGTTGGAGAAGTGATTGGGAGGTGGAGATTCCTCGGGAGCTGGAGGTCTTTGGAGAGGGTTGCAGTGGTGTCACCATTGAGAAGAGCCATGAGTTTTGACTGGTCCGAGTAAAGGAAAAGAGCTTGTTGTTCTCAACGAGATGGAGCAGTGGGTATCCGGGATGAGCACACTTTGTTGGTGAATGAGGATGGCAGGTGTTTTCCGGTGGCATTCTTTCCTTTAGTGAATTTGAAGTTAGGTGGAAAGCCAATAAGCCTGAAGCATTTGTCAATGGTATGGCCTGGCTTTCCACAATGTTGGCAAACAACATCAACTTTAAGTTTTCTCTTAGATTGATGAGAGGCTACGCCCAAGGCGAGCTTTCGGTGGATGGGAAGAGAGAAATTCGGCCTCCTTTGTCTCTCTTCTTGAAGAAGCATGTCATAGGCGTGTCAGGGAAGGGATGGGATTCATGAGTAGAATTTTCCCCCGGTACTTTCATAGGAATCACTAAGCCCCATTAAGAACTTAAAAGTGTAATCAAACCCGAATGTCACTCATGGATTTGAGAATTTGACAGTGCATTGGCCACAACTATAATGGGAAATGGTCCGTAATTCCGCAGTTCTTCCCAGGATGGTGTTCAAAGAAGTGAAGTAGTCGAAATGGAGGAAGAACCCCGAGATGCGTAACTCAAGCTTTGCTGTTGAAGTTGATAAATTCGCACACTATCAGGTTGGGAGTATCTAGTTTTGAGAGTCTCCCATACGTCTTTCGCGAGTTCATATAAATGATAGATGATGCAATTTCCTCGATTTGAATTAATGAGCCAAGTAAGAATGAGGTTGTTGCATCGAAGCTAAGGTATGTAAAGAGGATCACCGAAATCGTGCACGGGAATGGAACCATCCGGGAAGCCTTATTTATTCTTCGATGAAATATCGAGTGAAAAAGCACGACTCAGCCGTGTAATTTGTGCCATCGGAGGAGGTTTGATTTCAATGGTGTGGGAATTATCGAGGGAGGAGAAAGAAGGGCTTGTTGGGATCTTGATGGGAGAAGCAAATTGGGGGTTGCATTTGAGTAGCATTTGCAATTTGAGGGTCGATTTCTTGAGACATATCTGTCAATTTGGAGGTGACAAATTATCAAACAGATAGAAAGCGAGTCTTGAGAAAGAGAAAACAGAGTAGCGAGGGGAAAGAAGAAGGAACCAAAAAAAAAACCACAAAGAAGCAAGCTAGAAAAAATGGATGAATCAAGGCTATGGAAAAAGCCTTTATCAACCTGTTACTCTTGATACCATATTAAAAGCATAAACACCCATGCATACGAGGAAGAAAGGAATGAATGATTGTATTCATTGTATTGATGAAAATGGAAAAATGATAAAAAGTCAGACAATCCAAATGATTAGCTCATCAAGACACCCATTTATACATGTCCATAAAAGGACGAAAAATAACAATGTAAAAGAATAAAATTGAGATGGAATCCAAGTTTGTTGGAACAATTTCCTCTACAAATGGTGAGGTCATATTTGTACAATTCCTTCATTTGCAGTCTTTATTTTTTGTCCATCTCTTCTTTTGATTTACGAGAGGGGATACTAAATTTCTGAATATAAAATAGGAAAAAGGGTATTTTAGTGGGTGTGTTTATAAATGTTGCTATATAGGTAGGTGAAGACATTGATATCATTACTACTCTTGTCTTTCTTATGTGTTATTTGGTTCCTTCTTAACTTGGCTGGTAGTTGTACCATTGTTGCAAAAGCTTTGATAATATTTTGTTAAGAATGAGTCCTGGTAATGTTTCTGTGTACCATGGGAGCAAATTGAAGGTGATTGACAGGAGAGTGAGGGTTGTAGAGCTGATTCTTAGGTGTTTGATATGTGGCTTAGCCATTGTTTCTTTTGTTCTTATAGTGACACTCGGGTTAAGGAAATCTTCACTATTCGGAAGAAGCCCAAGTTCTGACATGAAAGCCCTTGTGTACGATCTTTTTAGCTCTCTCTTTGGTGATTGTGTTAAGTATGTGAGGAAGTTATTTCCAAAAATATTGGTGTTTTCATGTTTTGTTTCGAATAATTGCGTTTCTTGGTAATAGCCAATGGGATAGCTCTTTGCATATTCACTGGTCCAAGTTTTGAGGTGTGTTGTGAGTATGATTAAAGGGACTATTCTATTTGGAATGTCATTAAGGTATATTTATACAATGTAGAATATTAAAGTTAGTATGAATTTATTAAATATATATAATTTGTAGTGTCCTCAACAACCGGGAGGCAGTGAGTGTGGATATTATGTTATGAGATATAGGTGGGAAATATGCACTCAAATGTCCGATGCTAAATTAATATATAGTAACTTACTAAGTACTTTTAACTATATAAATTTCTAATTTCTTTAATTGATATACTTAAAAGTTCTTATGAATCTTTGTAGAACTCATTTGGAAATGAACCGTACTCACAAGAGCAAATTGACGAGATTCGCGAAATATGGGCGCAATATTTTATTGAAGATTGTGTGTAAGTTATTAATTTGTTGGTTTTTTTCATTAAAAATTATTTCTATAAATGGTTATAGTTATATCTTTCTTCTTCTTTAGTTATAATTTTTTGGATTGTTTTATGTTGTTTGCGGTTCTTGTAGTTGATGGCGTTGAGGAGGGACGACATGCAGCGTAGTTGATGGCGTTGAGGAGGGACGACGTGCAACAATGGTTTAAAGTTAATCCTTTCATATGTGGGTTGGATTTTGATTAAGCCGGATTGAAAACTGAATGAGTTTTCTCTATGTTTTTGACATTTTTGGATAGTGTTTGAAAACGTGTTATTTTGTTGAATTGTTTTATGTTATTTTTTTATGGCATGTTGGATTTTTGTGTATATTCGAGTTCCATATTGCGCATGGAAGGGTACAAAATTACTATTAAAATTATATTTAAAAAATGGTAATAGGTGTCGGTTTCTAGAAACAATCGACGTCTATTTAGAGAACCTTTAGACGCGTCGGTCTTTCTTGAAAGACCGATGATTGTTGTCTACTAAAAGTGCGATTGTTTTAGAGAAACCGACACTTATTGTAAACAATATGCATCGATTACAACCGACACCAAAACTCGGAGTATTAGTGTCGCGTTTGCATGCGTGTCGCTTCAAAAACCGATGCTTATTGCCGTTTACAACCGACACGAATGACCAATTCTGTACTAGTGAACAAATTAAGCATATATTATAGCACCGTGGATTTAAGTTATAAAGTTTATTTGTTGATGCATAGTCGACTTTAACGAGAATCAGTAAATTGTCTTACATGAAGTTAATCTTTGATAAAAAAATTAATAATTTATCGATGATTCGAACTTCATATGCATAGTTGCTAAAGTAAAATTGTTTTTTAAGGCGAGATCATTCCAAGTCAACGGGGTTGACCAAAATCTTCTTCCCGAGAGGGAAATTCTTCACGTCACTCCTCTTCCCGAGGGGAAGTCTTCTTGTTTTCTTCTTCCCAAAGGGGAAGTCTTCTTGTTTTCCTCTTTCCAAGTGGGAAGTCTTCTTCTCCAGAGTTGGAATATCCTTCGATTTGGGAACTTATCCGCACACACGCACAATTGTTAGAGGTCCCCGGGGTTGTCCGGGAGGCTCCTCCGACGCTCAAGTCAAGCCACGGTGAATGAAAGAATAAATAGTAAGAAATGATATTGTATAATAAATGCGTAGGAGAATTATGAATTAATCAATTTGAGATAATATGAGAGATCTTTTTATATCTGGGAAATGTGCCCCGTGGGCTATGTAGGAGAAATTGGCCTATGGACCATACAGGACACTATTGGGCGATTTATTTATTAAGAGCCAATTGGGCAATTAATATTAAATAAACATATATCAATTGAACTATATATTAATTAATTAAATACCAATTTTCCCCAATAATATTCATTTGTATTTAAACACATGAGATATAAGGTAAATTACAAAATACACACTTGAGGTTGATCTAGTTAAAAAAATCTCATCTAACTTTCAAAACTACAAATACATCATTGACATTATTTCTATTAATATATTTTACAAATTGCACCATCGAAAAGGTGGGACCTCGAGGATTATTTGTAATACCATAAGAGAGTGTTTGTAATTTTGAAAAATAACTCGAGTTTTTTTGCAATTAGGTTAAACTCAGAGGTAGTTTTTGTCATTCACCCTAACACATATACATAAATAATAGTACTTGGTCAATAAATAAAAGCTCCATTGGTAATATTTCCCAAATGAACTCCCCGATGAGTAACTTCATCCGAGAGGATTGCACAATTCAAAACAGGATCCGCTGACAAGGTGTGTCGCATTGAGTTTATTTGGACATGATTTAATCACTCTACGATCAATTTCTACGCAAATTATGATATGATTGAATCGTTCTAATATTTGTAACTAATTGAAAAACTAGTTAAAGAATGAAAAACAGAGTAGACCCGATGAGTGGATAATTGATTCATTTACGCTTGGAAGATAAGACAAGCGGCGTGCTCCACGATGAGTAGGAGCACGAACGATAGATATCCAAAGCGTAACTTCTAGCTAGCCAAGTCCGGAGCGATAAGTCAACTAAGAAACAAGAGGGGAAGAGGGTAGTGACTTTTTGATAAAACCAACTCGTATTAAAATTAAGGGTCTTGAAATCGTCCCAAAGAACGATTGATAAAGGTGGTTCGGGAGAGCATCCCAAACAAAGGAATCATAAAACATGTTTTTCGCATGAAGGGCAAAAAAGTGAGCGACGAGTTATTTGCTCGTTTAGTCCAAAAATGCCCCCAAGAGAGACTAGCGATTTAGCAAGCATCAAGTACATCATCACAAAGCACCGCGGGAAGCGGAGGAAAAAGTGCGTCACCATTTATGGCGAGAATAATAGCAAAGCAGCGTCTCCAAATATTTCAACTAACGAGAGATTTAAATCTTTCCCCAAGGATAGAGCCTCTTTTCGCCAACAACATTTCGCGACCTCGCTATTTTGGATACCGTAGAACCTTTTGACACACCACAAATAAATCGCCCCCTGGATCAAAAGCGGCAACCCCAACGCTGCACAATTATTGGATGAGGAAATAGCACCATCAAAAAAAATACAAGGGCCCGATGGTTGTCGAGGAATAAGACAAAGGACTTTTAAGGGCGAAGCGACGGACGTTCGGGCCACGATGATGAGAGGCACGATAATCTAGTATCTTATTATTTGCCAAAAGGGCCACCAAATAAGGTTCCGTACTTGTGGCTTCCCATTTTTCTTGTTAGGAAAAGCCAAATGAAGTCACACATTGTAGCCACAAGTTCGCAAAATATCCCGATCAAAATGGAGAAGAATATCCCGAAGCCACAAGGAAGCGAAGGTTGTTCAAATTTCATAATTAGTTCCCAAATACGCCAATTTCCATGAGGCAAGAAAGCAAATGAGCGGGGTAAAGAAAATGTGTGTTGAGGTTGGGGAGTGATGATCATGAAGCAACACGGTCCGACGATTCGAGATGGTGCAACCGGAGATTATCAAAAGTAGCAACAGATTGAGAGAGACAACGCCAAAAGAACAATCGGGGTACGATGTGGGATCCGGAGCTTCCAAATTTTCTTCCAAACGGGATTGACACCACAACTAGAGGAGGCATGCGAGTGGACCAAACCGGGTAGAAGGGCATTTTCCAAAATGGCGTGGTATCTTTGTTTTCACAAAGATATTTACCTTGTTTGGAAAAATGCCAACACCAAGTATTCGAACCGTGAGATCTACTGACAGCGGAGAGCAAGGATCGACTTAGCTTCCGCATTTGAGAAGGTGGAGCGCACTAACGCGATATTCCACGGCCGAGATCATTGTCGATGAGGTCACCACCGTGTGAAGGGAGCTGGATTGCGGTCGTGGGGTATGGATGAGGAAGTCGGAGTGACAGTAATCCATGGATCACCCAGATTTTCGTCGACATTCGGAACAATTTGTTTCCTACTACCCTTAAGACACTTCAAACTTGCAAAAATGCTACGCCAAGACCAAGAGGGACGATAACCGATTTGTGCGGTCATAAGATCACCACGGGGAAATATTTCGCTTTAAAGACGCGGCCAAAAGCGAAGTTGGGCATGTGAGGATCCGCCATGATTGTTTACATAATAAAGCAAGATTGAAGGCCTTAAGGTGGTGTAAACCAAGTCCTCCGATGCTTTACTACGACAAAGTTTATCCCAACTACGCCAATGAATAGATCATTTTTCCGGGTTACCGCTCCACAAAAATGGGCCATCATCGATTGGAGTTTGTCAATAATATAATCCGGAATACGGAAGCATGACATGGCAAACGTTGGAATAGACTGTATGACGGATTGGATAAGAATTAGACGACCGGCTTGAGACAAGTGCATTTCCTTCCAACCTTGAAGTTTAGACCATGCTCTATCGACAATATTAGAGAAAATTTGCTGCTTATTCGCTCCCACAACTGATGGCAAACCAAGGTATTTACCATGGTGACAACTTCGGGGATGTTTAGAATGCTCGTGATACAGTTGCGAATTTCCTGGGATGTGTTCGGGCTGAAGTAGATACCAGATTTCTCCCTATTAATGCGTTGGCCCGATGCCTTTTCATAGAGTTGGATGGCCCAATGGAGAGTGTTCGCCTCTTGAATTGTTGCTTGGCCGAAGAGAAGAGTGTCATCGGCGAAAAAAGATGCGACACTGCAGGGCCGTGACGAGCGATGTTAATCCCATGAATAGATCCAAGCTTTGTAAATCCTGCAAGATCAAAGAAAAAACTTCGGAGCACAAGATAAAAAGGTAAGGCGAAAGAGGGTCGCCCTGTCTAATTCCCCGTTGAGGGATGATGGAACCAAATTGGTGGCCATTCGGAGGAAAGAAAATGAGGAGGTGGTGATGCAAGATTTAGTGAGAGAGACAAATTTATCCGGGAAACCTAAGGAATAGAGGACGCGGAGGAGGAATGGCCACTCGATTCGGTCAAATGCTTTACTTATATCGAGCTTAATGGACATTGAACCCAGGTTACCAAGTCTTCTAAGTTTCATGGAGTGGTGGATTTCGTAGGCTACAAGGATGTTGTCGGTGATGAGACGACCATGAACGAATCTTGATTGGGATTCGAAATAAGGGTTGGAAGAATAGTACGAATACGGATGGAGAGGACTTTGGACGCAATTTTGTAGGTGACGTTATACGGACTAATGGCCTAAATTGGGTTATTGAGTCGGGGATTTGGTCTTGGGATTAGAACAATATGTGTATAGTTATAAGACGGAAGAAAAGAATTATGATTAAGGAAATTAAGAACAAAATCGTGACATCTTTTTTAACAATATGCCAAAATTTTTGAAAGAAAACAGGAGACATACCGTCCGGCCCGGGAGATTTAAAGGGTGCATCTGTTTAAGGGCTCGTGTGACCTCATCGCAGTGAAAAGGTTGGAGCAAATACTGAAGCCATCTCGGAAGTTACCTTGGTTCTAACTCGCCGAGCAGCCCGATCCATGTCGTGTGGTTGAGGGGAAGGATGTGGAAAAAGCTCGGCGTAATAAGTGCCGATTATATGCTCAATCTTATCCGGGTCGGTTTGGAGGATATTTTGAGAGTCGCGAAGGGTGAGATGGAATTTATGGCTTGTCTAGTGGATGCGAATGTATGGAAAAACTTGAGTTGCGATCCCCCTCTCTGAGCCAGTGTTGTTTTGCGCGTTGCTTCCATTTTAAATCGTAGAGAGTAAGCAGCGATTCGAGTTCAGAATTTCTGTCAAAAAGCCTCTGCCTAATCTCCTCCGTGATAGTGGATTTTCTGAGTTTACTGACTTCTGTTTTGAGGTCTCGAATTCTCTTGGATAGATTGCCAAACTCAGCTTTTGACCAATTTAAGAGCCCAACTTTACAATTCGGATTTTGTCTGCGATATCACCAAAGTCAGTGTGCCAATTATTTAAAATCACTTTTTCGCACTCCTTAGAACGAACCCACATAGCTTCGAAGCGAAAAGGTTTTTTCTTATGGCCGGGAGAAGACAGACTACTGCGATCGGAAAAATGGATGAGAAGATAAGCATGGTCCGAGGAGAAAGTCTCGACATTTTCGACCTTAGCGATGGGAAACAAGTTTCGGAATAAATTATTGCACACACTACGATCCAAACGGGCCCGCTGGGTGAAAGGGTGCACGTTTAGACGGCTCCATGTAAAAATATCCCCGGTAAAACCCATGTCCTGTAGGTCGCAAAACGTAAGAGCTTCTCGGAATGCAGAAATTTGCCAATTAGCCCGGAAGCCTCTGCCTTTAAATTCATTTTGCAAAAGTACCTCGTTAAAATCTCCAAAACAAATCCACGGGGTGGGTGGAGAAGTCCGGAGATTTTTAAAAAGGTTCCAAAATTGTCGACGAAGAGCAACATCCGGTTGCCCATAGATACCAAAAGAGTTTCGGAACATATTGGTGTTATCGTGAATATCCACATCGATGAATCATCTGAGCGAATGAGCGGAGAGAAACAATTATTGATTTGCGCCAAAGAATTGCAAGACCTCCGAACGGCGAGAGAAAGGTGATGCGATACCAAAATAGCCAAGATAATTTTTCAAGCGATCGATTCTTTGGGGTGTTACATTTAGTTTCACAAAGAAAAAGAACATCGGTGACTTTGCGAATGATATCGCGTAGTTCTTGAATGTTCGAGGGTTCCCAAGCCCCCGACGGTTCAACCGATGACGATCATGGTGATTGGCGGAGCTGGTTCGAGCGACTTCCGCCATTTGAGTAGTGATAGAGTCGAGTGTGAAGGATTATCGAATCGCCGGGAGGAGAAGAATCGGTTTTGGGACGTTTATTGATAACTCGGACAGAATAGCCTCCAATTCGTAGTCAGTCAAAAAGCCATCAACTAGGAGTTTTCACTTGCTTGGGGATGTGGGTTTTGCGTGAGGGCCAGGGATATTTTTGGAGGGTAGAGAATCTGCGGGCTATTTTTCCTTTGGTGTATCCAAGTTCATAGGTACTTAGGAATAAGAAAGGGACTATCAAGGGTGGGTTGGGATGATGAGGTGGCGTTGATTGATGCATCGGGAAATTGGGGTGGTGGATTGGAGTTGAGTAATAATGGTCTTATTTGGGTATGTAGTATATGATGGTGTAGGGTTAGTAGGAATAATGTCTTGGGGTTGAGCATGGGAAGTTAGGGGAGCATGTGCTAGCATGGTGGGGGGATGAAAGGAATGATGGCATTTTTCGAGATGGAAGAAGAATGGCATTTTGTTGGGGGATGGCATGTGATGTGATGTAGATATTGATGCTTTAGGTGGGGAGGTTGAGTGAAGGTTAATATGAGTGTTATTGTAAGGGTTGGGGTCATTTCAGAATGTGTCGATGGTATGTGTTACGATGGGAAAGTAGGGGGAGGGAGAGTCGCGGTGGATGGAAGTAGTAGCGGGACGGGGAGGAGGCGGCGGGGAAGAGGAGAAGGATTCAAACTAGAGGAAGCTCGGAGCCAAACTCCATATTCAAGTGCACCAAAGATTCGAGCGGGGGTTTAGGATTCGAGTATCACGATCTTTGAGTATATGGCCACGATGATGCCCACGGTGAAAGCAAAAATCCGGAGCCTTTCATATTTAAGGAAAATCGACGTTTCGACCATGCACGTCCGCATGAATAATTCGAATGAGAGGCTTTGTAATATCAATTGAGACTTTGATGCGAAGGAATCGCCAATAACCGAGCCCGATGTATCGTGCCGGGTTTCAGGAAATGACCAATTGTATTTCCCAGCGGTTTCGGCAAATGATGTATTCATTAGTCCCAATGGTAGGTGGTGGAGTTGAATCCAAAAGTCACAAAGTGAGTAAACTGACGATCCGATGGATTAACATCGTGTAATGCTTCATGCGAGAACTAGAAGATATTTATCAAAAAGCCAGGGGGTTCCGCCAAAACCCGTTTCTTGTCGAAAGCACCGAATCGAAAGAGAAGAAGAATATATTATCTCGTATGGTTTTGCATGAGAAAGGGCCTTTGGGATTCCATAGACGCTTGAATAATGTTGAGATTTGGTCCGCTTGAATGATACGGTGCAAGGAGTTTCCCAACTAGACCAAGATGGAGGTTTGCGTCGGCATGGAGGATAGAGTCCATGCGGATGGGGTTGGTTTCCGGGGGCGAGGGATAGACGAGCATATAATTTTTCCAGCTCCTCCGCCATAACCTTACGTGTAGACGCAAAAACCGGAGTCGGAGGAGAAGCCAAGGTAACGCGTCGAGAGCCTTCAATCGTGGAGACGGGCCGAGAACCCGTTTGTCGCGAGAGATCTCGCACGGAAAGGACAATAAAAGAAAAAAGGGGTTAGAAGGGAGGACTAAAAGGCTGCGAATGAAAAAGGAAAAAGATAAGAAACAACAAAACAAAAATAGACTAGATTAGGATAATGGAGTTGGATCAATCATGGAGAAATTTGCAGGGGATAGGTGGGGGAAGATGACATGGAAGAATGAGAAAGGAGTAGGCGGGCGTGACCAAACATGGGAGACCCAAGGCCATGCGCCAGAAACCCAAGACAAATGCTCTAAGAGGAATCTCCCAGTGGAGAGAACCCCAGGACTTGATTTGTTTCTTCAATATTTCCTTTTTATTAAGAGGGTAGTGACTTAGACCCTAGATAGAGCTATGCCGGGAAGCACAAAAAGCATGAGGCGAGATATTATACAAGGATCTCAAGTTGTTACTCCACTAAAGAGAGGATACAAGCAAGCGAGATATGCTCCCGATGAAGAGGAGCAATAGATGTTGGAATTGGTTTTATTAAATTGGGTTTTGACCCGATTTTGACCAATTATTTAAGTGGGGTCATTTATTCAAAGTATGAAATAAATGAGATAAACGTCATCTACCAGTGGTAGATGAGTTTAGCATTTTTAATTTCTCAAAACCAATATCGGGTGAATGAGAAATAAATGTAAAGTTGGCCACTTAAAATACTTTTATATATGGAATATAAAAGGGTGAGAATATGGAAAGCCATAACCCACATAGGAAACATATTAAATGTTTGACTAGTTAATAAAGAGCTTCACCACTAATAAGGAGTAATCATGTGGAACTCCTTATGGTACACCCTAGTGGACAAGTCAATTTTGACTAGCCTTTGGCTAGCTCAAAAAGAACCGAGGACGGTGGGGAGCACCGTCCGAGCCGGGAGCGAGCCGGGCCCACGACGTCGAACATAGTCGCATTGAGCACTTTCGAGGCGCACTTTGCACGCACGCATCGTCGCGAAGAGCCTTAAAGTTTTGGAAAATCGAACCAGGGTTCAATCCAGTGGCTTGACGGTGGCGTGGCGGGCGGCTCGGGTGGCGATGACTTGGCAGGATCGACGAGTGGCGACACGTGGCGCCGATTCGGGAAGAGCGTCGCTGATGGGGCACCGTCGACGCCGTCGTCCAGGAAAATCGAACCAGGGTTCAATCTAGTGGCTCGGTGGCGTGGCGAGGCGGCTCGGGTGGCGGTGACTTAACAGATCGCATTGCAGTGGCGACACGTGGCGCCGACAGCGTCTGCATTTTGCCGACGGGCACCGCGATGAATCGCTGTCTGTCGATGTGAAGGGGTGCATGCTAATATGTGTGTTCCTTCGGCAAATAGGATCGAGACCATCGGATCGCAATTGTTAACCACGGGCGCGTCGGCGGTCAAGATCGATCGCACTGGGGGTTGCACCTGGGCCTCGAGGAGGCACCAGGAGCTCTATATAAACCAAAGGATTCATTTCATCACATCAATTTCAAATTTCTCGCTTCATTTTTTCTCGCATAACTTTGTCAAGAGAGTTCAAAAACATCTTAGTGTTCGCATTTGCGATTTGTAGTGCAACTATCGCAAGTAGTTCGTCGTTAATATCTTGGGAGACGATTGCCGTATTCCGTAAGCACCGTGGAGCGGGGCAATCTCGTCTTAAAGAGAAAGAGTCCAACTCTTGCCTCGACGTCTCGATTTTTACCGTTACTCGCTCAACCAGCTGTTTTCGGACCATTCGGTATACACCAAGCTTTTTTTCCCAACAATAGAAACTTATCCGTTGATTCTTCAACATCGTCGGTTTAGACCCCACTTATTTCCGTCCAAGCTTCATCGTGGTCATAGATAGACTACGTAAGTTCGTGTCCATAAGACTCGACAATTACCTTATGAAGGCTCACTATCATGTGACTGGATGGGTTTCCTTAACCAAGTCATTGCTTATGAATCGCCAACTCATTTTTCAACATGCACCATCTTTAAGATGGTATCGAATGAAAAAAATCGTATATTCAAATTTAGTTTGTTATAGAAATGAATCCAAAAATGTCTTTACAACAATCGATGTTGAATCAAATATCGAATAGTTTGATTTAAATTTTTTAACCATAATAGGGGATCGACAAGTAACAATTGTTGCTTCTTTGATTGTAAACCAAATTTGAATCCTCTATATGAATTTTTATGTGGAAATTGTACGAGAATAGCCATTTACAAAATGTAAAGATTAAAAATAGCCAACTTTTTCAAACACATCTTTTTAGCCATTTTGGAGTGTGAAATGACATTCATATCTTGTTTAAGCATATTACATTAGGTCATATACCTCTCTTTCTCCTTTTCACTTTCTCTCTCGAGTTTTGGTTCTAAGACATAAACTATTGGCGACCCTTGTTTTTCGATCGTAATCTCGAAACAATGTAAGCATTTTGTTCTCTAGCTCATCCTTTATTCATTTCAAGATCGTATTTAGTTTGAGGTTGGGTATACAATAGATTTGAAAACCATAGACATGAAAAAAATCCAGTTCGAAATAAGCTCGAACAATAGCCGCAAATGTAACTCGATATTAAAAAAATCTTATCTAACTCGACATCGAGTCACTATGACATTGATTTTCCCCTCAAAATCGAGTCTTTATGACTCAAATCGAGTCCATGTAACTCGAATTGAGTCTGGTGACTCGATGTCGAGTTAGATAAGAAAAAAATTCAAAGATGCCCATTCATTAGCCGCACAAACCAACCTTTTGTAACACACCGCAACCCGTAATACCAACACAACTAGCACAACTAAAACAACCAACACAACCAACACAACCAAGAATACCAAAACAAGATGCAAACTAAATATATCGATGAACAAATATATACGATCAATATGACATCGCAAAAGTAAAAATCCATAATCCCTAATCCCTAATCCCTATCCCTAATCCCTAATCCCTAATCCCTAACATCCCTAAAAGGATGAAAATTTCTCGTAAAATTTTGATGAGACTAAAATATCCCTATATTTTAATGATATTAAGGTCAAACATGTAATTTAATTAATTAATTGTAATTAAGAATCGTGATAAAAGCTAAACAGACTTTTCACTTTCTCACGAATTCTTAAAGGATGAACCTTTCACTCTCTCACGCCTTCTTATAGTATGATGAAAGGAACTTCAAAATTTTATTGGTCTTCTGCGAATATGAAAGGAATTTGAAAGGTCTCAAACCATTCCTCTAAAATCTAATATCTATGAATTAGGAAAAGAAGGGATTTTAGTTTCACCAAATCCTTTTCTTTTTCTTATTAAGATCAGGTAGATTTTAATAACAAAATCTTGTGAGGCACAAAAATACCAAAATTTGCGCGACTATAAAGTTAAAGGCAAAAAGGAAATCAGATCGAAAGGGAACCGAAGATATCAAATTGAGCAGTTTTTTGACCATGGCCGGTGGATTTGTGACGCGGATCAGGAGGAAGGAACCGAAGACATCAACTTGAGCGGTTTTTCTTGACCATGGTGGCAAGTGTGACGTGCGAGAGATTTGTGAGGCGGATTAAAACAGAGAGTGAATAACTCCGGTCGATTCCAAATTTGAGACAAAGGTGATTTTCAAGTTAAATCTTTAATTTTACTTTAATGTTTTTTTTACTTAATGACATTTTAGACATTCTTCGTATTCATTCACCAGAGACAGACATTAATAGGTTAAGTAGAAAATCCCTTTTTCCCTTATTTTCAACTTCATTGTGAAGTTGTCATGGAAAGCAAAGCAACTGACCTCTCTTAGTAGCTCTCTCAAATTATATGGCATCAAAATTCCATTTGATCATAATCAAGATAGCACATACGACATATTATTATTATTGGAAAGCATTTCATGGATGAGTGAGGATGAATTCAACATATACGGTCGAGTCGAGCAACTACCGTGACATTGGGAGTATTTGCAAAAACTTCTACTTTTAGGAGAAGTCATTTATTGAAGTATAAGTAAAAGTTGTTGAGAATCAAAAGTTGGTAATGTTCAAAAATAGAAATAGAAGTTGAGAATCAAAAGTTGAGAGTATTTGGTGGAAAAGTTAGAAAGTGCTTATTTGTTTGTAAAAATCAAACTAAAAGCGGGAACATAAATCTAAAGCACCTCTCATTACCTTTAGATTCTGATTAAATAAAACAGAATCAAATGAAGATGGCATATGAAAACGCTACAAAGTGATTGTTTGAGCAAAAACTAAGAAGTGCTTTTTTAGTGATTGTAGATACTCCCATTATGTCATTTCTCTGTCATTCAACACTCCCTTTCTGCAATCAGACAAATTGAATGAGGCAAATAAAGGGAACATTAGTAATGCTTTGCTTCTAAACTGAGTGTTGAAAAAGAAAACTGAAATCACAAATTGAAATTCCTTAAGGTTCACCTTGATTAATGGGGTTACTGAAGTCAACAATTTTGTGATACATGATAACCTCCCTTTTCTTTCTAAACCTCCCACCAGAATAAAATTTATCAATTGAAAATTTTCTTCTAGCATCCAGATAGACAATTGTGTATCCATAATCCTTAGTCACACCAATTAAAGCTTCCTGCAAGACCCTAATTCTGAGCCTGATATGGTTCCTAATAAGAGGGTGAAATCACTTAAAACAAATATTGAACTAAGTGTTTGTGCTCTCTTGATTTTCTACATGCTGCATATAAAGAACTTGCATCTGCAAGACGAGGGGTTTATACTTTTCGAACGCAAGGCATGGTGTATCATGATCTTCCAGGGTCAACACCCAAACAAGATGGTCATGGTTATTTTCAATTATATTTTGTGGAAATGGAAAATGAACATACTTGAAAACTCCAATGTGTCTGAACTTACCGTGAACCAACTCATGGATATTCTAGATGTGAATCCATATGCAAAAGTGATTACAAAACATTTACCAAACGGTTTGGAAAACTTACTTTTACCACATGCCAAGTGCTATTAAGACTCTTTACGCCAATTTACAATCTCCTGGGGTGAATCTATTTTGTTAATTGCAGGCCTGTAGCTTCCCATTTCTACTCCATTGGATTAATTCCTACCATGAATCCTCTGAGGTTAGCAGGAATGCTCCTTACCTTTACAAGGTAAATTCTGTCCAAAAATTTAAATTAGATAATATTTGAAAGTTCAAATTTGAAGAATGACTAAAGTTCGAAGTGGTGTTTTCAATTTCAATCTAATATTACAATAGTAAGGTGGACTTTACCAGGTGTTTTCAGAGGAACCTGGTAACAGGACAAGCAATTGTTCTGACTAAAGACATGTCTCTTTTGCCTTGATTTTTTATGTTATTTATTTTAAATCAAGAGTCAGTGTGGTTCATTGTTATTTTTATGCTTTTGCTCATTTTTCTTTTATTGCCTACACTTACTTTAATACCAAAATTTTATTCTTTTCTGGTACGTGGCTCCCAGAACTATGTTTGGTGTGCTGAGTTAAGCGTGTTTGAAAAGTGTTTCAAAGTTTGAATATTGTCTATATAAGCACTATATATAATGCCATATTCTTTTTGTTTCTTTTTCTTTGTTGCCTGCACTTACTTTAATACCAAAATGTGAATCGTTTCTGGTTTGTGGCTCCCAGAAGTATGTTTTGTGTGTGTTTGAATTTTTTCCAAAGTTTGAATATTGTCTATATAAGCATTATATATAATGCCATATTCTGTAAAAAAATTGGATTACCTAAAATACCCTTAAATTTAAAAGACATCTTGTACTGTGAAAAGTCATTGTTCAACTCTGAAACGATACGCCAAAGAATAAAAATATGTAGACGGCAAATAAGAAAAGCAGAACAGTACCAACAAGAAAGAGACCAGCAGAGTGCTAACAAGAAATTTGAACAGAAGAAGACAAATCCCTATTCATCGTCTCTTTTGGGGTTATTCAAATATCTACAATACCCATGGTTAGTTCCACCTTTTGCTTCGCAAACAACAAAAAAAAATCGAAATTATAACAAATTTGAGTTTTCTGATTTGGGAGCTGGTTTAGTATTTATTTATATCTGTTTATTTGAGTTTATTTATAGGTTAATCTAACTGACTTTGTGAGTTAACAATATGGGTTTTGTGTTTTATTAGGGATTTTATATCCTTTTGTGTATTCGAGGAAAACAAACTTTATGAATTCTATTGAAACTAAAATTTCATTTCGTATTTCTACAAAATAGTACCAATCAGAAATCTGAACGGAATAAGTCTAATCTATTTCGGTCGTCTCTTGGGTTATTCAACAATCCTCAATGATCAAGGAAAAGGTGAGTTTTTGAGAGAGCTAGCATTTCTGGTTAAGTTTTTATGTGTGCCACTTTGTTTGTGTGTTTCTTTATTGTTCTTATTTCATACTGCAAAATGAAACTTCTAAAATGTAATATCTATCTACGTTTCCACTAAGGGACTCACCCACTGTAAACTGGTTTGAAATATGGTGCATGAATGAATACTCAACATTCTTAATAGCATTATTTGCCAAATGAAATCTATTTCCATTTGCTTGGTATTTTCTACCTTGTAGCTGCAAAGATTATTATCAGAAACTGCATGTAACTGTTGGTGATGTTTTACATATATTGAAGCAATTAAAAGAGTGGGAATGAGTGATGCTACTGAGTTTGATCTGGAAGCGGAGGATTATGTACCACTTCCTAAAGAAGAGGTACACAAAAGGAAGATAGTCTAGATGTGTTCCCTTGCCATGCAAGATTATTCTATTGATTTACCAAGCAGTGAGAAGCATTATTTTTTGAAATTTGTAGTCACACCCTAAAACTGTATGATTAGACGTGCCTAAATCTGTTTGCTTCCAATTCCAGTATTTGTGGAAGTTGGAAATCACACCTAAAACTCTCTATTCCTAAGTTTTGTGTGCTTTCATTTGAGAAGTTCTAAGCATGGTCACTTTGTTAAATTTTTTGTTAGTGTGTTAAGTGTAATACATCTTTCTCAGTTGTTGGAATACAAGGTTTCACTACTTCCTTAATAAAAGTCATCTCTCATTTTTGCATTGATACGCCAAAAAATAAAAAGACGCAGAAGTGCAGAAATGATAGCAGAATTTCTTTTGATCATTGGGGTTATTAAGAATCTATAATACCCATGGTTAGTTCGACCTTTAGCTTCAATTATAACAAATTTGTTTTTCTGGTTTGGAGGTTGAGTTAGTATTTATTTATCTCTATTTTTATTAAGTTTATAGATTAATCTAACTGACTTTAGTGGGTTAATAATACGGGTCTTGTGTTTTATAGGCAATTTGTATCCTTTTGTGTATCCTGAGGCAAATAAAAATATGAATTCTATTGAGACTGGAATTTCATTTCATGTTTTTGACTATTACAAATAATCAAATTTGAACACGTTTTAAGTATGATTATTATGAAATCATGAAATAGATGTGCTAATTTTATAAGTACATGAGCAATGAGAAGTGTGATATGATGCTAAGTTAAACAGGTTCGTGATACCAATCCAAAAATTGTCTCTAAAATGTTTTCATGTGATTAAAGTGATTTTGCCTGTTCTGCTAATCCTATAAATTATTTAAACAACATTTGATTCCAAAACTCAATTTCATTTGTTAAAATATGGTCCATGTAATAGTTATTTCATGTTGTTCTTTTGTATTGAAGAGTTATCGACAACCCAAATGAAGATACTTGGCTTGTAGTGACATCTCTACCTGATTTCAAAACAAACATTTACAAAATGGCCACCTAAGGTGATTAGAACTAGGATGATTTTTTCATTCTTCTATTTTTAAATTTATTGTCAGAACAATTTATAATATTCTTTATTTTGCAGGCGCGGGCAACCGTGGTTCCAAATCTTGATGCAGCTGACCTTGACCTCCTTGGTGTAAGATATATATATATATATATATATATATATATATATATATATTTTTGAGGATGTGATAGACAAAAAAACAATATTTTCATAGTCTTCTCCCTAAAAAGAAGCATATGCTCTTGTACATTCTATTCTTTTATGATGAACTTTTATATGTGGCTACTGAGTCAGGTTCTTATCTAGAGGGTCCTTATATTGAAGAACTTCTCAGAGCTTTCTCATCAAATTGCCGCTAGAAGAATACCATTGATCTTCTTCTTTTTCTTTTTCTTTCTTTTTTTCCTTTCATAAATTATTAGGAATATACACACATTTTTCATTTCTTTCAATTACTCCTTTGAACTTCTTTTTATTTATTCCCAAAGCTCCTTTCGCCTTAAAAGTTCCCTTTCGGATTGTGCGCTTGGGTTGTGAGATTTCTAAATAATGTCGATTGAGAGCATTATTTGGGCGGTTACTGGTGTTTTCCTCTCACTTCAGCTTGAAAAAACGATTGACCCTAATATAGTTATTTTTATTGACTATGGATAATTTTGAACACTGATAACTTCTTGCACTTTCCTACTAAAAAGATGACTGGTTACTATTTTACTCTTACAGAAAATGCTCTGATTAGATCCCACCAAAAAATTATTTCCAGAAGTGCTCTGGGGAGCACAAATACTTTAAGGATATCGGGTTTGTTCCCTGATTGTTGGCCCTAACTTTGAATTAGGTTCAAATGTATATTGATATGTGGCATCATAAGTATTTTATTCTGTCAAGACAAAAATGTGATATGATAGTGATGTTTTTCTCTCTCTTTTCGAATTCCTTTTGGTTTAATCCAATTTATGTCAAGATGTGATAGATATCTTAATTCTTTTACTTTTATTCCTTTCTATCAGTAATTTTTTAAGCCTTTATGTTTCTTTCCTTTTTGACTCTTCATTATTGTTTTTGAAAACGAAGTTGACTCTTTCATTTTTGGGATCTATTCTCATTAATTTCTTTATTTCTGCTTTTTACGAATTCTTTTTCATGATTTTTAATGGGGAACAGTTTATAGGCCGCCACTTAGGTGAGTTAACATGGCTACAAAAATTTGTACCCCTAATTCTCATTTTTAATTCCCCCTTATTGTGTGATTGTGTTAATTTTTTCGTTGTTCTATTTTCATGAGTTTTGCTGTAAGATCATGCTTGTGTAAGACATTTTAGCTTTAATTCTCTCTTATAAAGTTTCTTAGTTTGTTGGAGAATGAATTGTGGCTATTGAGTTAGGTTTTGATTTCGGTAAGCCAAGTTTTCATTTATACATGTATATCTTTGGTTGTCGTTTGGATAAATGTAACAAATAAATACGAAACTATTGAAAATTTTGCCATTTTACTTCTCTCCTCAACTAATTCTTTATAATCTTTCTGTGTTTCTTCTTCCCTCACCTCATAAATTTACACACACAAACACAACGGAAAAGCAAAATCGTATTGTTAAGTGTTTTCGACATCACCATTGTTGTAGTTCATTTCTATGATTGAAGTGCGCAACAATTCCCAGGATTTTTTTGAAATGAACGAAGAAAATTTTCATTTTTCGTTTTTGGGAGTTTTTTCATCCAGTTACAAGTTGGTCAAATTCACTCTACTTTACCCCCTTAAATTTTTGTAATACTTTACCCTATGAACTTGAGTGTGAGGAAAATACTAAGTTCGAGAGTAAAATGTTAAAAAGAAATTTAGAAGGCAAAGAGACTCGCATACTTCAGGAGGCAAAATGTAATTTACTCTTTTTCTTATGAGTACTTTATTGTGGTTTTAATAACCTATCTTCACTATTTTATATAATTCAAGTCACAACTATGACTTGGACGAATACGATTTTAATTCTCAAATATGTTTGAAGCATTGTTTATGTTGTTTGTCAAATGATTTACAAAGATAGTTTTGAAACTTCATATCACTGTTTAATGAAGCATTTCTACAATTAGCGAGATAGCTAATTTGGCATTGGAATGATTCCATGTTTTTCATTTTCTTTTTCAAGAGGTACATTTGAGTACTACAACGGGTTATGTGTTATACAATTTAAATTTCTTCACATGGATCTTAAACAAAAATAATCTATTGGATACACATCTATGTTAATTTCAATAAAATTATTTTGTATAATTATTTGGTTTCGAAAGCATCTACTTTGTTTCATTTATTACCTTTTGTTTCGTAAAATACAAGTTTTAGTGTTGCAGATTCTCTTCAAGTCAAAAATAGTGTACAATATGAACAATATCAAGAATATAACTAATCGTAATAAAATTATATTAATAATTTATTTTTAATTAAATAAGCAAATTTAAATGGTACACGTGCACCTTACTAGTCTACTACTATCTTAAAATGATGAATATTTCTGCAAAAATTGTGCTAGACTAAAATATCCCTATTTTTTAATGACAATTGAGGACAAAAGTGTAATTCCAATTTAATTAAAGTATCCTATTTATTTAATATTCATTAAGAAAAGGTGCCCCAAAATCTGAAAAGGCATTTCACATAAGAAAAGGTACGTGAGAAACTGAAAAGCATTTGTAACTGTATTTCTTCTCCTCTCTTATTGGGTTTCTGTGAATAGTATCATCAAAAGGTCCAGACATCTCACTCAATATTTTTTCCTCCCCATCTTTCTTGGTTTTCTTGGTTACATTAGTTAAAGCATCTAATTGTGGATTGGTACACTTTGACGTCGATCAGAACCTCGACCCTAACCAATTTTTGAGAAAGATTTCTAACTTTTATTATGCTTTATCATTCTTTTTGTTCAATTAAAAAAGGGGTTATGATTTCTAATCATGGGTTTTGTTTGAAATCATTTGAATGATTTGTTTAGCTTCGGGCTGCATAGATTATGGAATAGGTGTCCATTTCCTTCAGTGGGTAAGTAATTCCTCCTCTGTTACCTTCATTTTTGTACTTCAATTTTTCTTTCTTCAATGTTGTGTATAAATGTATGTATGTTTCTGTCATAAGGTGTGTGTAATAGTTTCTTCTTGTTTTATGTGTTTGAGTGTGCCTTCTTGTGATTAAAGAATGAATCTTTAGTTTGTCCAAATAATTCGGCTGCATATTTACCTCAAGAAGCTGATTATCGGTTTGTATGTGCCTAATTGAAGTCAGGAATCTGTATGTTTGAGAAAGGAAGAATTGGTTTGATCTTATACAACAGGGCAAACGGAGTGAACCGAACGTGCTCGTATATTCCTCTACCAAAATGTAGGTAGTAAGGGTTTATCCAGTCTTCCACCAAATCAAATTCTGGTTTCCTCCGAATTTTCAACAGATGCAAAGAAATATTATTCACTAGATATAATAGAATTGGGTGTAGAATCATATAAATTTGATGAGCTATTGGAAATTTTAGGGATATCAGAATATTCAAAAAGAAAAAGATGCAAAACCTTTTCTAGAGGTATAATTTACACTCATCAACTTGAATACCATGAGAATACTAGGATACTCAATGAGAAGGAGATGCAAAACCTTTTCCAGAGGTATTATTCGGTGTGCCTCATCAACGACTCCATCCAATTCTTTGTTGGCTTTTACCCTTCTAGAATCCATTTCAAGCCCTCCGAATCCACCAAGACACCGCTTTTCCAATCAGTTAGTGTTCCCAGTCCATGTAAAATTTAGAAAATAAAACTATATTCGTTTTCAAGCCCTCTAATTCCATCAATATCATGACATTGTTTTCCACTCAGTTTGTGTTCTCAGTCCGTGGAAAATTTTAAAAATAAAAATGGATTCCGCATTGTAGCCATTGGGGATGGAGTTTACATCAGAGAAAAAATTTAAGCAACGACAAATGAGGAAGCGATTGAGGAATGTAAGATCGACGCACTGCTGCGAATCTCCTTGATCCTTGTACATTACCTCCAACCCCATTATCAGCTGGTACGTACATATTTTTAAAGCTTAATTTGAATTTCTCTGTTAATGAGCATTTGCCAACATAAATTAGGATAGTTTGAAGGACGTATCTTTTATCTTAAATACCCCTTCTACTTAGCATTGAAGGCAACAAAGTGTTATTATTCTCTTCATGAACTGTGTTATTGTACGCATCTCTATCTCTATCTCTATCTCTACTCTCTATCTCTATCTCTATCTCTATCTCTATCTCTATCTCTACTACTCTAAAAGGATGAATATTTCTGCAAAATTTTGATTTGCCTAAAATGTCCCTTTGATATATTAATTTTTAATGGCACAAAAGTAATTTAGAATTCAAGATGTATTTATAGAGTGTCCATTTGATATATTAATTTTTAATGGCACAAAAGCAATTTAAATTCAAGATGTATTTATAGAGTGTCCCTTTGATATATTAATTGTTAACGGCACAAAAGTAATTTAGAATTCAAGATGTATTTATAGAGGTATTGAAAATTTACTAAGAGAAGAATTTCAGCCTATTAGACTTCCTTGACTTTTCAAATGCCTGAGTTGATTGGAATGGAAAAGAATAATAAAGGAACAGAGAAAGAAGGGTAACATAATTTACTGAGAGAAGAATTTCAGCCTATTAGGCTTCCTTGACTTTTCTAATACCTGACTTGATTGAAATGAAAAAGAAAAATAAAGAAACAGAGAAACATGGGTAACAAAGATAAAAAATCCTTACTTTCCTTATGTGAGAATCTATATATCAGAAAGAAGCTGATGCATTATTGGATATCCTTATGCAAACATGGAAACTACGACTTTTGCATAAAGAAACTACGACTTTGCAATAGATCAAATATTTGGAAGCAAGAACAAAAAAAGAAACATGAAATAGAGAGAGAAGATCAGAAATCAGATTTCTACAAATCACAATTGGGAAAGAATAAAAATAAAGCAACATGGAAGACAAAGAAAGAAAGGTCACAGATATAACAAAGAAAGAGATGCAAAAGCCTTCTAGATGTATTATGCCACCCGTAGGCCACCTCCCTCAACAACGGCTTCAACCAGTCCCAAATGGTTGTGCGTTCAATCCTTCTAGAATCCATTTCAAGCTGACCCTCTAATTCCACTAGCATCGTTTTCCACTCAATTCCTGGAAAACTTCAAAATAAAAATAGATTCCATATTGGAGCTATCATGGAGGAAGTTTACTGCAGAGAGTGAAATTTATTCAAGGAAAGTGATTGAGAAAACTAAAATCAATGTGATGCTGCGTCTTCTATCGATTTTCAGCTGGTACACACGTAATTTTTTGAATTTCTATGTTGATGAGCATTTGCCGTCATGAACTCCTTTTAATTTTAAGAATAAGTGAATGTTGATTTCAATATTGTTGTAGGAAAAGAAAGCTCGATTTTGTTTATGATCCATTAGGGTAAACCCATGATTAGTATTCGATTATTTCTTTTCCTTATTTCCAGTATTTGTTATGTCCATGTGTTGACGATGACGTGTGAAACATGATTGTGACTTGAGATTCAGGTAAACTGAAATAGCATGACGATAATTTGAGTTGAAGTTTAACACTATTTTAGGTGGATTTGCTACTCATTATTTCTGCCGAGAAGTGCAATTATGTGCCAACTGAGAATTTTCTGATTAAAGAACCGTTATGTGAATATACTTTTGTATTTGGAGTGATTTAATTTATTTCTATCTTGTGAGAGTATGCTTATCTGCATAGTTTCGAAAGGATTCTACGTTGTATATGAAATTGCTTTAAAGTAGAAATCTACCTCTTATTTCATGGAAATGAGTTTTAATGTTTTAGCATAAATAACAATATAGGTATATATTAGGCAAAATAAAACAATACAGGTATACCACAAACATTTGCATTAATTTCATTCTCCATTTCCTGATGTTTATCTTGAATGAGATTAGGTAGAAAGACCTATCTTTACCTTGTGTTGTATTCACTCATACAAGATATGATGTTTTGAATCAAAGAAAGTATATTGAGGGAATTCTTGAAAGAGCAAAGATGAATGAGGCAAAGGCATAGAGTACACCAATGATAAGTAGTCCTATACTGTCTAAGAATCAAGGACATCCTATAAGAGATGAAGCACTAGACATAAGGATTGTTGGAGCTTTGCAATATGAAACTATTACTACGCCGGATATCTCCTTTAGAGTGAACAAATTTGGTCAATATATGCAAGCACCTCTTGATAAGCATTGACAGGTTGTTAAAAGGATTTTAAGGTACTTGACTGGAACACTTAATCATGGTCTAAAGTTCAGAAGATCTGGAAAGATGCAATGGACAGCTTTTGTTGATTCTGATAGGGTCTCGGATTTGGATGATAGGAAATCAACATCAGGTTTTTGTGTATTCTTAGAAGAGAATTTGGTATCTTGGAGCTCAAAGAAGCAACCAACAATTTCAAGGGGTAGCAAAAAGGCAGAATATAGAAACTTAGTTGCGGCCGTTTGTAATGTCATGTGGCTTCAATCCTTAATGAATTAAAAGTTTGTGAACAAAGAATTCCCATAATGTGGATAGATAATCAAGGTGCTATTTCATTCTCAGCAAATCCAGTGAACTATTCTAGAACTAAGCACATGAAGTTGGATTTACATTTTGTATGAGAAAAAAATTGCTGACATTTAACAGTGTTTCATACCATGTTTATGCAAATTTTCCTTTAATTATAGATTTATAGTATGATTGTTCTTTACTTTTTAATTTTCCCTTTTTCCTCCATATATAATTGCATAATAGACTAATATAGTGAATATAGATTTTAATTGAGTTATTTGTATGATAGCATAAAAATGAGATATTTCTTTTAACACGAAATTATGTGGATTCAATCATAATTGATTAGTTATTTATATCTTCATCATCATCATCAACTGCACCTTATCCCACTATGTGGGGTCGGTGGTGTGAAGTTTATAGTGTCAGTTAATTGTCTAAAATTAGTTAACACTACAAATTCACATAAAAACAAGTTTTACGCCGAATGCCCTTTGCGATGCAACCTTCATACGAAGGAGAGATGAGATGAAATTCCAAAACCATCATCATCATAGTTTTTTCCACTTGCATGGAAAATACGATGAGGCGGCGATGAGTTGAGATAGTATTTAAGTATTTATATCTTCATTTATAATTTTTAAGTATTTAATTTAATCAGGGAAAAGATGCAGGTTATTTTGAAGAAGAACAAAACAAGAAAGACATAAAGGAAAATGCAGTTGAAATGGGAAAAAAAGATGATGGAAATAAACAAAGCCAAATAAACAAAACTAAAGGGAAGAAGGTAGCCACATTCAAATTTCAATCGATTATGGAGACTTCAGAGTTTCAAAATAGATATGCAAAAAATATTTTTGTAGTCAATAAAAAGACAATGCCAATGACCAAAATGAAACAAAAATAATGATCGATATAATATTAATTGAGGGAGCTAGAACTTTTTTTTTTTTTGGTTTATTACACTTAGGCTTTTAAGTTTGCATTGAACAAAGTTCTATGGTAATCTCATTTATGTTCTTGACATGAATTTTTGAGTTCAAAATGTCTTAACAAATTTTGATGGCTTAAATGCAAAATTGGCCATGTAACTATAGATGATTTGCAATTGTGGTCCTGTAATTATTTTAGGTAGTCATATTGATCCTGTGAGATTTTGATTTTATACAATTTTGATCCCATGAGTTCTAATTTGTGCAGATATATACAAATATAGGTTTTATTTTAATTTTGTAGATTTTAATTTAAGATCAAAATACATTTTACTATATGAACATTTATTTATGCATAAAAATTTCTTTAATAATAATTTCAATTAATTATTTTAGATCTAACTAAATTAGAGAAATTATATGGATTACGTGCAACGCACGTGCACTTTACTAGTACTAAGGAAAAATCTGAAGAATGGTTCTTAGATGCAGTACCAAGTGGTGGCTTTGGAGAAGGAAGCAGGAGCAAAGAAGTGGAAGTGTTGAGGTGAGCTGAAAAGTTACTTTTTCATAAGTTAAAATTTGATAGAGAGGGTCAATATTGAGATAGATACTGACAATATGATTTGACAGAAACAAAGGTTTCTTTGTTGTATGAGCATTTGGTCAAACTCTGACCATGATCCAAGGTTTGTGCTTTCATTTAGAGATGGATATCGAAGTAGGATATGAATAAACTGGCCAATGACTTGTTTATTCTATATTTATGGCATTATCAACAAACGAAGGTCAAATGTGAAACATGATTGCAAGTTGATATTCGGAAATCCAAGTTTTGCTCAGAATTATTCAGATTCATGAGAAGAATTTACTGACAGATAGTACGGTAGAATAGATGATATTTGAGTTGGAGTTTGATAGTATTTTAGGTGAATTTGCTACTTATTGTTTCTGCAGTGACTTGCAATTATTTGTCAACTGACATTTTTCTGAATAATGAATGGATATTTGAATATATTTTGCTATTTGGAATGATCTTAGTTTAGTTCTATCTTGTGAGAGTCAGCTACTGGTCATCTGGCTAGGGGTGTACAATTGTACCCCCATGTTTCCATGTAGTTCCGCCAGTGATGGTTGGCCGACCCAGCCTATCGAGTCTGACCAATTTTGTCGGTTATGTGTTTATGTGAGTGTATTTTTCATTCTAAAAATTAGAGAAAAAATGCAGATTCCAGCAGACATGATGGTGAATGCTATGATTGTAGCCATGGCAGCTCATGCAAATCATCCTGATAATGAGACCAATATTTACCATATTGGATCATCTGTATCAAACCCTGTGGAGTTCACATGGCTTCAGGATTATGCTCTCAAACACTTCACTAAAACCCCTTGGATTAACAAAGATGGAAAGTCTATCATAGTTGGCAAGATTACTATCCTAAGCACAATGGATAGCTTCCAAGATACATGACCATTAGATACATTCTTCCTTTGAAGGTTTGATTCTGAATTTTCATATCTAAATTTTAAGTCTTAATTACAAAAACCACCCTGGGGTTTAGTCTAATTGAAAAAAAGATCAATTATCTTTCAAAATCACAAATATCCCATTGATATTTGTTTCTCTTATACAGATTGAACCTCAATAGGGTGTATTTGTAATTTAGAAAGATAACTGGAGTTTTTATAATCAAAGCTAAACCTTAAACCTCAAGGGTAGGTTTTGTAATTATCCCAAATTTTAATTTCTCCATACAAATTTTTTCAAGGGAATGATGTCACATTTGTTTTTTTCCCCTATATTTTTCATAACTATCTTTACCAAGGTACATAATTATTTTCTTGAATATTCTTATAAATGCTCTCAATATTTTCACATCATATATTTTTTTAGGGACTACAATTATTGAACATAACATGCCGCCAATAGAAATTGTATCCTCAAAGATTGCAGAAAAATCAAGTTTGTGATGCGGTTAATCGATCTTTACGGACCTTATTTGTTCTTCAAAGGATAGTAAGTATCTTTTATCTTGACCATCCATTTGCTTAGGCAAAATTTGATGGAGCTATAAATTTTATTGTTGGGGTGAGATTAGATTATTGTTTCTTAAGGACAGTGTCAATTTTGTTACATTTTAAACTTTAGGGATAATTACAAAAAGCCCCCGAGCTTTGGGCTAATTACGAAAAACTCGAAGTTTTTGAAAATTGTAAAAAAATACCCTAGGTCTGATTTTGTCTTACATTTTCCCATTCATAAGCAACAAATATTTCAAAAATCCCGACATTTAATAAAAATTACGATTTACCTTCTTAAATTTAAGAAAGATCTTATTTTAGGCTCTCCTCCAACTATTAGTTGGACTAGGAAAGAAAGACTCACATTCCCAAATAACTGAGGCAGTCTCGAGGAAGATATCAACCATGGAAGGTCTCCCGTACGCCACAAGGTGCTACTAAGTGGTCTAAGTCGAATCTCTTCCTTGAATGGTCAAATGGGACATCTTTCATCTATTGAAAAGGTTCATGCATGATAAGACGTTTACGTATAGGAGGAGGAAGAGGTCGAGCCTGTATGGACAAAGTGTGCATCCTAATCCTAGAAATATACTTTTCTACACTTTCTACCTCCAAATTTCATTGTTGGGAAGGCAAAAGCAAAGATCGGGAGCTCTTCCAAGAACAATAAGTGAAAGCTCTAAAAGTGCGTGCTTGCATTCTCAAAAGATTCTTATGATATTGTTGTTTCTCTATTAGTATAATTTCATGCTATATTGTGGCTTGTTCCATTAATTTTTCTCCTCAAGCTCAAAAGTTCTCCTTAGATTTACTATACCAGTGCTCTTCCCTTTCAACAAAGTCAAGAGATCACCATGAGAAGCGGAAATTGTCTATATTGAATTTGAACTTGGTTTAAAGTATAAATCTATCGATGATGTTATGGAAAAATCAGTTTTTATGTTTTAGAATATATATATATATATATATATATATATATATAGGCATAGTATTAATTTCATTCTCCATTGTTGATGTTTATTTTGAACGTGAATAGGTATGAAGAGGATGTGCGGACAAAATTTGCAAGATTTCTAGAAGGAAGATATGGAAGACTAGAGAGAATGAGAGAAATATTTGTTTCGAGACATTGAATTTTTGACAAAAACTCCTGTTAGACGGTCTAACGGGCTAAAATTCGTTAGACGGATCCTAAAACCTACCCAGTGGTATTTTTGTAATACTAGGTAGTGACATAGAATCACTAGAAGTACCCTAAAAAGTATTAGTTCTTCCACGAAAAGTATTAACAATCACTCGGAAAGAATTAGTACGTAGTTCCTTGAGCAATATTTTTAGTAGTCCGAAAAGTATTAACAATCCCTTGGAAAAGGATCAGCAATCCCTTAGAAAAGTATTAGTAGTTCCTCGAATAATATATTTAGTAGTCCTCTTGAAAAGTATTATTTTTTCATCAAAAGTATTAGTAATCCCTCTAAAACGTATTAGTAGTTCTCTTAAAAAATATTAGTTTTTTCGATTAAAGGATTTTTAGCAATCCCGAAAAGTATTAATTTTTCTCATAAAAATATTAGTAATTCCCCATAAAAGTATTAGGTTCCCAAAAAAAAAAAAAGTATTAGTAGTAATCCTAAAAATATTAGTTATTCCCCAAAAAGGATTTATATCCCCTAAAACATATTAATTTTCCTTCTAAAAAGTATTATTCAACTTTTAATTCATCTATTTTTGGCAAGATGGCTTAAATCCCCAAATTAGTAAAAAGCTCTAATTATTGCAATTTTCCAAATTTCCCAAAGTTGTTGAAACTTTGTTCCTTCATTTCTTCTTTAGTTGCCCCTCATCAAACGATCAAGTATCTTCGGATGGTAAATGAAATTTTTTGTTGATCGGGGTTCTACATCGACAAGAAATCGTGTGTCTACATGACGAGACTTATTTTGGCACCAAAAATGAAAATGTATAGAATTTATGGTCAACAAATAAGTTTTTAAGAAAATGTTGCAAAATCTCATTGCCAAATTTCCCACCTCAGTTCTCGAATGTACAAAAGGAGCATGAGGGGACGACATGTCTATGAATTGGTATTTACACGGCGTGCAATGTGCAACGAGGCTAATCGAGATGCCAAAGCCGATCGTGGCGGCAAAGTAGCAAGTGAGAAACGAGCACCGCCTCGTGAAAAAATTACCGTACAAAATCTATTGTTCTCGAAAAGTAAATTAGGGTCGCATAATTTCTAGAACCGGTTGTACGAGATGGGTTGGGAATTGGGATGTGATACTTGGTGGTCAGGCTAAGAGAGTATTGAGTACGGTTTGACAAGAGACATACTCTTAATTTTTATTTTGTTATAAGGTCTAATACAATGAGTTCCAATTAAACTTTAAATATTTTTTTAAAAATATACTATGAACATTTATGTATTGTTTATATTTATTTTTATTTTTTATTCCATACTTTTGTCGAATGATTTGAGTAGGAAAGGGAAAATGTGGATTATAGAAAACTTTTATTTTTCAAACTAAAGCTCAAGTCACTACAATAATAGAATTTAAGAAAAACACAGTTCTTATTTTATTTATTATTTGTTTTCAAAATGGAAACTGTATTGCTATTATATCAAATCAACAACATCCGTCAATACAATTTCTTTAAACCAAGATGGAAAATCTCCATTCATCCAACTTATAATTAAAAACGAAGAGGCCAAAGAAGAAAATATAGCTATACCATGTCCAACTCTATTTGCCGTTTTCACATGATAAACTTTGGTTACATTAGGTTTTGTGCAATTGATGATGCGGACAAATTTCACATTTAATTAATATCAATTAGTCAATGAATGAAATTTGCAAATGAAGTAACAGTCACAAATCATACACAAGTCATGAGATTTTGAGGTACATTCATTTTAAATTATCATACCTTTATGCCAATCAGTGTCACTTTTTATTATTAATTTATAAGATTCTTTTAAAAAATGAAAACCAGTATCTTATAATTACTAAATTATTATATATCACGATCAATTTCTTCACTTAATTAGTTAACCTTACTTGTTTATTATATTAACCAATTTCTATTTATATTATATATTTATATTGAATTGTTTAATGGATTGTGGTTCAATCATTTCTATGATCCAATGAGACTTCTCATTTAATTTCGATCTCAAGTATTGATCATTTTCAATTAATATAATTGATTAGCTTATTTTATCTTTATTTATGAAATATCAATATATAATTTATCAAGGAGACCATGAGTCGATTATTAGAGATCCTAGAGCTTGCAAGAATGATCAGAATTCCATTTTTCATTGCTCTAAACAAAAAAGGCAAAAGTGATGAACGAAAGATCACTAATAAATATTTGTATCGATATAACCCATATTAGAGAAGGACGAAAAGAGAAAGACGTCCAATAAATCAATTGATTATGATGGAGTCGAGAATGCTTTTCAAATGGGAAAAGAAAACGATGACAACAAAGAAAGACCAAAAAAGAAAAGTAAAGAATATAACATTCTAATTTCAAGTTATAATGAAGACACTCTTTAAAATTTCAAAATTAATAATTATGCACAATAAGTAGAATAAATAAAGAACAATTTCAAAGTCGAGTACGAAGAAAAAGACGTCAAAAAAAAATTAAAACAAGAGAATGATTGATACAAAATAAGTTCATGAATTAACTTTGTTTAGTCATATTACTCTAATTATTTAATGTCCATTTTATTTAGTTCAACGATAATAACATTTAATTTCTTGTTATAGATTCAAAATATCTTAACCATGTTTCACCTATTAAAATCTAAGTCGTACATTATATAAGTTTAATTTAATCATTACAACCTTTTCTTTTTCATTTTCTTACACATTTATAGTTACATAGTGGTTAATATGGATTGTCGTTGAATTATTTATATGATAATATAACAATAAGACATTTTTAATTATGTTCCACCTAATAAATACACAAAATTTATTCAATACTATATTAAATTAATTTAGATTTTAATTTCAATTAAATTAATAAAATTTTGTGGATCACGTGTAACGCACGTGCACTTTACTAGTAAAATAAAAAGTGCAAACTAATCCCTAGGTACTATCTCTCGCATCGTGCGTAAAAATCGGAACGCCATCTTCCGCCGATACTCGCGGATGGTATCTACGACCGATCCACCATGATGGACTCATCCAACAAATGCTCGACGCACATGCAGGCAAACGCGCCACAATTATGGCTATCCATCTCGTATGAACCGATCCTCCGGTCGGCATCATCGTAATGTGCAACATGTCGCATCTAATCGGAATCTGCGCTTCTCAAAATAACCACCAACAAAGTGAGCAATCGGGAAGAAGATGTCGAAGCGGAGAAGCGGTGGCGGTGACGGTGGCGGTGATAAACGATGGTCGGGACGGAAGAATTATCCATCCGATGCGACAATAGGTCGTACAAACCGAATATCCCAATCGATTAGCGAACGCGACATACGACCCAATGCCCAGAGCATAGACATATAAAGACGATCTACAAGTAATAAAATAAAATATTATTAAGTGGATTATATGACTAATACGAACTACAAATAAGATGCAATAAACCTATAACATGACTAATATTTACATCCTGGGACATCGAATGAAAAAATATTATATTCAAATTTAGTTTGTTATAGAAATGAATCCAGAAACAACTTTACAACAATCGATGTTGAATCAAATATCGAATAGTTTGATTTAAATTTTTAACAATAATGGGGATCAACAAGTAACAATTGCTGCTTCTTTGATTGTAAACCAAATTTGAATCCCCTATATGAATTTTTATGTGGAAATGGTACGCGAATAGCGATTTACAAAATATAAAGATTAAAAATAGTCAATTTTTTCAAACACGTCTTTTTTAGCCATTTTGGGGTGTGAAATAACATTCATACCGTTTAAGCATATTACATTAGGTCATATACCTCTCTTTCTCCTTTTCACTTTCTCTCTCTCGAGTTTTGGTTCTAAGACATAAACTATTCCGTCGACCCTTGTTTTTGGATCGTAATCTCGAAAAAATGTAAGCATTTTGCTCTCTAGCTCATCCTTTATTCATTTCAAGATCGTATTTAGTTTGAGGTTGGGTATACAATAAATTTGAAAACCATAGACATGAAAAAATCATGTTCAAAATAAGCTCGAACAATAGCCTCGCAAATGTAACTCGACATTTTGTAAAAAATCTTATCTAACTCGACATCGAGTCATAGTGACTCGATGTCGATTGTTTTTTTCTCAAAATCGAGTCAAGTGTAATGTTTGAGGATGACGTGATCAGACAAAAATGTCATTTGAAAGTTTACAAGGAGGCTACACTATATTTCACAAGCCTATGCCCCGAGGAGAGGTGGTTATCAGAAATGGCCAATGTGACTGCTGGTTGCTTCAAAAATGTATTCCTTACTAATTTTATTCCTCCAAGAATGTGGTAGAGAGGGAAATAAGTTGCATATTAACACACAAAAGCTGCATCAAGCAGAAAAAAATGATTAAAGTAGATTTTATTGAGCTCTACAAAGGATTAGCATATCACAAAACTTATAGGTATGATCTTTTGTGGATACTATTATTTTGCAATGACTTATAATTTTTGGGTGACAAAAATTACAAACTATTTTCTTTCGGTTTTATCAGGAATTTGAACATGCTTGCTTTTGTAAAGATTTTGAAGAAATTTGACAAAGTAAGTGTATGCGGCAATTTTCCAGTTATGTCGACGCACGTCATTTCCATTAGGGAGGTTTAGCCTAATTAATTTAAAAAAAAAAATCAGAATCTCTTTCAGGATTACCCTTGATTTATCTTTTAAGAATTATATTAGTCGTGCAAATTTTATTTTAAGATCAAAATATCGTTTACATTATGAACAATAGTTAGAACAAAAACATTAAAAATTATTCCTGACTAATTTTATTTAATTACATTTTAATTTTAATTAAAGTAGTAAAATTTTATGGATCATGTGCATCTTACTAGTACCCAGAAATGTTGCCATGAAAATAATTCTCTCAACTATGTAGGAACTTTGATGTCCACATTATCCACAACAGCCATCCACATTATCTACTCAAAGCAAACTACTACAAACAATAGACCTGGCATATGCCTGTTGTCGAGCTAATTACAATGTGCAAAAATAAACCACTAACCACCTATCTAATCCGTAACTCTGTATATATTTCAAAATAAAAAAAAATCCGTAACTCTGTATATATTTCACAAATTTACAGCAACAAATTGTTAGGTAGCAGCCCCACTAAACAATTAGTCAAATGTGGGGGGCTAGTTTTTTCCAAGGTTGCATGCACCAAAAGAAGGCAATTACAAATTGAACTTGTATTGGTGGAACTAATCTCCCAAAATTTGCCTATAAAAGAGGCTTACGGGTTGTAGGAGGAAGACATGGCAAGCAAGGTAATTTGCTTGGTCATCCAACTGGGTGGAGAGGAAAAATGAGTGTACACACCTGGGGAGATCAATTTGGGTGAGTCAAATTGTGATAGGTGCGGGGAAACACTCGGGGTATTTTTCTCTCGGTAACACAAAGGGGTTGGGGAGAGTGTTCTTTGATAGCTAGTAAAGTGGTTGTACGAGAGTCTTTTATTCTTGGGTTTGGTCCATAAAACTCAAGGGGTGTATTTTCTTGTACCGGAAAATTCTTTATTAGTAAAGAACGGAAACTCTCGTGGACGTAGGCGGGTTTTTGCGAACCACGTAAAATCTCTGTGTGCATTTTATTTTCTGTCGTGTCATTTATTTTTTGCCATCATCTTGTTGGTGTGATTTGTCGGGTATTCCGGATAAATCAAATCTCGGACCGCGACACGCCTCCGCTGCGCCCAACAAGTGGTATCAGAGATACTTGGTAAGCCGGGCAAGGTAGAAAATTGAGATTTGAATTTTTCCGGTGGACACTGTGGCAGTGACAAATTCATTCAAGGTGCAACAATTTGACAAAGAAACGGAATTTCACTCCTTGGCAATAAAGGGTGAAGGATCTCCTAGTTCAACGGGACCTGGCAATGGCGTTGAAGGGAAATGAGGAAAATTGACAGATATGAAAGGTGCACAGTGGGCAAATCTGGATCAACTGGGGAAAGTTGGTGTAAAGGTTGAGGAAGAAGATAAAGCCCTTTTACTTCTTACCTCTATCCCGGATTCATATGATAGTCCGTGATGACGTTGTTGTACTTTAAAAGAGACACTAGATCGGGAGCATATATAAAGGCATCGTTGTTGTCCCATAAAAAAAAAAAAGGCAAACCAAGAGGAGGGACATGGATATGCTTTGGTTGCTCGGGAAATGAATCGGTAACGGGAGGAATTTTGGTGGTGGATCTGTAATCAGCAGGTCAGATTCAAGGACCAGGGAAAGGGTGTTGTATGCTATCGTTATCACGAGGAGGGTCACTTTAAAAGGAATTATCCTCGGAGAACGAAGGATGATACCGGTGATGGTGGCGGTGGTGATGCGGTGATAGCTGCGGAAGATGGAGATATCTCACAGTCTCCACAAGGATTGATACTTTTCTTGAGATTGATGGATTTTAGATTCGGGATGCATAATGCATGTGTACTCCGGGGAGAAAATTATTTTGATTTACCTCAATTGCAGAGGCGTGAATTTTGTTCTCTGGTGATGGTTCTATTTGTAGAATCATGGGATTGGAGTGGTGAAAATCAAAATGGGTGATGGAGTGGACCGTACTTTGGGTGGTGTGGCTATGTCCTAAAGATGCGGATGAATCTAATTTCCTGGTGCCAAGTGGATTCCAATAGTGCGATATTCAAATGGGAGGTGGAGTCCTGAAAGTCACGCATGGCGGAAGGGTCCTAAGGATGAGAGAAAGTATCGAATTTGTATCGTCTCGGTGACCTCAAGGATTACCGGAAGTGGTAGCGCCGGAAGGCTTCCGTGAAAGACGGGTGTGAGGGAAATCTGTTTGGCGAGAGGATGGTTTGGGGTCGTCCTCTCTGGCGATCAACCGGTGGTGTTGATCGGATCGCACGTGTGTATTGGCGATTCAATCAGGTGGAGTTAGGACCTTACTGATTTGGCATGTGCAGAGGATTTAAGGCTAATGGTGTTTGAAGTTCTTGTTTGTGGGTAATGTTGTTTTGTGGTGCAGGTGGAGATTGTTAGGTAGCAGCCCCACTAAACAATTAGTCAAATGTGGGGGGCTAGTTTTTTCCAAGGTTGCATGCACAAAAAAGAAGGCAATTACAAATTGAACTTGTATTGGTGGAACTAATCTCCCAAAATTTGCCTATAAAAGAGGCTTACGGGTTGTAGGAGGAAGACATGGCAAGCAAGGTAATTTGCTTGGTCATCCAACTGGGTGGAGAGGAAAAATGAGTGTACACACCTGGGGAGATCAATTTGGGTGAGTCAAATTGTGATAGGTGCGGGGAAACACTCGGGGTATTTTTCTCTCGGTAACACAAAGGGGTTGGGGAGAGTGTTCTTTGATAGCTAGTAAAGTGGTTGTACGAGAGTCTTTTATTCTTGGGTTTGGTCCATAAAACTCAAGGGGTGTATTTTCTTGTCTTAGGAAAATTCTTTATTAGTAAAGAACGGAAACTCTCGTGGACGAGGCGGGTTTTGCGAACCACGTAAAATCTCTGTGTGCATTTTATTTTTCGTCGTGTCATTTATTTTTTGCCATCATCTTGTTGGTGTGATTTGTCGGGTATTTAGGATAAATCAAATCTCGGACCGCGACACGCCTCCATTGCGCCCAACACAAATCTGGTTCTCTTCACTATCTTAGTGGCTTGATCAATCTTGAGGCATCTATGACTTTTTGGCTCCACTCCTGCCTTTCCGAATCTAACGATCTTGCAAGTGAATTACGAGCTGCTTCGAGATGATTTTCGTTGATGGGAGAGTCCGTATTGAGGGCAAAAATTACTTCATTCACATCTTCCTCAAGCTGGATGGAAAATAGGTTTCTAAATACCTGCAAAATATACACAAGGAGACAGGGGACCAAAACAAGTATCACGAACGAATGTAATGCGGATATACTTGAAGAGCAACAGCTTAGATGTGAAATAATTTTGGAGTCAAAACACTTTTATGTCACTTCAGTTCTCACCCTTTTCAATCTTGAATAAATTTTACCCTTTACAACCGAGGACCATGATATAAAGTTGATGACGAATAAACCTCCCTTACAAAGTAATTTTTTCACGTCCAAAAGAAAAGATTCATCAACAAAATCAGCTCGGGGACTGCAGAAACCACGGCTGCACAATAAGAGGTAATAAGCAATTGGAAATTTGTATGAACAGAATAAAGATGACAAAATTGATTTGATTAAAAGCTATACATACGTTGAGAGTAGTGCGTCCACATCAACTATAAGTATGTCAACTTTGGAAGAGCCTTTCCCATCTGCATCAACTATAAGTTGGTGCTGCTTACCTGCATCACAATCTGCTAATTTCTCCCTGACAAACTTAATTCCATCAGTAACATGTACCTGAACAAGAAAAGAAAAAGAAAGGAAGACTATAAGCGATACTTGCACTTAAAGTGAAAACATAAGCATGAGTATCTCCAGCTGATCTGGTGGTACTCACACTCTTAGAGCTCATAATTATAATATTTATTTTTCATTCTTTAATTTTAGTATCGATGACTAGATATTGGACTATATCAAAAATCAATGGTTGGAGAGATTAAGGCAATTATTGAAATCCCAGTGTTGAGACATAATAATGTATGCACTACAATATCACATGGTAAAAAGTTGAGTAATATTTTCTCCGGTGACAAAAGCGAACTCATCTACTTAAACATAGCCCCCTCCACCCCCCACCACATGCTTTGAGGTATCAAATACTAAGTGTTACCTTTAGGCGTTCATCTTCTCTAAACTCAAAATATTCTTTAGCAATATCCAAAATCATAGGATCTAATTCAACGACCTGGAAAATTAAGAATTTGCATAAGGACAAGATAGCAGAATAAAAAGAGGTATGCAATGATTCGGAATTTTATTACACCTCAATCTTCATATCAGGTAGGCAATTGTTCATAAACATAGGAAGCAATCCTGTCCGAAGACCAATGACCACTGTTTTGACTTCGAAAATAGGGATAAGACCAATAACAATTGTTTTGACCTGGAAAAGACGGAAAATGAAACTTCAGTCAAAATCTTCTTGAAACTTGAACCACGAGCAAAAACACTGGACTGCTCAAAGGTGGGGTGACACATAAGAGAGCATAAACAGATGCCCTTAAAGGCAGATATTAATTTTGAGAGGTTAAATAGGCCTTAAGAAAAATACACATTTTTGTTTCCTTGCACCTCTCCCACCCCACCCAAATCACGATACCAAAAACAACTATAGTAACAAGAAACACTAGCAATAGTAATGCGAGGACACTCATAAAAACGAGAACACATTTTCATAATGATACATATTAGCCTAATGATGAGATTTAATCAAGATGATACCATACAGAAAAAGAAAGAAAAATATTCTTAAGCATATAAGGGTTCCTCGAACAATGTGTGAAAGGGAATGTTGGGCATAGTCTTTTAATCTGTTCTATAACAATATAAATAACAAACAATAATATGCATAGCATGCGATTTCATGATGTAGTAACTTATACATGATTTCAAGAGAGTAGATGGCGGCTCACCAATACTTTCAAGTGAAACAAATCAACATTAATCCAGAAACAATGGCATTGTGCTGTGGACTTGCCAAATAGTTGTGATTAACTTTCATTGTACCACCTGATGCTGCCCCATAAAAGATGAAAAAGACGATTCACAAGTTAATGAATGATTCATTTTGGGGATTAATGTGATGCGACAAGCTCAATCAAAACCTGTCTGGTTATGCTGTTAATTCACTACAAATTATGAACCTCAATCACCAAAACGTGAGACAGAAATCTCAGCTACGAGCAGGAAACTCTTACATTGAATGTGTCGCAGGAGGAAGGAATAGTTAAAAAGAATCTAAAATCTAAAACATGGGAAACTACACTGGAAACATAAAACCATAAGTTGCCCATGCTCATCAGACAGTTAATGCTAGAAATTTAGAACACTTTTGCCTTCCTGAATGAATAATCACTATTTTTAAATAGCATTAACAGTCCACACATGGCACACTGAAACACTTAGGTCAAATTCTTTATGAGGCTTCGAGAAGAATTTTTCCTTGTTTTAAAAGGAATTCGACCACTAGTGGAAACAATGAAGGAAAAGGTCTATCAGGCAGCAATCCTTCTAGTAAACAGCATATCTTATATGAATAGAAAAGATGCATTAGTTTCCAGAAATTAATTTTAGAAATAATTGAACCTTTTACAATTTAGGGAGTGACATCATAGCCGAAAATATTAGAATCTCAGTCGGAGTAAACTGATTTCCCAAAGAAAGATTCTCAAAGTTAAAACACACGCACATACACACACACACACACACACACACACAGAGAGAGAGAGAGAGAAAGCAGACCCTCAGCACAAGACCTAGATGATTGAGAATGATTTTTTTTCTGCTTTCCTTTCTTCCTTGTTTTGGAAGTTGCCTGCACTTTCTGTTTCTCTACTTTACTTGAAATTCCAATCGATCCTTCTCTCGATAAAAGAACTTCAGATTCCACGAAGCTCCTAACAGAAAGCGGATTGTTGAGTTATCTGGAAAGCGACGATCAGGCTTTTCGTAGACCACATCATCTACAACTATTGGACCAGTCAAGTCAGATGTAACCTGAATAAACCAAAAGAAAATAATATCAAAAAGGAAAAAGAGAGATGGAAATATACAGATTAAGAGCAGTAGATCTAATCGAACAGAAATGGAACTCTTATTAACTAATTATTATGTTTAAAGCTCCCTTTTCCCCATAGGTCAAGCAAATCATCAGTTCAAAAACAGCGAAACTGTCCCTCAACTTCTAACTATTTGTTAAAGAGTTCGATAAGTTGGTCTGCAGAACTGAATACAGTAAATGAAGATGGGAACGAATTCTGTGTTTTCTTTTATTGATTTAAGAATGACGAAATACCGCTAAATGCTAAATAGATAGACTAAAGAGGCTGTAAATCTGGCAACAACAACAACAAAAAAAAAAAGATAAGAATACAATCCCTTATATCAAGGGATTGGAGAAAACATAGCAATGGAAAGAAAAAAAGATCTATTCTTGCCTCTTAATTTGCCAGGGAGAAAAGTTCATTCAGATGTCATGGCGCTTGCTTTTTCTCAAGAGCTAAATAGGGTTACAGTTTGCACTATATCCTAATCAGTAAGACGGTTTCAAATCTAAGATTTAATTAAGATGTTCAGGAACAACACAAAGCAAAGAGTTCTACAGAAAAAGTCCCCTCATCTTTGGTGAACCAAAAATAAAAGTTAGTTCTCCTGAAACCACAACAGATCCTTTGCTATTGCTTACAGTTCATGAAATTCGGTAACTGCAGGGACCAGGGCTTGTGCCGCATAACATAGTTTAGTTGGACACTAAACCTAAAAGAGTCACTGCTGTGGGTAAATGTCTTTTAGAGAACAAATGCAATTGTTGGGGATTCTAGAGATTCCATAAAGATATTCAAGTTACATAAGCAAGCCTATAACGACAGTCAATGCCAACCACTTAAGGTGCATTACGAGAACAAATAATGAATGTCAGAATTCAAAAACGATAGTCTCTACATTACTAGTATCAGTAGTATGAGCGCATCAATTTCATAGTTATAGTACTCCGATACCTAGATTCTCATTAAATGAGATAAGAGATAGTATTTCATCAACCTGGTGCAAAATTTGTCTCTCCTTAATTCCCTCAGTTGCAAGCATAAACCTGCAAAAAGATCCATGCGATAAACTGTAGCAAGTCAAAGGCAAAAGGTTTTGAAACCAAAAAGCTGATACACTTCAACTTATATATGCAATTCTCATTATATATAGCAAGAAAAAGGCGTAACGCACCCACAACAATCAAATACTTGAATGTTTTCTCTTTTCTCATTTTATTAGGGCACCACAGTTTAAACATAATATAAAGTTCTCATTACGCCTTACATGAAAATAGATATTTGTTATTTTCTGGTACAAAAACAGAAATTTTACTGTTAATGGAGTAACAACATACACCAGAGCACATGGTGCTTGCCAATGATGAAAATAATGAATATGTATATGCAGACAAAAGGAAGTGCAATATTTGGATGCACATGAGTATGACAGTGCTGCTCTTACCTTCTCTCACAAACACAGAGCATCAAGTAGCTCTATCAATGCACACCTTCACTATCCCTTAGAGCAGACCGATAACTGACTTACAAAAATCTTCTTTTAACTTAATTGTAAAATTTAGCCTACCCAAGAAAGCAAAAACCTAAACAAATATACTGCATACTTCTCGTGCTCAAGTAAATAAGTCTGAGTAATCAAGTAACTGAGAGAGTTCCACTCAACCTACAGAGATGCATTCATATGTGACGAGTCCCACAGTCTTTCCCCGCCCTCTATCCTCCTTGGTTTCCAATGCCTCCTTCTCTGTTCCCCAACAAAACAGCAAAAATTGCATTCGTTATGCATTTCCAGGATCTTCTTACAAAGAATGTAATCCCATGATTTTCTCAAAGATGGCATCTTGCAATCTCAAAACTTCAGTCATTCAGGACACTTCAAGATACAAATAAGGAAAATCGAGACAATCAAGGCTCATACCCAACAACAAAAGTATGGTGTTAAAGACTACATAAATTAGCTTTGAGCTTTAATGGTAAAAATGCTATGCGAGTATTAAAATATGGGAAAAGCTATACCATAATTATTTCAAATACTACCAATCTTCACAACTCCTTTAACCCCAAGTAAAGATGTTATACAATTCAAGTAGAGAATTTTTGCATACAAGACTCCAACTAAGCCAACAGATCGAAAGTGGAAATGCCTTCTTCCACATAAACTAGCATGGTCAAGGCGAAATCAAGAGCTAAAAGCACTACTCTGATGAAATCTGATATCGGACATCTTCTTGATGGATAAGTAGATGCCGTTAGATACTTACGGAAAGTCAACTCCATTATAATCTGCTGGGGCCAATTGCTTGACTAAAAGAAAGAGATCCCTCTGAAATAAGGAAGAAAAGTAAACTAAATGAAGCCATCAAATTACAGCAAGCAAGACAGATGCTTCCAGCTATAGATAATAAAGTTGGATATTACCTTGATAATATCCATGTGAACAGTAAAATGTCTGGAATCCAGTGCAACCTAAAATTATTCAAAATATTCTATGATTAAAAGATGCAATACATTAAGAGACATGATAAAGGAAGAAAGTATATTGTAATTATAGGTAACCGGAGAAGTTTACCATCAGCAAACGGGCAGTCTTGTTGGTCTTAACAATGAGCCATTGTCGCTGTGATATTGAGAAGGCCCACTCGAGATTGGGCGTCTGAAATATAAATGTGGATTGAAAACAAATAAAACTAACACATGCCAATATTGAGTGGAGCCATACAACACAAAAGAGGGCACCTTCAAATTACTCACAAGAAACAAGAAAACAACCAAAGTTCCTAAGTCTAACCACAATTTGAAATTGATATATCAAACCCAATCTATTAAAAGGACACAGCAAAAGCATTTATAGAAAATAAAGTGAAGATAGTTAAGAGAAGGCATGTTTTATTTAGCATTACCAAAAGCATTAGGTATAAAGAGGGAAAATGGACGCAATGTTGTGCAGGTTGACTGTAGTTGAATCAGAAAATTAATTGACAGGAAGAACATGACCCCTCTTCCCATAACTAGAAAATTAAAAGAAATCAATAAAACAAAAACTAGTTAGTTGTTTTAAATCCAACTCGGAGGTTCGTTCTTTAGCGAACTCAGGATAATTCTGTACTATAATTCCCAAATCGGAGATGCTGATATTTGATTAACGCACGACTTTTTTTATTCAATTTAAGTATATCAATCTTCACGTTTTCTTGAATTAAACAGCAATAGAATCTCAAACAACAACAAACACGAATGCCAAGTAAAGAGTTCCAGTACTGTCATTAAGTGGGAAACCCTTGTGATTGGAGGAGAAAATGAACTAACTCTTGGAACAGCGAATACACGGAACTGGTGAGTGAAAGGTCCAGAATCTCGCGGAGCATCAAAAAGTATGCAGTCATAGAAGAAACGGGATACTCCAAATTCACCTAAAGTAAGAAATACTTTACGACTTGGTTGAAGCTGTGTAAGGTTTACTTTCAACCCAAGAATCAGATCTTCAGGTGGGCAGGACATATTCGGAGTATTTGAATATCTTGTGCGAAATCCATTTTCAACTTCAAGTGTTTCTTTGAATTCATCAGCCTAAAAGACAAATGTTGAAAAAATAAATCTATTTCTCCATATAAAAATGTTATTTTACAATCCCACCAAATTACTTAATACACTATTTTACAAACCCTATATTTCCCATTTTACACTTCTTGTAAAAACCTCAATTTTGCATCCCTTTAACGTATACACTCACCACCCAAAAACTCTTTCACTCTCCACATTTCTTACATCTCCTTTTAACAAAGGCATTTTTCTTGTGAATTTAACTATCGTATATAATAGTAGCATTAGGTGCGAAAATGTATCATATTTCATAGATTAAAGGTTTTATGGGTTGAATTCGAAATGATGTTGCAATTTTAGGTATTTTTTTCCGCTATATTCGAATAGGCATGACAGATTCTATAGTTATAATTCTATAAATGAAAATAGATTATATGACCAAAGGGCATGCTCTTTTTCCTAAGAGAACATTTCAATGTCTGCGAGTTTTTACCAGAGAACATTCATCCAGGAATAATGATATCTGTGAAACAACAGTAGAACCAAGTTTCTTAGCAACCACCATAAAAGCCTGCTGGTGGAGATCTCCATATGATGTTTCATGAGCAATTGCATAAAGTTTCACTTCCCACCCAAATCGAAACTTGGGAAAAAGTATAGCTGAAAGAAAGTCATGATGGAAAAGAATATCAAAGTCATAGAATTTTTGCATTCACCAAAAGAGTAAAAGAAAGTAAGCGGCATTTTTTCTTGAAACTAATAGATAAAGAGACATTTTTTATTTTTTGAGGGGGAAAAATAGTAAAAGCTAATAATTTTATGTACAAAATTCATAATAATAATGAAATTTTTTGAAGCTGAGGGGTTCGACACCGCCAGCCCCCATTAGCTCCGACCACTGCAATGGCCATTTTCCATCACAATACCTAAAATATGGGGTTTCGCCAAGGTGACGCAAATATATTTTCCTCAGTTTTTAACAACCTCTTCACCTGGTAATGTACAAAATGATAAAGGATAAGTCAAGCTTTTGGACCCATAAAGAATAGCAAGATTGAAGTAAGTATCATTTTCAAATGGGACACCGAGACAAATATAGACTTCCTAATCTGGGGCCAAGGTGGGATCCATCAAACCGCCCAATCCTTCCTTATCGACAACAAAGATCGAAGGTCTCATTTTCAAACTGAATCAAAAGACAAAATCATTAGAAAAGAAAAGCGAGATAAAGAAAAGAGTCGCACAAAATTGAATTAGGAATGAGTTCCATGATAATTAGCATGAGGCGTTGATGAAAGTAAAGCGACTAGCAACTAGATGAAAAGGAAGATAGTGAAAATAAGCGGCAAATTATTCAAATCGAACTACTGTTACGCGGCTGACATAACCCAAATTTGATGTAATAAATGAAACTTAGGATAGTTTAGCATGAATGACCAACACAACAAAGCGTTTCTGGTAATCTCATGCTTATTAGATTATGGTGAGTGCATGTGCATTGATTAGGTCCGATCTCACGAGTGCAACAATCGAGCATCACCTGGCAACAATATAAATCTTGAAGTTTCGAGGTTACCATCCGACACAATTTCACGGTGAGACTCGATAAACTATCATAAACTATCCATGAAATACAATACATGTGCATGGCATGGAATGTTTGGTAGCGGCCAGTCAAGCATAAGGAGTATGATCAATTATTGTTTAAGTCACATCTTTGTTTTATATGGGTTCTCCTGGACAGTGAGAAACAAGTTATTAAAGACAAAAAAAATCTATTTTGACAATTCAAAGATTCGATCTACCTTCCATATTGTTTTGATCTAATTGTTCCTTGGCCTTAATTAATCATCTTTGCGGCAAAATGCTTTCAAACTAACAAAGTTGGTTTATCTTGTTACATTGCAGAAGCGAAAAGAGTTCGATGATTTGGGACAAACTTATCAATGACCATATGGAGCACAAAAATGTTTCACTTTGGCACTTCAATTACTTGTAATGTTTTCCCTCTTTAAACTAAATGCGGGGTAGAAATATGTTCTCCCTTTATTATCTTCATCTCATGCAAATAGCAATGCGACAATCAGTACCAATGCGGCTCTCATGTAACAATCCGCTAAATTCATTTCAATCAAGAACATCGATTGACTTAATATATGTTAACCGCATTTTGCACATACATAGGTACTTACTTTTTCTATTCTTTTGCATTTTTCGGTGACCAACAACTAAGGTTGGCATTATTTCAAAGAACTATTGTAATATATCTCTGATCAAGTTGTTTTAAAAATGAAATAAAAGGCGATTAAGGATCAAAGTGCTACTTAAATATTTTGCATAACATGGTTATTTTTATTGCAGGATAAGTGCGGGCGCTTAAGATGGGAATACCTACAAAGACTACACTTTGATAAGTGTCACTAATAGGCAACCTCAGAACTTTAACTACAAATTTTCATTTTACGATTAAGTAAGTGAGGTTATGATGCCACATTAAAAGAATTTATGAAAGATAATTATATCATGGTCATCCCGCTTTCAATGATCATGAATGGAGTTATTTCAGTAACTTGTCTTTCAGAAAATGAAATAAATACTGAATTAGGTGTCTTTCAGAAAATGGAATAGAAGATTGATCAATGATCATGGAGCTACTTATTGTGGTCATTATATACCTACAAATACTACATTGATAACTGTCATTGTTAAGCAACTCGAACTTGACTTTATATTTTCTGTTTACTTACACTTAATTGAAGTTATGATGCTATGGTAAAAGAATTTACCCTACAAATTTACAACTGAATATCATGGATATCCTGCTTTCAATGCTTCCTCGTTTCAACATTCATCGCTCTAGCTATTCAAAGCATACTCAGGCCAGGTATGGTGAGTACCAGAGAACCTGGAGTCTTTCACAAAATCCTCAGTCCAACAGAATTTGTATTAGTGTAAAAAATTATCATTGCTCCAAGTAATATATTTAACTAATTAAGATTCCGATTTCCAATATAATCTTGTTACCATCATTAGTAATCTTGACAACTTGTTCATGAGTGCATTTTGGGATCATAGACATGCACTAACAGATAGTATAATATTGGATTCAAAAGACAATCTAACTTCTGTCTTTTTCCCCCCGCTCTTCTTTCTAACAATTGGAATAGCTAAGTCCCAAGATCCATGTAGAAAATAAGCTATTTGACATAAAACCGTTTATAATTTCACATAGGCATTTTGGAGATGCAATATTAATACCAACACCAGATTTCTTCGACATTAAACCACCGGATGCAAATGCTGTAATACCTAAACTATAACCAAATTGCCAGCTACTTAGATATCCTAAAAAAAATCTTTTGTGTTCCTAAATTCATCCTCTTACTCGTCATCACTTTGGAAAACAAGTAAGATTTGTATTAAAAACCATCATCACTAGCTTTCTGAGTCATTATCATTGTATCACCACATTCTCAGCCAGTGAACTTGAAAGTCAAAGTTCTGGGCAACCGCTGTAATGCCCCATCTCAAGGTACCAGTTTACCACAACAGAGCCTTCTACTGTTCTACATCCCAATTAGAGCAACAAGTAAACAATCACGTAACATTTGAATCTATCATTTGATATTCTAAATTAGAGCTCAAATTTGCTATAACTAATTTTAAAAATAATCACAAACTAGTGAATGTATAAGTCCAAAATTCATATTGACTTGGATGCAGAGATTAAATAGCAACTCACAGATATTATTATTACCTTCATACTCGTCATGTCCATAACGCGCCACTTCATCCCCGGCCGTTTTCTCACGTTCCTGTTCAACATGTGCGATATCACCACTAATGAGAAATCCACATTTGTTATATTCGTAAACCCAGCATCATACAGATGCTCCGATAGCCTCGAGTTCCCGCATCCAGGCACCAAAATTCTCACCTCCTCCGATTTCACAGCCTGCGGCGGCGGAGCTCCGGCGGATTCCGACAGTTGTGGTGATAATGGAAATACGAGATGGCTTGTGAGTAAGCTTTGGAGTTGGGGCCACTCGGCGTGCAACTCCGAGAAAAAATTGCAGCTTGTTATGGTGTAAAATTGGTCCCACTGCTCTTTGCTCAGAATGTCATGGGATGTCTGGGGCTCTTCTCGATTTTGTCGCTGCTTGCATTTGTGAATTTTGCAGCTGCTTATCTTTTTCCCCATTTTCGTGGTGATTTGATCTCTGTGTGCTTGAAAATGGCGGTTTTCAGGGTTTTTGAGAGGGGTTTTGAAAGTATTTGAATAGCATTTAATTACAGGGCAGTTGGGATTAAATTTGTTAATTTGCAGTTAATTTGTTAATTGCTTAAACTAACCAAACAAATTCTCTGATTCTTTTGCAAAAATCTGAATTAACTAAATTTCGAGTGAAAAGTTGAGATATTATTATTGCATGATTTGATTTGTTTAAGATTGAAAATATATAGATTTTAAAAGAAAATAAGAATACATTTGGTTGAATACATTTCTTGTATATTTATGTATGAAAAAGACTAGAACAAACTCGTGTGGTAGGGATTCAATCGTGGTGGGTTCGACGTCTTCAACGTCTCTTCATCTAAAGGTTAGAAAATAGGAGGAGTGAGGCGAAATATCGGTGGATGGGGTGATGGAAAATGCGCAAGTGTGGCGATATATATAGTTAATCGGCGGTTGTATGAAAACGCGTGGTATGATGCATGATTTCACAAATAGCCCAATAAACATCGTGATAAATATATATTAAGTAATATATTTATCTGATTTAAGAAATAGTTCGTGGTCACAGACACGATGATTCAAGCTAGCGGGGAGGATTGCGTCGCGATGTGTAGCGTCAATCCATGCAAGACAATTAGTGGTTTGCGTCTCGATATGTAGCGGCAACTCATGCATTACAAGTGGCGATTTGCGTCGTGTGTAGCGCCAACCAAAGCGTTAGATTAACTCGAATCGTGTGGATCGGGGCGATTCGCCTTCGTTATTCCTTGTAACTCCTCGTTCATGATGGTCAAGATTTTGTCACCTTATTGCTCCATAAGCAAAGACAAAATCACGTTGGAGCTAGCAAGGCCGGATTCGTCATAATCATGATTATACCTCAAGTACTACGACCCGCTTCCCTTGGACAAACTCCGAGTCCCCGTTGCGGGATTAGGGCGATGGGGCGAGAAAAAGAGTGGAATAGCGTAGAGCTACCGGTTCCATCCCGGCGTATCCATTCTTCTACTTGTGATCTCGACACACCAAGTTGATTTCGGCAAGAAAAATTAAATACACGTTGGGTAGTCAACCAGCAAATGAGTATATTGATTAGGAAAGTAGTTCATGAAAAGTTTTGAAAATCGCGAGTGGCAATTATGGCGTTGGTGGAGTTATTTGGATGAAGATGATTATCGGGAGGATAAGAAATCTTCGGTATCTTGAAAGATTAGGTAGAACATAAGTCCCGTTATAGATTCGAAATCGCAAGGCGAGGAAGTCGCCCCGCGATCGGTATGTCGGTCAAGACGATCCGATAAGACAAAGGGATTTTTGAGAAAATAAAACATTTGTAATTCATTATTAAAGTCGAAATACGGGGTTGTTTCTTTAAAAGAAAAAAATAATTTGAGTTAGGTTCTTGTTAAAAGAAAATTTACAATTAAGCGTTTTGTAAAATCACTACTTTTGGGGTTAAAAGTTAAATAAATAAATGTCCCGACCTTGAAAAACTACGAGGTCAGTTCCTAAATTCTCTACATTGTTCAGAGATTCAGGTTTTTAAAGTTTTGAGGTCGAGTTTTTATAAAATTCTTACATTAGCCCCAAATTTGTTAAAATTGTCATTTCGGTCCATAAGTTTAAAATAATTGGAACTCACAACCGGAAGGGCTTTTAATGTGATTCCAGGTTGGGAAATGTCACTAAGGTCAGTGGGATATTGGGACAAAAACAGTTTTAAAAGAAATACCCTTAACTTTTGAAAATCTCATTTTTGTCTCATTTTGAAATAATTGCCTTTAAGACATTTAAAGTCCGATTGTTATGAAATTTGAACCTTGGGTCCAAAATATCATTATGTTATAGTTAAATTAGTATTTCCAGGTGCATGGACTGCATAAGTCCTGGAAATTTCATTTTGGTCCTCCATTTTAATCTTTTACAATTTGGTCCCTCAAGTTTTATAAAATTACTTTCCAAGCTCTCTAAACACTTGGATTTTTGGAATACACTTAAAATATATTATTTCCAGTCCCGTAAGAGTTAAAATTTCAAATTTTAAATTAGGGTCTGGTACAGTTTTAAAAATTGCAAAATAGCCCTTAAACTTCTAAAATTTTACAATCTAGTCTTTGGGCTTTTAAGGGTTGATTTTATTTATCTAAAAACTCTTGAAACTTTATTAAAATTTAAAAACATAATTTTTGAACCTGAGTTCAGTCCGAAAAATCGAAAATTACAGAGGGGTTCCTTAAGTTTTATTTTCTTGCAATTAAGTCCACCAACTTTCCATTTTTGCATTTTAAGTCCAAAAATTGAAATTTAATCAATTATGCTCGACTTGTCCAGGTTATAAATCATCAAAACATATATTTCAAGAGTCATACACATTCATATCCTTCTCATACAAAAATTTCATCAAGTATAACAATAAAGTGTACATGTATGCCCTATTTTTTGATAAATCGCATTTTTGAGCAACACTTGACAATTTTCCAACTTGATACAAGAAAATAGCATGCAATACATAATATATATATCTCAAGTGCTCAAAATCAAAATACTACATGCATTTTTAAGTAAAACACCTAGAAGTTGAAAGGATTTTCCCACCCACCTTAAAGATTGATTTGTTGGTGAAAATTGACTAAATCACTCTTGATGAAGAAGTGACTTAGGTCAGCCCCTAAGTCAAGGAATATCAAAAAATATAGGAGTTAGAAAAATGAGGTTAAAAATTTAAGGGAAAGAAAGAGGTGAAGAATATTGGTAAAACTACACTTCACCTTGTGTAGTAGATGAAATGAGACTAGTAGAGGTCTCAAAATGGGTCTCTTTGCTCACTCTTAAAACAACTCTTAAGGTCAGCCCCTAAAAGTCCAAAAATGAAAATGGAGTATCAAAATTTTTGGAAAATAGGAGAGAAGAAGAAAATGTCTAAAAATCTCATTTCTTACCTTCAGTCAAATTCAAATTCCTTCACAATTTCTTGAGGTCTAGTCAAGATGGTTACAAGTCTCTATTATATTTGATTTAGGAAAGTAAATCGGATGTACCTAAGGGACACGAAGCGAGGTGAAGTGTTGTCCACGAGGTGACCTGGCTGGGATTCCTAAAAGCGAGGTGGTCACTTTGTTCGAGGGTACACGAAGCGAGCGCACGTTAGGCTAGTCGGGATGGCTCCCGGCTAAGGCCCTCCGATGCCTAAGTCGAGAATCGGTGTAGTTGAGGTACTTAGAAAGCTAAAGAGCGAGGTAATTTAGAATAATGACAAGTTACCTTTTACTTGATTTTCGTCCGTATTTATAGTATTGTTCACGATGTGATCACGAGATCACCCTACATGTGGCGCCCGATCGACGGTGTGTGGCTCGCGGGCGACCTGACCGGGCATTCGGGTTGGGTGGGATCCCATAAAAACCGCGGATCTCGGGGCATCTTGGTAATTTCGGCAATGCGAGGTCAAGATGGTCAATTCGACTGGCGAGGCTATAATGGTAATTTCCACATCAATCTTCAAGTTGTCTTCTAAGTGTACCTCAAATCAAAAATCAAACTTAGGTTAAGAAGTGAAGAGGATGAGCTAGAAATATCAAAATGGATTGAAGAAGAAAATTCCTTACATTGTAGTAGTGATAGTTTGAAAATAAAAAGTAAGAAAAGTTCTTGTGTTTTTGTTAAGTGTTTGAACAAAGAAGAAAGTGTTTGTGGATATGAAGAAATTATTCTTGAAGATATGAAGAAAGTGTGTTTGAAGATATAAAGAAGTGTTTGAAGATATGAGGAGGTGTGTTTGAAGATATGAAGAAATGTTTGGAGATATGAAGGAGATGTGTTTGAAGATATGAAGAAATATTTGAAGATATGAAGATTGTTTGAAGATATGAAGAATGTGTGTTTTGAAGATATGAAGATTGTTTGAAGATTTGAAGAATGTGTTTTGAAGATATGAAGATTGTTTGAAGATTTGAAGAATGTGTGTTTTGAAGATATGAAGATTGTTTGAAGATTTGAAAAATGTGTGTTTGAAGATATGAAGATTGTTTGAAGATATGAAGAAGGTTTGAAGATATGAAGAAATTTGTAGAGAGGTAGGAGAATGTTTAGAGAGAAGGAGAGGATTTTTGCTTGGGAGATTAATGATAGTTAATGGGAATAATTAGAGGTTTAGGGTAAAAAATAACTAGCTTTCTTTGTCGGGGACATGAAGCCAAAAATTAGGTTTTAGAGGAAATTTAAAATTTATTTGTTTGACTAAGGGGTTAGTGGGATTTGTAGGAAGATTTTAGTTGTAGGCTTGGAAGACATAAAATAAAATAGAAATAAAATTATCAAAATTTTATTTATTTTTTTGTCCGATAATAATTTAGTTGGGAGATACAAAATGATAAAATAGTGATATAAGAAAAATTGAGTTATTTTCCCCATTTAAAGTGGTAATTTGAAAATTAGGGAAAATAAGAAAAAAATATTTGGTTTCTTTTCTTTATAAAATTGAGGAAAAAATATAAAATGTATATATATATATATATATATCCATAATTGAATATTTATAAATTTAAAATAAAGATGTGAAATAAGAAATATGTAATCGAAAAATAAATTGGAAGTTGGTTGGGATGAATTATAGAATAAGATGAAATATTTGGATAAGGATCGAAATGTACTCCTAAATTTTCGAGGGTCTAATATTTCTAAACTCGTAGTCATTCTATCAAGCATTAATACTAGAGGAGAATATAAAATTGCTAAGCTCCAAAAATGCGAAATGCGTAATTGACGTTGGAAGAAATAAATAAAAGTAGAGTCACGTTTCATTAATAATAAGTTTGTGATACATAGCTTTAATAAATAATCACTACATAACACCGTATCTCACGTTGTTAAAATTAGGCCTCAAATTTAAATAAGTGGACATATTATCCCTTTAGTTTTTCACACAATATAGCTAGTAAAACCACTTCAATTAAATTCACATTTTGCACAAGTAAGCATCAAATAAATTTAGGGTGTGGCTATTCACAACCCCAAAAAGTGATGAATACACACACCTTCTAAATACACATCCATTCCACTTTTTTAAAATATAACATAGTTACTAAACACACCCCTCATAATTTTCCATTTTTTCTTCTTACTTTTTTTCTCCTCAAATACATTATACACCCAAAATATACACCCTCAAGGGTGAGGGACGTGGAAGAAGTTAGACAATCTTCTAAATAGCATAGTTTTTATTTTATTTTAATTTCAAATTTAATATTTTACTTTAATTTCTTACTTATAGTTTGATTAGTTTAGGTAATTGTTGGAGTATAAGTGTTGGGTAATTGTATTTGGATTAAATTCTAAAGTTACAAAACTTTTTTTCTCTGGTTTTGTCCGAGTTTAGGGAAAAAGGCGATAGATGACACGATGGCTTTGAGTAACGCGATGGTATACTCGATCGTGCCACAAGGCCGCGATCGAATTACTGATTGTGCGCAGTTTTATGGCACAATCGAGTTATAAATCTATGACCGTCTACTCGTGCGAGTAGCGCGATGGCACGAGCAAAATTGTAATTACGGCGGAGTGCCATCGTGCCCACATAACACGATGGCGCGTCCAAGTCCTGCAACGCGATCGTGTCAACCGTCACATTTTTATTATTTAACGACAAATTTTAAAAATCGTGTAAAAAATGAGTAAAAATAGAAAAATAACACATTTTAAGTTGTAGATTAAGGAGATATTTATATTATTTGATAAAATTATTTTTTTGTTTCTCACTTTTCAATCAATGTAAGTATTTGAAAATCTAGGGTTAACTAAAAAAAGTTTCACCTTTTGCAAAGAATGTGGGTGGGTATGAGGAAGATGAGGTGTATTAGAACTTTTTATATAAGTAAGGGTATCATAGTCTTTTAAACTAATGTCATTTTTGAAATTACATGGAGATGGCTGTGTTTATTAATTTTGGGGGTGTGAATAACGCCACTCATAAATTTATTATTAATATATTGAGTTTTTTTTTGTGTGTTTTGATATTTAAACGATCGCTTAGTTAATTGTGCTAATTTTATTAATCAAAAGTATCCAATAATAATATCTTCCATTTTTAATTTCTATAAGATTTTTATAATTTCTATAAAATTTAAGTCAACATAGTGTAGGAGACAAATCGAGGCGTTCAAGAAATTGATTAAATTGTACTTAATAAAAAATAATGAAGGATGAACTATTTATAAATGAGACTATGAGCAACATGGGGGAACTTAACTAATCGGGCCTCTAAGGTATATTATTAATTATTATGAGTGAGCCTTATGTTTGATGCGATGAACTCTTGATTTGACCTAATTTATAATTTTTATGGCCTAATTATTAATTAAAAAATAAATAGATAATTAAATATTTAAAAGGGAAAATACAATTATTTCTCATAATTGAGCAAGAAGAATATTATCAAGATTGACTCGCCTTTCACAAAACCACTATGAGTAGGAATTATAATGAGGTGAAGTAAGACAGCGACTAATATTTAGAACTTTTGGGGGTGTGAATAGCGCTTTTTGATTTAAATGGTAGAGAAATTTTAATGTACCTCCAAAATTATGTACAATTTTTATATTACCCCACTAACTATTTTTTTCTATTTATCCCCCATGAGCTACGAGAAAATTTATACGATCCCATCTCCTCCTCCCCGTTGGCGGACACGGACGGAAATATTCCAAGACGGAGAGAGGAGATGGAATCATAGAAATATTTATGTAGTACATCAGGTGAAGTAGAAACAAAGATAGTTTTGTGGGTAATGTAGAAAATCACGCATAGATTCAGGTTGGTTCATTAAAATTTCTCTAAGATAATAACTTTAGCATGCTGCAGCGCAGCGAGGGGAAACTCGATGGAATATTCCGCCCTTTGGTGGGCTCAGGGGTCAACGTGTGAATCTGTATGTAAAGTATCACGAAAACAATAGTTTAGTGGGGTAATGCAAATTGAGCAATATATGGTTCTTTTTACTCTCCAAATCAAATATCCAAACTTTGAAACCATTTAAGCGGACAAAGACTTTTCGATGAATTTGTAACTTGGATGAAAATTGGATTGAAATTTAAAAAAATTAAAGATGATAAAAGCATATTGCGGTACATTCATGTTAAATGTTGTTAACAATAAACATAATGAAGAAATGAAAGGAGCCGGTGTATTGATGGGTAAATGAGATATTTATACAAAAGAGAAATGTAAAGAATCGGTTCAACAAACTACGAATAACAACTAAGCCGAAAGTTAGTTATTCCTAACAACCATAACCGTTATATCTATTGTGTATATATCTAATATACCCCTTCAAACGGAACTAGGGGGTGGGTGAAGACATAATGGAACAAGGCTGAAACCAGAATAAGAGACAAAGCTTTGTTAACACACGCAAAAATAGGCGGGACTCGGAGGAACAAAGCGAACATCCACCACCTTATTTTGCACCTTCTATAGGACAAAATGTACATCGATCTCAACATGCTTGGTCCTTTTGATGGAAAACAAAGGATTAGAGGTAAGAGAAATGGCACTAGAGTTATCACACCGAGAACAAGGGGATTGATATGCACACCAAGTTCCGAGAAACGGTTGGATCCAAACAAGATCGAGAGATGGCATTGGCCATGGAGATCTCGCTGCCTCTGTGCTGCTTCTAGCCACAACCTGCTTGTTTCTTCGAGCTCAAGCGCAAGGTTGGACAAGAAACACAGAACCCACTAATAGACCTCCTATCATCCACGAGAAGCGGCCAATCGCCGGCAAATGCCTCAAGTTCATGCGAGGGAAAAGTAAACTTAACACCCAAATGCTTAGACCACTTTAAGGTAGCGGAGCACTTTTCTTACATGCAATCGGTGATGCCTTTCGCAGTAGGTGCATGGAGCCCGGCTTGCTTATGCACAAAGACATATACGCATGAATATCAAATGTGTCAGTGAGGTATTGGGAGACTCCCTATAGTCTTGTATAAACTAGGGAGAAAAGGGAGGATTATCTTGCAAAGACAATTTTTGGCCCGAGCAATAAGGAAGTAAAGTTGGCCTTACAATCCACCATATTTGTTTTGGCTAGAAGATCCAAACATATTTGGGGTGATTCAAAAATAACCATCGGCAACCTTATGAGCCTCAAGTCCCAAAAAGTAATTAACCTCCCAGGATGTTTAAAGAGAAAGCGACATGTAATTTACGAATTAAAGGTCAAAACAAAAACATGATCATCCCTAATAAGAAGAATATCATCAACATAAACCAATATCATAGTGAGCTTTGTTGGTGGAAAAACAAGGAATTATCTCGATGTAGAAACAAAATGCGGAGATAACAAGAAATCTTTAAGCTTTTCAAACCAAGCCGGGGAGCTTGTTTGAGGCCATCTGAGCCTTAACCAATCTGCAAACATGAGTAGGCTTTCGGGATGAATAAAAGCCCTCAGCCGAGTCGCTATAGACCTCTCATTTGCAAAAAGAACCGTTAAGGAATGCATTATTAATGTCTACCTGTTGAATGCTCCACCCCTTGTCACACCCAAAGAGAACATGATTCTTATGGTGAGAGGTTTAACCACAGGGGCTAAAGGTCTCAAAATAATCAAGCCCTGGTATCTGTTGAAAACCTCTAGCCACAAGCACGGCCTTAAGCCTCTCACCGATCCATCGACTTTGTGTTCACCTTAAACACCCATTTGTTTGAAATTAAGTTCATATCTGCGAGAATGTGGAACCAAATCCCAAGTATGATTAAAGAAGAGGCACGAAATTCCAAATCCATGGTAGCCTTCCATCACAGGTGGGATAAAGGCTTGGACAAACGGATGATGGCCTGGTGATATGAGAGGAGGAGGTAGCGGCGAGGGCCTTGGATTTTATATATACCATTCTTGGACCTTGTGACCATAGAGTGAAGGAATGGCTGGAGGTGGAACAAGAGAAGGAGGAGAAGGAGGAGATGCGGATGGAGTGGGGAAGATGAATGAGAGGAAGATGTCAAGCAAAGAGAGGTGCGGGACTCGTGAGATGGAGAGAGACCGAGAGGAAAGAGGAAGGACATGAGGAGGATGAAGGAAGAGCAGGAGAGAACTAAAAACAAAAAGATGAAGCGGGAGGTCTTTGAGGAGAAGAAGTACACAATCGAGAGGTATGAAAATCACTCATTAAAGGCCACATCTATGATGTACTGACTTTGACGAGGGTGAGCACACTGTAGCACTTATGATTTGGTATGTTCAAGAAAATACACTTGAAGATTGAAAGTGAAGCTTGTGTTATAAGGTTTAAGATATGGGAAACAAGCACAACCAAAGGCTTTGAGAAAAGAATAATACGGAGATTTATGATATAGCTTTTGATAAGGAGAAATATATTTGAAGCGCGGGGGTAGGAAGGAGATTTATAAGATATGTGGAAGTAGAAAAAAGCATCCCACGAACTTTAATGGAAGCTTAGCATGAGATAACGATGTAAGACCAAGATCAACAATGTGTTGATGCTTTCTTTCTGGCATGCCATTTTGAGAATGTGTATGAGGACAAGGATGCTCGAAAGATATGCGAGAGATTGAAAGCGAGGAGATAGTTTTCTATATTCACCCCCCCGATCACTTTGGAAGGCCTTTATTTTAGTACAAAATTGCCTTTCAACCATAGAAAATGAAATTTAAGATAATGGAAAAAGCATCACTTTTAGTCACAAGAGGATAAATCAAGTAAATCTTGTATATTCATCAAGAAAATGTATGTAATACTTGTAACCATCACAAGATGGAGTAAGCGGCAGACCCAAACATCCGAATATACAAGATCAAAAGTCTCGAGGACTTGGGTGAAACGAAGGAAAACTCATAGAATGTAATTTCCCTACTTTACATGCTTCATGAAGCTCATCTATTACAAGAGAAAATGGAATATGAAGTTGTTTCATGACATTAGAAAAAGTAGATTAAGGATGCCCGATCGTGATGCCAGGCATTAAGAGAAGGACTAGTGAAACAAAAATTACACCTCGAGGTACACAAGAAGACGACCTGGAGGAGATAAGGCGGCGGGAGCGGAAAAACGACCGAGATCAAGTTGATAGAGGCCCTTTGAGAGCACCGCCCGGCAAAAATTTGATTGGTTTTTTTGTCATAACAAAACAAAAAGTATCATGAAACTCAACAATAACATTATTATCTCAGAACCGAGATATGCTAAGCAAATTTTTAGTAATATCAGGAACACATAAAAGATTGTGAAGGAGAGAGTGTGAGAAGGAGAAAGACTAGGAAAAGATGAAGAACCAATGTGAGAAATAGAGTTACGAGCCATTACCTCTTGTCGGTTTATCACGAACCATGATAAGGAGACTTAAGACTTCCGATTTCCAAGCTCGGAAGTCACATGTGCGAAGCACCACTATCCACATACCAAGAATGATCGATGAGGTGGAAGTAACATTCGACTGTGGTAAGTTGTGATCATAGCATGTGTAAACTAGGAGAATCTTGACACCTCGAGATAAATGAGCTGAGCATGAAAGTGATAGTGATCAAGCCAACAAAACTCACATCAAACCTCTTAAAGCACTTGGAAGCAAGATGATTGGTTTTACCATGATTTGACATCTTTGGTTTGTTCTTACCAAAACGACCCCTGCGCTTTACACCGATTACGAATCCACCCTTTCGAGGAGCAACATTTTCGAGTTATTAAACTCGCTTTGAGCAACATGAACTGAAGGACTAAAACCCGATAGATTGAGAGGGAGGAATGAAATTCTCATTTCATGCGGAAAAAGAGAACCGAACTTTTGAAGTGTAAGGAATCACTACGATTTGTCGGATTAACAACCACACTTTCAAACTCGACCGGACCAAGACGGCCCAAAGTATACTCTGATATCAAATCATCACCACTAATTACTTGATCCCATGCGAGCAAGTATATCCAATACCTCGCATTTTTTAAAACATAGTCATCATGAAAGATCCCATCTCTTGGTAGTGCAGTGAGTAACAAGCGAAGATGCATAATCCGAGCACTTGGAAAGCAGGATGGAAGGAGTTTTTCAAGCACACTCCAAAGTTGTGCAGAAGTCGAACACCGATTTACATGACCAAGCATACTTTGAGATCGATGATAGAAGCAAATCGAATAGGAAAGAATCTCTACGAATCTATGCACGATACTGCGGATTGATCGTAGGAGCGAGGGCGGAAGATCCTTGCAGGTGGGATGGAGTGGGGAGATGTTCAAGAAAGAATCCATCAAATCCATGCGCGACGATTGCCAACACTGCGGACCGCCAAGTCAAAGAGTAATTCAAAGCGATCAAGGCGAGTAATTGTTGTAAAGGTAGGAAGAGTGGCAGGGCTGAAGATTCCTGATTCTGACTCACGGGAAGCAGCGAGCAAAATAAGCTTGAGACGCAAGGACGGCACGGAAAAACCCCGATCACCGTGCTCAGATACCATGTTAAATGTTGCTAACATGATAAACATAATGAAGAAATGAAAGGAGCTTGATTGTATTGATGGGTAAATGAGATATTTATACAAAGAGGAAATGTAAAGAATCGATCCCAACAAACTACGAATAACAATGGCGAAAGTTAGTTATTCCTAACAACCATAAGCAGTCATATCTATCTGTGTATATATCTAATACTTCATAGTCATTCTAAATCGGAAAAATGAATTGGGCATACATGCATGGGTGTAACGTGCATTATTTTAAATTTGGATTTTGGATTATATGTAATATTGTTTAAAGTAACTCAATGGATATTGTGGGCGCTACGCTTTGGTGTATACTGGCGGAGGAGTGGCCATATTTTTTTTAATAAAGAAAATTTACAGTATATTTTTTAATTTTTTTAAATTATAATTTATATAATTTTCTTATCCGACCCACCCTATTTTTTTTTTCTAGCTCACATCCTTGGGTGGGGTCTCATACATTTGGTGTAGATTTACCATACAAGTGTCCCCACTTTTTTATAAATTAATACACTTATCATTCATCCATGTAAAAAATGGGACAACGATTATCTTATATATTGAAGAGTTTATATATGTGTATATATATCTATATATATTTATCTTATATGTTGATATATTTTTGAAGAAATATGCTTATTGATATTTCATATCGTGATGTTAGTAAGACAAATGCGGCAACATCGTAATACCTTCGGTAAACCATTTATTATATTTTGTCTTGAACTGGACTCATCATTATCCATATCATGATGTCATTAATTACCTAAAATCATGAAAACTAAATTAAACTCGAGCACTTACACTAGAAGAATATTGCAAAACTATTTACACTATTATACTTATTATAAGTGTGAATATGTTTTAAGGTTTCTTGACTTATTTACACCTTGTATTTTTTTTGTTGGAGCAAGCGATCCCCCTACGAGGAAAAAACAGAAAAGTAGAATCGTATTGAAGAGAGGTAGAATAAAATTAACCATGCATGTGGTTGGGTTAAGTAAGGGTAAACATGCAAAAACACTTCATCACTTCATTTTTTGTGTAAAAAAGTTTGTTATGAAAGTGACAAAAAGAGTTTTGTGTTTCGCTCGCGTTGGAAATATATGGCGAATTATAGCAATGCGTAGC